>CM073514.1:6255000-7505000 GCA_037074495.1 Acacia confusa | reverse complement strand
GAAAACATAACACATAGGTCAGATTCAACTAGATATCTATCATGAAACAATTGAGTTGTTGGCAAGATGCGTCAGTTTATAATTAAAATAACATACCTTAGGATGGTGTTTATTTATTTTTTATTAAGAAATATTTTTATTATGCATTTATAATTAAAAGAAACCTTATGCCCCCCTTTTTCTCTCTTCTCTCCTGCGCTCCTCTCTGCATCTCGCCCTCTCGCTGGTGGCTTGTGATGAACAAGCCACCGACGAACCTACTTTTGTGTCATAAACAAGTCAGAGGTGTAGCTTGGAGTCCAGATCTGACATCTGCGGTCCTCTCACTTTGAGTTTTATCAGTTGTGGCCTTCTCTCATCCTTGTGGCGAGTCTTCTCCTCTCATTCTCCAGATCTGATCTGCGGATGTGAGATTTATCTATTTTTTGTTCCTTTTTTTGTGGTTTTGGGTTTTATGGTGGTGTTTTTGTCTAAGGAAATAAACAGGACTATAAGATCTGCGTTCAAATCCTTTTGGTTGGATGACTGTTTGAACGTTATTAGATTTGATTATCTCTTGGTAGCTTGGATCCGCGTTCTTGGGGGAAGATTTAAAGAGGTGTTTTTCGGTGTGTGGTCAAGGTCATCAGATCTACTTGATCAAAGGAGCAGAAGTTTTATTTAGGACATTATGGGTCTTCTTCTTTCTAAGGTTGCATTTTTTAAGTTCTTTACCCCAATATGGGATGTCTGTATAGCTGCTCTAATTGCAGCTAATACCTATAAGGATGTATGCCCTTCAGGGTGGGTTTTACGACCAACACTTCCTTTGTCGTCACTTCTAACCTTGGATATCGAGGAAACCACTATTGCCTATGAGTTTTCTTCTACTCTTAAATCTGTTATGTACTCTTGGCTATTTTTGTATCTGATTTATTTGGTTGTATTTGAGATTGTTTTGTTTGTATTTGTTTTCATCTACTATATCAGTCTCAAGTATTAATATATATTTAGCTTTCGATCAAAAAAAAAAACCTTACACTTTTTCAGAATATAAGGTTTAAACCCTACTACGACACATTATTCTAATTTTCAATTTGATGCTCTTGATGAAGAAAAATATATATGATATCTTTTGTTGATTTATAATATTTTATAGGGTTAAGGAGCACCCAACACAACCAACTATTACCCTAGGAGTGTCCAACACAATAAACTTTCAAGTGGACCGTCTAGCACAACAACCTTTCAAAAGGTAGCATCCAGCACAATCTGTCTAAGTTTGTCCTTAATACTGTTTTCTGAGTTTGCAAAAATTACAGAATAGCACCCATATCTTTGTAAAACTATACTTAAGCCACAAAAACATTTCAAAATCTTTATTTTAGTCCCTTCATGTACTTTATATGGAGGGACTAAAGTGAAAATTGTAAAAATTTTATGGGCATGTATGATAATTTTCTAAAATTTTGGGTTCTTTTGTGTAATTTTTGTGGGTTTAAATTTGCCCCTAGTTATAGGCCTTTTTTTGGACCTTAGCCCGACCTGTCCTGTGGCCTATTAAGGAGACCTGTAATTTTAAAAATTTTGTAAACAGTCTAACAAACCACAAGCCTTACCTCAAAACAAACTTATTTCAAACAGAGCGAAAACATAATTACTTTAAACAAGCCAAAAAAAATCTACTTTAAATAGATTGTTAGATGTAGGTCTATTTTCGACCTGTCTACTCAAAATAAGCCTATTTGGAGTAGGCTTGTTTTGAGGTGAGGCCTATAATTTGTTAGGCAGCTTACAATTTTTTAAAAATTACAAGCCTCCTTAATAGGCCACAGGCCAGGCTAAAGCTGAAAGAAAAGGCCTATAACCAGGGCGGATTTTGGGGGATACGGATGGCCCCACAAAAATTACAAAAAAAAACCCAAAGTTTTAGAAAATTATCTTCCAGACCCATAAAATTTTTATAATTTTCATTTTAGTCCCTCCACTGGGAGGGACTAAAATAAAATTTTTGAAATGTTTTTGTGGCTTAAGTATAATTTTAGAAACATGTGGGCACAATTCTGTAATTTTTGCCAAACTTTAAGAAAACAAACGTTGGACGTATTGTGCTGGACGCTCCTTTTTGAAAGGTTGTTGTATTGGACAGTCCACTTGAAAGTTTATTGTGTTAGACGCTCCTGGGATAATAGTTGGTTGTGTTGGGTGCTTCTTAACCCTATTTTATATCTCAACCGTTCATGTACAATTAAGGCGGGCCACGTAATCTAAACTACCCCCTTTCGAATATTCATCCACACATTTATTCCTTAGCATACTGATTCTGAGGTGTGGGTGTGGGCTTTTTATAGAAAAATAATCTTTTTCACCCAAAAAAATTGCTGGCGGTATAAATTAACTAAATTAAATAAAAAATATGTATTTTCAATGGCTCAAAATAATAGGAAAATAGCAGCAACACTTTATCCTACATTTTACTCCTATGTGTATATAAACAATATTGGTTAATTTTTTTAGAGAGGGAGAAATTTTCAGGTCCTTTATATTTAAGGATTTTTTAAAATCTCAAAATTACCATTAATAAAAATAATTAGTTTAGAGAGTTTAATCAGTTAAGTAGTCATTAAAATGGAGAAATTAATCTTTTGCCCTTTAAAATTTTGACTCATTTATAACTCAGTCTCTAAATTTTTGATTCTTTTACAATTCAGTCCTTGAAGTTTTTGAGTAATACTATGTGACAAAAAAATATTAAAATACTACTAAAAATTACTTAGATAGTTTTTACATAATTTTTTTTAAAAATACCAAACAACTTCCCCGTTTCCCTCGACTCGCATCCCCTTCTGCCTGTGTTTTCAGAAATCTCATTTAGCATCCATAGTATTATCCAAGCCAAATCTTTCTAAAGCACAAGATGGCAGCCAAAGACTCGAATTGGAGAAAAGTTTAAAGCTATTTATGATGCTTTTAACTCCAATAAAACACCAATGCCATCATGAACTATTTGTAACAGTTTTTACTCAAGTTTTAATGCTATTAATAAGCATATTTCAACCAACAAAAGGAGGAGTATCATAAGTAGAAGGAGATTCTCTCCTTATTTTTTTTTTCTTTTTCTCTCGTTGGCTTTATGTAAGCCACTGATTATAAAAATGAAAAAAAAAAAGTTAAAGTCGTATTATATTGATTGGATGGATGTGATTTAAAGATTATGAGGGATGATAAGGGAAACTCAACCCATTATAAGCATGTAGAGATCTTTGTAATAAACATAAAATGAGTATTTAAGAATTAGAGGGGTAGTTTCGGTGTAAAGTTGGGAGAATAAACCGGAATTAATAGAGCAAATATCGGATATAACTTCGGATAATAAAGGAGAGGTGGTCGCAGAAAAGAAGCTGTCCCGACAAAGCGACCTCATCCCCCGCGAAATGCGGGGCGCTGTAGAAAGATGCGAAATGACGATTATACCCCACAGCGAGCATTCCGAATTCCACGGTAGTGGAATAAACGCACGACGCAGACAGCTCCGGTGGGACCCTCCACAGCCTGCCATGTGAGCCCCAATTTCGTCCTTTTGGTATCCCACTTCTCTCCTTTATTTTTGTTTTGCCTTGCCCCTCCTCTCATCACTTGCCTGCCTTTCTCGTGCATCTCACTCGCTCTCCCTTGCATCTGCCCAAATGCCGGTTTTTGGCATTGGAGGGAAAGATATAGGTAATGACAAAATGCCTCGCACATGTTAACCATATATTTGGTAAAATTCAATTAAAAAGTTATTTATGGGGTTACATAACTCTTCCCAAACATGCCCAATTATATATTAGTTTAAGGTGTAAAAATATACATGAATTTTTTTTTCAGGCGCGTCCAGCACCACGGATTTTTTTTTTGAGTAAAAATATACACGCGGTTACCATTTTAGAGCAAAAGTCACATCATATCGTTAAATCATTGTTTACCGCTGTTAAGTTATTGTTCAATTTATCTCTTTCTTTCTCGTCACGGTGAATAGTGACTTAAAGGTAGGTTATGACTTTTGCTCAAAAATGGTAACCATATGTATATTTTTGCTAAAAAAAAAAAAACACACACACACACACATACACGTAGTGTTGGGCGTTCCTAGAGAAAAAGCTTATATGTATTTTTGTATCTTAATCCTTATAATATTCAGAGTTTGTGACTTGGAGGCTTCCACATTCGAATTTATTACTACTCTCTTTTTAAATATATGACACAGTAAATGATTAAAGGTAAGTAGTAATTATTATAAGTTCTTTTCAAAATTAACTAAGTACTTTTCTGTCCAAAAAAAATCGGTACTTTCAGGTCCAAAAGAAAAACCTTGCACTTTATTCTTTCATTTTCTATAATAATAAAATAGTAGACAACTAGTAACGATACCTTTTATCAATATAATTCATCTTGTCCAACAATTGTTAGATTAATGTTGGCAAAAGTGATTTTTATTTCATATAATTTTGGGCAAAAGATTAAGAATACCCATAATTTTTCTCAAAGAGTGCGGCCAGCATTATAAATAAATTTTGGATGCAAAAATACCGATAAACTCTTAGGGCAAAAATGTCAATTCAGTAAATTGTGTTCAACTGCCATTACTCTTTTTTTTTTGTGGGCCCACTATTGTCCACCTGTAAAGCGATGAACCCCTTGTTATCGGAATGAGATCCTCTTATTAGTCTACTTTCTCATCATCTCTTCTCATCCAATCTAGACCATTGACATCTCTTCTCATCTAATCCAGACCATTGATTTGAATTTATCTTGATTGTCCCATCCTGAAGTATTTTTTACTATTAGTCAGTACTCTGAAATATTTTTTCAATATTCTATTTTTTAATATCTTGACTGTCCCATCTTGAAGTAATTTTAGAATATTGAAAAAAATATTTCAAGATAGTGAGTGATACTAAAAAAATTCTTCAAAATACTGAATGGTACTAAAAAGATATTTCAAAATACTGATTAGTTCTGAAAAAATATTTCATGATCTTGAACAATTATCTTAGGATCTTAAAAAGTATTTTAGGGTATTGAATGTTACTTAAAATATATTTTAGAATATCGATTGGTACTACAAACATATTTCATCATCTTGAATTTTTTTTAGACTGGTACTAAAAAGATATTTCAGGATACCATTCGATACTGAAAAAACATTGAGTGATCTTGAAAACATATTTTAGAATATTGGCTCTAAAAAAATATTTTGGGTGATAGTAGCTTAATAGATGGTCAAAATTTAAAACTAACGATAATGAAAAAAATGCTATAGGAGAGAAACCACACCCCTTGTTTTCCTCGGCGACTTGAAGCAGCCCTTCGTAAAACCAACCCCTTCCCTTACCTCCTTACTTCAGCCTCTACCTATGCGCCGATGGAAAACCCTCCATCACTAGCCTTTCTCGACACTATTGACGAGATTATGAGAATTAACGTAACAGATCGCTTCTCCTTCGACCTTCGATTGAACAAGTCGTAGCTGACGTACACTTCTGCTATTGAAACTATTATCAATGCAGCAAGTCCCCGACGGTGTCCCCGAGCAGCGTTTCTCTCTGTTACAAGAATTGAAGAATATCATGGTCTTGTTCCAGAGCCATGAACATAAAATAGGAAAGAGGCTCTCCAGCCAACTTGTTCAACAAGAGAAGATGTTTCAGAGCCTTGGTGATCGATCTTATTCAGAGGGCTTCTCAGTTGTGTATAAGGAAAAGCTTGCTGATAGAGGGACCATTGCATTGAGGTTGTTGAGAGAAGGTTTCTGCTTGGACAGGGCTTCAAGCTTGTCGGTTATAAAGCAACTGGGAAAGTTGAGGAGAAAACAAGGAGGTTCATCGGGGGAGAGAGAGGAGGGTGCAATGTTGTCCCAAACTAGTGTAAAAACGTAAAAGTTTTTATGTTTTTACTGTGGTGTTCAATGTTAAACACGTAGGAACCGGTAGAAACTTACGTTTTTACAATTATTACTGTTTTTATTTAAAACCAAAAAATAAAAGAAAAAGGGAAAGAAAACTGAGGCATCGGGCTCGGGTGAACTTAACTCTATTCGAAATAAAATCATGATTTCATGCTCTAGTCCCTGCGACCCTGCCTCCATTCGAAAACTGAACCCTAAAACCCAAATCATTGTTATCCTCCACCCCTTGAGCCAAGCACCAAGTTTAGAACTGAACCTTAAATGATTGGATTGTAGAAAATGAAGAAGATGAGGAAGATGACTTAGATGTCGATGCCTATAATGAGGACAATTTGGTTGAAAGGAAACCTATGGATAGTGATTATTTTGACATTCTTATGTTTTATATGTTTATATGACTTATATTATATCATTTAAATATGAAGTTTTTCATTAAGTAATGATTTATGATTTTTTTCTATTGAATTTTGAGTACTCATTTATTCATTTATGATTTTTTTTTTTTTATATATATGTGTGTGTGTGTAATTTTGAGCTCTGGCTTTGAGTAGTAGAAAGAAGAAACTCTACATGTCGTGTTGTTTCTAGATTTACGTTTTTACCACCAATTCTGTCTCTACGTGGAAACTACTCCCTCTGGTCTTATTATAAGGCACCAATTATCCAAAATTTTTGGTCCTTTTTATAAGGCACCAACTATATTTAACTAACTTATTTATTACTATTTCCTATTATGCCTTTACTTTAACAAACTTTTTTAAATCTATCTCATTAAAGTAGGGATAAAGTTGGAAACTTTTATTAATTTTAGGCTCATTAATGACTTAACTTCCATTTTCTTGATTTGTAAGAAAAGATAGTTGGTGCCTTATAATAAGGACCAGAGGGAGTAGTTTTTAACAACGTTGGAAGGGTGAGAAGAGTTGACTGAGATGAGGATGACAAGGGGCTCAGCGCTTTACACGTGGATACTAGTGGCTCACCAAAAAGTAACGGCAGTTGAGCAAAGTTCATTGAAATCACATTTTTGCCCCTTCCCCTTTATAAGAGTTCAAGGTATCTTTCACACAAAATTTGTTTTTGGTGTCAACCGCACCTTTGAAAAAAAATTATGGATATTTTTACTCCTTTATCTTATAATTTTTGTGAGTTAAAGTTGAGATAAAAGTCAATTACTATAATATGATTTATATTTACATAAGCTGGTATAAAAAAACTCAGCTTTACTTAAATTTGTTTTGGATGCATGATATATCAGTAACTCAATTTTAGAAAGCTTAAAATTAAAGAAATGTCAAAAACGAAAAAGTTGAAAATAAGAAAAAGTTACTTCAACTATCATTGGTCTAAGAAGCTATGCTAAATTTCATTTATCTTAAAGTCTAATTAGAGTTTAAGGTATTTTATAATTTTTAAAAGTTAGTTTATTATGAGGCCAACATCTTTCCTAAATAGTGTAAGAATCCCAAACTGAAAAGTCGAATCGTAAACTCTATAAATATTAAAACCTTCGATAAATTATAAGTATTATTTGATAAATTTTAAGTGTGGCATTCATTTGAGAGTAGGTGATGGCAAAACAAAATTCTTAAAACTCACTACAATGTGTTCGTAAACAATTAATAGCTGCATCTATAAGTGCATTGTTCTATTTTCTTAATCATTTTTTTAGTCATCACATTGAATTAGGACTTTGATCTCTGCTACACCACTCACTTGTAACTAAAATAACAAAACCTTTAGATTTCTTAAAGATTAAAACTAGTATAAATCTCTTGCGTTTTATAAAAATTATATAGAATTAATGTGATATTTAATTTAACTAAAAAATGTAAATAATTAGGGCCCTATTTCCCCCTCCCTTTCATCGTTTCTCTTCTTATATGGGTATATGATTGGGTGAGATTTAAGCATTATCAAATCTAACTAAGGGCAATTTTTATCAAGACATTGTTTGCATTCAAACTGCCTTTAATATGAAATATCGTATTTGAATGATCAAAATCTTTATTATTAAGAGTTGTTTACCAATATAATTGATAGATAAAGTATCCTTTAAACATGATGATATGATGATGAGTCCACTTCGGTGATCACTACGCCTGAAGAAATTAGTCTCTAACGATCGGTTGGAGAATATCGCTTGGATTCTTAAAAAAAAAAAAAAAACTGCTTGTTCTTTGTTTTTGTATATATTGAAAAAAAATAAAGAAGCAATAGTTATTGTGATCATTATTAATTGCGCCGTTTTAGGGGAAAAAAATTAATTGCGCCGTCTACAGAACGGTGTAGTAAACGTGCAACGAAGCGCGTGGGATACAAATTTTAGTTGAACAGAATGACAGATCTCGGCCTCTCAGTGGTAGGCTGGCTGTTTGCACCAAACAACTCACACGGTACTCGTCCAGATCAGCAATGTCTATTTCTAAATTTCAACTTTTAAAACACACCATGTTTCAATTTTATTTGTTGCCTGAATTATGTTTTTTTAATTTCAATAAATAAATTTCGATCTTTTTGAAGAAAAATAAGCCTTTTAATTCATTGTTTTGTCAAAAAAAAAACTTCATGGGGATAGAATAAAAAATCATGAACAATACGTATAGTAGTGTAAATTAAAATATGAATACTACTAATTAATTACTATATTCTTAGACTAGGGATAAATTTTTTATTTTTATTTTTTAATGGAATACACATGAACAAACTATGTAAGAGATTACTTCAATTTGATCTTCTTAAAATTAAATTCACACTATATGCAGGTTTATTGTGGAATTTCATCAGGACACTTCGTATATATAGGAAAGATATTGTAAAGCTATAAAAAAATTCAAAGAAAATTATAGCAGTGTAATATTAGGAGAAAAATGTTTTTATTGACAGTCTATCTAAATACAGCCATCACAAAACTTAAATATTTTTAAGTGTTTATTTAAATCTTAATATCCTACCCAAACCCCAATAATTAATATTATCTAGATACAACTCATGCTGTTTAAAATAAATATTATGAGATTAAAAAATTGAGCTCAATTGAATATAATCCTTCATTACAGTCATGTACGTAACAGTAATATGGAATAGTGTGTGTAATATAATGAAAAGGAATCACAAATGATACATTAAAACGGCAAGGAGTAGGCTGATTACTTATCTCATTCCACCGTTAGAGTAATTGTTGAAACGAGTAAAAAAAAAGAATCAATACAATGGAATTTTTTATAAATGACTTATTATCTTTATAATTAATTAAAATTGTGATATTCATCTAAGAATATATGAAGGATTTGTGCCGGCTATTATTATTTCTTGGGATATATTGACACAAACATGTACACATGCGCGATCGATTAAATGGATATGAATGTATTTTAATAATAAGAGATTCAATCGGAAACAAATGAAAAAATCATTGAGCACTTAAAGATTGATATAATCCATGTTAAATATAGAATTAAGTAGCAAATTCGCCTCGGAAATATATGCTTAAAAGTGATGTTGCTTTGAAAGTTTTTCCTATCTCAAAGTTCCCTCAGAAGTTTTAAAACTTAGTAATGTTGCATAGTTCCGTTTAAAACGTAACGTTAACCATTAACTTTTTAAAGGAAATGGCCAAAATTGAATCATTTTCAAACTTCTGGCCCAACATTAAGGCAGGAAAAACTTACAGATAGCATTGCTCGTCAATGAAAATTTCAAATACAAATTTGCTAGCTACTCAATCCTTAAATATAATACAATATATATTTTTGAAGCCAATGGCCATGTAACATAATGAAAGGTAATGGATTTGATCTCGTTTGTAATATCAGACTATTAAGGTTTCCCATTCTAATTCAATCAAAAAATATATATCTTTAAAGTCTACCGGATAAAAAAATATTTCTTTAAAGTAATATACATTCATTTGTTGCATATGATTAAAAAATAAATTACATTTTGTTTGGTTTTTAATTAATGTGATGTCATTAATTTTAGCATACATATAGATTGATAATTTTACGAGTGAGTTAGGTAATTTGAAATATTTCTGCCTTACCAATGATATGATAAATAGATTTTTTTTTTTTAACCATAACTCACTCACTCATTATATCTTCAAAGAATTCAAAATTTACAAACCCCACACTTAAAAAAGACCTAAGGAGGTAGCTTGATGTCATTAGGCGATAGGGCCTGATGGATAAATTAAAAGGCATCCTTTGCCAAAAGAATTTAAACACAACACAGCAATAATTTATTCACTTATTTATTTTTAAATTAAAACGTGCATTTGAAAAGTTCTCAAAAATAAAATAAGAACGCATATTCCAAGTAATGACGTGTCCATAGTTGTTTTTTAAAAAAAGATCCAAAAGAAGATGGGACCAATATGTGCCCCAACAATAGGCAACCGGCACCGTCAGATCCGGCCGGGTGTATCATGGCCGCACAAATATTGATGACATATGTTTATTAGAGTAATTAATCAATTAATGATAGCACCAATGTTAATTAAATTCAGGGGGGGGGTCTAATGGGATCAAACGTAGTCAGCTTTTTAATTAGGGTTCCAGAAAGGCAGGGTTCGGTAATCTGTAATCTTAGGCCCAATATTCTTCTAGGGATTGGTGATGCCAGAATTAATTTCCATCTTTTTTAAAAAAAAATAAAAAATTAAATTAATAAAAAAACCCTAAATTCTCCTATAAATCCCCACCACTCTTCCTCTCTTCACCTACACCTAATTAAGCCTCTCTCTTTATCTTCCTCTTCCTCTTTCATTATCTTTCCTCTCTCCTTCTTCTTCCTCTGAAATTAGGGTTTTGACAATTCTGTCATGAACCTTGCAAGCTATGGCTCTCTCTGTATTCTTCCACAGCTTTCTTGAACTGCATCGATCGAAGAAAGAGCAAGCTTTGTTCTCTCTTACATGCTTGACAAATCGTCTTCTTGCGGTTCAATAAAGCTGTGGGAAGATACAGATAGGGTCAACCACCATGAACGCTCATTTCCATTTTTGGTATATTTTCTTTCATCTATGCTTATAATTCTCGCTTCGCTGTTTAGATCGTTCTAAGATTTTATATTATAAAGCATTGGCTTTTCTGATATATATATTGTGAGAATTATATGATGCACGTTAATTATTTCTCAGATTCATGGCGATGAATCGATGATATATACATCACCAGTTTCTATATATACTGGCCTCTTCTTCTTCTTCTTCTTCTTCAAGAATCTCCATTTAACTGAACAAGAAGTGATATAGAAATAAACAAAGGGGAAAATTTTGAATAGTGTTAGGTTTTTGTCTAATTCATCTCAGATTATTTTTCTTCTTTTATCTGGAAAGTGTTGGAGGGATGCGTATTTTGTTTTCAATGCACATGACAAACATATATATACATAAGTATGATGGGATTTTTATCTATCTATCTATCTATCTATATCTTCTCTTTTTTAAAAAATTGTGGTCTGTGTTGAATCTCAACTTTTATCATTATGATTCTGTATGTGCTAGCCTAGCTGTTAATAATTAATTTTCTTCTGGGATTTTTTAAAAATCTTTAATTTGCGCTTACACACTAACCTTATCTTTTTTTGTTTTAAAGCGTCCTCCCCCATGTGTGTAGCCTCCATTGCAGGCAAAAGTTGGAATTAATAGTGGATCAAATGTCATCATTTGAGTCTTGTAAATACCGACATGTCTCACTTAATTCTTTATATATTTCTATCTGATCTGTTCTTCTTTATTTCTTTCTCCTGTTTAATTTCATATCACTCAGACAAACTCACAGGTGGTTCAGTAATTAAATATTCATTCAAAACCTGCCCAGATTCAGAACACACAACACAAACATTATTGTATCTACTTCATATTAATTAATCAATCATTCATCTCTTACATTCTCATCACTCACATACATTCACTGTTTCTCTCTATTTACTGAAACAAAAAGGTACCTTCTTTGTTCGGATTTATTAGCGAGAGCTCTCTCTCTCTATATATATGAAGAATTGAAGATATGCGTTTAAAAAATATCTGCAAGTCACAACAATAATCTTCTATTGTAATTTTTTCGTGAAGTGACATTTTTTCTTCTTCATTTTAATTTCGGTTGTTATTTTAGGCTATGGACCACAGAGGTGTGACCATACTGTGTGTGCCTTTATCTCTCTCTCTCTCTTGTTTTGAAGCTTGTTCGTCCACTAACAGCTTATGAAAGCCCTTTAAGCCAAGAAATTGGTTATTGGTGGCTAGAGTGTTAGGTGAAAGCTTTTATGGAAAAGAATAACCACAAGGAAGCTCCTGACAATTTACTCCAAAACTGTACTATATATGCTGTTTTTATTTCCATCTCCATTAAAGAAACCTCTATATATAATGCATAGATCAGAAGCATCTCGATCGGCTTCTGGATGAAAACTAGGGTTTTCTGTTTTTTCCCTTCTGAGTTATACAGTTTGTCAGATTCAAAAATTTAGATGATATGGTGATCGGCCTGCAAGTACCATTTCTCTTAATTATGAATTATTTTTACTATTTATTTTGAGCTCAACTAATAAAGATTCAAATTTGAATACCTTGCTCTCAAGATGATGACTAGGATTAATAATAGTCATGAAGAAAAAAAAATTGAATGGATATAATAAAGGAAGTAATTAATTATTAATTACCTCTATGTTGTCCATATATATGAAATTAATAGTGAAAATAAATCATGATTGGTTTTATGAATCATTTTGAATTAGACAGCTTGTTCTTTTTTCTTGTGATGATATTGTTTAGGAACAGAAAACAATCGTTTTCTTGTTGGATAAAAAAGGAAGAGAACCAATTAAATAAAACACGCCTTTTCTTTTTCAAAAAAGAGATAATGCAAGCGAAAAAGTCATATGACCAATTTCACTTTAATTGCAAGGATCAATATCCTAATGTAACCCACTAATCTAACAAACAGCTTGATTTGTTCCTGATTTAATGGCTTTCTTATTTTTCTGTTTCTGACATATATTTTTTAACCTACAGATTATGATGTTCCTGCGTGCTTTTCTTATCTTCATGTTTTTTTAGCCCTTAGCTTGGTCTCTCGATCTATTAGTTGTTTATAGAAAAAAATTAATGTTTTATTACTTTAAATAGAGCTTCCAAATCCAAGTACTCTCATCATGGTTTTCTCTGCAATTATTTTTCTTACTTAAATAGTTAAATATTTATGGCGTTGAACTGATAAAGCTGGTTAAGTATAGTGCATATTAATTTATTTGTGGTCAAAAGATGTTTTGTCTGATTCTTCGTCAAAATAGAGTATATAAATATATATATGTACACACACAAGCTTTCTATTTTCCTCGGATAAAGATTAAAACTGGAAAAGGTAGATTTTCTTGTGCTTTGTGATGTGGGGAGGGTGGAAGATCGGTGAAAAGATCGACCGAAACAGAAGATAAATTAAATTTATATGTTTATGAAGAGACAATCGTCTCGAAGTTTACATTTTGTGAAATATAAAAACATTAATTAGTACGTAAAGCTTCGTTGAGTTTATCTATAAGAGAAAGTTCAACATCGATTGGCTAATAATTCTGATCAAACAGCTCTCTAAACTATGATATATGACAGTGATGAACCCATTCATCTCTGGTCAAGACAGTAATTTCCACTACATGTAGTAGATTTTTTTTTTTTTTTTGCTCAAAGACACGTAGTAGATCCGACCATACACCCCGCCCTCCTCTCGATCTCCATATGTAATATTTTATGTGTGTTTGTTTTCATAGCATTAATTTAATCAAATATATAACAAAGACATGATAGAATTTTATATTATGACGGTTTCAATAGCATCAATTGATTCATTTTTTTAAAAAAGAAAACTTGTACTCCCTCCAATCTAAAAAATAAGACGTCTTCTAGCTAGGAGAATTCGTTTGTCTATAATATAAGTTCACTTGGTGGAGAGTAATTAATGTTTACTTTCCAATTTTACCACTATAAGTAATGTTTAAATGTATCTCTTCATATTTTTCAATCTCCTTGAAACCCTTATTTAATAAGGAATAAAAGTATACTTTTCCCCTATTCGTGATCAGTCTTCCTCATGTCCTTCATTCCTTTGAGGTAGTTGGGAGTGACATATATTTTTAATAAGAGGGAGTATTGTTTTTTTTGTTTTTGCTCAAAGAGAGGGAGTATTGTTTAGGTTGATGTAATTCATATAGTTCAAAATATAAGTCACTTTAATCAATTAATCAAAGCTAATAAATTGTAGTTAATGTTATAAAACTGATAAGAATAAGAGAAGAGATTATAGAGAGAGAAAGTAGAGAGAGAAATTCTCATTTCAACTATATTTTAAATAGTTACAGAAGACCTCTATTTATAGAAGGAAAATGAGATTTTAGTGTAATTTCCACCTCTGGGTCATTTGGTATAGTTTTCCCCAAAGTACAAAACTATTCATTTACGGATTTGCATTCCTGTGAATGTTATAATTGGCTGCGGGTCCCACCAAATAGTAAATCACTATGCGTGGTACTATGCATGGTACTATACGTGGGTCCCATGTCATCTTGTAATATTTGGAGACCAGGAGTTAATGGATATCCACATAATAAGTATATTCATAACACTCCCCCTTGGATGTCCATTTATGAATGTACCTCATTAAAAACTTTAACTAGAAAAAACCCAGTGAGATAAAAACCTAGCTAAAGAAAAGAATACATCATTCATTGATACACTATCCAGTGTTGCCTCATTAAAAACCTTTCTAGGAAAACCCAATGGGACAAAACCTAGATAAGGGAAAAAGAGTGCAGCGTGTATCGTCTCTCCCTCTTGATTACATCAGTTTTGCTCCCCCTGATGATTACATAATTTTTAATGTCTTTTGAGCATAACTCTCTTTCTGTCATCAAGTATTCTGTTGTTCACTTATAAAACAATTATAGAAACGCTCAATTTGATAAATCATTGAATACCTGCAAAATCTAACTCTTTCAAGTAAAATCACAATAATCATTTCATAAATATACATGTGCATATAAAATTTTAATAAATGTTCATGAAAATGCACACTCTAATTGCTTCTGGCAATATATGAACTTATCATTATTCTCGAAAATTTGATGCTTCTAGCATCTTGAGTCCTTCAAAGACTTATGCTTCTAGTGTAACATCCCATTTTCATAAACGTTTCCATACATAGCTAAGAGTTGAAAATATTTAAAACAAAGAGTAACTGAATACCATTGTATGTAATGTATTGAACATTTAACTATACAATTATCCATGGGTTCAATATACCACAATTATATTTCAAAAAGACAACGTCTCCGCAGGGTCCTCACGCCTGCTTCTTACCCCTATCGTTGATCTTGACTCCCTGGAATCCTGAAGCTATAACAGGGGCTGAAGTTCAATTCCCATTAAATCTCAGGTAACGATTAACCTCATGCTTATGTAAACAGTATATGACAGATATTATAATAATAAAATCACTACTATCACTTTCAAAATCATATCAGCAAGTAACATAATACAGCCACTGCAATATGTATGTTACCCATAGTTTGCACATAATCAGTGCCACGATGGCCTATCGTGTCCTCAGCGCTAGGAAAACTCAACGGAGTTATCAAGACTATAACCCGTATTCAATTCAATATATCATAAGCAACTTTCAAAATAGAGTATCAATAAGTGAAAACAACTTTCACATATAACCATACCATAAGCATAAGCGTTAATGTTACAATACGCGTCCGTACCTGAGTTTCGATACGTTCTGTTGATCAGAAAAACGATCTCTGATATCCTATAAGGGTAATATTGTCTCAATTAATTCGTAAAAAATATTTCATGACACACCTTGGCCACAAATGACAATTTTACCCTTAGTGGACTTATTTTCAATTATTTCCTTACAATTTTCGGAAAAACGCTGGTGCAGAATTTCTGGGCAGAATTTCGCCTAACTTCGAAAAATCATAACTAATTCCACAAAAATCGAAATGAGGATCCGTAAAATTTCCTGGAATCCTTGAGATGTCTACTTTCAAGGAAAAATACTGTAACTTACCCAGAACTCCTGGATAATTCCCAGTTTCAAAATTTCAAACTGCTGTCCAGAATTTCGCACAGAAAACATATCCTAACTTCTAAGATTTTTATCTTTTTGCACAGAGTTTCAAATGACACACTATTTATAGATTTAGAAAGCCCTAAATGTCTACTTTCATCATGAATTTTCCCAGAATTTTCGAATATCATCTTCATCATAAAATACCAACACTTTTACTACTGACTCTAGAAATTCCTGATTACCGAAATTTTGTCAAAGCTTCGCTATTTTGATTATAATCTTCCAAAATTTTTGCTATAACTTCTTTTTCATCAAATTTTCGAAATAAAGCTATTGGAAACCATAAAAACATGAAATTAAAACTATATATGGAAGATTATAGATCAAAATAACATTTCCTAGCATTTCTACTTCATAATCTAAGAATTTAAACTTAGAAGCTAAAAACTCCCTTACCTCTTGAAGAACACTTGCTTCCTATGTTCTGCAGCTCCTCACTCTCTCCCTTCTCTCTATATTTCGGTCTTGGCTTGAGGATTTTGTGAAGAGAATGTGTTGCCTAATGCCTCTATTTATAGTTGAAGAGGGTGGCTTATTTGTAAATTCTTCCCTTTGCATACAACCATAGGATTTTACTTGGAGAAGAGGAGGTGATCTTGGCCTTCCACCTCTACCCCCTAGCCGTCCCCCCCCCTTCTTCCTTTTAGAAAACCTTTGCTTTGTCCCCAAGAAAACCTATTTAATCCCTAATTACTCCCAAATGCTAATTTAGTTAGGTGTAAGTTGGTGTTTAAATTTAAAATCCAATTTCACTTTTGGAATCTTAATTTTATGATTAGATTTATGGTGATTTTTAATTCCCAAAACACTTAGGTATGAATCTTAAAAGTACCCAAAAATAACTTTGGGAATAGCCAAGTTGAAGCTCATAATTCACTGATCTCAAATATGTATTTATCTTAAATACTTGGTTTCTATATTTCAAGTTATGATTTAATTTCTATAGATTTCCATCTAATTCATCCTAATTAAATAAGAACTTGGTCCCTAAGTCTTCCAAATCTTCTTCCACACACCACCTTGTTTGACTTATTGTTTCCCCTCTTCTCTCCTTAAATCCGTCCCCTCCCCCTTAATTTTTAATTATCCAATTATGTTTTAATGTTCACACACCTTTAAGGAAGAAATTCTCTCATTGGTCCACTTAGATTTAGGATTTAAAGTTAATGTAATTCAATTCTTTCATTTACTTGTATAATTCTTTCACCATCAACTAAGAATAAATTAGGAATAATTAGTTAAATCCTAATTTTAATCTCTAACATAGTATCTTAGGGGTTACTAGACTTAATTATCAAAATTTGGTAAGTTCTTAATTTAATTTTGATGATTAAAAACTCCTTGTATGCTAATCTTAGCTTCTAAATATCATTTGGTCTTTCACTTAATTGATTTTTCCTTAATTATGACTTTAATAATTTAATTATGAACTAATTTCAAAAATTACTAAAGTATCTCAATTATTGCAATTCCAATTGCCCAATAATTGTTACCAATTTCTTCTAATTGATTTCATCATCCTCTGATGATTTTAATTGTTCAAATGGTATAATTAAGATTATCTGACAATCTTAGTATATTTTATAATCTCCAAATGAAATTTGAAAATTCAAGTTTTTGGTCTATTTAATTCTAGAAGAAAATTCCCTAAAATAAACTATCAAAATTTGAGACCACATATTCACCTATTTTTAATAGGTATGTTTTATCAAAATATAGTGGCTAAGTTGAATAGGATTTTTAGGGTATTACATCTGGCATATTTAGTCCTTCAGAGACTTATGCTTCTGGCATATTTAGTCCTTCAGGAACATATGTTTCTGGCGCCTTACGTCCTTCAAGGACATGTGCTTCTAGCACACACTAATATATTGTGGCTCATGATCCTCATTATCATTTATTACAACATATGCTATCATTTAAACATAAATATCATCAACGTCGATATCATTTTCGGTCCCATCGGATTTCATTTATTGAGATCTCTTTATATTCACATATTTTAGGTTCCTGGGTCTCTTCTAGGACCATAATATTCAATTCTAGAAATAACATCTCTTCTGGAGATAACATCTCTTTAGGAGATGGCTCTTCTGGAGCTTTTCTTAATTATCCTCGACTTGATCATCTATATTCTTATAGCTCATTTTCTCATTCGAGAATTTTTATCTTTAAAACCGATGGACCTGTAACGCTTCAGGCGTGCTTTATAACAATTTATATAGGAACATTTGCAGTTGGGACATGTGACTTTTTCACTTTCTTAAGGTCAGTAAATGCTTGTGACATTCAATTAACTAAACTCTGCAACTGAATTATCATTTTGAACTCTTAGTGCACATTTCTTTGTACGAGGATCAATATGAGTCAATAATAATTCATTCCACTTTATCTATTTTACCCAATCTGTTTATTTTTCTCCCCCTCATCTAATCATGCAGTGTATATCCATATGTGTGCATTATAAATAATCATTGCACATTCAAAACTTTTAAGATGGAATTTATCTAGCTTCTAACCAAAAACCAATTATACAGGGAGAATTTTGCTGGCTTAAATAATCGCTGCAAATCTACACATATAAACAATGTTCTCATAAACATTGATTTACTCATATATGATTTATGGATCATTAAATTTGGAAATTGTGCGCATAATATCTTGCAAATTTCTGGTTGCAAACATCACTGTAAACTTTGCAGATTTATAATATCACATGTATTCTCATATCATTCAAATTGATATATTTCCAAAGATCTATTTCCAATCATAATAAATAATATTCTCATAATCATTTTTATTTGAGAATAAGCAGCTCATAATATATGACTCGGATGATCAAGCAAGTCATGCCAACTTTCCATCAAATCTAATATCAAATTTCAGGGGAATTAACACAAATATTCACGGAGAATTAATACACAAACACTCACACTTGATATATATCATTCTCCCCCTCAAGTGTGAGACCTTAAAAATTAATTCATGGAATTTCCATACAATATTCCATAATAATAGCATATATGATATCTATTTCTACAGATATCATTAAAATTTCACAGATTTCTTAATGCATTATCAATGCATAATTTTGTTACTTTTGATAACAAAATTTCCATTTTCCAGAATCAACAAACAAATATATATTAAATACAAAATCATCAAGTGTATAACTGCAGATTTACGAGCGCAATACTATATAATCACAGATGCATCACTGTGGAATCATAAGCGTAACATGTATCACTATGGGATCACAGGCGCAACAACTCAGATTGTCGTATGCATATAAAGTCAAAAAGACTCCAGGCTCGTGCTTTATAGGGAGCAGATATGCAGAAATTCAACAGGACTGCGCATATCTGCAGAGATTAAATAGGACTTAATTCGGCTATAAATAGAAGAAAGCAAACGAGTATGCCTCACAAACACTCAAGCATCTAATAATAGCAATTACCAGATACTCACACATATTTCTCTAAATTCTATTGCCATGGCTGGACCAAGCAATTTTATCCCAGTTTCTGATACATCCGACACAGCATTACTTAATGCTTTGTTGTATGATGATTAGACAAACATGTCATTTTCTTCTCTACTATTTTCTGATCCTTTAAACATGTTTATTCCTCCTTCTACTATTACTTCTTCTGCTTCAAATGTACCTACTTCTCCCTAAAGAACAAGTGTTCTTCCTCAATTTATAAGGATTGAAGGTACAACTGAAGCAGGTTCATCAAGGAGGCTTGTTAAGAGGTGTAGAACTATGACAGAACTAATGGAGTCTACCAATCCAGTTCAGCCAATAGTGACAGCAATCAATCAGCCAGTAATCACAAGCCAACAAACAACCATCAGCTAGCCATCAACAATCAGTCAACAAACAACCATTAGTCTGACAACAACCTACAGCCAGCAAGCAATGACTAGCCAGCCAGCAACAATAATCGAACCAACAATAACCAACCAGCCAGCTACAACCAGTCAGCTAGTGACTACCAGCCAGTTAGCAACTACTTCCTTATTGGAATGTAGTTGTTGTGATGTTTTACGGGAGATCATACATACCAACGGACTTCAGTGTCATAAACTTGAAGTTCACGGAAGGAGAACATGTATGATTTCCCACGCTGTTTTATTTGAAAATGTACAGGATAAATCTTACAATATTGACAGGCTTCCAATGTTTGATTTTACAAATAAAAATTTTGGAGAAATCAAACATTTTCTGACACAGTATTGTATAGATTTACAAGCATCAGGATATAACTTGATGCGAGATCCTGTATTGACCTATTATGAGGTCCTTTGTGTTGGTTCGGAATGGACAAATAATCCAAATGAACCCCGCGGGAGTTCATTTCAAACCAACATTGAAAATCCATTAGATAAAGGAAAACAGCCCGTGGTAAATATTCCATATGATATTTCATCCCTTAATCAGGGTGAATTATATAGATTAACAATGGAGCAACGAGAAAGAATAAAGAGAACAACGCTCCATGATTTAAGTGATTATTTTCACTTAACCCTCGATGATGCGAGTAAACAATTAAATATGTCTACTTATACCATACAAAAGATCTATCAAAAAGGAGGGTTAACTGAGTGGCCACACAAAAAGTTTAAAAAACTTATGACGCAAATCTCGATATTACGAAGAGCTTTGCCTCATCTTGATCCCATCTCAAGAAAAGAAAAAGAAGAAGAAATTATGTATCTTCAGAATGAGACGATTAAGGTTTGTAATGGAGTTGAACCACTCGCTATTAAACTATGTTGAAATAATATTTCCTTTTGTTTAATTATTTTGTTTATGAATATTTCTCTCTCGTATTTACAAAAATTGTTATAATTATAAGAAACACAAAACAATAGTAAAACAACCATAATGACAAATTTATTTCTTACTTCATTCACTTCTGGAAATGAAGTTGGATAAAATTCATGATCCATACTTAATCACAATATTGCTACTACAAGAGCAAATTGGATATATTTATTTACAATAAACCATGATCATACAATCCCTTGTCTCATAATTTGAGGGAGTATTAAATGTCAAATATACAATTTTAAGGCCTTTATACAATTGATGATATACAAAATTTATGGATCAAGCCTTGTATCATAACTTGTCTCTTGGCTTCAGGCCAACTTGTCTCATTAGCTTCAGGCTAATTTATTACTTGACTTCTAGCCAATTTATGTCTCCTCATGGTCTCAGGCCAATTTATGCCTCATATCTCCATGGCCTTTTAACAATTTATCTTCAGGATAAATAAAATATAAATAAAATAAAATAAATAGATGGAACCCATTAATAGTGTGGTTGCCATAAATAATAAAATGGGAAGGGGATATATAAAGCAGTAAATAAATAAATGAAAATAAAAGGGAAGGGGGATATAAAGCAGTAAATAAATAATAAATAAATGGAGTCCACTATACTATTGTCCCCACCATGAAAAATAAATAAAGCAGTAAATAATAAAATAAATGGTGCTCACTATACTAGTGTTGCTACCATGAAAAATAAATAAAGCAGTAACGAATAAAATAAATGGGGCCTACAAATAAATAGTGTTGCCGCCATAAAAGATAAATAAATGTTAGTAACATAAAAATAAATGTTATGTTAGGAACATAAAAGTAAATGTTAGTAACATAAATTTAAATGTTAGTGGCATAAAGTAAATGTTAGTAAAGTCAGTATGGAACTTAGTATCGCCACCATGAAATAAATAAATAAAGCAGTAAGTAAAGAATTAGAATTAAATTACAAATGGAGCTTAATGTCGCCACCATGAAATAAATAAATAGGGAGTGAGAAGAATATATAAACATAAATAAATTACTGTAAATAGTAAAATATAAATTTAACGTGAATAGTAAAGTTACTATTCACTGTAAATAGTGAATAAATAAATTTACTGAAATATTAAATCTAGACTTCCATATAGGAGTCTAAATGAATAAAAATGTAAAATTACTGAAAAAGGTAAAATTAACATGAATAATAAAAATTACTATTTACTGTGAATAGTAAATAGTAAATAATCTCAAATCTTAATCATGGAACCCAATGTTCAAAATAATCGGTAAAAGTAGAACTTTAATTCCATATCATGGTTAAGATTATCCCAGATAGATAAAATAAACATATAGTAAAGGAGATGGTAATATAATCTTACCTTGGTAGAGTCTTCGTGCTGATAACGTGTTATAAAACTGATAAGAATAAAAGAAGAAATTATAGAGAGAGAAAGTAGAGAGAGAAATTCTAATTTCAACTATATCTTAAATAGTTACAGAAGACCTCTATTTATAGAAGGAAAATGAGACTTTAGTGTAATTTCCACCTTTGGGTCATTTGGTGTAGTTTTCCTCAAAGTACAAAACTATTCATTCACGGATTTGTATTCCCGTGAATGTTATAATTGGCTGCGGGTCCCACCAAATAGTAAATAACTATGCGTGGTACTATGCATGAGTCCCATGTCATCTTTTAATATTTGGAAACCGGGAGTCAATGGATATCCACATAATAAGTATATTCATAACAGTTAACACATTAAATTCGTCCTAAATTGTAAAAAATTTCTACCTTACCCATATTGAATGAGGTATTAAAAGCCTGTTTGGATCTTCTTATTTTTAAACTAAAAGCTACTTTTAAGCTAAAGCTAAAAAAAAGAGTTTTTTTAAAAAGCTAAAAGCTGTTTGATGATAATATAAAGTTTTTAGCTTAAAAGTTACTTATAAGCTGAAATTTAAAATAAGTTGTTTGGTAAAATTTTTGTCATAAGCACTTTTTTTTAAATTTTTTTAAAAAAATTCGTCGGCGGTGAGGTGATGGTGGCCGGTTGCCAGCGGTGGGGCGAGTGGTGGCAGGTCACCGGTGTGTGGTGGCCGGCCTCCCCTTAGTATTTTTTTTCATAAAAAAAATTAGTTTTTTTTTTAAAAAGTCGCCGAAGGTGGTCGCCGGTGCCGGCCACCGGTGTGGGGTGGCTGGCCTCCCCTTAGTGATTTTTTAATTAAAAGAAAAAAGTTGCCGAAGGTGGTCACTGGCGATGTGGCGGCGGTGGCTGGGGTGGCCGGGGGGGTTGGGGTCTTTTAGGTTTTTTTTTTTAAAAAAAAATTGTTGGAGGTGGTCGTCGGCGATGGGGTGGTGGCTGCCAGTCACTGGTGCCGGCCGCCGGTGTGGAGTGGCTAGCCTCCCCTTAGTGTTTTTTTTATAAAAAAAAAAGGTCGCGGAAGGTGGTCGCCGGCGATGGGGCGGCCAGCAGCGGTTGGAGTAGCCGGTGGTGGTCGCGATGTAGAGATTAAGGTTCTCTTAAAAAATAAGAGCTTAAAAAATAATCTCCTTTTGGAGAGCTTTTTATTTTTAGCTTTTTTCTTCATGTGAAAAAAAGTTCTTTTTATTATAAGAGCTTTTGTAAAATATTATTTGACCTAGCTTTTACTTATAAGGAGAAGATAAGTCCAAAATAAGAGGATCCAAACAGGCACTAAAGGGGAAAAATAATACAATGAGCTATATTTAAACATTACTTATAAGGACAAAATTGATAAATAGGCATTAATTATCCTACAAATAACTTATCCTGTGAACCAAACTATTTTTTAAAAAAGGAGGGAATACTGTATTTGTGTGTGGGTTTTACTCTTATATATCATTCATAACTTGATGTGTGTGTGCTTTGTTTCAAACAGGAAAAGAAAGAAGGGGAATAAAAAACATGCATATACGGACAACAAGGAATAATGTAATAGAGTAGCTCCATTGGATATTCGGATTGGTTCCATTTTTTATGAATTTATATGTGTATACTTTTAACTATTGGCTACACATACACACAAAAATAATTTGGAATGATGTGTCAAGGATATAGATGGATGGTTTTGGTTTTGTTGCTTGGTTGAGGTACTTTCACATCGATCAGAAAGGGAAAAAGAGTCACTATCTATTATCATCTGGCCTCCTCTTTGTTCATCATTTTTCTTATGCCAATACCATGCCCTGCACTTCATCCTCCGCTTCTCTTTCCTTCAATAACCCACTTTATAATATATATATATATATATATATATATATATATATATATATATATATATATATATATATATATATATATTATTCATGTTTTAATTTGTGGGTTTATAATTTCTCTGGGAAGTGAGAGAGAGAGAGAGTATGACCTGAACGTGAAGATAACTGGTTATTTAGTGCAGATTAGTACTGAGATTTGAAGTTTAAATGTTTAAAAGGCTATATATGGTGTGTGTGTGTGGGGCTTTATATATATATATATATATATATATATATATATATATATATAGGATTCATGTATATATATAGAGTTATGTGATTTTTATTTATTACAGTGGCAAGAATGTCGATATGTAAATTAGCCTTTTTGATGCTGATCGATCACGACTTGAAGAAAAAGGAAAGGAAACTCAAGTGGGGTCGTGCACTTATGCTCTGAATAGTAGAATTCATCACATACTGATATATTTGTTGTTTTGGGATCATAATTAAGTTTTTATATATTTAACCTCATATGCCACCTAAAGCTATATAACCCTGGACTCTCCAAGATTCGTCAAGGAAATTGAGAAAGATGCTCCTTAATGATGTTTCTGCATGGCATACAAAAGATGTGATCAAATATACAAGAAAAGGGAGGTATTATAAGTGTAAAAACCTAAATTTTTTTACTACATAATTATTTGACTAAGTCTAATTCGTGTATTATATTGTCATGTCAAAATAGAAATAGCTCTCTTAAATGTGATTTTTGCATTCACAATGGACTTGAAACTTATCAAACATAAACCTTTGAAATTTGATTTATGAAACTATCAATGTAACTGATTCTAGCTGCAAAGCTAATATAATTACCTTCCCTAAAATGACATGTTCCTTAGTTATATTAAAAAATCATCATTCAATATATCTCTTCCTTGAATTGTTTCCTTGTTGATTCTACTCAATTATATTATACCTAATGATATATGAATTTAAAGTCCACTACTTCCCCCTCAATATATAATGAACCTAAGACCTTAAAAATGTACATTACTAGGGTTAGTATCGTAAAAAAGTACAGAGAGTGACAACTTTTACTACATTGCATGGGCACCAGATAGATCTGATATATACACAAGGGTTAATCACTAGTAGTAGTAAACTGCATTTCTTCTTTCCCAAAAGCAAAAGCTGGGATTCAAAACTCTATGGTCTCAAAAAAGCAAGCCAAAGAATACTTCCGTACTACGAAACTTTGCTCAGAATTCAGATCTTTTTTAAGCCTTTATTTTTTCCCCTTCCCTTCTCACTTCCCCTAGCTATACCTGCTGCAAAAAAAAAAAAAAAAAAACGATATTATTCATACAATGTTGTGTCACAGTTCATGTGAACTGAGATTCATGTGATTGATGATTCTCTCAGTTGTTAAGGTTTCGTGTGTCTGTGTTCAAACTTCCCACTATTTCTGCCCCCCCAAAAAAAGAAAAGAAAAATAAAATAAAAAACCTGTAAAAGTTAGGCTAATAATATATTGCAATTTGCAAGCTTCCCTGTTACTGCATATAAACACACACAGAGAGAGGGTACTATAATAATCATATCTTTTAGGAAGCTCAGAAACGTGACCATGCCCCTCTGTCGAGTGTGTCTGATTTTTAAACTGATTTTTGGTGGACCTGCCCTCTTTGCACACAAGTTGTTGTATTCCCTTTGGCAAAACCCTACAAATTGTAAAAACTTTGCGCTTTATGATTTGGTAAAGGCGCCATTTTGAGTTAATCTTATTTTCTCTATATATCTGTTCATTGATATAAATAGCTATAACCACTTCCATGTTTCAGACCTTCTTTTGACTTCCATGGCAACATTATTTGTCCTCAATTAATCCTATATACTCGTATATATTTCATACGTAAAAATACATGATGAGAAGCAAATTAATCTGCTGATATCAATATGTCAATTACATGAAGAAGTAATTAACTGGCATATGAAAAAAATGACATGATAATTTAATCAAAGATTACTTGCAATCAAGCGATTTAGCCTAATTATTCATGGGGATGAAATCATTATTCTGGAAATGGCTTAGGCAGTAAAATTGAAAGATCTAAGTTATGAGCTACTCAAGGAAGGTGAGGGAAAATATTACTAGGAATTATTAAGGGGAAAAATTGTGAAGGGAATTGCAAAATTTATTGCCTAAAGTAATTAAGGACTCAAGGATCTTGTGAGGGTGCAACTAATCTTCAATAGATATATATAACTCTTATTTTCAAATCTATATAAATATAATGTATTCCAATTTGCACATAGATGAAGATATATATGTTGCGAGTCCACATTAAGTGTTTTTCCTTATGTGCTTGTTACATGCTTTTCTTTACTTTTCCTTATATAGTTTCTCTTTCAAGCAAAAAACAAAAAAAAATTACTAATCTCTCATTGATTTTTAAAGAAAAGCATCTAATAAGCGCATAAGAAAAAACAGACTCATATGTTGCATTTAACTGGGTCCTTAAACCAGGGATCTAGGTCCTTAAAGCATGTACCTTTGGATAATCAATTTTGCACTAGGGGATTTTTTTGACAAGTTTCCCTGAATAATTCTCAATAACAATTAGTGTATGGGTAAAAAATGACAAAAAGATTGAAAACCTACCAATGTGACAAGTGACAACAAGGTATCATAAATTACAGTGATTTCAGCACCAAGTTGGCTGTCTAGAAAGAGAGAGGGAGAGAGGTTAAAATGTGAATTGTGAGTGGGAGAATTGAAAAAATGATGTCAGGTGGGGGAGATAAAAGAGTGGTCTTTTGAAAAAAATGATGTCACATGGTGACAAAGGCTAACCTTTTTCACAGAAATGTAGGAAGAGAGAGATATGGATTCGCTCTTCAAACTCTGAAACTTTCATCATTTATAAATGCCTCTGGGGGAATCTTCTTCCTTCTCTCTCTCTCTCTCTCTCTCTGCACCATTATTATCATTTCAAAACACCAAATCACTCTAACTTTAATTTTCTTTCTCACCGCTTCAAATCTATCAGTTTCTCACCCTCATTACTATACCCTGCATGGCTCCAATATAATTAACGTGTTTCAATTTTCATCCTCACTTGCAGTAATCTAAAGATAAATCTATTAAATCTGTGTAAATCAAACAGCGAGTCATACCTTGGGTTTTTTATGTGAATTTTTCCGGTGTACTGGATCTTTTGTTTCTCTGTTGTTTCCTCAAAGAGAGAAAGAGAGAGAAAGAAAACGATAGGATTTCAGATCGATCTATAGCCAAAGTTAATAAGACGAAAATTCACAGAGAGATGGGTTAAGAGAATTAATTACCGCATATGAGATATGATTAATCAGAGTAGACGAAAGGATAAGGATAACAAAAAGAGCAACTTGGAGATCCACCGTATGCCGTCGTCTTCGTGGCAGCGGTTGCTCGGAAATTTTGCAACTCTCTCTCTCTCTCGATCTTCCGGTGATCTTCACGGCACCGGAAGATCTGAAACATGGGAAAATTAAGCAAGCCTGAATTGCCATGTTATCCCACAGCTTTCTTGAGCTTCTAGGGCTTCAAATTAAGGAATTAGGAGGCTAAAGAAGTTCAAGAAAGCTGTGGAAGAGCATGACCAGGACTGTAACAAAGAATTCACCCTCAGATCTTATCATATTATACTGAGAAAGAAGAAGAAAGGAAGCTAAGAGAGGAAATGTGTGGAGAAACAAGAAGAGAGGGAGAGAAATTATAAGGGCATGGCCATTTGCCCCTACAAAGCTAGCTAGCTCTCGATCTCGCTCTCATGGACCACTCTAGCATTTATAAATCCATCTACCTGCATTATAGAGAGATAACGCTGTCAAAGAAAGAGAGTATAATAGTGTGCTTAACTCTCTCCCCCTATTTAACCACCCGGAAAGTTATATTATTATGTTTAGGCCTATTGAAACTCAGAGCCACAAACCAAATCTAGTAAAAGAGCCTAGTCCCTTATAATTAAGGTTTAAATTCTCATTGGACATTAGTGCTCAACAGTAATTGAACTGACTTCCAAAAATTGAAAGATATACGTGCTTGAAATTCTTTTTTTTTTTTTTTCTAAAAGAAGAACAGAACCATTAGAATAGCAAAGCTTTCTTGTTATTATATATATACCTAAAGTTTAAATTGAACTAATTCATATCAAGCAGGATAGAACCACTGGAGAGGTAAAATTCTCCCAATTATTACTCAAAGCTTAAATTGAAACTTAAGTCCAATGGAGCTGGGTCTAACAGAAAGTGGTTTCTTACAATGTAGTGGGATGAAGATTCAAATTCTTATTGTGAGAAGCCAAGTGCTGCCTAACAGAACTTCGAGTAGGGCTCCAAATGAATGATACATATGCTTCTTTAAAAAAAAAAAATCAGAAATCAGAACCACAAAAATAGTAAAGCTCTCCGTGCTAATTATACCTAAAGTTTTAATAGAACTAATCCATATTAATTAAGCCGACCAGAATCACAAGATAGTGACAAATTTCTCTCAATTATTACCCAAAGCTTGAATACAAACTACGAGTTTAGCTAGCAGAGCCTCTTATTACTGCGAGTTTGTATGAAAAGTGTAATTTATTTTACTACTCAGAAAGTTTTGAATATTTACCAACAAAAATTGACTTACTTTCCCGGTGAGTGCGCAGTGGGTCACATACTCATCACACGCACAAACACTCACAAACATGTCATATGCGTAAACAACAATAATCTTCCTATAAAAAGACAAATCAAAGCAACCAATCAAATTCAGCCGTTCTGTAATATTCGAGTCATCTCTCCAAAATAAAAGGATCTCACCCATAAATTTGAATTTTAAAAATTGAAAAGTCCTTCTTCTCTCAAAGCTGGCTGGCCTGAGCTGGGTCAGCAGGCAGCTAGCTAGAGGAAAAGGATAAACATAAAAAGCTAAATTTTAATGTGAGCAAAAAAAAAAAAAAATCCCATTCCCATCACATGCAACCATGTGAGAAGCCCCTCTCTTTCCTTTTTATTTTATCAACCGAAAAAAAAAAATTCAAGGTATGGGTTGTTTTATGGTCCCCAATCCTTGTATACACACATATATTATTAATTAATGCATGCATAAAATTAAATTATATATAATTCAAAGTTATCATCAATCATTTTGCTGTAATTTTCAAGGGCAGTTAAATAGAAGCATAAAATTAAATTATATATAATTCAAAGTTATCATCAATCATTTTGCTGTAATTTTCAAGGGCAGTTAAATAGAAGAAGGGATAAAAGAAGTAGCAGTAGAGAGATATATATGAAGAAGGTAGGCATATATGTATATATAAAGTGGACTTTCTGATTTTCCACTTCTATTAGTGTATATGAATGCTTGAGGGCTTTTTCCAGCTATATGTGCTTCACATCAGTAACTAGCTACTTACAGAAATCACGATCGTACTGCTCAATGAAGTGGTTGAGGTATTAATGCCAAATGTTTGCTCCAAATTAAAATTAAATATGTGCCTACCTTTATCTGCACTTTTTCCTCCTTTGGCTACCTACCTGTGTGAAAAGAAAAGAAAAAATATTACAATTAACCTTTGACACTGTTTAATTTTATGCATAGTGATTATTGAAAAATATCAAAAATATTTTTTTTTTTGGTGACGAAGATTATAAGCTAACTATTCAATTATATTGGTTAAACATGAATTAAAGTATATAAGTTAAATATTATCTCTGGATCATGTGATGCTTAATTATTTTTCACATGACTATAGCTAATTCAAAATTTAAAATTTGGGAGTCAACAAATAAAGAGAGTGAAACAGTATACAACAATTAAAATCGGATTAATTAGAACACTGTTAATGAGAAAAATTAATTTTGATCACTTATATAATATATGTGAGGTAGACTTATATATTTGAGATCAAAGCTATATGGTACTGTGAATTACCTACCTCAAATATAACCCAATCTCTTTGGTAATTGAGACTTATATGTGAGGTAGGTAATTTTTTATTATGGAAATTTGTATTATTGAAACAGAAAAGGTTGGGTTAAAAAATATGGATAATGGATAGGATCGGTTGAATATTTTGAGTGATGGGTTTTTAAGTAGTTATTAGTAAATATGAAGCAACCCTAATTAATGAACAGGGTAGCATTTTCCCAAAGAACTGGTAAAAAACAAAAAACTTACTGTAGGAATGTGATATTTGGATAAGTAGGGATTTCCACATCCAAAACAGATTTCCCATCATGCTACAATTATGAAGTTACAGAGCTTATATGTATTTAGAAGGGATAGCTTGAAGATCTGTTGAGACCACAGCTTCCATGAAAACCCCTAATGGCATCTTAAATTCAAAATTCATAACAAAAATCATCTTGCCTTTCGATAATATATATACGCATCTAGTTCTAAATATAGGAGCTATATATAACTAATTTAAGCGCGCAGTGTACTGTGTCTTTATTAGGAAATTAAAATTAGTTACTCCTTTGGTTCTATTTATTAGTCACTCAGCTTTCAACGTTTTTTACCTTAACGAATAAAAAACTTAAAATAATCTTATAAACTTTGTCTTAAATTTTAATAAATTTTCAATTTTACCTATAATATTCAGAATTTTCAAAAAATAACAGTCCACATAGTAATAAAAGAATTAAAAAAGTTGTCCATTTATGTCAAAAAGTTAATGATGTGGCCTATAACTAGGATCAGAGGAGTAATTAACTTAATTATTTGTTAAATATATATGTTATTTTCCCTAAAACACTTCTTTAGTCATATGTATTGGAAAATTATTGTCTAATGAAAAATGGGTTATATGTGTATTAATCAATCAAGATTATTTGTAAGAATTATAAATACAAGAGATAAAACGGATTAAAAAATTAACATTTAGGACCAAATTAAAGAAACCCCCCTAACCAGCTAGCTCATATGTTATGTTTGAGCTTCCCAGTGATTATTGCAAGGATTTTCTCTCCTTAACTACTGGCCTCTTGATAGAAATTAAAATTAGAAAATGTATAATTGCGTATAGTCCATGGAGTTCACACATCTTATTATTATAATTTTTTGTCAACATTTTTTTTCCCCAATCCATTTTTCTCTAAAATCCATCGTATGCAGTTAATTTTGTGAAGTTAATTAAACGACCCAGACTTTAGACAAAGATGAATAAAAATGAATGGGTGAGAGATCTGATGATGGGATACAGCAGATATATATTCACACAACTTTGTAGGCAACAAAATATTTGTTGGATGGATAACAAAAGATATCATAACACCCAATAAAATAATATTTAATAATAATATATAATAAATATATAAATATAGCATGTGCAAAGTTTGGAAGTATATATATGTCACTCTTGTGGCCCTACCAACACCTGCTGCTGCTGGTGGGTTGTGGCTTTTGGGTCCCGTCTTCTATCAGCTCTTTCGTATTTATTTAAAAGTAATTTTTCAACACTACAATAAAAAATGGATATTACTTCCATAAAAAATGTCTTTATTTTAAAAAAATAGTAAAAAGTACTTTAGACGCCCTAAATAAAATTTAAGACGCCTAAAGTATATTTTACGAGCCCTAAACTTTATTTAGAGCGCCTAAAATATACTTTAGACGCCCTAAATAAAATTTAGGGCGCCTAAAGTAATTAATTTTAAAACTTCGGCGTCAAATTTTTTTCAAAAAATTATCTAGGCGCCAAAGTGCCAAAAATTTAGCGCTAAAAAATATTTTAGGCGCCCTAAAAAAGTTTAGGGCGCCTAAAATATACTTTAGGCGCCCTAAAATTATTTTAGGGCGCTAAAAAATTTGTGAAAAATTATTTTTTAAAACTTTTTTTTATTTAAGGACTTTAGGCGCCCTTATTTAAATTAAGGGCGCCTAAAGTAATTATTTTTTAAACTTTTTTCTTATTTAAGGACTTTAGGTGCCCTTATTTAAATTAAGGGCGCCTAAAGACTTTAGGCGCCCTTAATTTAAATAAGGGCGCCTAAAGTCCAATTTAGGCGCCCTGAATTATATTTTGGGCGCCGAAAGCTCTCTAAAATCCCATATTTATATTTTCCCTTCTCATTCATTACCTCGGTGAAATCCTCCCGTGCCGACCCTCTCCCTCCCTCGCCCTTCCTCATCCTCACCCTCCTCAACCATAAATTCATAAAGGCAGGATGTGTATGCTGTGTATGTGTGTCATTCTCGTTGTCATCTTGATCGGTTTGCTTTTCGAGTTCGGTGTCTTCACCCATGGATTCCACAAGATCAAGGACACCTTATGCTTTTGCGATCCTTTTGTCACTGGTAGCTTATGCAGGAATTCACATGGAAGATCCTTCTGTCACACACCGCCTCCATTCCACTAGGGTTTTTAATTTCGTTTTCCCTCTATGTTCTTTCTCAATTCATTCTTTCTTAGTTTCTAGGGATTTGTTTCGAATTCTAGGGTTAGGGTTTTTCTTAATTTATTAATTATTACTCTGGTACTTTAATTTGAATTGAAAATTGCCATTTTGGTTTCTGTAACTATCATTTGCCTCTTCTTGGGATTCTTGTTTGCTTATATTAAATATCTTGCGTTTTTTTTCTAGCATTGCTCTAATCTGTTGTTTATTTCGTATATACAATTTTCGCAAGTCTGTAATTAACGGTTCCGGGAATACTCCTGAAACTGATAATGCTAAGAGAGTTTTCGATCGGTTTGTTTCTTTTCTCGTTTGACCCCATTGAAGCTTGTTTATTGTGATATTCTCGCTTTTATGTTTGTGGCCTGTTGAATAATTAAGGTTCTCTGTTGTCGATGGATTTTACTATATGTGCATGTCATTCTTCTATAAAATTGGATGTGTGTGAGGTGCGAGATCATACCTACGTCTGTAAAATTGGATTTTACTATATATGCATTATATATACCAAAGATTTGCAACTTAAGGAGTAACAATCCTCTTCAGCCAACCTGGTTCTTCCAAATCTAGATTTTGTTTTTTTTTCCTTTTAAACACCTTTTTAGGCGTCCTTTATTCACTATAGGACGCCTTAAAAAGGCGTCCTATAGTGAATAAAGGACGTTTAAAAAAGGTGTCCTATCTTTCTAACAGGACGCCTTTTTAAGACATCCTATATTAACTATAGGAGGTCTTTTTACTACTTCCCCTGGTCAGACGTCATTCTCAATAAGGACGTTTATTACCTCTAATTTAGGACGTTTTTAACCTTTTTTGTAGTAGTGCAATCGTAATTTACTTTATATGAGATAAATATATAAATAAAATTTTATCTCAATTTATATAAATAAACCTTTTTTAGACCTCAAAAGGAATCCCAAAGATACTTATATATCTCTTAATATACTGTAAACTTATTTTTCCTCACAAAGTGGCCTCTTATATATATATAATAAACGGGTGTTAAAACAAGGCAATAAAAAAAGAAAAAAAAAAAAGGAATAGTGATTGAAGGAAAGTGAGGTCCACGGGATTTGTCACCAGTTACAGTTTGATATTCAGTTTGTTTTCATTTGTAGTGTACGGAACAAGTGGGTTGGCTTCAGTTTCGCACGAGACCTTTCCTCTGCCGCCTGCCACCCTACTATTTCTAAAATTTTTCTTGTCATTGTAATTGTTCTTATAATTGTATATAAAAATTAGGGAGAACAATATATAAATACGATATAAAATTTGAAAATCTAAAAATGTCTATCCAAAAGGGAAAACGACAGAGGTGCAAGCATGTGGGAATCTTAGTTTTAAATATTTGGACAAAACACCAAACTATCATTCTTTTCACTTTCTTTTCTCCACCGTCCAACTTCTTCCACATCCACCAAAAAGAGTTGTGACATAGGGGTGTGGTGGACGCGATTCCAAGCCAAAAAACTCGACTTGGAACAATGAAAAGGAGGAATGAAGGGGATGAAGAGTTGAACAAGGATCATTATGTCATTTTTCAGTTTTCAACGAAGTTCTGCAATTTATGGCGAGCTCATGAGTTTTCTAGCAAGTTTATAAATTTTTTTAAGGGAATATCACTTCTGCCTTTAAGGCAGAAAAAAATTTCTGCCTTAAGCCAAATCGACACCGTTTTAGCTTCTTTTTAAATGAAGAGATGAAAGGAAAAGAAGGGGGGAAAAAAGATCTCTTCATTTAAAAAAGAGCCAAAACGGCGTCGTTTTGGCTTAAGGCAGAAATGATATTCTCTTTTTTTAATATTTGTGTTATTTAACAAAATTCGTAATAGGATTGACAAGATCAATAATGAGTTCAACAAAATTCGTAATAGTTTTCATGAGAGTAATACTCATGACTTGTTTTCATCAGCAAATGCTTTTGTCAAAACCATTACAATTTTAGTAAAAACCATTACAAAATTTGTTAATCCCATAATGAATTTTGTCATAAGCTACAAGTGCTAGAAAATTCATAAGTTTGCCAGAAAACTCATGAACGCCTTGGAGGTTGAGGAAGAAGAAGGTGAACAATAGACGGGCTTCACAAAATTCGTAATGAAGTTGACAAGTTTAGTAATGGCTTTGACAAAATCATTTAAAGATGAAAACATACGAGTCAGGATTATTGTTCCAATGAAAATCATTACGAATTTTGTCAGACTCATTATTGATCTTGTTAATCTCATTACGAATTGTGTCAAATGCTACAAATGCTGGAAAATTCATAAGCTTGCTGGAAAACTCATTATGAACTCGCCGAAGGCTAAGGAAGAAGAAGGTGAACAATAGAATGAGCTTCACAAAATTCATAATAAGATTGACAAGTTTAGTATTGATTTTAACGAGAATTATAATGGTTTTGACAAAAATGTTTGTTGCTGAAAACATGCAAGTTAGGATTATTGCTTTTGTGAAAACTATTACAAATTTTGTCAAACTCATTATTGATCTTGTCAATTCCATTACAAATTTTGTCAAAGGTCACAAATGCTGAAAAACATAAGCTTTCTGAAAAACTCATGAACTCATTGAAAATTGAAAAAGATTGGTGGAAACCGTTTCTTCCACCATTTTCACTTTATTGTATGTCCACTTTCGCTTCACCATCATTGTCGTCTTCACTTCGTGTGCACACACACAGAGCTTCCATATTGGTGGGAAGAGGAAGAGGAAGAGAGGGCGACCAAAGAGAAAGAAGAAGAGATAACATAATGGTAAATTCATCCATATTTTAAAATATTATAATTTTATCCTTGTGATCTTTATGTCTTTTACAAATATTAATGGACCTTTAGGAGTTTTGAAATTTTATATGGTATTTATATGTCATTCTCCCTAAAATTATTAAATTTTTTTTTCACAAGCCTTGTATTAAATGGCCCACACATTTTCTTAATATTTTCATTCTCGCGGTTTTTAAAGTTTTATTTAATATATATAATAAAGAAAATAAATTAATTTGAAAGTCCTTGTAATTTTTCTCAATGTTGAATAATTAAGGTCTCTAAACTTTTTTTCTTTTTATTATGTTTAAATTTTTTCATTAAGTCCTTTATTCATGCTGTTAAATAAGAAGAGCAAAGCATAGTTAAAAAGCACATTAAAACTCTGCGGAGACATCTTCATCTGTCATTTCCGCCATAACCTTAGCTCTCCGTCCAAGCTTTCCTCCCTCATTATATTCTCTCATTCCTTAACATCCCAACATACAATATGTCAAATTATTCATCATGAGTTACACTCAAGGCCATCATATTGCTAAAACTAGTGCCCATTATCATAACTCACAACTAATTACAAAGTAAACTTACAAAATTTTTCCAGAATTAGGGTTAAATTTAAAAATGATGAAGAGTTGAAATTTGAAAGTGCATAGCTGGCCTATGATGTATTTGAAGGAATCAGACAAGAAAAAGTGGGGGGTTTTAAGAAGTCTAAGCATGAGTCATATTTGAGTTAATGTGGAAAAAGTAGTGGGCATATATAACAAAGAGCCTAGCTAATTGCGTTGTTTTAATCAGATGACTGAATGAAGAAGCGGATAAATCCTTTATTTCATAGAAAGGGCTGGAAGAATAAATTAAACTTATTTTAAGCTTTAGATTCAGATATGATGTTGAGTCCATTTACAATGCATATATAAACTTTAAATCGATAAATTATACACGCATATATAATCTATGGTAAATCATATTATATTCACAAACTGTTAACAATGCGATAGATTATTATGGAAGCAATATACTACTATATTTTAAAAATATAATAAATGTTGTCAAGAGAAAGTTATGGCCCTGCAATTATATACTCTTCTACCTCCATTTTTATTTACTTTGTTCTAAGAGAAAAAGTACACAGACCAAGAAGAAGGCAACGTCTATAGGTACTCCTTTCAATTCTTAATATAAAATATAATTGATTTTTTTAGAGAAATTAATAAAACTAAATAAACTATTAAATTATAAGTCGAGAAAATTATTTTGAAGAAAAATGATAAATATAAATATTTTAAAGTAATTTAGTTAGTTTCCTTAATCTATTTTAAAAAGTTAATCAGGTCTTATACTAATAAGGATAGGAGGTAGTACTATTTAAGATTTTTTTTTAACAGTTTTATCATCCATTTAATACTGCAGTATTTTAAATTCTAATTACTTTCATTTAACGCTCTTCATCTAATAACAATGTTATTATTAGAAATAATTAAGTAATTATTATATCTTAAAATTGGGAGGATAACGCATATTTACAGACAAAGTAAAATTTTAAATTTGAACAAGAAAATAGGGACGGAAGAAGTATGTCCTACAACATCAAGATAGACAAGAAAAAAAGAACAAAGCTCTTATTTACAAAATTAAATAGTAACATGACAGACAGTGGCGCCAAAGTCCTATTCAGAATTAATATATTCGAGTACTTTGACAACGGCTCTAGGATAAAAGAAAAAGGGAGAGACATGAAGAGAGAATTTAAGTGCTTTGGGATCGTCATATATTAAGAATATTCATATGTACTTAGGACCATATATATACGAACTATTATATATTAATATCACGCTAACACAAAATATTCAGTTAAATATCCAACACACACATACATATATATAAGCAGACCCAAATTCTCTTATAAGCAAATATACTTTGGTGGGGACGACTTGTTGGAGTGAAGTGAGAGCAAAAACCAAAAGTTTGGGAGAGTTTTTAGGCTTTTTGACTATGGTTTGCTCTGAGAATTTCAGACTGGGGTCTCTCTCTCTCTCTCTCTCTCTATATATATATATATATATATGGTTTGAATTGAAATAATAGGATATATTGTAATTAGATGAATAAAATGTAGCTAGATTCTTTTATCCTAGAGCAGTCTCATATAGTAGCTTTCCTTCTAATATAATAAAATGTAGTTGATTTTTTTTTAAAGAGTCAATTAATACCTAGTTGTATCATATGTTGTATGTGATTAAATAATATATCAGATTATAAATCAAACAAATTAATTTAAAGAAAAAACGGTAAATATAAATACTTTAAAATAATTTAATTAATCTCTTAAATCTCCTAAAACAATATCAACTGGGTCATATATTTAAAAGTGGAAGTGGTATACAGCTTCACTCCCAGTCTCAGCACAACAGTTCTCCATTCTGAAGTCTCTTAATTTTTCCATAATTTCTGCCTGCTCGATCATTTGCAAAGTTTCAAGTTTATACGCTTACACACAAACATAATATATATAAAATTACAGAAGACACAACAATTTAATAAAGCGGTGTGTGTGTGTGTAACACAAAACGTTTCAACAGTTAGAGAAATTAAATTTTGGTGATTGTGTGTGTGGCATGCACATGCAAGTCATCAGAGGGCAGGCCTAATAGCTTGTGGCTTTGTAAGGTCTATTTCTGCTGCTAGCAGCATTATTTATGATATGGTACTGATGATATATATGTATGGCTTCTCTCTCTGATCTATATCTATATATATAGGACATGCAGATAACAATTTTGAGGCTCAAATTACAGCAGATCTATAGAACTTAATATACAGTAGTCACTTTGATATCTATATCTCTGCCTTTTGAATTATATATGTACAAAGAGAAGCAGCGTTGTACTTACATATAAAAGCCAAGTTCTTATTACTTCTGTATATATCGTCACTAAGTATAGTACAACATACATGCATATACATACGTATATATATGGATCTATCTACCAATTGAGTCTAGCTAGCTATAGCATGTGAAAAAGGACCATGTACATAATCTATTATGCATATATAATTGCTTCAGTCTTATTATTGTTCTTGAGCTAAAAAAAAAAAGTCTTGTTATTGTTGATCTGTGTGAATGCATATAAATGCTAGTAAGAGAGTGTGAATACTGCAGAACTCAGATTTTTTTGTAGCGTTAGCAACTATATAGAATAACCCTAGTGTAGAATCTAGCTAGATCCCATTATAAATATTACACCCTAAAAACTCTTGAAAATGGCTATGTCTGGCTCTTTTTTTTAGTTCATTTGTTTGGTTGCTTAATTAGAGCATGAAAATTGGCTAGTGGAGAAAAAACCACCTTGAAGATTCTGAAAGCAAACGCATTATTTCAAGATAATTTTGTAACTAGCCTCGGTCAATAATTAAGAACTTTACCAAGAGTTATAATATGCTTACAGCCCATATTATATGTTCGAGTTATAATACATATACTCTGAATGAGAGAGAGAGAGAGGTTTTCGGGGGGGGGGGGGAATCAGAGAGAGAGGTGAAAATGACAATATAGAAGTGGGAAAAAAAGGAAAGAAGGGGGGAAAAGACAAAGAGAAGAGAGAGATAGAAGAGAGAGGGAAGGAGTACTGCTGGTAGTGCATGCATGGAGTCAGAGAGAGAGAGAGAGAGAGAGAGAGTGGAGTCAAGCAAGCGTGTGGCAGCGGCAGAGACAGTGAAGTGAAAGAAAGGAAGAAGGACTGCAGACGTTGCAGACAGTAACTGCATCTTTCTTGATATACACCCACCCACCCTTTTTCCCTCCCTCATCACATCCCTTCTCTTTTTATTTATCCTTTCTGTTTTTTTCATAACCATTTGGTCATCCGCAAGTAAGTATCCGAACTTTCAAAATCAGGATTAAGGTTTTGTGATCAGGACACCTAATTCTTTAGGGTTATTTTATTTTATTTTTTATATATAAGATGTGAATCAAATCTTTGTTTGCCTAATTCTTGATCTAATTGGTTCATCATTAGATCAAGATCATTATATTCAGCTTTTACCTTGTCTATGTGACATTAATCAATTTACTCCCCCATCTTTAATATAACATATATTTAAGAAGTTGATATTGATATTAAATATGAGATATGTTTTTTTTGTATTTTTCAATCATTTTTTAATTTCTCTTATTGATGTTCCATCAATAATGACCAAGAATAATTGGAAATAAGAGAATTAATGAAAATAACTAGAATGTTTTAAAAAATTATATGTGATATTAACAAACTTAACTAATTTATTAATTTAATCAAATTAGGTTGATATATCTTATATTCCCTCATGTCATAATTATAAAACATAGTTGACTTTTTTGGGAGAGATCAAGGAAGCTGATTAAATCACTTTAGTGAATTTTTATTTTTATTTTTTTTATTCAAACTAATAAGTTTGACTAATAAACTAATATATAATCTAAAAATACACAACATATGAAATGATTAAATAACTTATTTAGCTTCATTAATCCCTCTAAGAAAGTCAACTTTGTCTTATAATTAATACAATTAATACTAAAGATAGTATTATAAATCAGAGGATTACTTCATAGGACCATTAATGTACAAGTTAGATGTAATCCTACATGTAAAATTCCAATTCATTATGTTTCCTAAACTTTTTTGTTTTCAAATCGTCCCTATTCGTTACAGACATACTAAGGAGAATTTCCATCAAAGAGCATTTCTAATGTGAATGTTTAAAGATGATATCAATCAACCCATTTTTTTTACAAATAAATAACTTGATTAAATTTTTAATTTCTATATATAAATTCGCTATCTAACATTTGCATTAAGGGGATTAATTTCTTATTTGATATTTTAACTTTGAATTTTCAAATCATGGTAAGTTGACATCTAACTAATAATTTGTATACTATTATTTCCTATGTGTACCTTGTTATAGAATTGAAAAAAATAAAAATAAAAAATCACATCAATGTTTAACACATGACTAATTTAATAAGAGGTTGAACTACTTTAATTAGTGATTTTAGATTTAAGTTTTGAATATACAACTGGGTTAAAAAGCTTATTGGGTATGATTATTGGATATCTGATTAAAAAAATACCATAGTTTGATTAATATATACTGGCCAATATTTTGTTTAATTTGTACTACTGAAGCTTGAGGGTAGTTATTGGCAATTACATATGAAATAAATATATTATATAATTTCAAGGACAAAGCTCAGGTTCATCTACTTATGTGTATTAGGATTAACTTCCCAACCAAATCTTACCATATGCAGTTTTTTTATTATTAATAATGATCCATCAAAATTTTGAAAATTTATCATTGCCACCATTGTCATTTTAAGACATAAATACTAACATGGGCGGATCTAAAAAATTTATAAAAAGTGGATACTAGTGGCGGGGGGATTTGGGGATTCAAGGGTAGCACTTCCGAATTTTTTTAAAGAAAAGTTTTAAATGCATTAAGGAAAGAAAGGAATATAAACAAAAAAAAAAGAATATCAAAAAAATTTTAATAAAATCAAGTGAATACTGATGATGTAATAAGAGAGGCGGTTATTTTACAAACCTATCATTTAGAAAAGCAAGGCTAAGTGCTGTTAAAGATGCAGCTACATAAATTACAATGAAAGGTGAGTACTCAATAAGTTCACGTACATATATTTTAATAACAAAAGTATATTACAATAAAAATAATTACAATATCATCTTTGTAGGCTTTATTTTTTGGAATTCCATCATAATTGTTTTATTATCAATACTATCAAATACATCTTTTTCAATATAAGACACTAAAAAATCATTCAACCATCTATCCCTCATCCAATTACGAAATGCAGTCTTAATATATTAATGGTGGGCAATCATTGCAAACATGTATTAATTTATTTTTTTAAAAAAAAAATCCTCATTCAAGGGTGCAAGGGTGGACACTTACCTCCCTTCTCTCTTGTACATGGATCCGCCCTTGAATGCTAACACAAAACATTTGAGAGCACAATTTGTTTAAGTTTTACTTTGGAATTCAATTTTCCATAAGTTTGTAGTTTAGTGACATGAAATTTATTTTATAAATAGGAGGTCGGGTGTTCGGTTCCATTTAAAACATCAAGCTGTTGGTAGTATCATTCCCATTTAATTCGAAAAAAAGTTCAATTTCACCTTTGTAGTCCTTTCTCCTTGGAAATAAATAATTCTATTCAAAATATTAACATGACATGTTTAAATATCTTGTTAACTATGTGGAATGTTTAACTTAACTAATACTAAACACCTTAAGTCTTAATTTAAGTAAAAGGTTATGAGTTCAACCTTGAATATGATAGACATATATATTAGTTCATTTCATTTGGCCAAGGGGACAAAATAATAGTTTATCAACTGCGTAAGTTCAAATTAAATTAATTTTGTTTCATGGAATTGTTTTGCCCTCAAATATATATTTCTTTTAATTTGGGAAAATAATGACACTCAAGGCCACCTAAGAAAATTCATATCACCTCTTTTCTTTAATAAGATATCTTATTTGTAGTACAATTTACACTTTAAACAAAATCTAGATCTGGAACTAATAATATTTATCAAGGTTCCTTTTAACTTTCTAAATGCTTTATTTAGATATACTTATTATAAGTATATTTATGTAAGCTAAGACAATTTTCTTTTCTTAAGTGTTTATTTTTTTATATTAAAATTGAAAAGCTACCTTTTTGAAGCTTTCAATCAACATTCAAAACAAGTTCTAAAATGTGCTTATGGCATTAAACACTCACGATGAAGTGATTGAAATGGAAGGTCCCACGGAAGAGGCATTTTTCCATAAGGATGATGTTGACAAATCAGGTGTACACGAGGCCACGAGCTGCTTCCCTCATTTTTATTCTAAATTCCTAACCATATTCTCTCGTACGGATATCAATCTTCCTCAATATTTTTTGAATTTTTTTCTTAAAAAAATCCATTTAAACAATGCATCTTATGCTAAATTTTGAAGCCTCAATTTGTTTAACTGAACATTTTTGCGTACCTGGTGCTTAATTGGCTCGTCTCACTTACGTGAAATCTTACATTCTTTTCCATGCAAGAACCATTTTATTATATTTTATTATCTTGGCAAAATATATGATATTTAATTAGTACCCACAAGGCCACAACTAATACAAATTTAACCATTATTTGATCCAAATAATTATCAATCTATGTTACGATCGATATGCTACCTCCGATTCATTTGTAGTGACTGGTGATAGTATTTTAAATTTTAAAAGTTCATACTCTCAAAATTATTTAAGAAAAATGGAATATTCTCCGTGCTATTTAATTGGGTAAGATTTAAATAAATTGGACCCAAAGAATAACCATAATCAAAGAAATGCAGGCTTTAACAAACATTAGTAGTTTGTATTTCATTTTTATAATAAGTAATTATTAGGGATAACCAATAAACATTGATTCTAGTAAAAGAGGTTATGGCCGTTGAAGAACAAGTTCTTATGTTTCAAATCCTTATAAATGCAGGAAAAAATATCTTTAAAAGAGTTATTTATTCCTAATGGAACCTGAAAATATTGGAATGTGATCCTAATAACACTTTATATAGGGAAAAAGCTAACTGGCAGGGATAATACTACTTGAAGACATTTAGAGAAAAGAACGATTATACCTAAAGACGTCTTGTTGTATTTCAATTGTAAAACTGTAAAAAATTAATTAAAAACTATAAGAGTTCAATTGAAAGCTATCTTTAATTATAATTACTTTCTTGTAAGATTTAATTGTTCATTAAAAAGAGGGATGTGATTTTTTCTAACTAGAACCTACCCCGATCCTAAGAGCTAGTTAAAAATGTTGGTTTGGTCTGTAATACAAGAATTCATTTGTTTTTATCTTTCATGTTAATTTTTTTAAATACCTATATTCAATATATTTTATAAAATTTGAATAATTAAAAGCTAATAGTCTAATTAAATAGGTTTAATTTGGTTAAAACATGTTGTTAATTGCTAGATGATCATGGTGTATAGGTAATTCACTATACTAAATATCTAAAAAAGTATGGTAAATAACTTTTGTTTGATATGATTAGAAATCAACAAGTTTAATTTAGCAAATTCACAAGTTTTTATTAGCTATCAACAACAAAACCTTTGTAATAAAGTTTCGGGCATCGCTGGATCTCCGTACACCGGTGAGGGTGACTTTGAAAAAAGGTGAGAGGAGATTGCGTAAAATATCCAATATTTACAAATCTCATATTGATCCAACAGATTAATTAGGAATTTTTTATATTTAGATGTTCAATTTATAATTTCAATATCTCAATTGCCTTTAAAAGAGATTTTCTCTCCTAAAAAGCTTATGTTTATAATTGATAGAGAAGGAGTAATAATTGAGAGGCAATATGGTAAAATATCCAACATTATCAAATTGATGAGATAGGCTAATCAGAGATCTGTTAAATATAGGTATCCAATTTATAATCTCAATATCTTAATTGTCAAGGGATTTTCTCAAGAGATAAAAAGCTTATGTTCATAATTGTAAGAGAAGGAGATATAATTCTTTTAACTACCATTCTCATATTAGTATAGTTTAGGGAAAAACTTATCTTTATTATAAATCTATTTTTAGAATAATAAAGGGTTAAGGTGTAAAAATACACATGAGCTTTTTCCCAAGAACGTCAGCACCACGTGCTTTTTTTTGGAGCAAAAATATACATATAGTTACCATTTTAAAGCAAAAATCATATTTCACCGTTAAGTTACTGTTCACTACCGTTAAGTTACTATTCACTTCATCTCTTTCTCTCTCATCACGGTGAACAATAACTTAACGGCGGAATGTGACTTTTATTCCAAAATGGTAATCACGTGTGTATTTTTACTCCAAAAAAAGAACATATGGTGCTAGGCGCTCCTGGGGAAAAAGATCATTGGTGAATCAAGTTCAAAGGTTGATTATAAAAAAAAAAAAAAAAGGTTCAGAGGTGACTTCTCTTCTTTTTCCCTCCTCTACCCACTTTTTCTAATTTCCACCATTAAATTAAATGAAAATTTAAATAGTGTATATTTTACATCAATATTATTAGTTTTATTTTTTAAAAAAATACATGAATGAATTTAAATTGTTAAAACTTGATTTGAAAAGAATGAGATTATTATTATAGAGTAAATCTTCTTTCCATTTTTTTCACTACAGATTTAAATCGTTTAGAACAAATTTTAACAGTTAAAATTTATTAATGTATTTAACTACAATTAAAGTAATATTTTCATGAGATTTAAAACCTAAATTACTAAAATTTTTAGAAAAAATCTATATAGAGGTCCAAGTAATAGAAAAAAAATTCAAAAAATGCCTCAAGATTATGAAAATATCAGAAAATGCCCCAGAGCTTTTTTTTGGTATAAATTCATTAAAACTTTAGTTGTTAACGAGGATGATATAGTTGTTAATAAAACTGATATAGTTGTTAACGTTTTAATGAATTTATACCAGAAAAGGCTCTGGGGTTTTTTCTGATATTTTTAAAATCTTAGGGTTTCCTTAAAAAAAATTTCTGTTACTTAGGTCACTATCTAGATTTTGGCCAAATTTTTATGAGATGAGAGTAAAGGAGCTGGTGAGCGGTGTGAGTAGGTGGGAAGGGGTAGAGGTATAGGTGACAGCGGACAGGGGTAGGGAGAATCAGGAACGGTGAAGTACACGGTGTCAACGGTGGCGATCACGAGGATGCTGCGAGTGGGGTCCACAATTACGGGATCGGGACCATGCTAACGCCGTTGCATCTAGCACCATGTGATCATAACCCTCGGCCTCAGGCCCCAACCCCATAAAGCTGTTTCTCTCTCACGGGCCTTCATACAGGAAGAGGACCCATTGTCTCTATCCTGTCACCCTCATGCATCCATCCCCATCTCTCCTCCTCTTTCTTTTAATTTAATTTCTCCCACATTACTAATTAATATTTTCTTTATTAAACTTTCACATAAAAAATAAAAAATAATGTAATAGATATTTTCTTGTAAATATGGCGATTAATTTTTTTTTTTTTTAGGTGGGTTGGGTCTTGCTAACTTGTTAGGACCATGTTTCTGAGTTCAAAAAGTGCTTACGGAGATATTCTCATCCACCAGTATAGTCCTCACATTGATGAGATTTGAATTCATGGTTTTGATGACTATGACTTATGAACCAACCATTTATCAATTGGACAACCTTTATTAGCATTAATTAAATTTTATAGGAATATTGTGGGAGGCAAACATTCATCTGAAAATAACATAGTAGTCTATAATGGAAGTTTGTGGACAGAAAGGAGGAGAGAGGGGCCCAGCCCAATACTATTTTTATGGCCCAAAATAAGGAAATGTTCAGATATGGTCGATCACATGCACATCCATCTTGTATCCAAAAAAAAAAAAAAAAAACATGCACATGCATCCATCTCTCACCTTGTAACCCGATCTTGTTTTAAAATTTTCTGTTCTTTAACTCTCCTACTGTTGGGAAAAAAAAGGACAAAGGAGTAAAAATAGCTTTACTTCCGGGAGCGTCCATCATCATATGCTTATTTTGGGAGCAAAAATACACACACATGGTTACCATTTTGGAGCAAAAGTCATATCTCATCGTTATATTATTGTTTACTTGGACGCTCCTAGAGATAAAACACATGTGCATTTTTACTCATTTAAAAAAAAAATCTCTATAAAATGGTACCACGATGATTCTAAACAGAAGATTTACTCGAAAATTTATAAAAATTAAATAAATTGGTTTTTTTGGGTCAAATAAATTGTTTAAGTTGATTATTTCTCATTCTTATGTAAAAACTGCGTCACTTTCCCAAAATACCCCTCTTTTAATGCGGGTATTAAATGTGGAAGAACAGGAGTGGGAAATACTATAAAATTAGTAAGGGTATTGTGAGAAAAAACTATTAAACGAGGGAGGCAAAGTGAATCAAGTTCATGTGTTTAGAACCAAACCACATCCATCATTTAGGTCCTATATTTAAGATTGGGGTTGACTTTATACTTTATTTATTTTCTAAATTGTATTTATCTAAAATTTAATTTCACTTGATATAAAGGTTAATATGTAAATTAAATTAGCTCTAAATAATATAATGACTCTTGACTTCGATGCCGAGATCAAATAAATATATTAAATAAAAATTTATTTTTAAGAAAATATAAAATAAAGATTACAAAATTTGAAACTGCCGTAATAATTTTATAAGAATGAGTTTGAATATAGGGAGAATTACAATCTGGTCTCAAAGACCAGAAATAATTACCAAAAGGTCTCGTGTCAGAACTTCACTACAAAAAATTCCCTTGGGAGTTTTTTGTAATTAAGTGAAAAATTCTCAATCGGTACTTACAACTAAAAATGTTATATTTATAACTGAAAATATTATATTAACAACAAAAGTTCTCAATTTACATTTACAATTGAAAATGTTATATTAACAATTGAAAATGTATTTTGAGTTGTTAATATAGCATTTCCAGTTGTAAATATGAATTGAGAATTTCTGTTGTTTATATAGCATTTTCAGTTGTAAATATAGTATTTTCAGTAGTAAATACGGATTCAATTATAGGAAGAGAATCTCATATGGAGCTATATATACTTGATAATCAAGTGATGATAAAAATATATGGAGAGTAAGAAAAATTTAACTCTTAACACAGGATATGCAGAAGTGAGACTTAATTACATTCTCTCCAGCTCACTTCATCATCCCGTAGAGTACTTTTGAAAATGTGGATTCTTCTTACATATAGCAGCTGACAACTATAATTAATGTCGTTTTTGGGATCATTCCCATATAAAGTGAGTGTGGGACATGAAGAAAAGCACATGCAATAGTGAGACAAGGTAGGTGAAGTGGCCTTTGTGAGGTCCATTCACCTACCTATAATGGTACTATATGCTCATCATCTCTACCCCACATATATAATTATTTTGTGAATAATTTGATAATCTATTAATCAAATTCACAGCTAGCTATATAATAATAATAATAACCGTAATAATACAACCCTTCTTCCACTCAAATGTAGGTATTGGAAAGATGCTCGCTTGTCTTTTGAATTTGGTGAGAGATCCAAATCAAAGGAAGTTGTCAGAGAGAACCACACAAAAGAAATTCTCTTTCATCACCGCACACACTAACATGTATTACAGACACACACACTCACGTCACCTTGTTAGTTCTTTTCACTGATCTTCATCCATCAGTCACATATACAAACATACATATAGATGCCACCACCCCACTTGGCTCTAAAATGTGTTTGCAGAATTCAGAATCTGTTGCAGCATCTCAAATTTAGCATAACCCTACAACCTCGATCTATAGCTCATCCATGGATCCTTCCTTTATAAAACCCTAAAACCACCCTTTCCATATTAGGCTTAGCTTAGCGTCTGCAGAATAAGAATAATGCTCTTATTGTAGCAATTACAGGAAGAGAAAGGTGTCAAAAGTAGTAATGTTAGTGTCACAATCAGGGATTAGAGAGACTAGGGACAAGTGTACTGGCAAATGAAGGTGATGGGGGGTGGTCTTTCTGATCTTTCTCTTTTGATAAGCTGTCACTGTCACAGAATGAACTGTCATGAAAGTGACTCTATGTAGATGAGGAAGATGGCCCTCCATATGAATCAGTGAGTGAATGAGAGAACAGGAATTCAGGGGGAAAAAAAACAAGAGGGACGGTTTCTGATAAAGGAGAGAGACAAGGAACACATATAGTGCAGGAAATATTTTGTTACGCGGATAGTATTATTATGAGAATCAAACCATCTTCGGTCTTTTTGACAAAATTTTGATCAATAGTTCCACTGTAATTTATGTAAAGATTACAAGGCTGTCAGGTTCAGTCAATGTCTCAGCGACTTGCTGGGCTTAAAGGTTAGGTGGATGGAATATTATGTCCTATATTGGCTTGGGAGAAAAACGAAAAACCTCTTATCAGGATACACCTCTCCTATCAACATGTTTTAAAATCTAAGAGTGTGACGGGCTTCCAAATAAAACCATGAGGCAGGCGTGGTTTAATCCCCTTTGCCGTGTTCTGGCGTAAACGAAAGTACTGGGACCAGATATTAGAGGCTGAAATATCTTACATATTTTGATATCTTAATTTTATTTTTTTTAAAAATGTTTATATGTTGTGTAACGAACATCCGTTTATCCTGTTTTTGAACAAATAGAGATATATTTATTGGTGGCCTCGGGGAATGGAGGCAATTTGATGGTTGTGGGAACAATAGAATGCAAAAAGAGAAAAGGGCAGCCCAATCATGATCCATCCATCACATCAGCCCATCACTTTAAATCAGATAATGTCAAATCATAGTCCAACTATAAATGGCCATACCAATACCTCAACTCGCCCATACAATAAAGTCAATTTTAGGAGTTGACATAGATAGTAAAGGATCTAGGATTAGTTCTTTAGGACGTGGGTTGGATTCCTCTGCCGTTGCTAGGACTCTTTTGGTAGGCGATCTCGTAAGTCCTCAGTAAGTGCTCATAGAGCCCAGGGTCGTGCCCTGACCTTGGTGGGAGACTGGTGTTGAACCCCTTCAAAACTTTTTATTATCAAAAAAAAAAATAAAACCAATTTTAGAGAATAGATATTTATTATAACATGAAAATTTCAATTAAATTTAATCATGTCAATATTGCTATTACCCTTTCTCTCCCTTTTCCTCCTTTAGTAAATCGGAGTACACCTCAGCAAATAGCCATATTACTTATAACTAAGTATAAAAGAGAAGAAAAAATTTGGCAAGAAAAGTCAGTTTCTACTTTCTATAGCTCTCATGGAGAATGGGATGCTAGGATAGAATATTGTATAACAAAAGATGCTGCCATAAACTAAATAGCGCTATACAACCATCATGGACTTGTATATTTCAAATTTAAATAAGCAAATATCAAATTCAGAACATGCATAGGTCCAATAAATCTCCGTTGGTTAACACGGGGTGGCACATTACGAGAACCAGGAATTTCAAAGAATTTTCAAAAATAATTGTTCTGTTGCTTCTTCATGATTAGTCAGACTATGGGAAGAGCCAAGAAACACATCCAAGTTGATTTAGAAAACGTCTGGATGATAACGCCCTGGGATGGAATTGTTTTGTTGTGCCTGCTTTAGGTGCATTGTCAAGGCATAGTTGTTCACCTCTAAGGTTCTTACTTGGTCCTGGTATTGGGACACTAGCTGCTTCAACTGCTGTAGCTCTGTGTTCCTATCTTCATACTCCTTCAGCCGTTCGTGCTGTGTTGCCACCGCCCGCTTCAGAACTATATTTTCTTGGATAAGGGCTTCCACTTGTTCCTTTAGCATCATATTTTCCTGAATCAGACCAAATAATAAGGCACATTACACTTCTGGGTAGCTAAGTGCTATTGGGTTTTAATGATAAACCCACGTGGGAAGACATGAATAAAAACTGAAAATTGATTATATGAATGACTGAGTTTTCACATTGCAATCAAATAGGTGTTCGGGAACACCCCTAAAAATTATTTTTGCCCTTTATGAGATAAAAATCTTTCCTCATACAACACAAAATCATTTAAAATAAGCTAAATCAAACACCGTTTTAGTTGATTATGAGTATATGAGAAACAAATCAGGAAGTGAATTATGCACCTGCTGGAAGCTCTGTGCTGTCTCCGCACTAACTCTTGCACAGATGGCCTTCTCTAAAACTTCTAGTGCTCTTGAAGCTCGGCCTTTAGCATCATCGATGTTTGAGGCACTCATCATCTCTTTAACAAAGAGCTCCACCCACTCAGCGCCATCCACAGGATAATTTTGTTTAGCCGCTGCATCATCGGGTGCAGCAATTTCTGCATCAACTACAAATTAGCCCCCACTTCTGATCAATGACTAAAAGGACCATTATGTATGATCACGTGTCAAAGAGCATTTAATCATCAAAGTTTAAGGTATCAAGAGAACGTTCTTGAATGATTTTCATTGATACCTTCAACCCGCCTTTCAATGCAAAAGCAATTTCGGTTAAAGCAAGGACAAAGCAATTATGCCAATCTTATTTTGTTATGGACAGAATCCAAAATCCACCACAGAACACAACGTAAACCATGGGACTAAATGGTGAATCTTTCATCAAGTGAGGATTCAAAACATAAATATACCACTACAAGCACTTATTTCAGTTCAGAATGCATGCAGTTCATGAAGAACAAGTCTCTCAAGAGAAAAACTTTTCCCTCCATCAAAGACTATTGTTTTTCCTTCATGCCTATAACTGATCCAAAGCATATACTAAACATTCTTATCCACAAGTTAACAGGAACCTAAGGAACAGATATGCAGCCAATTTTGATTACTATTTTCAAATTTAACGGTGTTTAAAATATTTACTTCACATATATCAAAGTGGAGCAGCAGCTAAACCTAATAAAATAAGATATGTATTCCAAATTATAATTGATTGTGATTACTATTTTCAAAGTTCACAATATATCTGCAGTACAAAACGACGGTCTTTTTTGACGGGTTTCCTATAAAACTTGACCCTCATTATTTATTCACCTAATCCTCATGCTTTAGAAACAGATCAAAATACAACTAATGGGTTATGAAGGTATGACAATCAATACAAATTTAATGACGACAGACAAGGGAAGACTTAGGATTTGATGCAGCATATAGAGAGATAATCAAGACTTGGCTGATGGATGAGTGTAGAAGAATTAGAGGATTTGGGAAGAGAAGAGAGGAAGAGGATGAAGAACAGAGGAGGGAAGTGGAAGAGGACAGAATTCAGAGGGAGTGGGAAGAGAAACAGAAACGGGAGAGACAGAAATTACTGGATATTCTCATTCATCATGTCATTCAACAACTTTCACACTCGTCCAGGCTTCCCCTCATATAGGATACTGCCTTAGACTCCTTCAGTCAATCTACCAACGGTAATAGCAGTAATCCAAACTAACTACTAACTAACTTCCTAACTAACCCCTTAACTAACTAACTAATTAGGTGATTCCCCAATTATTTACCCTAATTATTCTAATTACGCGTTTATTTACAGCTTACGTATCATCGGCATTCACATATTAATTAAGAGATGATAACATGAGAAACGAAATAAGTACAAGCAATGTTAAATGTAGTCGGTTGAAGCATCAAGTGCATTAGAATACGACAATCTCCAACAATCTTGCATGTGAGCTCAAGATGCATAAACTACTTTTGATGTATACCTTCTGATTGGACTTGTACATGTGGGTCAGCCACTCCATTAGATATACCCCCAGTAGAATCTACAGACTTATAGGCAGATCCTAACCGAAGCTCATTCAAACTTTTGATAGCAGAATCCAAATCATCACCACATTCTTCAAGTGCTTTCTCAAGAAGCTGGCATGAACATTGCCGAAATGGTTAGAACTAGAAATATTACCAAGGCATATAAACGAGTAATAGACAACGTTTGAATCAGTAAATAACACAGTTCCTTACGACACGTTGAAAAAAATCACGTTAACAACCACCCACCCAAACAGGCAGGAATCATGATATTCTGCAAATAACCAGAATCACAATGACAATTCATATTTATACAGGTCCAAAATAAAACATTAAATTAATCCAACAAAGTCTACAAAAAGTTCACATATTTATATTCCTGTAGGCAGCAAGCGCCACTCCATAAAGGATTAAACTATTTCATGAAATTTACCATAGTTCAATGTTTCCCGGAATCAAAAACTCTAATCTTAAATCGAATAATACTTAAAATTAACTTTGTGCTATACAAAGCATGACCTTAGCGTTTATGGTTCCCTACGAGAAAATAACAATACAGAGATTCAAACAATCACTCCTTATTCTGCCACACATTAGATTAGAGATCTCGGTGTCGGTGCTTCTATGTAGCGAATGAATATGAATGAGAGATCGGAAAGGCCGATAACGAAAAAGGCTAATCCATCAGACAAAAAATCCCATAAATGGAAGCGTGATCGAAATTTTTTATAAGAAATTTATCAGGAAGGAAAAACCAAACGCAAAAAAGAAAAAGAAAACCCACCTGCTTGTCCATATCAGGAAATAAAGCACTAAGGTGGTCTATGAGAAGCGATTGAGCAGAAGGAAGATTAGGCGAAGTCCTCGGGGGAGAGAATCGAACAGGAGAAGAAGACGAACAACGAATCCTCTTCGAAATAGGTGGAGACGATGCAGGTAGGTCTTCGAATATGTTTGATCTCTTCCCCAACACTATGGCAGACATGTTTCGGAGCACTCGTCTGCTCAATTTGCGTCCGATCCTCCGATTCCAACCCCCACCGAATTGCTCATGCAATTTCGATTTGGAGCTTCCAAGAAGTTAAACGGATTAGCCGCAGAGAGATAAACACAAATAAAATTCCCTTTTTCCCTCGCTTTATCGGGAAGAAAACGAAGACGTTCAACGAATCGTACTATCTAATTGACCGTAATTGACCTCAATCCTTTAAGATTCCTTGCTCTTCCCTCATGGCCGCGCAATTAGTATCCGCCAACCATTGATCTGGACACAATTCATGATCCCTGATTGATCAGGAGAACGACCACTTGAATATTGCCATGTAATCCATTGTCTAGTTCCTGCGAAGTCGGTTTTAATTAATTATTCATTTATTTATATTATTTTTTGTGGTTTCTTCGTCAAGTCGGTTTCATAGGCCTGGCCATACTGAAAACAAGACCAGGTCCAATTCCTAAAGAATGAGAAGAAAATTATTATTATGGGCCTGAATAATAAATTAGACCCTTCAATATATTAGTTCATTCAATTAATTTTAAAGAATCCTTTATCCTTAGGTTTAACGGGTCGGCCTTCTTCACTTTTAAGCTATGTTTGGTTTAAAGAAAGGGTGTGGGAGGAAATTTTTTTTTTGAAGTACATTGACCAAATTGCCATTAATGAAAAGAATATTATTTTTTTGTTAAAAGTATATTTTAGAAATATTGAAAATTTGTTATGGGCAATTTTGTAAAGATGAGAGAAAAAATTTCTCTCTCAACTTTCCCTCCCACACCCTTCCCTCAAAACAAACACAGTGTTAAGGAGGGAGTTCGATCCCTGCGTTGGTCAAAACGCTAGGAGAGACATCCTAGGGGTCTAGGAAACAGTGGTAACGCTGGTAGAAGTGGAGGCATGTGTACTCTTTAGGACTGTGGGTGAGCCCGACCTCTTTCCTAAAATTTATTTATAAAAAAAAATTAATTTTAAAGAAGGTATAGTGGAAGGGGTTGATCTTTATAATGTAACAAACTAATATTTGAATCGTCATTGTGAAAAGAATCAACATTTAGTATTCGACAATACCTTGAGTAAGAAGATACATGTGTTTAATAGAAAAAAAATAATTTTTAAAAAATCAACAAAAATATAATTTATCATAAATCTCACTGGCTTTTATTTTTGGGTCATTTTTACTTAAATTTTGAGCAAAAATCTATAAGAGTTCACTTAAAGTTTGGACTGGCGTCAATGCCCAAACAATTAGTCTTGGATTAATAATTTAAAAGGAGAAATAAAAATTAACACGTTGTTAGTTGAGATGATAAATGATTTCACCCCTGTAAAAAGAAGAATACAAGTTTAAATCCTAAAAAGTGCATATAATCCCTTTTGTTTCAAAATGAAATTAAGTTTTGTGGATAGAAAGGTTATAATTCCCACACTTCTTTTTTTTCACAAGAGTATTTACAAAATAAATAAAGATATTCAAAAGAAACTAGGGGTTTACAAGAACATTTTGGCCATTCACTATACAAATAAGATAATTCACAATACAAATAAAGATATTTGTAAGCTAAATGAAGGAATTCGAAAGAACTCAATGAATTAAAAATATTTTAGTCATTTACAGAATAAATGAAAGCATTAATTAATAAGATAAATAAATGGATTCAAAAAAACGAAGCAAAATCATCTTTATCTTTTAACCCACAAAACTTAATTTTATTTTGACTTAAAGGGTGTATTGAAATTTCAAAACTTTTTAAAGTTGAGTGAAATTTCAACTAAATGAAATTTTCCCTATGAGTACCTAAAATGTATGGGTTTGTTCATGGGTGAAAGAAAACTGAATTGTGATAGGGGCATAGGGTGAGGACCCACAGAGAGTAGTGGGGGCAAATGGGCATCACTTATTTTGCAACAAAGGGTGGGACCATGTGAAGTTGCAACTTGCAAGCACATTGTGGAAAAAAGAAGAGAATAGCATTTTCAATTGCTTTTCATCCCCCAAAAAGCATCATTCCCATTACAATATTCTCCTGTTTCATTTTCGTTTCTGCTTTCCATTCATCCTTTGAAATGACCTCTCACCAAGCACCTATGATGAAAAATAATCTTAATTTTTAAAAAATCAACCTCTTTTCTTGTTTTTTTTTTCCTTTTTTTTTTAAAAAATATGATTCCAAGCATGAAGCTAAAATATATCCCTCTAAGAGATATCCTCCTATTTTGGATCTGTTCCAATTGGCAAGTGAAAGTGAGACTCTTTGTGATTGCCACTCAAATTATGCTCTTCAGTCTTCACCTTTTTCTATTAGTTTTGACCAACTCATAATATGACTTGGAATTGTCTGCTTTCTTTGTCACATTTTTTCTTCGCTTGAGATTATTTCCAATTGAACTTTCTATGCCCTTGTCTAATAACGACTTCAAACTTATATTATCTTTTATTATAAAGGTGAGACCATTTATCACCTCATCCATCAAGTTCAAGTTGTTGATATAATTATTTATTTATTTATTTATTTATTCCGCTTTTAATAAAGAGTTTTATTTTTCAGCATCTAAACCATATTACTTCAATTATTTTTTGGAGGCTGACGAAAAATAAAGACATAACAAGTTGGCGGACACACTTCTGAAGTCTCCAGGTGTTGGGTCTCGATGGAGGCTCATTTGGAATGACTTATGAAGCTCTATAAGTAGCTTTTCAATTGAAATTTACGGAATACGGGGTAAATATGCGAGATGAGTTTTGTATCAACTTATGAAAATAAGCTATAAGTAGCTTTTCATAAGCTATTCCAAACGAGCAAGCGGCGTGGTACATGTACCTGTTGTTGATGTTTAACTTTTTATGCATACAAAAATATAAAGACCCAAATTGTACTTCAATAATTCATTCATGATTCGTTAAGGGCCATATATATCTGTCTGGGTATACTTTCAAATTAGTTGGAGAAAATAATATTAAGGTCTTAATTAAAAAAATTAATATAAAAAAAGTCCTAAGACTTGTCAGTGATGATAGTTCATCTAGTTGTTAATAGTTTTTTTTTTATCATTATTAATAAGTTATGAGACTTGTTTGATATATTTTTTTTTAATTGAGACCTTAATGTCTTTTTTTTTTTATGATTCCCATTAAAAAAATGACTGAAATTTGTAATGAATTTTTTTTTTTTTAAGAAAAATCTATACGAAGTGAGGGAATAAAAGGTGAATGAGCTAAAACATGCCTCTTTAAAATCAAATTGTTAGTGAGCATTAGATTAGGACTATAAACAGGTAAAATTAGACTAGAGCCTAGGCTGAAGTTTGGTTTGTTCCATGAATGGGGTTGGGTTGGCCAACTTGTGTTCTGGTCTCTGATTCAAAAGGAACATGAAATTGGATTATTCCATTGGAATAGTCGATCCAGGTATTCAAGAATCTTAATAAACCATGATTACAATAATCTCAAATTTAAGCTTAAATAAATCTGAGAAAGTATAACCTTCGCGTAAGAACATTTAAGAACAAAAATACACACACACACCTCAATCCAACGGCACAAATGTCCATGGCGGCAAAGTTCTTCTTCCTCGATCTAAACTATTCACCACAAATTCTCCTCTATGTCGAATACTATAGCTTCAACAATGACGAAGAGAGTGTGAGGGTGAGGCGCCTAGGACTAGGGTTCTTTGAAGTGCCTTGCGGTTGATTGGAAAAAAACCAAACCAAAGTTTCAGAAGCTTTTTTTTATAAGTCGGATAAAACTCTTCTCACATAGTTATAAATCGTAAAAGTTACTAGTATTCTCTAAAAACTAATCCAAACATATTGACAAGAGAACACGATTTTGCAAGTGGATAAGAACAAACACCTCAATCCTCCCTCTTTATAATTACGATGATGCGTAATAATTATATATATTCCAATTGAGAAAGTCTAGATCAACTAATTTGATTGCTTAGTCTCTTGTCTAATTCAATCCCAATTAGTCAATATGGTCTGATTTAGGGTTGTTAAACGTACGAGTTTAAGCAAAATAAATATTAATAGTGCATATTAAATATTAAAATATACAAAATAACAACAATTTAATTTAAATATATTTTAAATCCGAATTATTAAAGTTAAGTCCATCAACATTCATATTTTATTATACTCAAGAATTTTTGTTAATAAAATTCATATAGAAAGCTACTGAGTATAATCAAATCGAAAAAGTTAGCATAAATTTATGTGTAAATTAATACGATTTTGTAAGTTAGAAACATAAAAACGATAAACTTAGTATGTGAATTCATGAATTTGACTAAGTTTACAATTATTATGAATTAACTTGACACGATTTTAAAATGTTGCAACGCAAAAAAGATAAACTTAAAAAATCAACTTACAAATTTAACAACAATAATGTGGTGGGCTCTTTTTTGTGCATCTGACGAATTCTTTTGTGGGACCAGTGTTATCAAAACCGGCTCAGACTGGCCAGGTTGACCCAGAAACCGGTGAACCGGTCACCCAACCGGCCCGAGCCACTAATTAGACCGGTTATGTGTCAAAACCAGTCCGACCGCTGAGTTTTGATTAAACCGGTGAACTGACCGGGTCTGTGAACCCCTGCCAGTTGGTGCATTTTTTTTTGGTAACAAATAGGGCTATTAGCCCTTTCTCATTCTTGTATTATCACATCACGTGGGTAAGAACTACCCACGAAGTCACTGTACAGGCATCCCAAAACACATCTGGGAGGATTGTCTAACACTACAAAAGGCTATATATATGAATAAAATTACAATTCAAGAAATTATGCAGCATCCCACGTATCAGTCTCAGCAGCCTTGCTTCATCCATATGTTCATCCTGCAGTTTTTTCAGTAAACAAATCACTGTAGCAGAGTCACATTATATTGGTGCATTTTTTTAATGATGAAAGAAAGCATTTTATTGATACATCACCTTTGGATTCTTGGCCATGATTTTATTGTGTTTGAAGGTTATTTTGTAAACCCATCTTCTTTAATTTTGCTCCTAGTTAATTGAGTTATTCATGTGTTTAAACTTGTAAAAATGTTTTAGGTAATTTTATTTTGTAAACTCATTTTTTTATATATTTATAAATATGGTTGTATAATTTATAAATATAGTATGGTTTTTGAGACCAGGTCATAGTTATGCGGTTCAACCAATGACTCATTGACCTAATACCCCGACCGGGTCGATGATTGTCCAAGTCTAATAATATTGTTTGGGACAATTCTTTTCAGGGTCCAATTAACCAAAATATTGTCAAAAAATGCCTAGGGCCTTTTCTGGTATTATTTCTGTAAGCGTTAATAACTATATCTGTACCCGTTAACAACTATATCAATACCTATTCACAACTAAATCAGTATAGTTAACAACTATATGTTAATAACTAAATCATTCCCGTTAACAATTATATCAGTGCTCATTAACAATTATATCTGTACAATATTTTTTTGAAATAATATCAAAAAAGGCCAAAAGACCTTTCTGACATTTGACTTTTCTTTAGACTTTTTTTGACAATATTTTGATAGCTTGGGTTTTGAGAGGGATTTTCCCTTCTTTTTTAAGACCAGATAGGTTTTGTTGAATAGGATTGTATTAAACTATTGGATTTATGTACACCTACATTGGATCGTGGGACTTTTGCCTTCAGTCGTATAATTGGGGGAAAAAGGAGAAAATTAAAAAGTCACTTGGGAGCATCGGTGGGTGCCTTCTAGAAAACTATGGAGCTTGTGGTCGAATCTTCATAATCACTACTCCCTTCGGTCTTAATTATAGGACATATTTAACCGATTTTGGGGAAATTAAGGAGAGGAGTTAAATTAGTTAATTTTACTCATTTGCCTAAAATGCCCTTATGTAAAATCTAAATGACATCAATAAAAGTAAATTTACAACACTTAGGACATATATGTGTGTGTGTCTATATACATATATGTGTGTATGTATACACACATATGTAAGTATTTATTTATATATGCATATAACTATACACACAGACCCCCTGGGACATATACACAAATGCACACACATATTTTTTTTATATGTATGTATATTTGTGTGTGTGTGTGTGTGTCTATATACACATATAGATATATATGTGTGTTTATATAATATATATATATATATATATATAGTGTGTGTGTGTGCGCGCGCGCGCGCGCGCGCGCGCGCATATATATACATATCTTTGGGTTTGTTTGTGTATATGTATATATGTGTGTGTATTTACAAATTAATGTTAGCTAATCGATAAATAAATTTAAATCCAATAATTAAAAGTTTCACTAACTATAAGAGTCTTCGCACCCACATGTATATACTCACCAAAAACTAAACACACTTGAGTGAATAAAATAGAGGTATTTTAGGAAGAAATTGGGAAAAATTAAAATTTTGTCATATAATTAAGACCAAATCCAACTCCCAAATGTTGTCTTATAATTAGAACGGAAGGGAGTATTAATTTACCAGACACTGCATGAATACTCTGCGTGCGATCGATAATATGTGCGTGTGTGTATATATATATATATATTGCTTTTATAATCTAGTGCATAATACTCTCCTTGTTCTAAATATAAGAAAATATTAATTTTTTTTGGGAAATATTAAGATGTTAATTTAATTATTTAATCATATTATAGGTTATGTATTCTTAGATTATATATTGGTTTATGAGTTAGGCAAAATAATTTAGAAAAAAAATGACAAATATAAATATTTTAAAGTAATTTAACCAGCTTTGTTAATAGCTCCCAAAAAATCAACTTTATCTTATATTTAAGACTGAAAATAATATGTCATTTCTGAGGATAATGGCTTAAATTTTATTCCTCACCCTTCTTATAAAGGAAAAGGACAGAAAAGAACTTAATTTACAAAATTACAAATAAGATATTTCCTTAAAAATGAGTTGTAAATTACTTATTAAGTTTCTTAATTTCTTTATCAATTTTGGGTAACAAACTTGTTTTAGAATTTTACAATTTCAAAGTTTTTTTCCCTGTCTTTTTTTCTTTTTTATATGGGAAGACCCAAAAAAAAAAAAGAACTTTAAAAATAATGTTAAGCTGCAAAAATACACATGAGCTTTTTCTCCAAGAGCAAAAATACACATATGCTTTTTTGAGGAGCAAACATACACATGTGGTTACTATGTTGGTGCAAAAGTCACATCCCACCGTTAAGTCACTGTTCACCGTGATGAGAGAGAAAGAGATTAGGTGAACAGTAACTTAACGTTGGTGAACAGTGACTTAACGGTAAGATGTGACTTTTGCACCAAAATGGTAACCACATGTGTATTTTTGCTCCTGAGAAAAAACTTATATGTATTTTTGCATCTTAATCTTTAAAAATACTAAAAGATAGAAAGGTGATCTCAATATTCATAATACTAGAAGAATGTGAGAGCGTGACTCGTCCGTTTTGAAATTAAATAAAAATGACATAAATGTCATTCACTTATAAACCCTTTTGCTTTTCTTTCTCTCGCTTCCAGATTTGGCTCTCCCTCTCCTTCTCTCTTTGTCGTCATTTATTCTGTCGAGATTTTCTTATTGGCCTCGAAGCTGGAGGTGGAAGAATAGGAATCTGTAGGTGAAGGAGGTACCTTGGCTGAACTCTCAGACAACTTTTGATGTTTATCCATGAACCTTTGGCTTATGGAATAGTACAACTCGAGAGCCGACAAGGTGTTGCAAAGCTCATGAATCTCATCGTAGTTGAAGACAAAGTGAAGATCCAAGCATCCTTTGAGCTCATCTAGATCTTCATTAGTTAAGCTCTTCGTCCTAGTTAGATCCTCATCCCACACCTCTACATGACCTTCAAGCAAAACTTGATTCTTCTTCTTGCTTTTCGTCTTCTTGTTGCTAGCAGACGTGCTCCCAAAACTGTGACTCTTATGTAAATGCCAATGTTTCACCTAAGAGGAGGTGAATTGAGTGATTTAAAAATTTAAAGCAGAGATGTTAAACTATCAAATCAAATAGAAAGAGTTAGAGAGATATCACTGAAGTGTGTATGTGCGTTTATACTGATTCGACTTTAAATCTTTGACCTATGTCCAGTCCCTAGAGCGTCTCTGAGATTTTCACTAGCTTTCCAAGATTAACCAGGTTCTTAGCATCGTAGTATAGAGTAATCCTCATTAGAACTCGTTCTCCCTTACTAGCTGTAATCTAACAACCACTCAAGGTCCCACGACCTTGAGATTTTACACAAATTAAATTGATTATAAAACTCTCTTACAAAAGAGATGAATAAACATTGATGAACCCAATATCGATAGATATTTCACAGAGTATTAATGAGCAATAAATTGATCATGCTTAGTTGTTGACTTCTAATTGAATGCTCTCTATTTATGGTTGAGCTTCATAAATCATAAATGACCATTGAGAGGCTTCAAACTTCCCGTTGTGAATTTTCAAACTTTTCGTTAGAATGATAAGCTTTCTGCTAGACACATATTGAAGTTGTTGGCAGAAATCTAGATTCAGTTGTTTTCACTTTGCTGCAATACAACATTCTTTTGGTCTGCTCTGGGATTTCTTAAGGTTGAGTCCCTTTCACTTCAGCTAGAATGGGTGTTTTAAAAAGATAATAATTTAACCTGCTATGAATTAGCTTCTCTGTATGCTCTTTTTTTATAGCAGTAATTAATATTTTGACACAAAAATTGCTTTTTAAGATTTTGGATGAAATCCTTCAATTAAACATTTGAAGCTCATTAATATATATATTGAGAATATAATGAGCAATAATAAGTAATCAGATCTTAAACAGTAAATTTGAATTCTCAGAGATAAATATTTAGTGTAGAAGCATGTGACATTCGAGTGTCATTCTACTTACACTCAAGTACAACATTCGAGTGTCAATTTTCCATACTCGGGTGTTGATGAATTCACTCTCTAGAAGAAGATTGTTCATAAATGAGTTTAGTTGAAAAGTATGGTTTATTCCAGACACTCGAGTGTTAAATTAGTCACACTATAATGCTACACTCGAGTGTGCACTTTGTCACAATCAAATGCTGATGGATTGTGTGTCTGATAGATACTATTAAAAATGAAGTTTTATTTAGAAAGTGTCAAGTTATACTAGACACTCGAGTGTTTCTGAGACATACTTGAGTGCCACACTCAAATGTCACAGAGTGACACTTCAAGTGTGTTTGACAAAGAGGCAACGCTCTTGATTCATCAGCGAGTATCATGCATTAATCTTGAAAGTGTTTACCTTAGCACTAGAGTATCAGAGATCACACTCGAGTGTTTACCTTGATACTTGCATTGTGAGTTCGAGTGTAAGGCATAAGTCTTACAAGTGTTGGATTAACTCTTGAGTGTCCAACACACATTTCCTGAAATAGAGCAAGTGTCAAGCTAACGCGTGAGTGTTCATAGTAACACTCGAGTGTGTCCTTAACATAACACTTTTATAAGCTTTCTAATTCAAGTTTTAGTTCAAATAAAGGTTGCACACTCATTGACTTGAATCATCAAGTCTTCTTTCTTTTTTAATTTTGTTATAATCAAAACCTATAAACTGAGAACTAACATCTTAATCTTGAATTTCTCCTGCCGAGTGTCTCATAGATCAAAGGCGCACAAATCGAACTAGTATTAATTATTTCAGATGCCTCCCAAATATGTTATGTGGTGATTTTTCATTCTCAATGTGAACTTTTGTTGTTGGCTTTGTTATTTTTATTCTTAATTCATTCTCTTATTGTTGGTGGTTGATGTTTTGTGACGGCTAGTGGTGTCTTGGATGCTTTGCTTGAAAGGGTTGTTGGTCTTTTCATGGCGATGAATTGAAAAGCTTATAAGAACTTGTAAAAACTTTTCCCAGACTTTTGAAACTTTTATTAAAAGTCGTGTAACCATATCAAATATCTCGTAAATTAAAATTTGCAACTTGTGAAATTCCATAAGGAAATTGTAAAATTATTTTGAGAACTTGTGAAAACCTTATTCAAACTTATAAAACCCTTATCATATTTTGTGAATTCAAATTTGCAACTTATGAAATTTTTTTCCGAACCTATGGAAACCTTATCCGAATTTACTTCGAACCAAGCTATTTTTATCTTTTCTTTTTCCTATGGCTGTAAAATTCCCTTCTCTCTCTCTTTCTCACCCCTTTATTCATTTTACTTCTTTTCTTTGTTTGATACATAACTTTTTAGTGTTTTATGTTAAGAATATATGTTTGGAAACCCTCTTTGTTCTTCAAGATTTCTCCTTAATTCTTTCTCTTCCTTCTGCCGACCCAATAACAATTATTTGTTGCGCTTGCTTCTCCTTTCTTCATGAAAACCCTAGGTCAGGGATTGGCTTTGAAGACAAAAAATTTTAAAAAGGACAAATCAGTTAGTAATAACCCTATGTGATTATGAATATTAAAAACATCATTATGTCGTTTACTATTTTTTAAGTTATTTTTGTCTCTCTTTCCCTTTTTATAATCTGGCGGGGATGCAATATATCAATATCCGTATTCATCATATAATTTCTGAATTATTTTAATTTTTTCATCGGAGTATGTACTATTTCCCAACAGATATCAAAAGATCTTTAAAGAAAAAAAGGAATAAGAAGAAATCATACATTTGTACGGATCCTAACGTAAGAGATGGAAAACTTTACGAGAATACATAACATAGCAACAAATTGATTATATATATAATTACAAGTTTTGTCCTGAGAGATTATTATTTAAGCAGGAGGTAAGATGATGCAAAGCAAATTTGTGACGACAATGTCGTTAAAGCAGGGGAGAATCCAAATGATTAAACAGAGACTAAGATTATTTGTAACTGTTTCAAATTAACCGGGATGGTGGTGTTGATTGGTTAAAGTGAGTGATGATGGCCTCCTCTCAAAATGACAAAACTTTACTAGACATGATTCATTTTTCTTTTCTACTTTTTTTTTAATCAATATTCATATAAATATTTTATCTATAATATTTACCTTTCTAATTCTTTTTATAAGACCCAATTTAGGGGGAAAAAAATTGATCCTTGTTGAGATGCACTTCACGCCCTCTCACTTATTGGAGAAAGAACTTAATCCTCTGGCTTCTCTTCTTGCCATTTGTCCTTGTTTTGCTTCTGCTAATAGTGATGAATTTTAGGAAAATCATGTCATATTTATTATAATTAAATAATTTATTTAGCTTCTTTAACCTACTTAAATCAATTAAATATTTTTTACATTAAGTTAGCATGTGAGTAATATGCAGCCACATTTCTACCACTCAGATGACATATATGATTTTTTTTCTTATTTGGATTAAAAATCTACAAATTACTTCTAATATGGTTGTTGCTTATAGAATATATTATAACTTCACAATTTTATGTATTGACAGATGATGCTGTTACATCCAGACTTAGATATAGAATGCTTATTAGAGTGGTTTGATGATATAAAAAATGAGTCATTTTCTATATTTTTAATTTTTTTTATACAATATCCACTATTTATTGTTTTTTTTTTTGTGAGCCTTGGCGTCATGGGGGACTCCTTATAGAATTACAAATCAAATAAATTTGGATTGGGTTGTGGTAGGACCCAAGCGATCCCACCACCAAAGCTGCTACACTCCCAAAAGATCGAATTCGCAACCTTTAGTTAAGTTAAAACAACTCTTACCTATAGATTCAAAAGCTCCAATTGGTGATTTAATATAATATTTAACAAATTTGGAGAGAAATATTTAAGATTCATTGAAAGAAAGGTCAACAATTGATGAGATACATAAAAAATTATGTTTTGCTATAGGTTTAAAAAATTTAACTAATTTTAATGGTATAAATTAAGGAATGTATTATTTGGAAATCATATCCTTTTACCCTAAATATAGGGTTTAGTTAGTGAGTTTCTTTCATCATAAATGTAAAATATCAAACCAAATGACTATTCTTATTAATTTAACATATTAAGGGCTTCCTAATGAATTTCCAAAACAACAAACTAAATAAGGTATTTTAGGAAATCAATATATATATATATATATATATATATATATATATATATATATATATAGAATTTTTTATCCACAACCAATTTAACTAATTTTTTAAATATTTATAAATTAGTTATTAAAATTATAATATTTATTATTTAAACATGAAAGAGAGAATTATTTTATTATTTATTGTGATAAAAAATAGGGATGTGAGTATGATTTTATTTTATTTAATTAATATTAATTTTGAAAATGGTAAAACGTTGGAGGGTGGTAAAACTGGTAGGGGAGTGTGTGTCCCGTTCCTATCCCCACACAAAAGGTGGTGGCAAAAAAGTTCTTTTTGTACACTCTGCGATGATGGCGATGATGATGCCTGCAATCTCCAACACCATCAGCAGCAACCTTCACCAACACAAACACCAACGCTCTCTCCTCTGTCTCTCTCTCTCACTCACTCACGACACACACACTTTTCTTCTCTTCCGATTCTTTCTCTCCTCATCTCTTCCTTCAACCCAGCACATGGTTGATCTCTTCTTCTTCTTCCTCCTTTTCTCACGTGTCTCTCTGGTTCTGGTATGTAATTTCATGGCGAACCCATGAGAGCTGTGACCAACAAGGACCATGGAGAAGAAGTGTGGGTGCTGGGCTGTTCTGAAACGCGGCGTTAGAGGTGCGTGCAAACCCTCAGCTCCTAGAGACTCTGCTTCCACTATTCCTCGTTCTAGTCTCGTTTATGATGCAGGTATCTACGATTATTATCTATATTTGAATCGTGTAAGATATAGATATTTTTCAATCTGAACCAGTAATGGGCTCATCTAAAAAATGCTCCCATTTGTGCCGGCTCTTGAGTTTCCTCTGATCATAGCTCTGGTAGTTTCTTCTCTATAGCCTCAAAGAATCCGCTATAATTTTGTAGATTTTTATGGGATTTTAATTTGGATCCGGCTTTGTCTAAACTCACGGACTTTTCAAGCAAAGAATCTTTTGGCGTGCATTTTTTTTTTGTTCAATCATGAGACTCTGCGTAAAGGGATTGATCTTTTTCTGCTTTCCAAGAATCTCTGCGTACACTTCTTTTCTTTATCACTCAAAGTCCCGCAAACTGCTTAATTTCTCGGAAAGAGAGACCACTGAGCATCTAAAAGTAGTTGGTCCCTCTTGTAAACTTAAGGGGATTCATTCCATTACAGACGTGGACGAAATTTTGTGATCGATTCTTGGATTTTATGATTTCCCATGTTTTCAACTTAAGCTCAATCGAATTGCAAAATTTAGTACTGTTGGAATTGTGGAAAGGTTTGTCATCAGTTTTCTGTGTTAGTTCCAATTACACTATCTGATCCCTAATGTTAAACACATTCTTTATGTTGATGCAGCAACTGAGACACGTTACCTGAATGCTAGTAATCGAGAGTTATGTCCTCCCAATGATGCTCAACTATCTTATGATAATACTGTACCTGCACCTGAGGAAAACAGGGCTCCTTGCCAGCTTCTTCAATTTTCTTTTCAGGAATTAAAAGCTGCAACTGGAAATTTCAGACCTGACAGCATTCTTGGGGAAGGTGGGTTTGGCTTTGTGTTCAAGGGATGGATAGAAGAAAATGGGACAGCCCCGGCGAAACCAGGTTCAGGGGTTACAGTGGCTGTTAAAAGCTTGAAGCCAGATGGTCTTCAGGGCCATAGAGAATGGGTGGTTAGTAAAATATCTGCTTTGTTTGGGTTAGTAGATTGATGTTATCAGAGAATTACATAAGAGATACTGCAGATATATTTTAACACGATGGTTCGTTGATGCAGGCTGAAGTTGACTTCCTCGGACAGCTTCACCATCCTAACCTTGTGAAACTTATTGGCTACTGTATTGAAGATGATCAGCGGCTTCTTGTTTATGAGTTTATGACCCGTGGAAGCTTGGAAAATCATCTTTTCAGAAGTGAGCACAGCTTATCTTTTGCCTTGGCATGAACTAATTACATGGATATTTATATAATATGTGGGCTTACTGATGAGATATAAGCGACTTTTAATGAGCAGAGACTCTTTGTCAATGGTTAATCTGTAACTTCTTCCCTATCCAGCTAGGGATATTAAAGTGTTTTATGTGTATATGTTTTCCCCCATTTCTTGCGCGTGAATTACTTTGTCGAGATAATTATATCTGGTTTCTTAAATTCAAAAATAGTTTTTTGAATGTGATATCACACTAAACCTATTTCGTAGTAGACAATCATGAAGTACAATATAAGCAGGAACCAGTGAACTGTATGAAGTGGATAAATCTGGAATACTTCATAACTTTTTTATCTCTTTCAATCCTTTATTTGTTTCTTACAAAAATGAGCTGATGTTTTTTTGCATTTTGAAGGAACTGTACCTCTTCCATGGTCCAATAGGGTAAAGATTGCACTTGGTGCAGCTAAAGGGTTGGCCTTCCTCCATAGTGGTCCAGAACCAGTCATTTATAGAGATTTCAAAACATCAAACATTTTGCTTGATTCGGTACGTGGGTTCTGACTAGATGAATACCTGAGATCTTTAAATGCGTTTCATTGATTATTAATTTGGGCCTTTTTTTTACAGGAGTATAATGCAAAGCTTTCAGATTTTGGTCTCGCTAAAGCAGGGCCTCAAGGAGACAAGACACATGTCTCTACCAGAGTTGTTGGAACTTATGGTTATGCTGCTCCTGAATATGTCATGACAGGTAAGAAGATATCTGTAGATAGGTTAATGTATGATAAAAAAACTCTTGGAATCTGACACACCACAAAAGCTTCTTCATATATTGTGCTAGAAGTCATAACATGTGTCATAATTTCTGCTAAACATTTTCTGTAAGCAGCACATGCAAGTAATTCAAATATGGAGGCTTTCTGAGACCTTTGAGATTCAACTTATTCATAAGTTTTCTGTTTCTTTTTTTACCAGGACACTTGACAGCTAAAAGTGATGTTTATAGCTTTGGAGTTGTATTACTTGAGATTTTAACAGGGAGAAGATCTATGGACAAGAAGCGCCCTAGTGGGGAACAAAATCTGGTATCATGGGCTCGGCCATATTTAGCCGACAAGCGAAAGCTATACCAACTTGTGGATCCTCGCTTGGAACTAAACTATTCTCTCAAAGGGGTGCAGAAAATTTCTCAGTTAGCTTATAATTGCCTCAATAGGGACCCCAAATGCCGTCCAAACATGGATGAAGTTGTGAAGGCTCTGACTCCATTGCAGGATCTCAATGATCTCGCGATCTTATCTTACCACTCTCGTTCATTGTCTCAACAAGGGAGAAGAAAAAAGAAAGCAGATGGAACTCCACATCCACAGCTTGCCTACACACAATCCAAGAGCATCAAGGGTACTTCACCCTTGAACACCAGCAAGCATCATCGATGATGATGATGATGAGAAGTGATTTGCTTCTTTCTTTTGCTGGCTCAATCATTGATTGAAACAAAGGCTGGGATGCCTCCTTTGTTATTTATGTTGTGTGGAGATGGATAGTTCGGGCTTTGGTAATTTTTTGGGTGTTTAAGATGCATCAGGGCCAGAAGAACCATGGAAGAGTATGTTATACTTATCTTCTTCAGGCCCTTTTTTATTAGAGCTAGCTAACCATCCATGTGGAACATGCCTTCATTGCCATTTGCCTATGCTGTAATTGATGTAGTCTAGTAAAAGTACATGAAAGGTCTTACATTTGAGAACATCATTTGCAGCAACAATCTTAATCAATTGCTTTGAGCTCTGGGAATACCATTATTCTACTTCAGTGGTTTGGTTTTTATGCCTTCTGTAATTCTTCAGAATCCCAGGAATATTAGTTCTTGCACACAAGTTCAAACTCGTATTCCCCCCCCCCGGATGGAACTGTTTACTACTTCAACGAATAACTTGTTGGTTACTTTTTTACTGTTTCGTTGAAGAAGAAATTATACAAGTTTTTTAGTGACACTTGTTTACCTATGAAACCCAGGAAATGGAATCTATCTATCTATAAGGGGTAGTGTGGAAGAGAAAAATCCACCAAAATAAGCATATATGCTTGAAACCAACTAACAAAGCATATAATATGTTCTTTAAGGAGAGCATAATTATAAGTGGTGGACTGCATTTTGTTAATGCAGGTGTAGGGTGAGAATTTTGAATTCGAAAGCAGAAGAGAACCTGAACTTTACTTTTTTAAACTTGTTCGTAATTTCAGTGAAAGGTATAGCTTCCCATACAGTTGCGTGTTTTACATCAAAGTTAAACAATTATTTTATAGAATATGCTGGCGGTCAGTTATGGAGACCCATGCCACTTTTAGTACCAATCATGCTTCATGCCTTTCTCTCTCTCTTTTGTTAGATCACTCTTTCTTCAATCCTAGCTAGTCCTTAGCTTTTAAGTTTCCTTGCCTGAAGCTGGTGGATTACGCAAAGTTTCAGAATATATTGACCAGTCTACTTTTTTCTTAAATTTCGTCAAAAGTAGCTCATGAGGCCAAACTTCGACATCATAATTTATTCATCGGTTAACACCCTTGTTGGTCAAGATAGTTTGATTTTTTATTTTAATCCAGATAATTTTAAATCGTTGGTTTAATGAATGGTCCCTTTATTTTTTAGGGTTAAGGTGCAAAAATACATATAAGCTTTTTTCCAAGAAGCAAAAACATACATAAACATTTTTTTGGAATAAAAATACACACGTGGTTACCATTTTGGAACAAAAGTCACATCTCACCGTTAAATCACTATTCACCGTGATGAAGAAAAAAGAGATGAAGTGAACAGTAACATAACGGCGGTGAACAGTGACTTAATGGTAGGATGTGACTTTTGCTCTAAAATAGTAACCATGTGTGTATTTTTACTCTTAGGAAAAAAGTTTATGTGTATTTTTACATCTTAACCCTATTTTTTTAACTACCTTTCGTTTTAATTCCTATTCTTAGACTAAGACCAAGTCTACATGTTTAGACCTAGACTAAGTTCTTGTAATTTCAAATAGTTGGTTTTGACCTTTATAATTTCATAAAGACTTAGTTTGTGTATAAGTATATAAATCAAAATCAAAACTCATTAACAAGTATAGGATTATTTGTTAAACTGAGACTAAACTTATGAAACTATATAAACTAGAATCAATGATTTGAAACTAACCAAGAGCATAATTCGAGGACTAACAACAGGATTAACTTATTTATATATTTATTTTTAAGTTTGAATAAAACTCCAAGTGATAATGTTTTGATAGGTATGATTAGATATGAGGTAGATTTAGTTAATTAAAAGCACCCTTAAGTTAAGCAGGGTGGTAAACAATCACAATCCAGAAAATACAAGTGTCATAATTGGCTAAAATTCGGTGCGAGGCAACTGTCAAAAGCCTTTTTGTTGGACTTATTATATGAGCATGTGCGTGAAGAAGATGAAAGCAACAAAAGATTGAGTGGGCAAATTTATTAATATCTCTATGACTGTGAGTGGACCAAACCAGAAGGAGGATTGCACTTGGTTTCACAAAAAATATTGACCCAAAATTTAATTATCTTTGTTTTGACTCTGACTTGGATCCTCCACTCTCTTACTAAGATTATAATCTGTCTTCTTAATTACTATAATCTTCATACCAATTAAGACTTCTCTTTTTGACTACTAACCAACAAGTTTCTTTCAGATCCATCTATAAAATCCATAAACAACTTGCCTTTAAAATTCAAATCTCTTTGTTTTGGATTGTAACATATATAATGGTTTAATTGGTCTGTGGCAATTTTCTATCTAATATGATTTCTTATATGGTTTGCATGGGATGACAGGTAAGTTATACATTTTAGTATACTCTGTCTGGTCTTTTATATGGGATACTTTTTTTTTTTTTAATAGAAAGTATTGATGATTTTGTATAAGTGAATTATTGGGTCACTGGGTCATTAATTAATTTTGTTAGAAATATTAACCTTATTACAATTGGCTTGAAATTTGATATAGTGTTTTTTTTAATACTTTAAAATGGGGTGAGTATTCAGTTTTGAAGGAGAAAATAAATGAACCAGATTATTTTGGTTCAGTTATTTGGGTTTGATTGATTTTTTGAAGTTCATTAAATATGACAATATTACTTGGATTTGGACAGAAAATCACACTGTTCCTTCTCTTTCCAAAAGTCCTTTTTTTTTTAAAAAAAAAAAATGATCGTTCTTTCCAAAACCACAAATAGGGCTTTGTCCCCCCTTTTTTTAAGAAAATATTATTGTTGGGCATGGATAGAAACAAAGATTGCCCAACATTTTGTGTTTGATTTCAGTTTTACCTTCTTAATTTCATGACTCTACTAACTACCGGAGTTGAGTTTAGTAGAAGGAGTTAATTTCTTATAGTATGAAAAATTAAGATTCGAATTGATATGGGTATTTATATTGAGTGTTCAGCCGTGTCTCAAACTGGATTGGCTCCAATAAAAAAATAATTATGCGTAGGAAAAAAAAACTTCTCAACTTCTGCATGATGTGTGTGTGAAGAAGAGACCATCAAATAAAAAATATTCCTGGGCTGTGGACGTGGGAGGGAGAATGATTATTTAATTTAGTTTGGTAAAGTACAAAAAAATAATGAAAATAATTAACAAGAATAATAACGGAGTGGAACGGAATTCTTGCCATTTAAATTTGGGTTAAGGTGTAAATTCACCAACAAACTATTGGTCCCAGAGCACCCAGCACAATTAACTCTCTAGTGGACCAAAAATACCAACAAACTTTTAAAAACGTAAAATTTTCACAATGCCGTTAGATGAGAGTTAACTGCTGTTTTCTGGGTCTGGAAAAAATTACAGAATTACACCCAAATGTTTATGAAACTATATTTAAGCCCCAAAAAAATTCAAAATTTTTATTTTAGTCCCTCCACGTACTTTATATGGAGAGACTAAAGTGAAAATTATAAAAATATTTTGGGGCTGAAAGATAATTTTCTAAAATTTTGGGTTCTTTTCTGTAATTTTTGCAGGGCCAACCCTACCCCCAAAATCCGCCCTGATTACAGGCCTTTTTTTTTCTTTTAGCTTTAGCCTAGCCTGTGGCCTATTAAACACGCATGTAATTTTAAAAATTTTGTAAGCAACCTAACAAACCACAAGCCTCACCTCAAAACAAGTCTATTTCAAACATGGTGAAAACATACCTACTTTAAACAGGCTGAAAACAGACCTACATCTAACAGTCTATTTAAAGTAGGTCTATTTTTGGCTTATTTAAAGTAATTATGTTTTCGTTCTCTTTGAAGTAGGCTTGTTTTGAGGTGAGGTGTGTGGTTTGTTAGGCTGTTTACAAAATTTTAAAATTACAGGCCTCCTTAATAGGCCACAGGCCAAATCAAGCTAAGGTTCAAAAAAAAGCCTGTAACCAGGAGTGGATTTTGGGGGGTAGGGATGGCCCACAAAAATTACAGAAAAGAACCCAAAATTTTAGAAAATTATCTTTCAGCCCCAAATTTTTTTTTATAATTTTCACTTTAGTCCCTGTACATGGAGGGACTAAAATAAAAATTTTGAATTTTTTTGGGCTTAAATATAGTTTCATAAACATTTGGGTATGATTCTGTAATTTTCTCCTGACCCAGAAAACGGCGGTTAACTCCCATCTAATGACATTGTGAAAATTTTACGTTGGGTTAAGGTGCAAAAATACACATATGTTTTTCCTCCAGGAGCGCCCAGCACCATATGTTTTTTTTGGTGAAAAAATACACACGCCGTTAGGTTTTAGGAGCAAAAATACCACTTTCGTTAGTTGACCGTTAACCATGGTGAAATTACTCTTTTGCCCTTAACCCTTTTCTTTTTTAATTATTTTAAACTAAGGGCAAAAAGGTAATTTCACCATGGTTAACGGTCAACTAACGATCAGATAATAGTCAACTAACGGAAGTGATATTTTTACTCCTAAAACCTAACGGCGTGTGTATTTTTGCACACAAAAAAACATATGGCGCTGAGCGCTCCTGGAGGAAAAACATATGTGTATTTTTGCACCTTAACCCTTTTACGTTTTTAAAAGTTTGTTGGTATTTTTGGTCCACTAGAAAGTTAATTGTGCTGGGTGCTCCTGAACCAATAGTTCATTGGTAAATTTGCACCTTCACCCTTTAAATTATTATTGGATTGTACGATAGGATGAAAGCTAAGCAATAAGTGACCAGCACCGGTGTTTTACTTTTTTGAACACTACTGGCTTTAGTGTTTTACATCAAAATGGGACGGATTTATGAAAAAGGACGGCAGCCGATGATAAGAAAAAAGGGGTAAAGTCGTGTCTTCTCTTCACTGCTTTTTTTTTGGACATAATTTCTTCTAGGGTTAATATTAGTGTCAGGAGCTGATCAAGAATTGCAGATGATATAAATATAGGGAAAATTCACCTGGAGGCCCAACATACAAAGATAAATGCAAAAAAGTCCCTATAGACTTTCCCATACCAGGGCCTGTTCTGGTATTAACTTCTAAGAAAAATGACAAAAACACTCCTGGTGTTAACTGACAAATGAGAATGGAAATCTCAATCTCTCTCACTCTCGCGCCTCTGTGCTCTTCACTGTTACTGTTATCACCCGTACATACATACGCTTCCCCTCACCTCCCTCCTCATAGCCTTTATATAAACCATTTCATTCCAACCAGCCTTAACTTACAGCTCCCAATTTTGGCTCCCACTCATAGGTCATAATCAAACTCTAAACAAAACACTGCCTCCTCCTCCTCCTTCTTCCCGTTGAATTCCACTCATTTTCGAGGTAATTTCTTCTACTTTCTTACTGATTTTCTTCACCATTATGTGGGTGCTCCCGACATAGGAATACAAAATTTCACTTAAAGCATAAATAAATACACATCGTGGCGCTTTGAACGCTACGTCTGCTTGTGTTTGTTTTTTAATAGTAGCAACTGGTACTAGGTCGGTGTTCTTTGTTCTTTTATTAATTTGCGTCGATTCAATTTTTTACACTTCGAATGTGGGCTTGTGGGCTGCTTCTTCCAATGATACTTTGAGGTTTTTGCTTCTTGTTTCTTGCATCTATCATCCGTGATTTCTCTTCTTGCGATTGTTAGCTATAATTGTTTGATCGAATTAGAACAACTTCCGTTTATTGTTCTTGTATTTTTAGAAGCTATTTGCATCAATAATACACTTTCCCTTTTGGTGTTTTGATTTCATTTGTATATAATTGGTTAGTCGACGCAAAGTTAGGAGATAAGGTTCTGGGTTGTGATCAAATTTCCTGCTTGGATAAGAGAAAAAATGTTCTTATAAAATTTCCATGTGAAAATATCATTCCTGGTTAGGGCCCAGTGATTAACAAATAAACAACAGCAGCAAATAATTTTTGGGAGTGACTTATTTTGCTGACTTGATTTAGTCACAGCTCATGAGGCCATGATTTCCAACTGTTGTTTTGGAGCTGCAATGAGTGACTATCACTTGATTTCGTATTGATTCCTCCCCATATTGTTGTGACATTTGTTATCCATACAGGGCCTGTTTTTTTTTTTTTGGGGTTCCGACACACAATTCTAAACTAGTTATTATTTGATAAAAATACGCCAATATTTCCTCTTTATTTGTTTATTAAATTACATGATTGACATGGGTGTTAAAATGATTTTATCTACGAGAAATTAAATGTATTTCCTCACCTTATGCCTTTAATGTCTTCCCAATCTTTATCTATCTCTCTCTCCACACACACACACACACTAAACCTCATTATTCTTAAGTCATGAACGGGGGTGACTTTTTTCTTGAAGTGCAATGCATGGGACTCACTCTCGTTATATATTAAGTCTTTGGTGCTGCAATCATGTTGCTCTTTGACATTTTATTCAATATGTTCTGCACCATCAAAGCTTGATTGCTAAAATATGTTTTGCACTTGTGAATTATGTATCGCATCAAATCTTATTTTCGTTATCACTAAAGTGATTAGCAATCCGTTTCTCCAGCTTGTGTGACCAGTTAACCTTTTTGCTGTTAAATTGAAGTCTTAGTAATAAAAAACTTTATTTTTATCCCTCATGTTTCTTGTTGGTTTGGTATAAGATAGTCTTAAGTGTATATCAAATATCTCAATGACAGGGAACTTGAACAGGTTATTTCTATGATTAAATAAGAGGGGTTGAAGAGATTAATAGGGTGATTACCCTCGTGGGTAAAGAGAACTCCTTTCTGTATTATGAGGCTGGAAGAAACAGTTCTTATCATTTTGTTTAACCGCAAATTAGATTTTGCCCCATTTTATGTCAAGATTGCATGATAAGGTTTTGATTGTTTGAGAATATATTGCCGGTGCTAGTTAAAGTATGAGAGAATTTTATCTTAAAATTGTTGTCATTCTTGATGCACTAGTTGCTTACACTAGTGATATTGATAGGTGATTTTGTTCAGTGAGGTGGTTTCTTTTATCATTTAATTCTTTCACTTCTGCTTTGGATAGGGTCATGAAGATAATAGATAATGTCTTTCATCATTCCTAGATATTTGGCCTTACACAAAGTGAGCTTGGCATTATAGTGGTTGAATTTATTTTCAATTTTCTGGCAGTTGCTTGATGCTTCAATGGATGATGAAGGGCTATTGAAACTTATTCTTGAAAAGAAATCTAGATAGGCAAATCTGTATCAAGAAATGGAACTGGATATGCATGATAGTTGCAATGATAAAATGACTGAACATCAAGAGAAATTGCAGAATTTAAATACTATTATGGCTATTGATATTATTGGGCAATTTCTGCTGGATAAAAAATCTTCAAGGATTTTCTACTTGGTTCACCAAAATATGTATGTGCTTGCACTCTTACATTGCATTTCTTCTGAAATATTATTGTCTAAATGCAGTTTTGATTATGAATTCAATCATATATGAATTATTTATGATTGCATATCCTACTTTTTTGGTATCCTACTTTTTTAGCTTGACTGGGAATGTATGTTTTGGTTCTAAAACTATGGCATTTTTATGTGTTAAGTTATGACTATTGTGCTAGTAATAGGACTTTGGATTATTGAATTTTTCTGGGGTCATTGCGTTCTACTCAATGATGAATTGTTGTTGTCTTTGGCTTTTGTCAAGTAGAAATGGGTGATACAAGTGCCTAATTTTTAAGAAATGTCAAGAGTTGGAGCTTTTAGGATTGAGCAAAGTCAGCTGTAGGTGCCCATGCTGGTGAAGTCCTAATGGGTAAACAAATTAAATACACTAGTTTTTGACTTTGTGCGTATTGTTCACACATGTGTATATTTCTTGTTTTCAGGGACTTGAGTGGTGTTCATGTCTTGTCGTGGCTACAATCATGGGACGACACAAAGCAAGAGGATGGGTACACAATGCCTTCATATGAAGCCAATGATATCCGAGAACTAAAGATTGACATGTTGTGATGGTTGGTCAATTATCCAAAAATACACAGCGAGCGAAGGTGTTGTCTATGATCCAAGACTCTCAAGTGCGGAAGATGAGCCGCTAGTTTGTGTATCTGAATTGGTTTTATGGACATAGGCTGACTTGGTTAATTTTGTATCTGAATTTTTGAATTTTGTTGGCTGTTTGTTAGATTGGATTACACAACTTGTACGAAACACTTCAGTTATTGATAGGAGCTACTTTTGTAAATTTGCTGATGTAGTTGACTTGACATTTTAATATGAATGACAACCACAATTGGTTCTAGCAGATATTCTCTTTGTTGGTTGTGTGTGTAGGAGCAGTAAAAATGAATATGATCAGGTACCCTATTGTCAAAACCATCAACCCCTTTTAACAACACTATTAGTCAAATTAGGAACACCATCAACCCTTTTAACAAGACCATCATCCCCATTAGCAACGTCATCAACCCCATTAGCAACGTCATCAGCCCCCTTTAACAACACCATCAGCCCCCTTTAGCAACACAATTAGCCCTCTTTAACAACACCATCAGCCCTATTAGCAACACTATCAGCCCCCTTTAACAACACCATCAGCCCCCTTTAGCAACACAATTAGCCCTCTAACAACACCATCAGCCCTATTAGCAACACCATCAACCCCCTTTAACAACACCATCAGCCCCCATTAACAACGCCATTAGCCCCCTTTAACAATACCATCAACCCAATTAGCAACACCATCAGCCCCCTTTAGCAACACAATTAGTCCCCTTTAACAACATCATCAACCCTATTAGCAATACCATCAGCCCCCATTAACAACACCATTAGCCTCCTTTAATAACACCATCAGCCCCCTTTAGCAACACAATCAGTCCTCTTTAACAACACCATCAGCCTTATTAGCAACTCCATCAGCCCCCTTAACAACACCATCAGCCCCCTTTAACAACACCATCAGCCCTATTAGCAACACCATCAGGCCCCTTTAGCAACACAATCTGTCCCCTTTAACAACATCATCAGCCCTATTAGCAACACCATCAGCCCCCTTTAGCAACACAATCAGTCTCCTTTAATAACACTATCAGCCCTATTAGCAGCACAATCAGCCCCCATTAACAAGTATATCAGCACAATTAACAACACACAGCGCCCCATTAACAAGTACATCAGCCCTTTTAACATCAGTATCACTGAAAAATAACACCTAAATCAGCCCATTTTGACAGCAACATCAACAAACAATAACAATCATTTTGCATCATCATTTACATTTGTAACAATATTAATATGTCTACATAAAGGAAACCTGGATACAATTGTATCAATTGTGTGTTATATCCAACTTTCATTTACATCAAAATATATGCATATAAATTAGAGCTTACAACTTGACACATCACCTCCAAAAAATAACACAGTGGGGATTCCTATCTATGGCCATTTACAACAAAAGAGCATTACACGCAATGCCCAAAAAATAAACAACCAAGGCAACAACAATCATCAACTTGGGTTTGGATTCTTGCAAGTCTTGATGGAGTGTCCTGGCTCTTGGCTCCTGGCTCATGAAAGAAACATAATATATTCTTCCCTGAACTACTTGTCATCTGTAATTAAAATATGCAATACAGAGTTAGTATTAACAACTTTAACAGCTGAATTAACAACTAAAACTGAAGGCATTAACAACTATCCCATATAAGTGTTTTCACATTCAACCATTCCCACTAACAGACCTCCCTCTGTTTCAATGCCCAAAAAACAGAGCAACCTTCCTCCCCTACAGCCTTTTCACATTCACCTCGTATTAACAAGTTAAACAACCATATTAACAACAAAAACTGATGGTATTAACAACTAGAACTGTAGATATTAACAACTATCAAATTTCAACGTTTTTCAATTTTCATTCCTTGATCATTTTCAACCATTCCCACTCAAATACAGAAATTTTCCTCTGCTTCCATGCCCAAAAACAGAGCAAAATTTGACTCACCCACCCCTAAAGAGATTAAAAATGAAGAATGATTGATGAAAAACTTAACATTTCTTGCCTATTTCCTCCCAGAAAATAAAATAAATGAGCTGAATCTCCAACCTTTCAGTAACTCAACCTTCGGAATGATACAAACGTTGATGAACAACAATACAACCACCACATTCAGTTTTAATCAGTAATATACAACCATCATCAGTTGCTTTCAGTCCAGCAGAGGAAAAAAATGAAAGACAGAGATAAAACAAAGCAAGACAAAAGAGAAAGCTAATCCATCATGGCAGCAGCAAAGTTCCTTTCAGTCATAGGAAAAAACTCACGTTTTGTTTTCTCTCTCACATGTTTTCAACGCCAAAATTTCTTTTTTCACACTAGGGTCGTTTTTGGAAATTTCTCTTGGAACTTAATACCAGAGGGCCTTTTCTGGTATGAGAAAGTTGGTTGGGCCTTTTCTGAAATTATGTTTGCATATTGGGCCCTTGTGTGAATTTTCCCATAAATATATAAATATAAAAAAGAATACTAACCCAACATATATGGTAGCATGGTAAGAAGGTCGGTCTTTTTTTTTTTTTTTTTTTTTTCTGTTTTCTTCATAATTTGCACTATCATTTCCCTGTTTACCACTAGGCTTCTTGCTGTTGGTGAGCTCTTCATCAGTGAAATTTTCACTCTTCTCCTTCCAGACAAAGGACCTCTACTAAATTCCGTGCTTTTTTTTATTTCATTAATTAGCGTGCATTTCTTCACAACATACTCCTTCTTGACTCCCGTTATTGTCATTTGTGCTGATCCAAAAGTCTCGTTGACACGAAGATGAAAATATCCAAGACTTGTTAATCTCAGATTTTGCTTGATTTTCAAGCATTTTGAGACTTAGGTCTCCTTTGCGTCTTGGCTTCTGACACTATGGATTTCCAATATACAAGACCCCTCTTCCTCATCAAATTCTGCAACCCATCTGCTTTCCTTCTCAAAGTGGACAACACCTACATTACATAACACTAAATTGAGAAGTAGAAGTTCTAATATCATTCTTTTTCGTATACCTAATAAGACATTATATAGACTGATTAATATTCTCTGACTTGTTATTAAAGATATATTGTTAATATTTCATTTATCGAATCTAGATGAGGTTTCTGCATTCATGTTTATTATATTTCCTTAACTAATCTAGAGCTGGTATAGTAGTAGCAAGAGGAGCCATTTGTAATGAGAGGGGGCAGCTCGAACAGGATTTGGATAATAATGTCAAAAAAAAAAAAAAATTAAAGGGTTAAAGTGCAAAAATATATATGAGCTTTTTCTTAAGAGCGCCCAGCATTATGTGTTTTTTTTTTTTTAAACAAAAATACACATGTGGTTATTATTTTGGAGTAAAAGTTGTATTTCACCGTTAAGTTATTGTTCACTGTCGTTAAATTACTGCTCACTTTATCTCTTTTTCTCTCATCACGTGAACAGTGTCTTAATAGTGAGATGTGACTTTTGCTCTAAAATAGTAACCACATGTGTTTTTTTGCTCTAAAAAAAACCATGTGGTGTTGGGTGCTCCTAGGAAAAAACTCATATGTAATTTTACACCTTCACCCGAAAATAAATTATATATCATTCGATTACCATCCAAACTTTTGTATACATCTATTTTCACTGGTCTATAACTCAGTTTATTTAGCGGCATATTCTATATATTCACAGGTTCTAACGTAGCTACGCATGGTGTATCAGATAAATAGAGATAATCTGGAACAGGGTTTAATCGGATTTGGATCTTCTAATTAAGCTGTTTTAATTAGTTAACTAATAAGATAAATAGAGATAATTAATTTCCATTACATTTAATGGGCCACATAAAAAGAACGAGTTGCAACTTGGATTCATCCCTTAAACAAACGATCTGAGAATGGACACCAAACCCGCCACCTGCGTTCATTTATTAAAATATATATATATATATATATATATATATATATTATATAACTTTTTTGTTAAACGAGAAGTATCTATGGATTTCATTATACTTTTACTGTTAACATTCTAATAACAATTACGTAATAAAAATATGATAAGAATATAACTTCCCAATTCTCTAGATTTACTCTTTTACCACATTTTTTTAGATGTGTTACAGATGTTTGGCCTCTAAGATATGTTATACTATCTTTTGTAATTAATGTAAGATCTTATCCGTAATGCAAATTACTACGCAAGAGATCTTATTATATTTAAGACAAGAGGTAGTGCTCTGATTATTCAAAGGCACCATAGTGTTCTAATTAAACACATGAAATGCTCAAAAAATAAAATCAATTATAAGTCTCCCTGAATCAAGGAAACCCTTGGATTCACTTCACTTAATATTTTATGGTACCAAGAATTATATATCTTCTAGCTATTGACATGCATACTGATATTAAATGAATATAATTTTTAAATAAATATAATTCCTTTTTATAACTAACAAATTCAGAAAATTTTGATATATTTTTTAAATTAACTATAAACCTCAAGGGTGTTTTGGTTTGAAGGGGAGGAGGGGGGTGGAGAGATAAATTTTTTACCTAATATTAACTAAATTTCCTATAGAAACTTTTCAATATTCTATATATACACTCTTAATAAAAAAGAATATTATTCTCATTAATAATAATTTGGTAAAAATCTTCCCTTCCCTCCATTTAAACCAAACACCCCATAAATTAAAAGAGGTCCTTTGTAAAACAAGATGGCTGCAATTGCCAATTGGTGCCAAAAACATTGCAAACTAAAGGTAATGCCGTTAACTAATTAAAGATAGCTAGCTATATAGTAATTGAACATATGATATAAGAACCTCTCTTTTTCCTTAAATTAACTGCTGTCCGATTCTTAATATAAGAATCAATTGGTTTTTTTTTGGAAATTAAATCAATTAATTAATCATAACATAATTAAGTTGTATATCATTAGATTATATATCAGTGTATATAAATTAGTTTAAAAGAAAACAACCAACATAAAATACTTTAATATAATTTCTTTAGATTTCTTAATCTATCTGAAAAAGTAAAGCAACTATTAATGAAAAGAGTTGTAAAGTAAAACAGTAACCAAAAATGAAGAAAATAAAGTGAAGGGGGTGTGTGGATATGATGATATATTTATATGTAAATAAGTATCTACCACAGTGAAATTAACTTTTCCCATGTTTCCTCATTTTGTTCCCCTAGGCCTAAACTCTACAAGATGATGCTATATAGCTTAGCTAGGCTTGCAAGTTGCAACAATATCTTCCACGCTTATTCTATCTGGCCATTCCCTTCAATTATTAATCTCAATAAGAAGAAATAACAAACATTAGAAATTCAGGATAATATATATAGTGCATAATATATACAACAACATCTTTGATTCATGTCATGTCATAAAGAATCAAAGACCTAACAAAACATTCCTCCTCTTCTTAATTTGTCCAAGATTAATTAAGATCATCTGTAACGAAGAAATATAATTAAACACACACACACACATAGTTGTATATATACCTTGTAAGTGCAATCTATAATACTTGATGAATGCGACATATCTATCTGCAGGAATCAGTTATACATATACACAAAGCCATAAATTAAACTTGAAGATCAATAACTCATTATTCCACACGAAACTGATCGATGAAATTAAATTGAATGATATCGTACCTCTCTCTCTCTGTCCCTTGGAAGCAAACGATCTTGAGACTTGAGAGCAATGAGAAAGAAAGCTTAAGAACTACTACGATCCACGGTGTGGACATTAAAGGGAGAAGCAAGAAGAAAGAAGATAAAAAACACATATGTGTACGTTTATATTCATATACCTGCATGTCGATCACCTCAGAATCCTTCTCGCTACTGCAATCTCAACCCAGAATATATGCAAATATCAATATAAGATATAATATCTGTTGTGATACACACACACACACACTCAAGATAGAGAATATATATCCGATGAGTAGGTGATGGCCGGGATGTTATATAAGCTGGAAAAATCCATTTAAAGAGGAAAAAAGTGATATTGGCGCGGCTCAATCTGAGATCGTATTACTGATTCTACATGTAAATCCGTCTTCAGATTGAACCCCACCAATATCGCTTTCTCTGCTTCCCAACATCCCAATAAACATCATATCATCGTTTGACCCAAAAAAAACAAAAGCACAGTACAGCAAAAACAAGTTGATCGATGATCTCAATCGTATATATGTTCCACCATGAATAATACCTGATGATGACAATCAACTTCAAGAGATGTTCAACTTAATAAGTGGACACATTAATTATAGGATTGAAAAGCAAGTGGAAGAAAAACAAAGTGATTGATGAAGAATAAATAATGCAAATGGAACCATTAATGACAAAAATTTAGGTGGCCATGTTCAACTAAAAGCATGAATATGATATATGTATATATATGGTGGATTTGGAGGAAGATGTACACACACAGCTAATTAATCACAATTTAAATTTATTAAGTGGCTTTCAAAATCAGTATTGCATGACGACGCAGTGCAACTAAATATACATACATACATACATATATATATATATATTTGTGGAAGCTACCATCACAAAAGGCACACTATGAAGCTGATGATTAAGTGGGAAGCACAAAAGGCAGGACAAAATAGATTTATATTTCAAGCAGACCCGAAAGTGGGATCTCCACATTATATTGTGACGCACGAGAAACAGACCAAACAATATTAGATCATAAACACAAAGAAGAAATCAAAAGGCAGGTCAGTGAGAAAAGAAGATGAACCAGATGGGTGATATCTGATCAAGAAGAAGCTAAGAAGAAAGATCTTCGAGGTTTAATGGTGGAAGAGAGAGAGATGGAGAGTGAGTATATGTATAAGAAGGTAAGGGGTTGGGGTATGCCTCGGGATGAGAAGGTGAAGAAGGTGAGTGGAATGATAACAAGAGGGAGCAACAAGTGCTTTAGGGTTTGTCATGCTTAGTTTCTACTCAATAAAAGTCAAACCTTGCGCATGCACCTGAAATATTCTCCAAACACAAACTCACACGCTCACACACACACAGAAAAAAAAAAAGAAAAAAGGAAAGAAAAAAAGCATACCCAAATAACTCCTTTCTATTTTTTGTACACCTTTCTTTCTAGCATTAATTATTGTCTTTTTAAATCATGCTTTCAATCTATCATTAAACTTTTGGTCAGAAACAAAACAAGATTCTTGGCTATAGATAGTTAAATATATATCCATATATTAAATCCATCTCATCAATCCACTAATCAAACATGATATATATAATTACAAGTATATACATAATGTGAGAGAAGTCTTATCAGATTGGTTTAAGCTATTCCTGATAGAAATTAAAGACATACCTAATTCACTAAAATTTTATATACTGTACTAATGAAACTTGCATGCTTCCTTAACTATACTTTAATTTTCATCCCTCATGCTTATATCTATACATGTTGAAAGATTGTATTGGTCAAATTTGGGTCCGGATCCGGATCCAGGTGGGGGGCAGGAAGGCAGAATGTCAGGGGAAGGGGATATTGTGTGGGGAGGTACAGAGTAAGGAGAAGCAAAGACAAAGGGAAAATGGGAAACAACAAAAGCGGGGACACCGGCGCTAAAGCAGCCCTGCCTTGGACCTCCACTAGCAGACACTCTTCTTGGTTTCTGCTTTCTCTTCCCTTTTTTAATTCCTTTTTCTTTCCTATTCTTTTCATTTTTCAGTCATTACATCTCAAATCTTAGTGCCACACTTTATTCTTTAAAAATGCTTCTATTCTAATATGTGGCATGTCACAATAGATCACATCTAATTAACTGACTATGCTATACAGAGGTGTACTTCAAAGACCTTCTAGCCTAATGGCATATAAATTTTATTTAACTGGGAGGCCGCGGATTGACATATACTAGTGTCGAAAGCGTAGAGAAATATATATATGAGAAGAGAGAAAAGAGGCATTGAGAGTAGTAAAAAGGAGGGCTGAGGAGGTAGAGAGAAGTGTCTGGTATGGTCATGATTTGAGGCGATAAGTTGGCGTGCCACAGCCCAAAAACAGATTCCCTCACGCCTTGAACCATCATTTCTTTCTTTCTTTCTTTCTTCACCAGATCCTAGGACCCCCTTTTTCATGAGTCAAAAGTTACTGTACCGCATTAACCTCATCAACAACATTTCCTGCCTTTCTATTCTCTCACATGCCTTCAAAATGTGAATGTGAATGTGTACATCTGCAAGGTACGTGTCTTACTTGTTTGAATAATGGGTACATATCACAGTGATATGTGTAAGTAAAAATAAGTAAGTCATTTTATTATTTGGGTACCTAGTCAATGTTATAAGTCTGACATTGAGGAGTTTCACATGGGAAGTGGTGTGCTTATAAGTTTAACAAGCTCTCTCAACTAATATGTCAGTCTTTTAAGATGCGCTCTTTTTTTAAATGTTTACTCATAATATATATTCATATCTTTTCATTAAGAGACCGGTGTTCACTAAGAAGACAACGCTTTTTCAGCTAACATATACTATTTTTTTTTGGGATGAATTCTTCTTTTATAGACTTACATTCATAATAGCGTCATGCCACCTATAGTATCATGTTAAGTTGTTTTCCCATTTGTGACTAGCTTATCCCCAAAAGTAATACGATTTGACAATAAATTAATCTCTCTTGAAAGCGTGAGATTTACCTTTTGTTCTTTTGACCTAGAAGCATGAGAATTACTTGAATGATAGGATTTTACATGTTTTGTATTAATCTTTAATTTGTCCAAACTTGATGAAAAAGAAAGATGAAAAAAGAGAAATTATCAAATCCTAGCTAGCACAGCATGATTTTCTTGTGGGGCTTTCATACATTTCTTAATTTCTGAAGTGTACTACAAAGCCCTAGACTCGGAGCAAACACAACAATTTGTGAATGCTTCATCAGCAGCTATAATCAAAACATGCTAGCAGGTGTTTATGACTATGCAAGCGTGTGTTTCCACTTATAACTAACATTTCTAAAAAGCATAAGTGGGGGCATGCTGGCCCCTCCTCCAATGAACAAAAGCTAACACACGCCTTCCTATGAATTCACTATTCAAAAGAGAATATATATATATATATATATATATATATATATATATATATATATATAAAATCTTCTCTCTCTACTTTGAGACACCTTTATTTGTGTATCTTGGTGTGGTAGTTCGGAGACATTAATAATTATAATTTTATAACAACTATACTTTGCGATGTGAAAATCCAGGCCTTGTACAAAGTGCAACACTTGGGAGGTTTGTCTAATATTCAGCCATGAAACAAGGAATTAGGAGGAAAAGGTTGACAAAAAATAAATAGATATTAATAATTAATTAAGATTTTGACTCTGTAATGTGTGCGCGTTGTGTGTGTTTCAGTTATGCATGGCAATCGAGTCAAGCTTACTTGTCTGCTTGTGAGGACAAATAAAGACATATCTCTTTACACGAACTCAAGTTGCTTCCTCCTCGTCCCTCCCTCCCTCCCTCCCTCTATCTCTCCCTCTCTCATACTTATGAGCAGAATTTTTATAGTTGAAGATCTCAGTACTTCACACTTCAACATGCATATATGGAAGTCTCTGTTTGTATTTAGAATGTCTCCATGTGAAGATCTAGAATTCCCATAGCTACGTACGTACTTGGCTAGCTTTTTTCCTTTATTTTTTATTTTTTGGCAGCTGTTGAGTTTAAATGTGAGCGAAAAGTTTTATGTTAAAGAGAACAGGTGAACTCGTTGTAAAATCTACAAGAATTCTAGTGATTCCACCAACATCCTGCTACATCCTTTTAGATTTTGAGTTTAAGTCCCATAAGATATACTTAGCTTGTATTGAAAGGAACCTTGAACTGGATACCAAATAATAATATCAAAAAGAATTGCAATGATTCCTAGGTGACTAAAATTTTTAGAACTCTCAAGGAAGTTGAACATAGGTCAAGATGCCCGACTAGAATAATTTGATTGTGTTCATCGCTCATCTATTACTTATTTACTTTCAGCTGTCTATATTTATGCAAAACCTAGAGAGCTCACAAGCAATATTGTCAAAAACTAGTGTAAAAACGTAAAAATTTAAATTTTTACGTTTTTATTAGGGCCTTCAGTGTTAAAACGCAGGTAAACACTGTTTAAGGTAAAAATTGGTAGAAACTAGTGTGAAAACATAAAAACTAGTAGAAACTTACGTTTTTATATAGTCTTTATAGTTTTTACTTACCCCCAAAAAAAGGCAAAGAAAACAGAGGGCTCAGGCGAAATAAGGCAATCTATTTGAAATAAATTGAGTATTTCGTACTCCAGCTCCAACAGTCTAGCCTCCTGCGACCCTACCTCATTCAAAGATTGAACCCTAAAACCAAATCATCGCTTTCCTCCATTGCTCACAACCGTCCTTCACCGCTCGCGGCATGGCCAAGTCCAGATTTGAACCCTAAAACCCAAGTGCCAAGTCCAAAACCAGAAGATGGGGAAGATGACTTAATTAAATCTTGATGCCTATAATGAGGACAATTTAACTTTGCAAATGAACTTGCAAGAACAAGAGAAAAGAACATTGATGACGTTCAAGATGATGTATTTGATTAGAATGAATTGTTATGATTTAGGAATTGTTAAACTTTATTATTTTGATGTTTTTGGACTTATGTATTTGGACTTATGTTTATATGTTTATAACTTATATTATATCTTTTAAATATGAAGTTTTTCATTGAGTAGTGATTTATGATTTATGATCCCCCCTCCCCCCCCCCCCCACACACACACAATATAATTTTGAGCTCTAATCTTAAACAGTAGAAAGTAGAAACTTTACGTGTCGTGTTGTTTCTACGATTTACGTTTTTATCACCCCTTCCTTGTTTATGTAACTAGTGTTTGACAACATTGCTCACATGCAACAAAATGACAGCCTAGTGTATACAATTCTCATCGGATGGGGTCTGATGAAGGTCATATGTATGCAATTTTACTGCCACAGGCGGATAGGCTGATTCTAAATTTAAGAGCCCACAAACAACATATATGGAAAAACATGCTCTAACGAAGAACTCCACTTTAACTAGATATATATGGAAATTCTATTATATTTAGGACCACCATCACACACACATGCTACCTTATGTCCATAACATAAAATGTAATTTATGGTGCAATTTACATTACAAACTAAATTTTATATTAAGGAACAAATGTAATGTAATATGTAGCTTAAGATCAAATAATTTGGGATCGGGTTAATTAATTAGATGCTTTTATTTCAATTGAATTTCATAAATATACAACTTTAAAACATCACATAAAATCAACTCGGATCCTTTGTGATTTTGGAACTTGTACATGTGTGTGTGACCGACAACATGGGTCATCCTTGGGTGCCCACAAAATTATAAGTGTTGGTCGGTAGGAGGGAGAAGAAGAAGGGGCTGGCGATGGATTAGTTCACTATTTTGTTATGCAAAATAGCAATGCAATAACACAATATAGGACCATTAATCATGATGCTGTGAACAAAAGAAAGTCTCTAAGATTGCACGTAATCAATGAATGTCTAGTTCAATCGCTACACATTGATATAGCATAATTCAATTCATGACACGCAAACAGACATTTTACTCTGCTCTGAAGTGACCCCCCAAACATTAAAATATGTGTTGAAGGAACCAACGACATGAATGGAATTGCCATTTATTGCCCTCTGTGTCTTCTTACTCTTCTCCGACAAGGGTTGTTAAGGGAAGTTTCTTTTTTTGTTCCACGATTTTCATCCATTTGCTTCTATATTAATGAACGTGACTTTGGTCTACAAGCTTCTTCGATGTCCATCTTCGTTCCATCAGCTTTGCAAGCTTCTTCGATCTCTTTACCCAGTGGCAGCGATTGCGCAATTTGTGGTGCAAACTCAACCATGTGCCTTAATATGGTTGAATGTGGATTTTTTTAATTTTGATTATAAGCATTGATTTCAATTAGTGATTTCTATATAGAGAAGATTTTGGTTCATTGTTCAAGCATGTTGAATTTTTTCCTACTATTTTGATCGCTCTGATTTCAATTACAGCCACAATCACTCCTTTTAATTTTTGTTTTTGGTTTAAGCTCCGATCCCCTGAAGAACCATCCTCACTTTCATCGTTCTTCTTCATCATCATGTACCACCACTACCACTATCTTTTTTCTTCCATATTCACCATTACTCGCTATATGAGAAAGAAAACAATTTTTTTTTTTAAAAAAAAGAATTAACATATTTTCAATGTCTATTTAAAAAAAAAAAGAACAGAAGTTAAAAGTCATACTATCCATGTCTGATCTTATAAAAAACAAATGTTGACTTTCAACATTTGTTTCTAAAATAGGGTATTTAAAAGACACTTTTAACGTTTGATAAAAAAACAAACATAGATAAAAAAATAAATAAAAATTTGCGATGTCACTTACATAGACTTTCAATTCCTCTGAAAATTAAATAATCATAAAAATTAAAGGTTAAAAAAACAGATGCTAAAGTTGTTTTCTGTAGTAACGTATGGCCACAAATATATATGATAACATCTATGTCCTGCTGTAAAAGAGGGGTTAAAGACTACAAATTAAATGAGGGATATCTACTATTAAGTAAGGCTCAATAAGGAACATTAGCCTAATATCTCAACAAGACACAAGTGGCAGACTCAAAACTCAAGAGAAGTCCAAAACAAATGTATGGGAGTCAGTTGCAAAACTCATAAGAGTGATTTGGATCTTCTGATTTGACATACAGAAGAGGACAATATATATAAGAGAAGAGTGAGATCCACACTAATATGGGCCATTGGGTCTTGCTCTTACCTCTCTTCTTTCACATCTCTTTCTTTCAACAAGAGGGCACTTAAATTGCATTATGATAAGGTGAAATGTAACCCCTTGCCTTTGAGTTTAACTGGTACAGGGGTTGAATACTCTCATCAAAAGGAAGAGATTTGATTCTAAAGTTGGTCAAGGTTCTGGGGGAGGCATTTTAGCTTCTAGATGCCTAAATAAATGCCTGAAGGTAATAGACGACTCGCCCTACCTAACATTAGTATTACCTAAAAGAAAGGGAAATTTCACCCTGCCCTTGAATTATAGGTGAACCCAACCCCTTTCATAAAATTTTATTAAAATAAAAAAAGGTGAAATGTAGGTCGATAGAGTAGAGATATGGAAAGAGAATAGCAGCTCCACCAACTAGTGTCATATATATATATATATATATATATATATATATATATATATATATCCTTTGTCACTAGGCCTACTCTTATGTCTATATATACATGCCTCTCAACAGTTTATCTCAATTGATCCAAAACCATTGCACCGACAAGGAAGATATCAATTTTCCTTGTCCATATTCCATTGGATGGATCTACGATCTATCCTATTCAATATGCTTCATCTCCTTTTTTTCACATTTCTCTCTACACTTACATTCTTGCCAAGATTAATCATATATGAAAAGGATCAACCGTATTTATCAATATCGCATTTTTGTTTTAAGATTGTAAAAAAAAAAAAAAAAAGATTTTAGTTATTAGTTAAATTAAGCATGAGGGAGTTGTTGGAAATTAAACTAAAAATTTAGATTAAATAGTTTAAGGTTCTCCCAGCAATTCTCCTGCCAGCTTCCTTAATTATCTTTAACTTCAATAAAATCATTTTTTAATATAATATTAAACAAACTGACCCTGATTCTTTAATTTTCAATGACATTCCTCCAGGACCTGCGTGGCCAACATATATCTGAAAGAAGGGGGCATTCCAAAACACCTGTGATGAACATATATAACAATTTTTACAAGGGATACCTAGTTATGAACCACAGTATATAGATTACAAGTATATTCTTTTTTTATGATATTAACTGGTATCCAGTTCGAGGTTTGTAGTTATCTCTCCTAACATGTGTCTTTTTTATGAATCAAACTCAAGACTAAAGGAATCTATAGAGTCCTAATTACACCGTTACACCGTTAGATCAACTCTATATTGATAATTATCATTATATTCTACTACATGTATAGAAGCAAAAAATACTTTCGCCCAATGGTCTGTCCCTCTAATTAAAAACAAAAAAACTTTTGAAAGAATCCCTTTCTTTTGGATTGATATATATAGCTTTGGATAGCAAATGGTTCTAGGGAAAAAAAAAAGATTTATGTACAGATATGTTAGGGATGATTTGATTTTCATTCAGAGCTCATAATACCTTACATCCTTTTAAAGGTTAATTATTATAGTAATTTATTAAGATAGTATTTTTTTTTTTTTGAATTATTGTCCTTGTTTTTTTCCTTGTGAGAAATGAAAATGGTGTACTTGTCACCATGAAAGTTACAAAACAAATGCTAAACAATTGTCCTTTCTTTGTTATTTTGGGAAAAGGAAACCTCGTTCTTGTGACTGAGACGCCGTGTCGCTATTCGTTGGGGACATTTTACAAGGCGGAGCGTGAAAGAGCTCAGATCCGTACCGTAATAACGAATGAATCAATCTTGACCGTTTATTCTTGTTCCTATCGAAATCCAATGGTGATCATTACACAAAATTGCTTAGGTCCCCGCGACGAAACAACCAGAATGCGCGGTTTCCTTCATCTTTCTGTTATTTTTCCCGCAAATCGGAGTTTTCTTCGTCGCGAAGTCGACTCTCTCTCTGATTGTTTTACCAATCTGTGATACCGCCGATGCAAGAACCAGAGCTCCACGATTTGGCCGACGACGCCGATTATGCTGCGTCGCAGCAACAGGTAACACAGTAGTTGCCAATGTTGTTCCCGAATGTATCGCTTTCTTCCAAGGAATTGCATTTTGTTAGATTTAGATGATTCGGTTGAATTTGTTCGAATTTACGTTGTTTGCTAACGGATAATCACAGATTTAACTGAGGCAAGGAATTTTGACGGTTTTATTGATTTGAATTAGGCATCGTCCAGCGTATTGCTGCGGAGCGACAGTACTAAACAGAGCTCATCTAGTGAGCCAGACAGCGCTCAGGTAGTTTTTATGAAGGACAATGTTGCAATTCATCCGACTCAGTTTGCTTCCGAAAGGATTAGTGGAAGACTGAAGTTGATTAAGCAAGGCTCTTCTCTGTTTATGGTACCGATTGATTCTTTTATTTTTATTTTTTGTTTTCCTTTTGGTTGAGTGCACTTTGTTTTGTTTTTTTATTGGAAATGTCCATCTTCTCTTCGTTGTAGTCATGGATACCTTATACAGCGAATAATTCGAATGCCATGCTGTCTGAGACAGGTAGTTCGCATTTGAACTTTGGTATTTTGCTTATATAGCCAGCGCTCCGTATATGCTGAAATTTATTCCTTTCTTATGCAGACAAAAATCTTTACACCATAAGGGCGGTGCCCTTTACTGACATCAGGTCCATTCGAAGGCATACTCCTCCACTTGGGTGGCAATATATCATTGCTGTTTTGTCATCAGGTGAAGTAGAGCATATGAACTTCACAGATTTTATCATGCTGTTTTTTTATCCTTTCCCTGCGATCACTGTTTCTTTCATCCATGTTAGAGTTTTCTGTTCGGTCTCTTTCTCAAGTGTATCACACTTTGATAAATCGTGAACGGCGTACCGAGGGACGGTTATCCATCCATTTTGAATTTTAACACTCTGATAGTAAATTAATGTTTTATTGCAAAGATGTGGAGTCAATTTTCTTATTCCAGGCATCATGGGGAGAAAATATATGGATTTATCTTTTCTTTTGTTTTTCTTTAATTATGTGGTAGAGGCATTCATTTTGTTGGTGAAGGCAACTAATGTGGCAGGCTACGATTTCTTGCATTCAATGTGAAAGTTGACGGAAGCTTGAAAAGCGACCAATCTCTAAATAAATGGATCCATGGAATGCCTGTTCATTAACTTCGGAAATTTTATAAAATTAATGATATGGGTGCAATGAAGTGGCTTTTTTTTCTTTTTTCTTTTTTTTTTTTTGAGATAAAAGGCAAGTCACTTTTTAATCAAACGATGCACAATTGTTATTTATTCTTATATTCATATCAATAAGTTTAGGAAAAAAAAATTATTACACTATGGAAATTCAACTTTAGTAATATAAAAATCATAACAATTGAAGTTTGTTACTGCTGATTTAATTTGGTATTTTTGCGAATTTCTGCCATTCTAAAAAAAGAATTGCTCATTATGTAATTTGTATGACTCAGTCTATACCGTGTTTTATACTTTTTTTTTTGGGAGTTCTTTCCAGGACTTGCATACCCACCTCTGTACTTTTACAATGGAGGAGTCAGAGAATTTATTGCTACAATAAAGCAGCATGTTCTTCTTGTGAGGTTAGTTTTCTGGATTTGTGTCTTACATTTTGTTTTCTTCTAACTTGCTTGTTGATGATTCAATTACCTTTCTCTTCATGATATATTTGAAAATTTTAAATGTACTTTAAAGTAAGAAGCATGAACTTTATGAGGCTTAGGCCCAAGGTTTTCAAATTCAGTTATTTGAAGCCTATTACTTGTTCTAATCTAATCAATGAACACTTGAAGTCATTTTCTCAGCTAATGGTTTGTCGAGTTGTTTATCTTGGTTTCATGATTAAAAGGGCAGATATGCTGAATATGTGTAGACAACTCATTCCAAATGCCTATCGGCAATTTAGTGATTCAATGGGATAGTAAATGGATAGGCACGGTCAAATGATAGTTTCAACACTAAATCTGTGTAAGGTTCTTGTGTGTGAGTGTGTTTTAAATGACTTATTTTCGTTCTTTTAATTGCCATCTATGATTCTTAAAATATTGATTTGAAAGATGTTTTAAATTCCTTACAAAGACTCTACTAGGCTTAAATTTTTTCTCTAAGTTGACGAGTTTCTTCCTGTTGCCTTTTCCTTTTTACGATAGTTTCCTCCTGTGTTTGGATTTTATGATGACTACCTGTGGCATGCCACAGAAATTAAATCAAGGCTGTTAAAAAAAAAAAAAAGAATCAATGTATTTCAAAATTTTCATTGTTCCTAGAGTCTCTAAAACTTTGTTATTCATTTTAAATGTCACTTATCAGAGCTCCTATGTTGATTATCATAAAACTTTTCATCTTATTAATCTCAAGCTGTAATCATTATGTGGAGTGACCTGTGAATTGGCTTGTATTTTCTCTTTTGGAGAGAGTTGATGTGAGGGACTTAATCCTAGATTTTTAATATTTATGTTTCATGTTATTCATGTAGTTTTTTTCATTAAGAGAGAGATGAGCTGATGCACTTATATATGGTTAAATTTTAGTAACTACCACTTCACTCAAGTCTTATAGATAACTGTTCCACCTGTCACCTTTTGTGTGGACTTGGAGATTATGTTTTTGTTTCCCTGTGTGAAATTGACCGGCCTTCAGTTGGACATCTTGTGATTGTCATCATAAAGCTATTTTTATGATTGTGGTATGTGATAATATTGAACATTTTAACCTCAAGTATTCAGCTATGTGGCATATGGGCATAATATTTTCTTATCAGTGAAAATAAAATAAATACATTTTATATTCTTCCAAATTCATCACTTTTTTATTGTCATTAAAAATATATCAATAATCTGCGGCTAAATAATATTTTACAAAAAATGTTTTGATTTTGATCTAGTTTGAGTGCCATTTTCTGGCAGATATATGTTAAATCTCTCCTTCTTTTTATGCTATATTTTCCAGATCTGCAGAAGATGCAAATGTGTTCATTGTGAATGATTTAAAGAATCCTCTGCAGGTATGTGGTATGCATGTAGAGTTGTTTGATTGGTTTTAGTAACTGTCATAATTATGAGTTAATATCCCCATTTTATTTTGATAATCAAATTTGATGGATGGCCTGTAAAAATGTCATCCTGCTGTCTGACTGTGAAATTTTTAAGTAAGCACACATGCATTTATGTGTTTGCTAGCATATAGGCAGAAAGTTTAGAAGAAACTATGTGCTTACTTTTGGTATTTCCCCTTGGGTCTCTAAATCATTATATATATATATATATATATATATATTGGTGTCCCTTTTATCTCGGCCTTCTTATTTTCTATTGCTTGGATTACCTTCCAGAGGACTTTGTCTTCATTGGAAATGCCTAGGGCTGTTCCTATTGCTTGCGAACCTTCAAATGTATCTGTTAATAAGTCCACTTTGAATGAGAACCAAGAGATGATTCATAGTGGTTCCAATGATGGACGTGCCACTGTTTCACCATATCATGGAAGATCAAGACGTAGAGTTAATGATCCTGCTAGAGATATTTCTATTCAAGTGTTAGAGAAGTTCTCTCTTGTGACCAAATTTGCCCGTGAAACATCTTCACAACTCTTTGGTGATCAGAGTAATGGATTCAATGCCATTGACAGACGTTTTGATGAGACTCCTTTTAATCATCATAAGAAGTCTTCCAGTGTTGGAGATAATGTTTCTGATGAAAGTCCTGTTCCCTCAGATCCTCTGGAGGTATTCCAGTTTTGCTTTGATGTTTGCATTTTGAGCATGCATACCTAGAGGCTTATTTCAGTATACATCTCATATTTTTATACTTCAGCTGGTCACTTTTTTCATCCTGCTTCTTCTTTACACCCAGCAATATTGATGTCATTTTTGTTTGCTTCCCCTACTTGCAGTTTGATAAATTATCACAGGTATGGCGAAAACCACGGCAACTGCCTTTAGGTTATGAAGAGGTGAGTTATGGTTTTCACTTTTCCATAGTGTTTTTTTCTATTATTAACTCTTCTGTGTCAGGTTTAAGCAATGAATTTGTTATGGAAATGCTCACTGATCATGATTATCAATGTTGTATATGCAATTATTCTGTATTTTTTATGAAGATGAAGTTGTATGTAATAAAAAGCAATACCACCAAACATTTAGATCAACTGGTCAGGGCTTGTTCTAGCTTAATCACGGGTCTTGAGTTTGAGACTTGGGAACACAGTAGTGTTAGTGGTAGGGGCGGGACCTGAAAAAATGGTTCTGTTATGTCTCGAATCTGGATTAGTCTGGGCCCATGGAGTTCCCTGTGACAAGGGACTGGCCTGGGACACCGGGTGAAAAGTATTTGTCAAGATATACCATAATACACTGGCTTGGCGAGAAATTCGGAACTTGGGATTTTACATTCCTGAATTTAGTGTAAGTTTTCATTAGTATTCCATGCAACACAAGTCTTGGAGCCTATGGTTATGACTTCTGAGCTGTCCCAACTTAGAGCCATAGGTTCTAAAATTGTGTGACAGTACTTTGGATCTTATTTTATTTAGGTTTTCTTAATTCTGATAATGTGTTACAATCCAAAATAATGTGCATTCCGAACTGGTCACATTTTTGCAGTGGGTTAGCTTCTTGGACTCTGAAGGGCGAGTAATAGATTCAGAAGCTTTAAGAAAGAGAATATTTTATGGTGGACTTGACCATGAGTTACGAAAAGAGGTCTGTGTATAATAATACATGTGATGATTTCCAATCAAAGTGAATTTTTCAAAATTGATCTCTTCCCTTACAAATCCTTGTAAGAATGATAGGTTTGGGGATTTCTGTTGGGGTGTTGTTCATATGATTCAACATACGCGGAGAGGGAATATCTGAAGTCAGTCAAGAAGTCAGAGTACGAGACTATAAAGAGCCAGTGGCAGGTTTCCACTTCTTCAGGGCCTTTTTTCTTAAGTGTGCATAGTTTTTAGTAACTTCCTGTGAATTAAAAATAATTTGTTTATGTTTTTTCCTCTGTAGAGTATCCTCCCAGCACAAGCTAGAAGGTTCACAAAATTCAGAGAGAGGAAAGGCCTAATTGACAAAGATGTGGTATGAAGCTAGTTCAGATGCTTATGAATTCTCAAAAAGACTACATAAGAGCAGCTGGATAATGCTCATATAGTTTTAACTGTCTTTTATTTTTGAAGGTGAGAACTGACAGATTGCAAGCTTTCTATGATGGGGATGATAATCCAAATGTGAATGTTCTACGGGATATCCTGTTGACTTATTCGTTCTACAACTTTGACCTTGGTTATTGTCAGGTACTTATCAATTTGATGCATTGAACACCAGAATTTTGCTTTGTGTTTTTTACTTCAAAATGTTTTATGAAATTTATGAATTGGAGACTGCTTTTCTTGTGAATTCCTGCGCTTGCTTATCCTGGATGTTAAATAATTGGTTAAGCAAAGAATTGTTCTCTGCAGCCAGGGTAAGAATATGCCAATAGCTAACATCTTTCTGTACCAAAGTTAATTATGGTACCAGAAATCGAGTTGAGGTCCCTTATTTTTTTCAACTTTCCATTACCATGCCTTCCCACTCTGACCCTGATTTTATTTTTATTTTGTCTTTTTGGGGGGTGGGGAAGGGGAGCGATTGAGAATTGACATTCCATGTGTTTACACAATCTTATATTTGTGTCATTGTACAGGGTATGAACGACCTTCTTTCCCCAATATATTTTGTGATGGGTGAGGAATCAGAGGCGTTTTGGTGTTTTGTATCACTTATGGAGCGTCTTGGGGCCAACTTCAATCGTGATCAAAATGGCATGCACTCTCAACTTTTTGCATTATCTAAGGTTTATTCTCTCACTCTCTCTATCTCTTTCTCACACTCTTTTTTTTTTTTTGTGACAACTTTCTTTGGATGCAGCAAGACGATTCCTCTACAAACTATTTCTTGCGCTTATTTGCATGCCCATCAATTGTATCCCAATAATTGCATTACAATCATGAATACATCGTTGAGAGAACCTTGCATTACCTGAATTAATAAAAGAAAAGGAACATGAAAAAATGTTATAAATACAAATGTTTCACAGATTGGAAAACATAATTCGTGGATTTTTTTTTTTCTTGAACTCCTTTCTAAATTTAGGTTTCCTCTGACTGTCAAAATTATTGCGCTTTTTTTTTTTGGTGGGATGGTATTGCTGTCACCATTGTCTGATCCTTTTCACCTTTTGCAAACAAAAACGCTGCACGTTTTATTTCATTGACCATTATCACACCCCTTGTGTCATTGAGGTCATCTTTAAACCTCAATTCGATGGGGAAACTAATGTCTACTATTTCACACTCATTGAATCTGATAGTGCATCCCAACAAATATGAGCTACATCTATGATCTACGTATGCCTTTTCTTATTATTGTAGAAACTAGCTTGTCCTCACCAGTGCGTTGCACGAGGTGCTTGTACATGTTGAACATTTTCATGATTAGTGCAGTAGTAAATTGTAAGGCGAATACGTTCAAGTGAAATGATTGTTTTGAATAATTGAATTTATTCGGTACAAACTTACATAAGAAAACAAAGCAAGCATTACACATACATACGAATGAATGAAAAAGCAACATTGTTAATATCACTATCATCACTGATTAGCATTTTTTAATACTTTTTTGTTTACATGATTTCTTGTTGTTCCTCTTGTTGTCACTTTCATTATCACCCACAACTATCTTCAAACCTTTTATTCTTTTAACTATGAACAATGCAATGTATAATTGGCCATGAGTAAAGATGGGCTTACAAAAGCCAACATGGTGAAGAGATGCCCCTGACTTTTGTGGATAGTCATAGCATGTGCTCCCTGTGCTTTGTAAGGGGAACTTGTAAAAATGGAATTATTATGTCTTTGTTAGCCAAACTATTTCTTCTTGCGTCATATTGTCCAAGTGTTTTGAGTAGACTGAGAGATTGGGCTTTTTGCTATTAATTAGTAACTTAGAACTTACTGGAATTTGCGTATAGTTGGAGCATACATCAAATAGCACTTAAGAAGGAATAACCTTTACTATTAAGATAACAATCTGTTGGGCGGCATCAATACTATTAGGAATAACATTTATATGAGCTTTGAGCTTGTTTCAGATTCCCATACACGTATAGATATTATAATCCTATAAACATGCATGTTATTTCCCTAGAATAATAGAATAATGTATCATGTAGATGCCTCATTAATATATACCACTGTCTTCTATGCTAAAGAGGCAATATTGTAATGATATGATGGAACACAATTTGGTAAGGTACGGATTATGGGAAGGTTTAACGTGAATGGGAATGTAAATAGAACTTGGGAAATAAAAGGAAAATAGATTTACTCTATTTTTAAAGAGTAGTAAGGATCTCACTAACTCTTTAAGAACATTCTTTCTAAGATAGAGAGTAGGCAAAAATCTCACATCTTCTCTAAATCAGCCCAAATCCCTAATAGTGGATGAGCCAGAATCTGTAACTCATCGGACTATTAAAGTTCAAGGAGAATCTCCCATACTGATTTACTCTCTAAATATTCGCCCCTTTATTGATGAGGCACTAGGTTTATTTATAATGATTTATAGAAAGTAGATTTTATTCAAAATATAAATACCAAATATATCTAAATCTAAGATTTAGATAACTAACAATCATAAATCCTAACAACTAAATCTTAACTAATAAGGTATTCATCTTATTTCCTAATTCCTAAAGATAATAATAAAAGATAATATCTAATAAGATATTCCTCTTTATTTCCTGATTCCTAAAGATAATAATAAAATAATAATAAAAACAGACTCAATTAATTAAATATTAATTTCTAAAATCTCTAAACTTTCCGCAACTTCCATTATCTCCTGCTAATCCAATACTCTATCACAATTGCACGAAATGAAGTTCTAGAGAACATATTTGAGCAGCAAGTCGAAAGACAATTAAGTATTAACATACTTGAATCATACAGCAGAAATTACTTAAAAAGCATTACAAACTTCATAATATGAAGAATATTTTTGGATCTTGTCCTAATTTAGGAAGATAATTAACAATTTGCAGTTCAGAAACCCCACAGCTTGCAAAAGAAAAAGAGAGAGAGGGAGAGAGAGAGAGATCGGGAAGCAACTTATGTGTTGTTGCATTGCTATCGTTTCTTTGCCTCAGTTGATGACAAGTTGGTACTGTTTGAAAACAAGCTTTGTGATTACTTCCAACCTGTTAGGTGAACAACATTTCTTCAATGCATGGTGCAAAAATATTGACTTTAGCAGTATACACATGCTTGCACAGTAGAATTAAAAAGATAAAATCGTTCCAAGGACCGGCTTCAAGCAAATACACATGAAGGCTGACCTATAGCCTTATGATGCTTAAAGCTTAATCGGATTATTAAATCATGTTGACATTGATGTCATCCTTTGATAACTATACAGAATGATTATTGGAACCTTTTGACGTAAGTTGGCAGAATTTGAAGATTACTTTTCAATGTTGCTACTGAATTAGAATATATCATCCACACACAAGATCATCATTTCACATTCTCACATTCCAATACGAGTCTCTCAAGTATATATGTAAATCAACTTATTTCATTTTCGATTCAAATTTAGCATATACATTAATTAACAAATGAGAGACCTATGCGGTCGTCATTATCAACAAAAACACCAAAACCCCACATAAGTCAGCTTTGAAGAACAAAAGACATCCATGGAAGTCCGAAGTCAGGTAAGCATAGGAGGTCAGCAGACACAAACTAACAGACTTCTTATCCCAGCTCGTGGACAGTGATCTGTGTCTTGAGCTGTGAATAAGCCGAGGGTGGAAACGGCTTCGGGGAACAGTTTTTTATAATAGATTGATGTCATTAATCAAGCTGTTGTTCTCCTGTTCAATGTGTTTCACAAACATTGGCATTGAAGAAGTAGATAACTGAAACATATAATGTTATGTTTCTGCAACTTGATTGTGCACCATTTTTCAAGAACTAAAGTCTAAAAGCATAAAATCTGTGCATAAACTTGGGTTTCAAAGAAGGTCAGTCGTCTCTGTTACGTCCTTAATGTTACAGAATAACCGATTCTGCAATATAATTAATTTTTTTTATGCAATAGAAGTTTTTGTTAGGAGCCTTGCATTTTATAAATAGTCATCTGGTAAATCAAATTATATAAGAAGCTTTCATAAATAGAAGCTGGGACTGATAATCTACGTCTGATACTGCATCCATTTATCATCCTGCCATCGGTTTTGGGTCAACACTAACAGGTGTCTTCATATCTGTTGGAAACCTGTTACTAAGAAGTATTTTTGTCAGTTTCCTTTGCTATTTCTGATTAATATTATATTTCTTTATTGCAGTTGGTAGAGTTGCTGGATAGCCCATTGCATGAATATTTTGAGCAGCATGACTGCTTGAATTATTTCTTTTGCTTCCGCTGGGTTTTGATTCAATTTAAAAGGTCAGATTCCTTGAACCACTGTCATAGATCTGTAAATTCACGCTACGTCTGATGTTAATAGTGTATCCCTCTAAATGGTTAAATGTTTTTTTTTCCCCTTCTCATTTACCAACTGAACTGAGTTTGGCAGTTCAGCAACAACGAAGTCTGTGATAGATTCAGCCTTGCGCTGGTTCTTACAAGCGAGAATTTGTTGCTAAACAACACATAAACTAATCAATCTGTCACTTGACATTTCAGGGAACTTGAGTTCGAGAGAACAATGCGTTTGTGGGAGGTATTATGGACACATTATCCCTGTGAGCATCTGCACCTGTATATGTGTGTGGCAATCCTGAAACGATACCGAAACAAAATAATGGGGGAGAAGATGGATTTTGACACGCTTTTGAAGTTTATAAATGAGCTAAGTGGCCAGATTGACGTTGATTTAAACATCATGGATGCAGAGGCTCTCTGTGTATGGGCTGGGGAAGATGGCGCCGCTCGAATTCCTCCTGGAACCCCACCTTCATTACCTATAGATGATGCTTCATTATATTCTCAATTAGAAGATGAAGTGTTATAGATTATGATTATTCCCATATTGTTCTTTTGTTTTTTTGAAATACAAAGGCAAGCATTAAGCTTGAAGGATAACCACAACAAACAGAAGATCACACAACGGATTTAATTGATTTTCACCTAAAAATCTAGGGATTTTCATTTTAGTTTTAATATCCCTTTTTTGTCATTCCCTTGAAAATCTCATGATACTTTACACTGGGGAAAAAAATCATTCAAGCATGAAGCCCCCCGCTCTCTGATTTTAAGTGGTTCTGCATGCCCCACTCCTCTTTGCTTCTTGCACCCCACTTTGAATCAACATGTTTCAGTCTTTCCAACCTGACATTTACCTTTTTTCCCTTCATTGTTTTTACTATTGGAATTATTGTGTCGAAAAAAATAGTCTATTAGGAAATTGAGCTATCTAGGAATATTGAACTTCAATTGTGTCTGATTAGGTTTTGTCCTGTCCTTTATTTTTATTTTATTTTATTTTTATTTTTTGCCAATATTTGTCCTTTCCTAAAGAAACAACATTTATTGGAACGATCTCATATTTTTAGCATAATTTTTTTGACCTGAAAAAAAAAACCATCGATTCAATACTTAAGGATGAATATTAGACTTCAATTTATTATTTTCATTGCTCCTATTATTTCGTCCTTTTTTTTCCATCAACCACTATTACTATTAGTATTACTATTACTGCTATAATTATTACTACCAAAGTATACCACATCTTCAAAAACATGTCCACTTTTATGTCCAGACTCGTACATGTGTTTTTTTCTGATGAGTGTCTAACACCAAGTGTTTTTTTTAGGTGTAAAAGTGACTACGTGGTTATAAATTGAACAATGTCGTGGTTTTCAAAGATGCAAAAATTTAATATGGTTGGGCTAAAAAAAAGCGTCCAACATCAAGTACTTTTATTTTTGTAAAAATACACATATGGTTTGCCCAAAAATACTGTTTGACATTTAGTTTGATTTTTTTTTGGCTGATCAAATGATGACGTGACTTTCAAAACAATGGTGTAAAATTAAAAAAAAAAACCATTAAAACTGAACTGTCGCGGTGTGGGCTAGAGCAAGTACACATCAAATGACATGTACCCACCATTACCTTAGAAATAACCCCATGAAACTCATACAACTAAAGTGGCGTGTGGATGAAAAATATATCCTCATTGGATAAGCTGTAATTTTCAAATACACTGTTGTTACATGGGCGAACAGAAGGATAGGGATAGTGATATCAATTCTTCCCAACTTAAACTTATGACCAAGTGGCATGTTTTTTTTCCACACAGTTGCTTTAAAAGCCACGTCACCATCCAGTCAATAAAAGAATTCAAAATAATGGTCAAACAATATTTTTGCCCAAACCATAGTATATTTTTGCACCTAAAAAAAATTTGGTGTTGAGCGCTCAATTAACTAACTAAATGTATTAATGCAATTGATTCTAAAACATATATGAAAATGAGACTAATCTATATGAATTTGAATGTAATTTTTGGGGGGTTTTCTTACGAGAGAAGAATTGAAATCATAATAAAAAGATTGATTAAAAGCAGGTAAAATAACAAAGATCTAATTCAGTTATGATGATAAAGGAGACAAATTAGGATTCATATGGAATTAACTTCCTTAGCCCAAATTAATTAATTAGACCAAAGGCAGGTTAATGAGAGATTGAAATTAATGAGTTCAATTACCTAATTGAAACATGGGAAACCTTCAAGCTCAATGGCACATATTTCACTAGAAAACTCATAATGGAATAAGCGATGGTAGGTTAAACTCATTAAAAACCAATCACATTTAATTCCAAAATAATCTTTAGAAATCTTGTTTACAATTATCCAATTGAACAACTAGATAATTTATCAACCCAATTAAACAATTAGGATAATAATATAAGGATGTCTGAGTTTTGTTCCAGAAGTCTAACGGTGGAGGAGGACAATCTGAAGGTGTACGAGTTGGTTAATGAAGATGGGAATTGGGATATGAGAAGGATTGCTGAGATGGTATCTGAGGGAGGCAGACATTTTGTGCTTTCTGTACTCCCTCCAAATGAAACGAGGGGGAATGATTACATCAAATGGGGGAATAGGTTGGATAGTAAGTTCAGTACTGCAGAAATGTATAAGCTACTGAAAGGTGATGAAGAGAAGGGGGATTTTGACTGGAATAGGGTATGGGAAGGACCAAGGAGAGTGCAAGTGTTTTTGTGGACGGCTGTTCATGGAAGGTTATTAACAGGAGAAAGGAGAGCTAGACTGATGGGGAGCAATCCAAGTTGTTGCAGATGCAATAGCCAATTAGAAACAATCATGCATGTTTTACGGGATTGCTGGGTGGCAAGGAAATTGTGGGAAGAGTTGAAGAGGGGAAGAGTTGAGCCAGAGTTCTTAAATCTTGAAGGCAGTAACTGGTTTGATTGGAACTTTAAAAAGAAGGAAAATGGATGGTGCCTAGTCTTTGGTGTGGCTTGCTGGCTTATATGGAGATGGAGGAATAGTCATCTGTTTGAAGAGGGTTTTACACTGCCGTCAAATCTGGGATGCAGGACGAGGTAAGGAGACATGTTAAAGAAATCTTAACAACCAAGAAGGAATTCGGAAAGTTGAAACTAAGTAGGGAGGTACCATTGATTAATTGGTTAAGACTTGAGGAGGGATGGGTGAAATTAAATACTGATAGAGCTTCTAAAGGGGAGTTAAAGATCGCTGGATGTGGGGGGTTACTAAGAGATAATAATGGTGAATGGTTGGGGGGTTCAGCAGGAGGCTAGGCTGCTGTTCCGCTGTCAAAGCTGAATTATGGGCAGTGATTACTGGGCTGCAAGTTGCGATCAGTTTAAATATTAGGAAGCTGTTGGTGGAGAGTGATTCTACAACAGTGGTGGGGCTGCTTACTGAGTTACTGGAGGAGAATAAAGGAAAGTCGGGGCTATTGACAGAAGTATACCAGCTGATGAGAAGATTTACTGATATACAGGTAGGACATGTGTATAGGGAAGGGAATAGTTGTGCAGACTTACTTGCAAACCTTAGTTTTAGTCAGGAAAATATACTGATTACATACATGGAACCACCAGAATCTGTAAGGGATCAATTGTATAGGGATAAAGTGGGAGTTTCTGTCCCACATAGTGTAATGAGAACCTGAGAAGGTTGGGCAATTGCCCCGATACGTATATAAAAAAAAAAAGATAATAAACTAAATTGATAATTAAATTAATAATGAAAACTCAATTAATAATAAAACCTGAGAATCAAATGGTTTGTAAACAAAAATCTCAATAATTATCTTGAGCACAATTTAAATCTAAATTATCAATTCAATCCAAATTAAATAATATATTTACAATCTAAAACTAGATTATTCTAAAAAACAACTTAAAATTATTTAAAACTAAATAATCCTAAATCTTGAACAAAATCAATAAAATAAAAAGAAAGACAATCTCTTTTATAAACTAGGCCTTAGCTTTCTCTATACTCGTCCCAAATTGTCTCTAAATAGCCTACGCTTTTATGGAATTTCCCTTCTCAGAATGCGTCACACAAGGCATGGCTATTGATGAATGTATTAGATAATTGATGGATGACCTCAATCCTTCCTTGCGTGGCTGAATGTGTGCGTTAGAGAGGGAGAATGAATTAATGGTTATTGGAGGTGGGGTCCGCGGCTAGAGAAAATGAATTGAAGAATAGATGATGAATTCCAATAGGCCAATTCAATTCCTGGTGCGTCTACGCGTCTCGTCTTTTCCTGTTCAATCTCGCGGCGTTTTAGTGTCTTCAGCGTGTTTATCTTCTGAACGTGTGGTGGCTGTTGGCTCTCAAAGAGAGCATAAACCTCTTGGCGTTAGCTAGGTTAATTAAAAGATTGGAAGAGAGCGTTTTGGATACCAACATAAGCCCATTAAAATTTAGGGTAAAGGCAGAAACATTTTATCTGCCTCACTCACATATCTTTTCTCTTGATGGTGGGATCCACTCACTTTTATATGAGTGAGACAAATAAAATGTTTCTGTCTGGCACAAACATCTTACTTATATAAAAGCAGAGCAGTAAGCGGCCCCTGTTTGACACGTGTCCTATTTATTATCCTAATTGACAAAGTAACTCCTTCTACTTATTGCTTTTAATTTTTAATTTAAAATTCATGTATACGTAGTCATATTTGCAGTTAAGAGTTTCTCTACAACTCCTAAAAATCTACATAAATAAAATGATGACTGCCAGGCGAAAATATCGGACAACACTCATTTCCTCCTCAAAACTCTCCTTGAATAGTTATCAAATGTCAATTTTAACTGAAAAAATATTAGAAGCGAGAAATCTGGGATGGATTTTTTCATTAAATTTGAATAGATATCAAATGTCAGTTTTAATTGAAAAAATATTAGAAGCCAGAAATCTGAGATGGCTTTTTTCATTAAAATTTAATAGATATCAAATGTCAATTTTAAGTGAAAAAATATTAGACGCGAGAAATTTGGGATGACTTTTTTCATTAAACTTCAGTCTTTAGGGAAAAAGAAAAATATTCACCACCCACCAATGGCGGCAGCTCTCTGCTTGACATCTGTTCGCTTTATTTTAGTAACTGCAAAAGTAACTCTTTTTATTTATTATTTAATTAATTTTAGTTTTTATAATTCATGATTCAATTTCTTTACACCTTAAACATGATTCTACGTTTGTTTGAGTAACTACTCCTTATTAGTTAATTTTAAATTCTTATTTTTTAATTTATGCATACAATTTCTAAGAATTTAAAAATTAAAACTCCCTTAATTTGAAATATTCTATAACAACTTTCCTTTTATCAATAGAGCAATAAGCGGCTCTCTCCGTAGCACTATTTTAGTAACACAGAAGTAACCTCCTTTATTTATTATTTAATTAATTAATTTCAGTTTTTATAATTCACAATTCAATTTTTTTGCACTCTAAACATGAATTTACGTTTGTTTGAGTAACTGCTACTTATTAGCTAATTTTAAAGTCTTCATTTTTAATTTATGCACACAATTTCTTAGAATAAAAAAATGAAAATCAAAAGCAAGGTGGTTATAAAATATAGATAATGGGAAAGGTAGTTACACACTATATTAACGATCTTATTTTTTTTCCTCAATAATAACTAAATATTTTTTCATCAATAACTGTATTTGAATTTACTGTTTTTTTATGTTTTTATCTCCAAAATTTATTTAGTCAAAATTTATTTAATAAAACAACTAGCATATATATAAGATGTAGTTAGAGATAATATAGGGGTTCAAATTCTAAATAAATTAATTAAGATAATTCCTTATTTATTTGTCTTCTTATATAAGTAAATTTTAATTTTAAGGGTTAATACCATCTTTGGTTGCTCAAGTTTCAAAACAAAAGTTTTGATTCATAAAGTAAAATGGTCTGAGTTGTTATTGAGTTTTAGGAACTAATATTTTAAATAAATAAAATGAAATTTGAGAAATCAAAAATTATAATTTCAAACTTAAGGAATTAAAACTAAAATAAGGAAAATTTTACAAGAGCAAAGATTATATTACCCTTAATTTTAATTTTGCTAATATATAGATTTCTTGCAAGTTGACCTCTTCATGTTGTCGTGAGCACACCCTAATTCCCCATGATGTCGGGCTAGCGGACGTTGTGCGTACACCGGTTAGTGATCGTGATGTCATTATGGTGGGAGTGGCAGCGGCAGTTATGTCGCATGTTATAAATATCAGGGTGCGCTTCAAATTTGTGCTCTGCAATCTATGTTTTCACTCATGATCTTCAGCAGCAAATCGTCAAACAGGTTGTCTTCCACTCTTTCCTCACCTTTTTGGGTTTTCGTCTTATTAATATTAATTAATTTCGTATTGCTTCCCTTAATGCATTACTCATATCTTCTGGTATCTTCTATTTGTGTTTCCATCTTCGTCGATGTTTTCTAAATGATTTTTTTGCCCTTAGAAGAACCAAAAGATGGACACGGAACTTGGCTTGATGCAGGACGAGGGAAGGGAAAAGAAGAGGAGAGAATAGGAGAAAAGATCAGGTAGAAGGAGATGAAAGAGAAAAAAGAAGAGAAAGAAATAAGAGAAGAGTATGGACAAGGAGAAACGAGGGAGAGAAACAAGATGAATAGAGAGTCGAGAAACATAGGAAGGGTAGGAAACTCAACAATTAATGTTATCAGCACATCTTGTAGAATCTTTCATTATTATTTTCCTCTTCCTTTTTGGTCTCCATCATGGCCTCTTTTGGAAAGCCAAGATTGAGAAGTTGTAAAACAAATTTGGGAAGATGGAAGTTGTATTATTTTCTTTAGAGGATGAACAGAAGTTTGAACAGGGTTTTAAATAATTGAAACTCTATCTCTCAAAGAGAAGCACGCAGGGAATTCCGAAGGAAAATGTATACTGGGATGAATAAACTCAAGCATATTGAGTTAGAACATAGAGATGAACAATCAACTCATAAATGAGGTATGCAATTGAGGAAGGGATATCATATGAATTTGAATTAAGAACAGTTGGTTGCAGTTTCATGCAAATTAGCTCCCGACCATCTCCAAGTTGGAAGTTGCTAATTACTAATTTTTTTTCATTGACTGATATCTCTCTCCATGTAAGTTGTTGCTGTTTCTGAGCCAGGTTTTCTCCCCTCCATCTACTTCTGGATTTCTTCACTCATTTATGATTTTGTCTCTTCAGTTTGTTCACCCAACGGGACTCCATGATAGCCAATATATTGAACAGGAATATGTAATAAGCCACTGACAGGAGATAACATTTGTAGCTCATGATGGATCTATGATCTGTGGGCAAGTGGTTTATTTCATTAAAAATAATTACAAGTATCATATATTCAAAAATTATAATTGAAACACGTGGGTGTGGACTTAAAATTAAAGATTGGTAAATAAAAATAATTTCGGAATTAGCCTGAAATGTGAAGTTTTGTCCTTAAAAAATTTAAGGAAGTATTACAATGAAATTTGTAATCATTATACATGAACTTATAGTTACATATTCCATTATATCGAAATTTTTTAGATTTTGTAGTTTTCTTTAAAATTAATGAATTAATGAAATTTTTTCAGTCATTGCAAGAATTTATAAAATTTTCAACATGATAATGTGGTGATAAAAACAATTAGTTTCGCTATCATATAAAACAATTACAAATACAATCCATACATCTTTAAGTAACACTACAGCAAAACAATATAGATTGCCATTTTACTATTTTTGCACCCATGCGTAGGTCTATACTAGTTAAATCCTAAAATCTAAGAAGCCTAATAAAATTCCACCATTAGATCTCCTTTTAGCTTCTAAGGTCAATTCTGTATCTTATGATATTCTAATATGTTTTTCCCTATCTTGCAAGAATAAAATAAACTCGTAATCTGTCATATATTTAGAAATATTATTTAATCACAATATATTAATTAGAATATTAATAATTTAAGCCCAATAATCTCATAATTAATTCTGATTTATATTATTTCCTAAAATTGGCTAACAATCGAAATATTATCTAATAATTTCAAATTAGCCTAAAATAATTCCCAAAATAAATAAATAAGGCAGAATAAATTATATGAAAATTAGAATTTATCAGCGCTCTTTTAATCAAATCACATGTATATTTTTATATCTTTAAAAGTCACATCATTGTCCAGTCAGCAAAAAAAAATTAAACTTAATGATCAAACAATAATTTCACTATTAATTTATAATCATATAATTACTTTTACACTTTAAAAAAAATATATATTTGATGTTATACGCTCTAAAAAAACACATGTACTTTCTTCTTGCACCTAACCCCACTTTTATTTATTTATGACCAACGTAAGAAATGGAGAGAGAAACCTTCCGTTTATCTAATAATTGAGAGATTCGATCAATGAACAGTAATAATTTAAATATGTAAACTTTTTCTTTTAAAACTTTTAATAAGCTGAAATTTTTAGGCACATTTTCTACCCTCATTTCAGGTGAGACGTGACGTGTCTAGGAAACAAAAAATGTACCTAAAAATTTGTTAAGCACATGCATTATGGAGATCTTTATTCTTCTTATGATAGAATAGAACATCGATCAAGTTCTTTTTGAACAAAAAAGAAAAAAGAAAAAGAACATCAAGTTCTTCAGCGTGCATGGGAAGTTTCTTCGCCGTCTACGTTCATGTTTCCACTTCCCCTGAAGCAACGTTAGGCTATTCCCACCATGGCATGAAGCATTGATTGTGCGAACTGGACTCCAACCAACCATAGTCTAAAGCCTCAGTTTCAAACAGGAGAATGGAATCCAAATTCGTCGTGAAAGGCTCATCGTCGGAACCAAATACCGCACTGTTCCCAGGCACAATCGGAAAATCTAGTTCACAGTGGAAGCTCTGCAATTCGTCGATCCCAGAGCTTGTGATGTTACTGTTCTCTTCTTTCCTCGCATCTAACAACCCTGTCTCTACGATGCTTGCGGAAACAGGGAAGTCGGACTTGCTGATTTGTTGTTTCTTGCTGGTTTCTTGATCGTCATCGTTTGAATCGATGGATTTCCTTTTGCCTCGAGGGCATCTCTTGTTCAAATGGGTATTCCAGTAATTCTTCACTTCGTTATCGGTTCTACCAGGGATTCTTCCAGCTATCAGTGACCATCTACATGAGGTCAGCACACAAGTCAATTTATTATTCATTCTGTTAATGAGAGTAATTAGAGACATATTATGTATTATTAATGGAGGAACAACATTGTAACCTGTTAGGGTTATCAGTAATCTATCATCAGTTGAGGAAACAACCCACCCCACTTGAGACTTGAGAGAGACCCAAATTTCATTATCCTAACTTTATATTGATCGACTAGGGTCACTTAACTAACCAACCAATACACTTTATACTTCTAACACATTCATGATTAATTGAGTTGAATATAATTTGTTTTGCGATATTCTCATGTTTTTGGACTATATGACGAGTTAGTACAAAATGGTGTCATTTTATCGAAGACTAGTTAGGTAAATAAAAGCTTTTGAAATGCTATATACGCACCGGTTGCCAAGAAGCTTATGGAGTCTGATGATAAGGTCTTCTTCTTCTTCAGACATTCCTCCGCGTTTAATGTCTGGTCTCAAATAGTTCTTCCATCTTAGCCTGCAACTCTTCCCTCCTCTATTCAGACCTGCAATTTTGAAAATAAAAAGGGGACGAGTGACATATTGAGGAAAAACCCTTTGTCTGTTAACAACAGATTATGGCGGCCATTTGGGAATAGGTAGATGGTTGTGTTTGTTGAGTTTTGTTTGAAGAACCTAAAACTATTTAAAGTAACTAACACATGATAAGCATAGATAAGGACAGATCGTCAGAGACGAATTTTGCCTGAATTTCTGGAAACTGCTTCCCAGTTTCCTTCACCGTGAGCTTCAATGTATGTTTTCAGAACCACGTCCTCCTCAGGCTTCCATAGATTCTTTTTGGGCTGTGGCTTCAGTGCCATTTCTTTGCTTTCCATGAGGTGACTAATTTTATTCTGAAGCCGTGAGAAAGAAAGTGAAATTCTGAGCGGGAGTTATATAGGAATGAAGCTCATAATAATGTGCATGCCCTCGTACATGAATCATGAAGCGAAAAAGTTAAGGCAGTGAGGGTCCCAGATTTTCTATCAACTTTAGCTTTTTAATAATCATAATATTTTTATGTAAAGTATATTTCTCCAAAAGACTTGCATGAAAGAAAGCAAATCCTAGTAATGGTGAATTTGAAATGGATGTGAAATCATGCGTTTTTTATTCATAAACTGTAGAACCGAGGAGGACACGCAATAATATCCTTCTTTTGGGGCCACGAATGAGAAAGTGATAGTCATGAGAAATTCATTTTTGCGACCAGGGAATGTCTGCCATTATAATAAGACAGTGGCACTTTGAAATTATGCACCCTTTGCTTTTGCGTGATTTAAGATTTTTTTTTTTTTTTGCTCAAAGCATGATTTAAGATTCAGCATAGTGCGTTGGGTACATTTTGTTGATCCAGGAGCGGTACAAGTTTCTGACATTAAGTTTTTTGTTACCCTTGTTAAAAAAGAATAATGCAATAAGATTAGTGCAGAATTAAGTGCAAGTAAAAAATTTAAAAATAATATTAAAATCACATAATTTGAAGAGCTCCAATCTGGTCATACCCTAAATAAATGGCCTATGCCTTTTGATATCCTCTTTTATTTGTCATGCAAAACCAACGTGACAATGGAAACAGCATATGGCTTTGGTTAGAAATGTTACTTAGCAGTCTAATTGGTTTTCTTACGTTGGCATAGATAGAGACCGAAAGCTGTCCCAGCGCATACGGGACCATCAGGACATATATCTATCCTTCAATTATTAAACCTTTGGCATTTACTAGTATCTTTATTCAGGCATATATCACTCGTCATTGCATCATCATCATCTTGTTTTCCTTTATTAGTGGAACTTGATAAGTGGAGCAATCAGCAATGCACTGAGACTGACGTGGATGTAATTGGGTATGTCCTTGGAACCGTGTGATGCGTGAATCAACTGCGAGTTGGATAACGGGTGGCTGGCAATTTTGGTGGTTTCTTTGCCTTATGAGAATAATGCCGTCCTTTTCATCAGGATAGTACTTGGATGAGTGTGGTGATAATAATATGACTCTCTTCTTGTTTTGAATTGACAGTGTCGCACACACTCACTCACTGTCTGACGACCATTTCTACCTTTTCGCCTCTTGGTTCTTGGTCTTTGCTATTCTCACGCGGTTCCTTTGTGTAAGAAAACCAATTTATATTTACATCTCAGAGCGAAGGCCTGCAAATCAGTAAGAACTTCTTTTGTATTGTCATACTTCTGAAAACTTTTCACTGTTTAACGCACGGAACTGGTGTAAAGCAGAAAGGTAAACTCAAGTTCGGCTGGTGATAGTTTAAACGATGGATTTTGAGCTTGGAAATTGGTATTTTTTTTAAGTACTTAAAAAGTGGTTTGCATTCATATGTAATGAGGCCTTGTAGCTATCTTTTTGAAGTCAACATGCTCATTTAATTAAAGCCAACGTGTTTTTTTTTTTTTTAAACTGAGGTTTTAGTGCTCAATTCATTCTAAAAAACTATTTTCGAGACATGTTACATCAGGTACTTCTTAACTCACGAATGGGGCCAAAAACACTCTAGGCTAGCTACCATTCAACTACCCTTCAAGTTTTCCCCCTCTGGAAAACGGTCAAGTTAGATCAAACAGTCTGACCTATTCTTCAATGATAATTGAAACTGTAATTCATTTCCTTATTTTTAATTACTGCATGCATGTGCATTGTTATTCTCGTGATATATTGTCCAATCAGTGTTGTAAGGCAAAGATTGATCCACCATATCATGTCTCCCCTCCGTACAAGTATAATAAAAGAGCCTTGCCCCGTGTTTCACACGTCCACGTTACTATTTTGCATATATGGCATTGTCTTTCTTAATTTTCATGGGTTGGAAACTGTAGCTGATTATAAGGCCTCTGGCCCCTTCTCCGTTCCAAATCTGAAATAGAAAGACAGGATTTGGATGACTTGAACTGGTTTAGATTTGCAGATCATTATTGTTGATTTGGTTTCTGGGAAGAACAATGAGATTAAATATTGCACGGTGATAAACACTGTTTTTTTCGAGGGTACTTTTCCAGTCACTTTTAAGCTGTCTAGCATGCATGCATGTTTGGTGGGGGGCCTGATAAGATTAAGATTCCTCCTACCCCGCGATTCTCATTTTTCATTGCAAACACCTTTGAAGTAAGAACAAAAACTGATTTTATTTTATTTTTTTGTTCACAATTGATTTGCACCTAAAAATCTAGACTATTATAATATTCCAAATTTTGTTGTTATTCCCCTGCAAATTTCCACGTGAAACTTGACCCACAAAAGTGAAAGTAGTCCATTTCAACATTCAATCATTCAACCATGAAGCCCCCACTCTCTGCATTAAAAGTGATTTTTGTACGCCTCTCTTTGGCTTCTTGCACCTCACTCACTCTGAATCAGTATGTTTCAGTCTTTTCAACCTGATATTTGCTTCTTTTTTTTGTTTTTACTACGGGAATATTAGGAGCCTTGCTTGTTTCAGAAAGCCAGCCATTTTAGTGTCGGCAAAAATATTGTATTATTTGATTGAGTGGTCTTGGAATATGGAAACTTCAAATTTTGAAGCATAATGAATCACTCCTAAGTTCTATCTTATTTTTGTTGTGTATTTCCAACGGCAAATAAATACCCATATTTTTTCTCGCCCTTAAATTCTGATACGTCCGCCGAAAACAATTATTGGGAAGTATTCTTTGGGCTGGACACTGACAATTATGAACACAGTCCACCCAAAACTGACTTCCTTTTGGGCCTTGGATCCAAGCTCTGCTTCCAACCCACATTCACTTACAGCTAGACTTCCTTTTTTGCCTCTCATCTTTCATATCAGAACTGGATAATTAATTTGTTAGTCTTAAAAAATTAATTAAGGTAGTTATTTATAAAAAAAATTAATTTGTTCATAATTAATTTGATTTCCCCAATATATCTTCTTTAATTATGAACGTTAGAACTACTCATTAATGGAAACCCTTTTGATATGGATAATTGAGAAGGATGTTTTAGAAATATATCAGCAAATTTGAGAACTGGATTTTATATTTAAAAGCAAAATAAATCCCTTGTTTCGTTCATACAGTAGTCACTGAGGGAAGACATGATTTTGCATGCGTAGTTTTGGTTGGAAGTAAGATCAATTAATCGAAGCATTTGACTTGATCCACCCCCAACTCTTCATCATGCTTTTTCTTCCTCTCATGATTCCTCTGTCAATTACAGTAAATCGAGTGAAACATTAAAGACCAAAAAGTGGTATCAACCGAGAAAGAATAAATACAAATATATATATAGATAGAAGTCACTTTCCATCTCTAATACCACCGGCCGTGTCTGCAAACGAAAGTTGCTCTAGGGAGAAAGTGGGCAATATAATGAGTAGGGACCCTCAAACCCATGAATGATCAATGAATAATTGGAGCCAAAAAGAGTTGAAAACGGGACAAAATGCATTGAGTTCTTGAAATCTGTGTGTCGTGGTTGTGGGGTTGATACGTGATGTGATAATTCTGCTTTCTCATTTGACAGACAATCAGGGACGCGACTTTGGTCTATCTCCGCTGCGCTTCTTTTCATCAAACTAGCGAAGCCCGCGAAATGCGCGGTTATTTAGATATTTATTAATATATTATTATATAAAAAATCACTTAAATTTTTAAAAAATAATCAAAATAATAAATTAAACTAAATATTTTATACCTACCACCACTATTATCCGTATACAAAATACTATGTAACTATTTTTTCCATAATTTCTCTTCAATGACCACTTTACTTTTTATTTTTTATTTAAATTTCTAAGAGAATAGTCAAAATATAAAATTAAATATCTACTAAATATTTTGTACCTATAATTCCCATTATTAATTGATAAAATAATAGAACTACTTTCATCACACAATCTTAAATTATTGTGTAATTACCTTCTTCACGATTTATCTTCCACACTTTCCGTCTTTTATAACCGTCTTGCTTTTAATTATTAATTTATAAAATATTGTGTGACTACTTTCTCCATTATCCATTTTTCATAACTGTTTTGGTTTTTATAGAACTGCTTTCATAACACAATCTTAAATTATTGTGTAACTACATTCTTCACGATTTATCTTCCCCACTTTCCGTCTTTCATAACCGTCTTGCTTTTAATTATTAATTTATAAAATATTGTGTGACTACTTTCTCCATTATCCATCTTTCATAACCGCTTTGTTTTTTATTTTATTTTAATTTTAATATTTTGAACCTGTCATTTTGCTGATGTGTCAGTTAGAGAGATACTTACTGCTCTACTTTTATATAGTTAAGAAGTTGTTATAGAATATTTCAAATTAAGGGAGTTTTGATTTTTTTTTTATTCTAAGAAATTGTATGCATAAATTAAAAATTAAGAATTTAAAATTAATTAATAAGGAGGAGTTAGTCAAATAACGTGGATTTATGTTTAAAGTGCGTGAATGCATAAATTATTAAAAACAAAATTAATTAAATAATAAATAAAAGGAGTTACTCCTTCAGTTACTAAAATAAAGCAGGTGTCAAGTAGAGAGCCGCTTACTGCTCTACTTTTATATAAGTAAGATAGTGCCGTTTTGGTGTCAAAACACAACTTTGCTTTCCTTTTTTTAAAAAAAATAAAATTCATCATCTTAAAGTATTTTCTAATCTCCCTAAAATATTTAATATTGATCCGGTGTAGATCACAAGTTGGGTTGGACTTGGCCCGGGGTGAAATCCCGGGGTCCTACGTACCACAGTGTAGATCAAAGTCCACGTAGTTCGAGGGTATACGACAGGCTAATGATAGCCAGAGGGGGTGGTGTGTGTGCTCTGTGTGAATAGAAAAGCTAGGATTTCAGAAGTGTGTACCTTGTAAGGGGTTTACCCTATTTATAGGTGTACCTGTGCCTTATCTTAATCAGTTGGATTCATCCTTTATTTTAGGGATATCAAGATATGCGTTTTTTATAGATATTCTTGATACATAGGCGGTTATCATCACGATAGATATTTTGATAAAACCACTCCTATTTTCAAGGAAGCGGTTATGAGTATAACTGAAGTCATTTTGAATAGGCTCTTTAGTTATTGGGCTGAGCCCATTTATGAGATATCCGTAACAGATGCCCCCCAGCCCGGTTGTTCAGGGCTCCGAGCAGCCGAGATGTACTTGTCAGGTTACGTCCTTTGTTCTAGTTCATTTCGCTGTCCTGAGTTTTTTGATTTCTAGTTCTTTTTCCGAGGTCGGACATTTTTGGTCCCCGGGTTACCCCCTCTGTCATCAATTTGCACTCCGGTTTATTTGAGTAGGACACGGGTGCCCCCCCATCCCGGTTAACGCGGGTTGCATTCGTTTGCTATCCCGAGAGAACATTAATGTTCGGTCTTAATGTTCTATAATTTTGATTCTAGGCCGAACTCCTCCCATGCTTTCTCGAACTTTCCCTCTTTATTCGTGTCGGGTAGTATTGATATTTCTATATCGTCTTACTCCCCGTTTACAGGTACGTTGTCCAGTTTTTCGTGGATCGGGACTTGTTGCCCCCAAGTTTGAGATTGCACGGGGAGTTAGGTCGGGCAACTGGGGTGTATTCATGTGGTCGGCCACGTGAGCATTTCGATCCGGGATCATTGTCCGCCTCATCTGTTGATCCAACACTCGTCTTATCTCGAGGCCACGAGTGTCATCATTGCCTTCTGCTGATTTGATGTTTATTAGCCGGCCTCTGAGTAGAGCAACTGCCCCATTATCTTGGTTTTCGTGTTTGCCTACCATCAGCATTAAATGTGCACGCCTTTTAACGTCCACGTCATCATTTGTGTATGGGCCCTTTGGGCCTTTGACGGTTGAGTTTCTTGACTCTCACCCGCCTGCTTGTTTTGCTTATAAAAGCCTTCGACTTTCTTGCTTCTTGCATTTTGAAAACTGCCAAACCTTGAATTTTCCTTCTTGAGAGAAACTTGCAACCAGTCACCCGTTCATCTTCCTCAGATTCCCATTTCTTGTCTTCGTGGCTCGCGCATTTCCTCTTCCCTTAACTTATTTCAAACCAGGTACTTTCCTTGTTTCCTTCTCTGGTTATTTGGCTGTGTTTTCTCCTTTCTTTCTCTGTCTCTTGGTCTTCCCCCCCCCCTTTTTTTTGGGTAGGTTATTGTGAGTTCTTTCCAGTTTCTTCCCCTTTGGGTTCTGGCTTCTGCTTTGTTCTTGAACTTCTCTGAACTTCTGGTCTATCCAATCCTTTTTCTCCGTCTTTGGTTTACGGTTTCCTGTTTAAATTCTATCTTCTCGGGATGAGCCATCAAGGTTCTCCTCCGCCTTTTAATCCAAATGCTCTTTCCCCGGAAGAGGCCGAGCTTATTCAACGTATGCCTCCCCGGACAGCTTGGTGGCTGTACGGGAAACCTCTGACCGAAGAACAAAAGAGGGAAAACGTTCTCCGTGGTTATTGCGGAGAAGGTGGTAGTCAACCAGGACGGTCTGGTCGGGTTAGGGGAAGGGCTCGAGGTCGGTCTGAGTCTGTAGAGCCCGAAAGTCTAGGCCGGGGGATTACTGCCACTAGGGTTTCTTCTTCAGAGCCGCCCTTAGGAAAGGGTAGGGGGAAAGTCCTCCTCTACCCGCCTCTTCCTTTCCTCAACGCGCGGAGCCCCTCATCTCCCTTACCCGGCCTATCGGCCCGTGCGAGGAGTGTTCCTGGCTGATATCTGAGGCCACGATGGTTGGCCGGTCATGGGAAGCTGAGGAAATAGCTTCGCGATGCCGGCATATCCAACCGCGGGTTGTTGGAGCCGTTTCTACCCGTCCCACGTTACTACCTTCAAGTATCATCTTCTTCGTTTCTAATTTATTTTTGTTTTGCCTTTTCTAGGTAGTATGTCAACTTCTCCTCGTCCTGTCGAGGATTCCGGATCCGTGGAGTCAGCGGCCGTCAGTATTCCACGTCATATTGCTGAGAAGTATGACTGGGTCGCGACCGGGGTGCTGTCCAGGCTATCAAAAGCCACGACCAGTCAGATCGCCGAGCTCCCATTAGGGGACCGGGATCATTGTTCTTTATCTCTTCCCGGCCCCCTGAACCGGTGTGCGTTGCCCGGGAAGGGAACGAGCGCTCCTTTTTCTTCTTCTACCTAGACTTCGTCAAAAAACTCGGCCTTCGTTTTCCATTTTCTAGGTTTCAAGTAGATCTCTTAAACATTCTTCAGCTGGCCCCTACTCAGCTTCATCCTAACTCCTGGGGCTTTATTATTGCATTCGAGCGGCTTTGCCGATTTTTAAATCGTACTCCCACCACCGGGACATTCTTTTATTTTTTTAACATCCAACGGGCTCGTCAACCCGGGGAGCCCGAAGAAAAGAGGGGTTGGGTTTCTTTCCGGGGGAAACCGGACAAGAAGCTTTTCCATGTGGCAACTGACACCTGGAAAGGCTTCAAGTCTTCTTTTTTCAAAATCAACGCTGAACCCGGTCATAAACCGTGGTTTCTTAAGGACGTCGATTCCAGCTCGGTGGAGCTGCTGTTTCCTCTGTATTGGTCGAAAGCTCACTATGACCAAGACCAAAACATATTTGCATCCTCCGATGATAGCCTAGAGCCAGCCGAGGTTGAAACCGTGATAGCTCTGGTTGACCATGTGGCCGAGAAGGATGTTATTGATTCCCGGATTTTTATCCGACAGTCGGTGGAGGAATTGTATTCACCGAGTATGGTTTCTGTTGGATGTTCTTTGGATATATACATATATATATATATATATATATATTTTTTTTTTTTTTTTTTTTTACGTATGCCCCTTGTCCTTTCTGATGTTTGTTATGTTTTTTGTAGTGCCCGACATGGGGAAGGCTTCTTTCCAAGAACTGGCCGAGAAGCTCCGGGCTAAGGCTAAAAAGAAAGGGGAGTCCTCTTCCCAGAAGAAGGCTGTGGCTGCTCCTTCGCCTGCCAGGACTACTGCTGAAAAGAGGGCTGCGCCCTCTCCGGCCTCTACGGATCTCATTCCGCGCAAGCGATCGAAGTCCGTGGCGTCGTCGATCTTGGTCGCAGAAGAGAATCCGGCCTCTGTCCCGGACGCCGGTGCTGCCACAAGCGTCCCTCCTCCCCCACTTCCTGGTAAGTCTCACCTTCACTCGCGGGGTGAGGTATGGACTGATGGGGTCTCGGAGGAGCTCAAATACGCGGTGAAGCCTCCCAGAAAATATTTTAGTGGTAAGGCCTTTGCCGACTCCGACCTCGATCACCTGCAGGTCCTGCAGGATTACCTAATGGAGACGGCCGGCGTGTTGGACGCTTATGCTTCTGTTAAGCATAAGTATGTCAGGGCTGCGGCCGAGATTGCCAAAGCTCGGGTTGAAAAGAAAGAGGCCGAGATCAGGCAGCGGGAGGCTGAGGAGGCGCGCCTGAAAGCGGAAGAAGGGCAGATAAAGGCGGTGGAGGAGCTATCAAAGGCCCTTGCTGAGAGGGATCATTTCTCCACCGAGCTTGACGCCAGTCATGCCCGGGAAGACACCCTCAATGCCTCACTGCACACCCTGCAGGGTCAGTATGCGGGGCTGGTGAAGGACCTCCATCTCGCCCAATCCGACCTCGACGCTTCCAAGGCCGAGCTCGTGGCGTCTGCTGCCGAGGTGGATAAGCTGGAAGTCCTGGTCGTGGAGACGGCTGCTGAAGCTTTCAACGTCTGCCTGGCCCAAGTCTGAGCTCTGAATCCGGACATTACGATGAATTTAGACGCTGTGGATTTCAGAGCTTCGGTAGAGGACGGGCAATTTGTACCAGCGCCGCTTTCTCCGGTCGAAGAGTCCGAGCATCTCGCGGGGGATGACCGTGTTCAATTAGCTGAGGAAGATGCTCCGACGACCGACGCCCCTGGCTCTCCTGTGCCCGGCCAAGCCCAATCTTGATGCCGTCCTTCTAGGATCTTTTTTATTTTTTCCCATATGTAGTATTTTCATTTTCATTTTTGTTTTTCTGTAATCTGGGGCCTTTGCCCTCAAAATTAATAATATGACAAGCCGGTGTTCCTGGATTTTTCTAGCATTCTCAGCTCGTCCATCTTACATGTATTTATTTTCATCCTTTAAACCAAACTCGTGTTTTAATTCACTAGTTGATGAGTAAAGGGGAACATAATCCGTGCACGAAGCTCGGTTCTTTATTTTATGACTTGGCCAAAGTCAAGATATATTGCGCAGAATCTGCTGGTTATTCAACCGACATTTTAACAAACGGGCCACGTTTATTAATGGTCGGGCATTCTAAACAACAGACGATTTTCAAAAATCATCTAAGTACTTTATCTTGTAAAGTACCGTACCGAGATGGTAGCCAACTGCCACATGTTCGGGCCCTAATATCCTTTTTGAATAGGAGCCTAAACATTTCGACCTGATCAGGATCTTTTATGGCAATCTCACACCACCCCAGGGGACAGTTCCGATGCATCGTAAGTTTTACAAGACTTGTTGACAAATCTTATCATGACCGGGATCGCGAAACCCAAGTCTTTGTTTAATTATCTTGCTTTTGTCGCCGCCTATCTTTGCATTGATTTCACAAGTAATAACTAGGTTGGCCCATGAATTGAACCACCTTTTTTATTGATTGAAATAATTGGAATTACACAATTTAACATCAATGGAAAATACTGCGAAAAGCAAAACAATGCGTAATAAAAAATGGTTCTCGGTCACCACCGACATCCGTTGAAGCTAAAAAGCGGTTCTCAATCACCACTGACATCCGCTGTGCGTTTATTCCGAGTGCATCCCGGTCTTTAGCTGTAGTAAGTCCTTAGTTTGTCCGCGTTCCATGTTCGTTTAATGGGCGTGCCATCTAACGTCTCAAGGGCATAAGTCCCGGGCCCCATTTTGTCCGAAACGCGATAAGGACCCTCCCAGTTTGCTACAAGTTTTCCATCCCGGGCATTCTTATTTCCGATATCCGCTCTGCGTAATACCAAGTCACCTTTATCGAACGCTCGCGGTCTAACTTTGCGGTTATACTTAGCCGCCACCAGCTGCTTCGTTGCCAGATCTCGGCAGTGTGCCGTCGTTCTCACTTCATCGATGAGGTCTAGCTCGGCTGCTAACTGCTTGTTGTTAGCGTGTTCTCCCTCTTCTATGACTTTGGCTTTCCTCCATGATGTTTGCCCAATTTCAACCGGGATCATGGCCTCGCATCCATATGTCATTCGGAAGGGTGTTTCCTGGGTCGAGGTTTGGACACTAGTTCGGTATCCCCAGAGTACCGGGTATAGTTCCTCGACCCAGTTACTTTCTGCCTTACTCATCCTTTTCTTGAGCCCGTCAACAATGATTTTGTTGGCTGCCTCGGCTTGCCCATTAGATTGCGGATGCTCTACCGAGGCGAAATGGTGCTTGATTTCGAGCTCAGACATCAACCTCTGGAAACCTTGGTCCACGAATTGAGTACCGTTGTCAGTTACGATCTCGGCAGGAATCCCGAACCTTGCAACAATATTTCTTTCGAAGAATTTTTGTATTCGAGCAGCCGAGATGGTCGACAGTGGTTCGGCCTCGATCCACTTAGTGAAATAATCCACTGCCACCACAAGCCATTTCAGTTGCCCTGCGGCCGGTTTGAACGGTCCAAGGAGGTCCATACCCCACTTAAAGAATGGCCAAGGAGCCGTGATGGTTTTCAACTCAGTCAGAGGTGGCCAGAGGATCCGAGCATGTTTTTGGCAGCTTTCGCACGTCCGTACGTGCTCTCTGGAGTCCGCGACCATTGTCGGCCAGTAATATCCAGCCCTTAGGGCCTTCCGGGCTAACGCCTTTGCCCCCATGTGTTGTCCGTTTATCCCTTCGTGTATCTCTGATAGCACGTACTCGGCCTCTGCCTGGTTTAAACATCTCATCATTGGGGATTGGAGGCCTTTTCGGTACAGTTGGTCATCGACCACCGTGTACATTAACGCGGTTCGTGCTACCTGCCTTGCTTCCCCGGGATCGTCTGGGCTAACTCCCTTTTCCAGGTAATTTAAGATGGGCTTTCATCAGTCTTCTGCTGCTGTGATGACTATGATACACGTGAGCTCCTTCAGACTTTGTTGTATTACAGTCCGATTATTTCCCGGGTTCCTGGTGCTTGCTAATTTGGAGAGGATATTAGCCCTCGCATTTTCTCCCCTGGGAATGTGGGTGACTACGACCTCATCGAAGTCGGCCATTGCCTCTCTGACTTTCCCCAGATACTTGATTAGCAAGGGTCCCTTAGCCGTGTATGAACCGTTGATTTGGGCCGCGACTAGTTGAGAGTCGATCGAGAGATGAACCCTCCTGGCCCCATTATCCTTTGCCTGCGATAGCCCGGCCAATACAGCCTCATACTCGGCCTGATTATTGGACGTTCTGAAGTGTAATTGCAGGGAGTGTTCCATGGCGACTCCTTCCGGGCTTTCGACTATGATCCCGGCTCCACTTCCTTTGGCGTTTGACGAGCCGTCTACAAATACTTTCCAAACGTCAAGGGTTGCTTTCGGGACTACCTCTGTTGGCACCAGTTCTGCAATGAAGTCAGCTAAAGCCTGGGACTTAATAGCATGCCGAGCTTCATATACTATGTCGAATTCGGACAGTTCGATTGCCCAACTCATCATTCTTCCTGCCAAGTCAGGTTTGTGGAGTATTTGCCGTATCGGCTGACTGGTTCGCACAATTATTCTATGCCCCTGGAAGTATGGGCGTAATCTCCTCGCAGCAGTGAGGAGCGCAAAGGCCACCTTTTCCAACCTTTGATATCTTAGCTCCGAACTCTGCAAAGCCCGGCTTATAAAGTATATCAGTTTCTGTTCCGTCGAATCTTCTCTCACCAGGGCGGCACTTACTGCTTCTGGGGCCACGGATAGATATAATATCAAATCTTCCCCGGGCTCGGGTTTGGTCAGCACGGGTGGTGATGACAGGCATTTTTTTATCTTGTCAAACGCAGCTTCACACTCTGAGTTCCATTCTCCATGCCGTGCTTCCTTCTTCAATAACTTAAACAAAGGAAGAGCATTTTCTGCCGATTTCGGTAAGAACCTTGTCAGCGCGGCCAGTCTGCCAGTCAACTGCTGTACCTCTTTTTTGTTTTTTGGGGCAGCCATATTGAGGACGGCCTGACATTTGTCCGAATTGGCCTCAATCTCCCGGTTTGTCAACAGGAATCCGAGAAACTTACCCGCTGGTACCCCAAATGCACATTTAGCTGGGTTAAGTCGGATTCTGTGATCCCGGAGCTTATCAAATGTTTCTTGGAAATCTTGGATGTGGTCGGATCGCTTAACTGACTTTACGATCATATCGTCGATGTAAACTTCGACGTTCCTGCCGAGTTGTGCCTCAAACACTTGATTCATCATCTTCTGGTAAGTAGCTCCTGCGTTCTTCAGCCCGAAAGGCATGACATTATAGCAGTAATTAGCTTTTTCCGTGATAAAAGCTGTTTTCTCCTGGTCTTCGGGATGCATAGCTATTTGGTTATAGCCGGAATACGCATCCATGAATGAGAGTAGCTGGAATCCTGAAGAATTGTCCACCAGTTGGTCAATATTTGGCATGGGGTAAGCATCCTTGGGGCATGCTTTGTTGAGATCGGTGTAGTCGGTGCACACCCTCCATTTGCCATTGGGTTTCTTGACCATTACCACATTTGATAACCATGTGGTATACTGGATTTCCCTGATGAATCCCGCATCCAGCAGTTCTCTTACATGCTCGGCTAGGGCTTTCTGTCGGTCCGGTGCAATCTTTCTTTTCTTCTGCGAGACCGGCGTATATCATGGATTTATGGTCAATTTGTGACAACAGAACGCCGGGTCGACTCCTGGTAACTCCGAAGGTTTCCATGCGAATACGTCCTTGTTTCTCCATAACAGCTTTTTGAGCTCAATTTTTTCTTGCTCGGCAAGCGAACTCCCGATCTGGGTTATTTGTCCGGGCTCCTCTCCTAGTTGGTAGCCTGTGAGCTCTTCATCAGGCTCTGTTTTCATCAACTTTGCTTCTTCTCTTACATCCAGCTCTACCACGTTGATCGAGCTCGGCGCAATTGGCGCTGAATTTCGAGTTCCTTTCTGCTGCGAGCTAAATGTTTCGGGTTCATTGTTTTTAACTGTCGAGAAATAGCATTGCCGGGATTCCTTCTGATCACCTTTGACGGTGACGACTTCATTGTTCCGACTTACCATTTTCAGCTTCTGATGCTTAGTTGATATGAGCATGTCCCAACTATGAATGGTTGGTCTGCCTAAGATTATATTGTAGGACGAAGGGAAATCCGCTACAATAAACTTGACTCGCTCAGTCTTAAAGGCTTCTTTAGAGCCCAAGGTCATTTTAAGTTCTATACACCCTTTGGGATTTGTATCCTGTCCGTTGAACCCGATTAAGGTTGTTCTGCACGGCTTTAGATTCTCTGGGTCGAGGTCCATGCGCTTAAAGGCGTCCCACAGGATGATATCCACCGCGCTGCCCGGATCGATGAATATCTTCTTTACACGGCATTTTCCCAGGAGGCCGGTTATGACCAGTCCGTCTTGATGACCCGGGATTACGTCCCTCAGATCTTCCTGAGTAAAGAACAGCTTAGGAGGCTCTCCTATTTGCGATGGCTCCGGCTTGAAGGTCGGTCGTCCCCTGATGGTTAAGACTTCCCGAAGGTATTTCTTCCGCTGATTGGCGGTATCGCCGCCACCTCCATAACCTCCACTAATGACATTGCAGTCAAACTCTGCTTCCGGGAACTCGTCCTCATTGTCGTGCTTTCTCCGGGCTTCCTCCGGTTTTCTCCTCTGGGAGACCAGGCTTGTACTCCGATCCGTCTGCTTGCGCTTGGCTTTCTGCCCTTGTGTTTTGATAACGTACTGACGTAATTTTCCATCTCGGATAAACTTTTCCACCGCATCTCTAAGGTCCCAGCACTCATCCGTTGTGTGCCCGGGTCCATTGTGGAATTCACAAAATCGTGTGCGGTCCAACTTTCCCTTATTATAAAGTGGTCGGGGTCACTCCACCTTCCTCATCTCGGTCAGGGCTACCTCTCTCCATAACTGTGAACGAGGGACATTTATTGGAGTATATCTCTCATACTTCCCCTCATGCCTTTGTCCTCGTGTTTTCTGGTCCAAGTTACGGGGTCGGTCTCTTGCTGCCCGGTCCTTCCCTTTCGGAGGTGGGCTTTTCTGTCTCTCTTTTCCCGACGCGTTGGCTATCTGCATCTGTTCTATGTCCAGATACTTTTTGGCTCGTTTATGGAATTCTTCCAGCGTCTTGATCTCGCCAGATATGACCGATCTCCCCATTCTGGATTCGCTATCTAAGCCCGAGATGAGCAAGTGTACGTGGACGCTTTCCGTTAATCCCTGGATTTGTAATGCGGCAGCCTTGAAACGATCCAAATACTTCTGAAGGGTTTCACCGGGTTGCTGCTTGATTCTGTCCAGCATGTAGACCGACCTGGGTTGCTTTTTGCTTGTCGCGAAATTCAACAGGAACTTCTCGCTCAGGTTGTTGAAGTCGGTAATGGACTTGGGAGATAGAGTCCGGAACCAAATTTAGGCGGCTCCTCGTAACGTTGAGGTGAACAACCTGGAAATGATTGGCCCCTTGAATCCTCGGACCAGCATCTCAGTGTCGAAAGTGTTCAAGTGTGTCTGGGGATCCTGACTTCCGTCGTACTTAGGGAGGTCGGATGTATTAAATTTCCTTGGGTACTCAGCTTCCGTAATTTCATCTGAGAACGGGCTGTTGTTTTGTCCTCCATCCCCATACCACGTCTTGTACCTGCCGGAGTCTTGCGGAATTCCCTGATTGTCCAAGGTACGGCTGTCCTTCCTATGTGCCCTGGCTTGATCCTCCTGACTCGCGTCCCGGTGATTATTTTGCTGAGAATTTTTTGTTGAAACTATTCGGTCTTGCCCAGGATGGTCCTCCTGTAGGGGATCAATAGTTTGGTGATTGGTTTCTTCGTCCTCATTCTGCTGATCATCCCGGCGTTCCTCCTGAAGAGGGTCTTGTAAGTGTTTAAGAATTTGATTCATCACCTCGGTCATATGGTCAATCTTCTGGTTCTGAAGATTGTCGCGTTCTTCCACATTCTCGATCCGTTTCATCATTGAATCAGCAATGTTATGTAGGAGCCGTATGTCCGGGCTTCCAATCTAAAACTTTGAGGGACCAGCATGGTTAGTATTTTCCAGCGTTTGGCCTGCTCGTCCATCCAGGTTCGAGTCCGGGGACTCCTCCATTTGTTCCTGATTAACGCCTTGAACGTCCTACTGTTGGGTCTCGCTAAAATTTTGTTCCTGACCTTGCTCGTGTGCATGCGGGTGGCTTTTGCTTCTGGTATTAGCCATCACGGGTCACGGGAATAGGACTTTACAGTCCCCACAAACGGCGCTAATGATCCAGTGTAGATCACAAGTTGGGTTGGACTTGGCCCGGGGTGAAATCCCGGGGTCCTACGTACCACAGTGTGGATCAAAGTCCACTTAGTTCGAGGGTATACGACAGGCTAATGATAGCCAGAGGGGGTGGTGTGTGTGCTCTGTGTGAATAAAAAAGCTAGGATTTCAGAAGTGTGTACCTTGTAAGGGGTTTACCCTATTTATAGGCGTACCTGTGCCTTATCTTAATCAGTTGGATTCATCCTTTATTTTAGGGATATCAAGATATGCGTTTTTGATAGATATTCTTGATACATAGGCGGTTATCATCACGATAGATATTTTGATAAAACCACTCCTATTTTCGAGGAAGCGGTTATGAGCATAACTGAAGTCATTTTGACTAGGCTCTTTAGTTATTGGGCTGGGCCCATTTATGAGATATTCGTAACAAATATGCTAAAAGTTTTTTTTAGGATATGAAATATTTTTTCAGTGCCCAGTTTATATTTTAAAGTATCTTTTTAGTATCAATAAATGCCATAAAATACTTTTTCAAGATCCTAATATAATTTTTAAAGACTATCAAATATTTTTTCAGGGTCAATTAGTATCTTTAAATATCTTTTTAGTGTCATTTATACCCTAAATGATTATTCAAGATCCTAAAATAATATTTCAATATCGTGAAGTATCTTTTTAGTACTATTTAATATCTTGAATTATTTTTTTGGTACCAGCCAACACCCTAAATGTTTTTGTAAGATCTTAAGAAAAATTTAGGATTTTTAAAAAATATTTTAAAATACTGACTAATATTAAAAAAAATATTTTAGGATGGTGAATATTACTTTAAATTTTTTTTTTAAAAAAAACCTAGTGTTTTAACACCAAACCAGTCCGTTTGATGAAAAGGGGTGCTGCGGACGGAAAAAGAAAAGGACCAAGGCCACGACCAACAAGGACACGGCTTCTGTCCTATACCTTTTATGTCCGCTCCTCTCCTTTTCTTTGGTACAAAGCCGTTTTAGAGCAAAATAGAAGTAGCTAGTCCTATTTTTTTGTAAAAAGAAAAAAAATTAGGATACTGATAGTTATTAAAAAGATACCTCAGGATATTGATCTGTACTGAAAAAATACTTTATGATCATGAAAAATTATTTTATGATCTTGAAAAAAGTATCTGAGGTATTTTTCAGTATCAGTCAGTATTATGAAGTATCTCTTTAGTACTAGTTACTACCTCAAAATATTTTTTTATGATCCTAAAATATTTTTTCAACATTATGAAGTATTTTTTTTTTTTAATACCATTCAGTATCTTAAAATATCTTTTTATTTCCAATCACTATCCTCAAATATTTTTTCAGTACCAATTAGTATTCTGAAGTATGCCTTTTGTACCAGTTAGTACCCTGAAATATTTTTTCAATATCATAAAATAATTTTTCATGATCATGAAGTATTTTTTCAGTACAGGTCAATATCTTTAGATATCTTTTTAATAACTGTTAGTATTCTAATTTTTTTTTTTAAATAGGACCAGCTGCTTCCATTTTGCTCTAAAACGGCGTCGTACCAGAGAAAATGAGGGGAGCAGACAGGAAGGGTATATGACAGAAACCGTGTCCATATAATTAATAAAAAGAAAACACAGAAACTTTGATGGAGACTTGCCCAGAAATGTGCACCACCCAAAGGACTCATTAAGGAGGGTTCAAGAGACAGAATGGTCCTGTCCCTGTGGAGCTGGACCATTGGAACACGTATGTGGGCTTCAACCAAAGTCGGTGTTAACTGAAGAAGAAGATGAAGAAGACAGACACAGAGAGCATGGGAGAGTTACAGCGTTGGAGGTGGGTGATGAGGTTGTCGGGTTGGGATCACGTGGAATCCGTGTGCCTTTCTTCTTCTCCACGCCAACTGTTCCTCAATTCTTGTTCTTCGCCCGCTATGTTTGGACCCCGCCCCCATCTTCTCTTTACTTCAATTTAATGTTAAACCATTTGTTAGTTTGACTGGGTCAGAAGGATGAGATTCTAATACTATCAAGTCCAATTATAAATAACTCTTTATTAAAAGAGTTTTTCTGCATTCATACAAAAATCTCAATCTCTCGTGTTTAAATAGTTAAAGCCCTTCTATTAAAATTAATATATGTCCCAACAAACTGTTATTTGAGGTTTGAAATGATAAGTTGTCCCATCTCATAAGAAGGAGAAACAAAGTTTAAATGTCGGGAGATGTGAAAACATAAACGGAAACCCTTAATCAAATTAAAAAAAAAAAAAAAAAAAAAAAAAAAAAACTAACACATGTTCATTAAACCATTTGTGTTTGTACTCCGTATTAGTTATATGTCTAGTCTGTCCTTAATATTATATCTTGTTTATCGTGAGATTTACACTGTAGAACAGATTTTATATTAAAAATAAGGAGGGAGTATATCATTACTTGTTTATACTAAAGGTGGCCGAATTTTGCTTTAGAATTTCAATCCCCTCGTCTAAATTAAAAGTCCTCGATCACTCTGGCCTTTCTTGAATGGAGATTACTTGTGATAAATAATAGATTTCTCCTAATATATTTGTTTTTTTCATACAAGCTGGACATCGAGCCTTTAATTATTTGTTTAAAAGAACAAAAATTGGTACTGGTATTTCCCTTTCTCCCTTCTCCAATTTTCAGTTGAAGTTTCTATCAATAATCCCATTTAAAGGTTTTTATTTTGTGGTAAGAAGGATATAGAGCGTGCTTCTAGTTTACGAAATTTCACAGAAAATATCAATCAACGTTAGGTTGAAAAGTGTGGAGGGCTGAAGTGTGAGACACACAAACAAGATTCAAAGAAAAGCAAAACCCTAAAAACAAGAACTCTCATAGGGAACATATATATTGAATGTGATGATGTTTTTATGGTGTCATTGTGGGGTGGCTAAGGCAAATTTGGACCATGAATCTTCCTTTGTCGGTTCCTCTTGTCTATTTGCCTCCTCCTCTGACCTTGTGTCTGATTTTGACCCCAACACGTGTATATTATTATATTAGTGTTATTTATTATTCATCAAGGGATTATATAATCTAGAATGAAAGTTCTCCACACATACTTTGATCTTAGTGCTCAATGTTCCCTTCAACAATATATATATATATCAAGGCCTTACATAGGCTGACCCTTCCACAAATATCTAAAGCTAGATTTGTATATATAGTTTGCAAAGTGGTTGTGAGATGGATCCATTTAATGGGTTTCACGGTTTTTTTTTTTTTTTGGAATTTACTTATTGCTTAGTTGCAAATCAATATATAATAAATTAAAAAGTCATCATGTGTGTATGAAGCGACCTATCTTAAATTTTATACAAACTCACGAGTCTTGAGGCATGTTCTTTGATATCTCATGTATGAAATGAAAATTGAGATTTTTTTTTTAAAAAAAAACTTGCTATGTGAGAAAGGGTTTTATATGTTTTGTTTCCACTTATATATTAAGACCTCTTATTATTAACTCTATTAGCTATAAGTCTGTGAGCTAATTAAACAATTTTATTTATCACAAGGACCTGATATATTTATTTATATACACAAAAAGTACTTATACTATGGAAGATTTATACGCAACATTGATCAAATTTAGATCCTCTAACTGTTAGAATTTAGGAAGAAATCTCATAGTTTATGAATAAAAAGAAGGATGGAAAAGAAGAGAAAAAAATAAGAAGGATTGTGTGTGTGGTACTAAGTCCCACATTGGTTAGAAGAAGGGAAGTTGGAGGGTATATAAGCCCCAACTTGGCTCCTACTAGTTGGGCCCATGGGCCTACCTACTTTTGTGAAGGGGTGAGGACTTAGGCAACCCCGCCACCCGCCCGGTCCGGTCCGCGCGTGTGAAATAAAATAAAATAATAATTTTTTATTAAATTATTTTTTGAATAAAATAATCCTTTTATTTTTATTTCCGTTGTGCCTCTTTGATTTTTTCCAACGGCTATGTACAACTCGTTCAGCCCCGTCTGTTCGTGTCTATTCATACAACCCGTCGACCCGTTTAGCTCTGTCTGGTGCATCTGTTCGTGAGACGCACCAGTTCGCCAGCAACAAACGCAGGTCGCCTCTGTTCGTTCCGTTCTGGTGTGTCTTTTCGCACAACATACCAGTTCGCGCAACAAACGAGTCCATCTGATCGTGTTTTTCCGGAGTCTATAAATAGAGGCCCCTAGTCACAATTTTTCACGTTCTTTTCTCTCTGCATACACTCTTCCTGCATACACATTTTGTGCATTCCGAAAGCAGACTCGTTGGATTTGCTTGGGCTTCAGACAGACAGAGCCATCTTTCTGGAGACGAACAATCCGCTCTATCCCGGGAGGCAATTGCTCAGAAACCTGTGGCATCCGTAGAGGGAGCAAAATTGTCTTAAGGAAACAACGAAAGTTGGGCCCGGATTTCTGCATAGTTCATAACCATATTCGGCAGTCTTGTGAGTTCGTTTATAGCTTTTTCATATGATACAGACTTGTTGTATGCTCTCTGTATGTTATATTTTGTTAAACACAGATTGTTGTTATATTGTTTTGTTTACCGCATATTCAATTTCTACTTACTCCATACGTTAGAAACAACAATCTTAAGACAATTTTTCGTGATTGAAATCGTTATATAGCAAATTTGAATCGTTGCTGATTTTGTATGTTGGTAGTAGTATTGAGTTGAATCTGTGTTTAGTTTTTGTCAATATTATTATTATACTGTTTATGGATTAATCTGTGTGATTAATCGAAGTTCTGTTTTAACAACAGAAATGGCAAGTACAAGTACCAATCTGATTAACCCAAGTGGTCCTGCTCCACTGCATGGTGAAAAACCAGAGAAGTTCAACGGAAACGATTTTAAAAGATGGCAACAGAAAATGTTTTTCTATCTAACCACGTTGAACTTCGCTCGTTTCCTCACTGAAGATGCCCCAAAATTGGAGGAAGGACAACCGTTGGATAAGGAGAAGGTTGCTGCGATAGATGCTTGGAAGCATTCTGATTTCTTGTGTAGGAATTATATTCTCAATGATTTGGATAATACATTGTATACTGTATATAGTACTTTGGAAATAACCAAAGCACTATGGGAGAGTCTAGACAAGAAATACAAAACTGAAGATGCTGGCTTGAAGAAGTTTATAGTTGACAGATTTTTGGATTTCAAAATGCTTGACTCTAAATCAGTAGTAAGTCAAGTTGAAGAGCTACAATTGATTGTGCATGAGATTCATGCAGAAGGGATGTTTCTAAGTGAATCTTTCCAAGTTGCTGCATTTATTGAAAAATTACCACCCTCTTGGAAAGACTTCAAGAATTACCTCAAGCACAAGCGTAAGGAGATGTCACTTGAAGATTTGATTGTAAGATTGAGAATAGAAGAAGACAACAAGGTTTCTGAAAAGAAATTTGGCAGCAACTCTATAGTTTCAAAGGCCAACATTGTGGAAGATGGTCCAAAGTCCAAGAAACGGAAACGTTCTAATGAGGGATCATCCAAACAAGGCCCTAGCAAAGGTCAGAAATTCAAAGGCAAGTGTTACAATTGTGGGAAGCCTGGCCACCGTGCTAAGGATTGTAAGAAGCCAAAGAATCTCAAGAAGAAGAACACCAAAGCCAATATGGTTGATAATATTTCTGATATGATTGATAATATGAATCTTTCAGCAGTGGTAATGCAATGTACCTTGGTTGGAAATACCAAGGAATGGTGGATGGACACTGGTGCCACCAGGCATGTTTGTGCAAACAAATGGATGTTCTCTTCTTATACACCTGCGAAGCAAGATGAACAACTATATATGGGAAATTCTTCTAGTTCAAAGGTTGAAGGTGTTGGAAAAGTGGTGTTGAAGATGACTTCTGGAAAAGTCGTGACACTTAATGATGTGCTTCATGTGCCTGACATTCGCAAGAATTTGATTTCTGGATCCCTTTTAAGCAAGAATGGTTTTAAGCTTGTATTTGTTTCTGATAAGTTTATACTTTCTATGAATGATATGTATGTTGGAAAAGGTTACCTTAGTAAGGGCCTTTTCAAAGTTAATGTAATGACTGTCACCAATAACGGTGCTACTAATAATAATATTGATTCTATCTATATGCTTAAGTCCTCTAATTTATGGCATCAAAGATTAAGACATGTTAACTATAAGTCAATTAAAAAATTAATTCATTTAGAATTATTGCCTAAAGTTGATTGTTCAAATAAAGATAAATGTCAAGTATGCATTGAATCAAAATTTTCTAAGTTACCCTTTTCTTCTGTTGAAAGATCAACTGAGTTGTTAGATTTAATACATACTGATATATGTGATATGAAATCTATACCATCTAGGGGTAATAAGAAATATTTTATTACATTTATTGATGATTGCAGTAGATATTGTTATGTGTATTTGCTTAATAGTAAAGATGAGGCTATTATTGCATTTAAACAATATAAAACTGAGGTTGAAAATCAACTTAACAAGAAAATTAAAATTGTAAGGAGCGATCGTGGGGGAGAATTTGATGGCCCCTTCGAGGAATTCTGTATAGAATATGGTATTATATACCAGACAACTGCTCCTTATGCTCCGCAGTCAAATGAGATTGCAGAGAGGAAAAATCGAACATTGAAAGAGATGATGAATGCATTATTAAATGAGTCCGGTTTACCACAAAATTTATGGGGGGAAGCCATTCTAACGGCCAACTTTCTAATAAACAGAGTGCCTCATAAAACGATACAAAGCATATCATATGAAATATGGAAAGGAAAGAAACCTTCCTTGAAATATTTGAAAGTATGGGGGTGCTAGGCAAAGGTTGAGATTCCTAAACCTAAAAGATTAAGAATCGGACCTAAGACAGTAGACTGTGTGTTTATTGGCTATGCACATAATAGTAGTGCATATCGTTTTTTGGTTTATAAGTCTGATGTATCAGATATTCATGTGAATACGGTTATTGAGTCAAGAAACGCTACGTTCTTTGAAAACGTATTTCCGTATAATATAAATAATGATAATAACAATACAGTGATGTCTCAGGATACTGTGACTAATAATCTTGGAAAGGAGGAACTAAGATGTAGTACCAGGCAAAGGACTTCAACATCCTTTGGGCCTGATTTTCTGACTTATCTGTTAGAAAATGAGCCTCGAACTTATGGAGAGGCTATGGGTTCTCCTGAAGCACCATTCTGGGAAGAGGCTATCAATAGTGAAGTTGATTCTATTCTGTCAAACCACACTTGAGAATTGGTTGACCTTCCTCCTGGCAATAAGCCATTAGAAACTAAGTGGATCTTTAAAAAGAAGATGAAAGCAAATGGCACTATTGATAAGTACAAAGCTAGGCTAGTAGTAAAAGGCTACAGACAACGTGAAGGCCTAAACTACTTTGATACCTATTCACCTGTTACAAGAATTACATCAATTTGAATGTTGATCGCATTAGCAGCATTGAATGGGTTAGAGTTACATCAAATGGATGTAAAGACAGCTTTCTTAAATGGTGAATTAGAGGAAGAGATTTATCTTGAACAACCTGAGGGATTTGTTGTCTCAGGACAAGAACGGAAAGTTTGTCGCTTAATAAAGTCCCTTTATGGACTTAAACAAGCCCCAAAACAATGGCATGCGAAATTTGATGAAGTTATGTTATCAAATGGCTTTAGTATTAATGAATGTGACAAGTGTGTCTACATTCGAAATACTGAAAATGGGTTTGCCATAGTATGTCTTTATGTAGATGACATGTTGATAACAGGTAGTAATAATCAAATGATTAAAGCTACTAAGCGATTGCTTACCAGTAAGTTTGACATGAAAGATATGGGTCTCGCAGATGTTATTTTAGAAGTTAAAATTCATAGAACTCCTGATGGGTTAGCTTTATCGCGAGCACACTATATTGCTAAAATTCTTGAGAAATTCAAGAGTTTAAACATAACTCCTATGTCGAACCCTACAGATTCTGGTCTTCGACTGTTGAGAAATACTGGCTAAGCTGAAAAGCAAAAGGAGTATGCTCAAGTGCTAGGCAGTCTTATGTATGTTATGAATTGCACTAGACCTGATATTGCTTATGCAGTAAGCATATTAAGTCGCTTTACCAGTAATCCAAATGAGCTTCATTGGAGAGCTATGACAAGAGTTTTGGGTTACTTAAAGCAAACTCAAAACTTTTCTTTGCATTATGAGAAGCACCCTGCAGTGCTAGAAGGGTATTGTGATGCAAATTGGATCACCAGCTCTAATGACACAAGATCCACAAGTGGATATGTATTCACCCTTGGTGGTGGTGCTGTGTCTTGGAAGTCATCCAAACAAACTTGCATTACAAGATAACTATGGAAGCAGAATTCATTGCATTAGATAAAGCTGGTGAAGAAGCTGAATGGCTTCGTAATTTTCTTGAGGACATTCCAAATTGGTCAAAACCAGTACCAACAGTGTGTATACACTGTGATAGTCAAGCAGCTATAGGTAGGGCCAAGAATGTCATGTACAACGGCAAGTCTAGACATATACGTCGTAGACATGATACCGTTAGACAACTACTTTCAAATGGAATCATCTCAATTGATTATGTGAAATCAAAAGAGAATATAGCGGATCCATTGACTAAAGGGATTCCTAGAAAGTTAGTTAGGAAATTGTCCAAAGGAATGGGTTTAAGGTCGATCCATTGTTGATTATTGCGGTAACTCTACCTAGAAGAGTGGAGATCCCACGAACTAGGTTCAAAGAGACAACTAAGTGATAATCGACTGTTAACACTGTAGAGTTTTAAACTCATACTCGTTCCTAGACAAGACAATGCATATATATAAGGGTAAGTTTTTAAGCTTTTAATGGTTTCTTAATCTGATGTGTTCAGATGATGTATGTTGAGTTACATCACAAGGAATCACCTATGTGAGTGTGAAGTGTGGGCCGCTTCTATGTGAATTTAAAACGGCCGATTCTCTAGAACACTCTCAGAACCAGGCGGTGTCCAGGGCCAAAATGGACATAGCATGAGAACCAACGATGCTAGAGGAGCAACTGTGTGACTCCTATTGTCTTGGTACACACTAAAAGGTCGATAGTTCAAGACAGCACGTTCACTAATTGACCAGTATATCCGATAGGTTTTTACTAGAGAAGGTTCAAAGGCAACCCCTACCTTTCTCGATGCAGTTGTTTCTCGTAGAGGAACCGCACTTTGCATACATGATCATTTGCATTTGGTCATGATGGACTTACTTCTTATCCATGTGGGGGATTGTTGGAATTTAGGAAGAAATCCCATAGTTTATGAATAAGAAGAAGGATGGAAAAGAAGAGGAAAAAACAAGAAGGATTATGTGTGTGGTACTAAGTCTCACATTGGTTAGGAGAAGGGAAGTTGGAGGGTATATAAGCCCCAACTTGGCTCTTACTAGTTGGGCCCTTGGGCCTACCCACTTTTGTGGAGGGGTGAGGACTCAGGCAACCCTTGGTCCACCACACACGTGCGCGTGCCGTCGCCGTCCGTCCGACCGGCTCGGCTCGGTTCGGTTCGGTCAGTCGTGCACGCCGCCTGTCCGATCCGGTCCAGTCCGCGCGTGTGAAATAAAATAATAATTTTTTATTAAATTATTTTTTGAATAAAATAATCCTTTTATTTTTATTTCCGTTGTGCCTCTTCGATTTTTTCCAACGGCTACGTACAACTCATTCAGCCCCGTCTGTTCATACGACCCGTCGAACCGTTTAGCTCCGTCTGGTGCGTCTGTTCATGAGACGCACCAGTTCGCCGGCAACAAACGCAGGTCGCCTCTGTTTGTTCCATTCTGGTGTGTCTTTTCGCACAACGTACCAGTTCGCGCAACAGACGAGTCCATCTGATCATTTTTTTCCGGAGTCTATAAATAGGGGCTCCTAGTCACAGAATTTTTCATGTTCTTTTCTCTCTACATACACTCTTCCTACATACACATTTTGTGCGTTCCGAAAGCAGACTCGTTGGATTCACTTGGGCTTCAAACAGATAGAGCCATCTTTTTGGAGACGAACAATCCGCTCTATCCCAGGAGGCAATTGCTCAGAAACCTGTGGCATCCGTAGAGGGAGCAAAATTGTCTTAAGGAAACAACGAAAGTTGGGCCCGGATTTCTGCATAGTTCATAACCATATTCGGCAGTCTTGTGAATTCGTTTATAGCTTTTTCATATGATACAAACTTGTTGTATGCTCTCTGTATGTTATATTTTGTTAAACACAAATTGTTGTTATACTGTTTTGTTTACTGCATATTCAATTTCTACCTACTCCATACGTTAGAAACAACACTAACCACTAAATTTTTAAATGTTTTTAAATGGAATGACTTATTACCAAAACTTTCTTATATCTTTTTTCTTTTAAAAAATACTACCAATCTATAAGATATTGTATCTGATCCACAATATAAAACATTTATAGATGAATAACTTAGCCTTAAATATCAGTCACTTCGAAGATCATTAATACTATTTTTCAGTTATTTCCTTATAATTAATGTTTATTTCTGATTTTACTCACTCATTAAATTTATAACATATTTAAAAAGTTAAGCGTAACTTATTTATTTTCTATGGATTAGCTAAAATACCCCGTTATCCTCTATATATATAGTTTTTTTTTCCTGCCCAAATTATCCTATATATATTTTAGATAGGAAGAGTACTCTTTTTGCTTAGTGTGAAAGAATTAATTGGGTAGAGAGGACAAGAGAGTACTTGTAATAGCTTGTGAGTCGGGGCTTGGCTCACAGGATTTGCAACAATCAAAGTCAATTCATTAATATTTTGCTGAGTGAACAAGGAAGCTTCAAGGTGCTTCGGTCGCCTAAAAGCCCTACATCGACAATGACACTCTAACCTCTCTCTCTCTCTCTCTTCTTGTCTGTTTAATTTAAAAGCCCTCTTCTCTTAAATCCTCACACTCTTGTTTCTTCTTTTGGTGATCTCTTCATTTTGCCATCTTCTTCCTTCTTGCTTGCCTGCATCTGCATGGACCTTCAACTAGGCCTCTCACTCCCCTCCTTTCGTTCTCATGAAGATGATGATCTCTTCACTTCATTCACTCTCTCTCACAAGAAACGAAGTTTCAGCGATCTCCTCCTTCATCACCATCCAAAACTCAGCCAAGAAGAAGACAAGGTTTTGCTGCCCATCACTCTGCCTCTCCTTCCCTTAACACCTTCCCTTGATGCAGACCTTGACGAAAACGACCTCCGTACCAGCTCCTCCATTGTCACGAAGTACCTACCACTCTGCCACATATTTAATTTTCACTCGTTTAATTTCCTTATGTATAAAATATAAAGAGACATATATTTATGCGTGTGTGTTTGTGTGTGTTAATGTGAATCAGACATGATGGGGATGATGGTCGAGAATCTGCAGCAGTAGGGTGGCCACCATTAATGTCTCAGAGGAAGAAGCTTCACTTCGATCATGAAGAAGAAGATGCCGTGGCGGGGATTCCCCAGAAACGTGCTTCTGGAGAATCTAATAATGCCTTTTACGTTAAAGTAAGGATGGAGGGAGAAGGAATTGGGCGAAAGATTGATCTTAGCTTGCATCACTCTTTTCAGAAGCTGAAGCAAACCTTGATCGCCATGTTTGGAAAATGTAAGTGCGCGTACGTACATACACACACACACACACATATAAGCGCCAGAACTTTAAATTCTGTGCTTGTGTTTGAGGGAGAGATTAATAATGAAATTTGCTTAAGAGATGGTTTGATTGAAACAGGGAATGACCATTCAGACAGCTATGAATTAGCTTATCAGGACAGAGAAGGAGACTGGTTGCTTGCAGAGGATCTGCCATGGAAGTATGTGATGATTTTGATTGTTTACTTTATGGATTGTAGTGATTAAGTACACTAGGATTAAAGTGTTGTTTGGTTTGAGCATAAACGTCAGGACTGACTCTCTCTGCTACGTTTATGCTTTTTTTAGTATAATTTACAGTATAAATTTTGTTTTATAATTAAGATCGAATAAGGAGCCAGTTTACTTTATTAATTGGTCCTACATATTAATACGAACGCGTTAATTTTAGTAATGAGCTAAATATGTGTGGTTTTGTGCAGAAACTTCCTTCAGTGTGCTCAACGTCTCAAATTGGTGAAGAGAAAGGCCTAATTTCAACAAGTGCTGACACTTCTAACTAGAGATTCTCAATGTTAACTGTAATTAATTATAGTCATAAATATGGAATTATCTTTTTTTCTCTCAACGGAGATATGGAACTATCTTTGACTCTAATATTATTATTATTATTTTTATTTATCTTCCTGCCCGATCTTTTAATCCTCATATGATACTATTTTAAATTTTTACTCCTAACTTAATCCTCCACAAAAGAAATAATGATACACACCCACTGTATTATTTCCCTTAAAGTCTTCGGCTATAACCCCACGGCCTCCTTTATATTTAAGGGAAGTGTGATTTGTCAATTGAATCACAAGTTTTTGGTCATATCATATATAGAATATTTATAAATCACTTCTAACATATTTTATTGGCATAAAAAATATTAAATTTTATTAACTTTATCTTAAATAATTACTTCCCTACTTTACATTTATTTAATAAACACTGAAGCCCAAAAAAGGTCTTGCTACAACATAACAACTAAGGGTAAAATTGGATATATGTTCATATAAGACTTATAAACATGTGGGAAAAAATATTTTCCCTAACTTATAAATAGGATTAAGTAAAGGATCGGAGTACATGAGAGACTAACAACTGATTGGTCCAAATTATAAGTGCGTGGTATCAATTTTTGTAAGGATATACATTTAAACTCTAATTATCGGGAGAGGAGATGACTCGTTAAATGACGCAGTCTCACTCCTTAATCCTGTATTAGTTGGTAATCAGATAACTGACCCAATTGAAAATATCAAAGTCCATAAAAGGTACCACATACCAAGTGGTGGTGGAGTCTCCCTATTAAAAAACAGAAAGTATATATATGACAGGCATGGAAGTTCACAACTTTCTGAATTAGAAATTTTAACACTAATTTTCATGAACATTCATTACTAGAATGTATTCTACAGGGAAATAAATCAATTAAAATTAAATTATGATGAGAAATAAGAGGGGATGACAGTAACATTTAGATCCCAAAAAAGCAAGTTGTTAGCCGAAACCAAGTGAAGACAATAATTGGGTCCCAAAAGTTTAATTTTGAAACAGTTAAGCTAATTAAAAGGGATTTGTTCAAAAATGAATTATAAGTATTAATTTAGACAGTTATAAAGTTAGAATTCTCAAATTGTATATTATTGTAAATGATCTATGAACTTAAGAGCATGCATTCTCCTCTATTGATGTGGTTTTGGATTTGCAATTTTGGGGGAAGGGATTTATGGATGGTTGATTGTGCTTTATCTTTGAAAAGACCATGGTTATGGTTAGGTTAGTTTGATGGGGGCAAATCCAAATCACTAGGGTTAGCCTTAGTTCATTCGATAGATGTTTGCCAGATTTTATTAATTGGAGGAGAAGGAGTATTTTCAAAGTCTTCATTTATTTTCTTTTTGAGGTTGAGTTTTTTTTTTCTTGGTTCTTGCCCCATATCGGGGTATTTGTGTAGCTGATTTATCTACCGTTTATCTATATAAGAAGTTGTGCCCTGTAGGGTGGGTTTTGCGATCAACACCTTTTTTCTTGTCACTTCTAACCTTAGATATTCAAGAAACCAGTGCAATCTCTGAGGCTACTTTTATTTTTACCTCTTCAGTGATTTTGATTATTCATTTCGCTTTCTTTTGGTTTGTACTGTTTTATGTGTTTGTGTTCATGTTGTCCTTATTCTGGTTTATTTTACTTCAGTTGTAATTGTTATATTTTGATGTATCTTTTAATTTGAGTATTACTATAAGTACATTTTCACCAAAAGGGGGAGGACTTGGCCACAAATCTAGGTTTGCTCAGTTAAATAATTTGCAAATTCTATAAATTTTGAATAAGTTGAGATTACATTAAATAAGTATAGTTTTCATCCAAAATTTCTGAACCAACTTTTCATCATATATTTGCAACAACCAAAGCGAGAGAGAGAGAGAGAGAGATTTTGCCATATTATCCTAATGTATTAGTCATCAGCAGCGCACTCCTACTTAGTCTACGACTACATGCAAATGATTAAAATCCAATGTGTCAGATCTCTTGGGTTAGTTATACTCTCTCCTATTTTTAACGTAAGATTTACTCTGTAGTTCAATTTGAACTCCGAAGATCATGCATTAAAAACCTAGAGGAGTATTTGACATTATATTTAAAAAGATAAGTTGAAAATTGAAATGATAAATGATACACACACACACAAAGTATCTTATCATTAAACTTGTAATCCATAGACAATAAATAAGTTATGCTTAACTTATTAAATATGTTATAACATATTTAATAACTTAAGCATAACTTATTTATTTTCTATGGATTACCTAAAATACCCCGTTATCCTAATATATATATATATATATATATATATATATATATATATTATTTTTATTTATTATTTTTATTATTTTTTGCTCAAATTATCCTATATATATTTCAGATAGGAAGAGTACTCATTTTGCTTATACTACTAGAAAATTGACATTTTGCGATGGAATTTGCGACGGAATAATTTCCATCGCAAATTTTTGAATTTTTGCGACGGAAATATAAAACCGTGGCAAAAAACCGGAAATTTGCGACGGAAAAAAATTTCCGTCGAAAAAAAATAAAAAACAAATAAAATAAAAACATTTTTTTAAAAAAATAGCGATGGAAAATTGTTTCCGTCGCTGGCCCCGGCGGGGGCCAACGACGGAATAATTTTCCGTCGTTGGACCCGGCGGGGGCCAGCGACGGAATAATTTTCCGCCGCTGGCCTCGGCGGGGGCCAGCGACCGAAACATCTTTCCGTCGCAAGTTGGCGGACATTTTGTTCGCCAACTTCCCTTCCCCCTCCCCATTTGAGCTCCCCAGTTTCAGTCCGCCCCCCTCCCCCACAAGCCCCGACCCCCACCCTCCCTTCCGGCGAACGGCGCGCACCCACGGTGCCATCCCCTGCCTAGCGCCCAGCCCCATCCCGAGCCCCCTCCCCCACGCGAACCAGCCCCAATCCCGACCCCCAGGCGACCCAGCCCCACCCGATCCCCCCCCTAAGCCCTCAATTCCGGCAACCCCACCCCCCACAAGCTCCCCCACCGTGGACTTCCCCCAACGGCTCTGCTCCTCCTCCTCATCGGCCTTTTTCTTCTCCTTTCTTTGACATTTTCCGGCGACTTTTTCCGGTAAGCTTCATCTTTTTCCTCTTTTCATTGTGTTCTTGAAATTCATTATATGGAAAATAAGAGGTTATCGTTTGTATAAATTTAATTGTAATACTCTTATTTTATATTTATAAAATCTTAAGTTTCTCTTGTAATTTCTAAAATTGATCTGTCTCCTAGAAATAATTATAGTAGACATGAATTGATGAAAACTGATATTTAGATATAAGAAAATTAATTAGGAGGTTTACTATTTGAGATTTGAAAGTAGAAAATATAAGAGAAAGATCTAACTCTACATTTAATTTTATAGTAATAAATATAAGCAAAAAGTTAATAATATTGATTCATAATTTGCTTATTTATTTAGATTATGGTTATTGTTTGGATAAAATTCCATGATTTTTTCAGTTATTGGGTTTTATTAATGTTTATTAATGAGATTGATGAATTGTTTTAATCTTTTATTGTATTGTTTTTTTATGGTTAAATTTTTGTAATGAAAAAATTGTGTAACAAAATTATGATATGCTATTGGTTGATTATGATACATAAATCTATAAATAAGAAGATGTTGAAATGTGAAGAGTATAGTGTTGATAAAAGATGTTTAAGATTAAGACAATGAAATTAATAATTGATGTAAAGTAGAAGCAGGAATGAGTGCCCTTAAAAAGTAAACAAATTTGTATGTCAAAAATTAGTAGAATTAGCTAGTTGATATAGAATATGTATTTATATAGAATATATATTCTATTAATTATAATTTTTTATTTTATTTCAGAATTTCATATATATATTGTAGAGTTCTAAAAATATAAATATAATATGAATGTCATATTTTAGATTTTTTTTCTTTTTTTTTATCAATGAGAACATCCTCAACATGTTATAGTTATACTTGGATAATTTGTGATTTTTTTAACATTTATTATTTAAATCTACAAAGTAATTTTTATTCTTTTAGATTAAACTTTGTTTAATTTAAATCAATTGACATTAAATTAGTTAAACTTTTTATATTTAGCTTGAATTGATCGTAAATAGCATTACTTCGATATTACATTATTTATAACCAAATGCTTTAATTTAATGGCAATTGGTTGACATGAGTGGCCAGTTATATTGGCCACTTATTAATATTTGCTTCATGTTGTTTTGTCAACTGGGATATCTCCCCACCCTCTATATTTGCGTAGGGTTAAGTTGTAGAAGTATGGACGGTCATCGTGATAGGAGTTGGATGTCCAATCGTCTAACTCAGAAAAGAGAAATAACTCGAGCATTCCTGGACGGTCTGGAAGAGTTCATGCAATTTGCTTTGGTGCACTCACCTAATTCAAGTAGACACATCGCATGTCCCTATGCCATATGCAGGTGTTTAAAATTTCAAGAGTATAACACAGTCAAAATCCATTTATGTAAAAAGGGATTTATGGACGATTATGAATGCTGGGTATACCATGGCGAAGTCCGACAGACATCGAGTGGATATTACGGGAGCAGTAGTCATCGAGGCAACCTTAATCAATACGAACAGTTGGTGATGGATGCCGCGGGACCTTTGATTGGTCAATATTTTGATCCTTTTACTCATGCTGAATCATCACACACGCAAGAGGAGACCGATACGTATAATCAACCATGTTATATGGGAGAGGATCCTAATCTGGAAGCCGAAAAGTTCTACAAGATGCTTCAAGATGCGCAACGACCGTTATGGGAAGGTTGCGAATACATTGAAAGTAGTGAGCACTCATCACTGTCGGCTACCTTAGCAACACTAAGTTTGAAGACTGATCACCATATGAGTGAGAGGAATTATAACGAAATGTTGCAGATCATGAGCAAGATTGCTCCGAAAGATAATAATTTGCCGAAGGATTTCTACCAAGCAAAAAGAAATGTTAAAGAGCTTGGGCTTAGTTGTGAAAAAATCCATTGTTGCCCCAATGGATGTATGTTGTACTACAAAGATGATGCGGAGCTGACTAAATGCAAATTCTGTGAACATAACAGATACAAACCTGTGACTAAAGAGAGGAAAACAGATTGTCAACCATTCAGCAAGATGTGGTACTTTCCCCTCGTGCCCAGGCTTCAGAGATTGTATTCGTCAGAGCAAACAGCCGCTCACATGAGATGGCACCGGGAGCATCGCAGGGACGAAAAATTTGTGACGCATCCATCCGATGCCGAAGCCTGGCTTAAATTTGACGAGGTGAATCCTTTCTTTGCTTCGGATCCCCGTAATGTCCGTCTTGGATTATGTTCGGATGGGTTTGCTCCTTTCAACCAGACGGGCAGGAGGTATTCATGTTGGCCAGTGATTGTGACTCCGTACAACCTTCCACCTTCTATGTGTATGAGAAGAGAGTTCTTATTTCTCAATGTGTTAATCCCCGGGCCATCCAACCCAAAAAAGAATATAGATGTGTACCTCAGGCCTTTAATAGATGAGTTGGAGATGTTGTGGAGTGACGGGGTTCTCACGTACGACGTATCATTGAGCCAGAATTTTATCATGCGGGCTACCTTAATGTGGACGATAAATGATTTCCCTGCCTATGGGATGTTGAGTGGCTGGCAAACGTCGGGAAAGCTTGCATGTCCAGTCGGGAAAGCTTGCGTGTCAGGCAGCAGCATATTTATTTCATTTCAATGTTCTTATATGTGATCTTTTTTTCTGCAGGAAACCTATCAGAAGCTGACGCAGGAGAGAGACACCCAGAGTCAGGGCGAGCGCGCATCCTCACAATCCGATAACAAGAGTTTATTCATTCAAGCTGCAGGAGGATTTGACAAGAAAGGGAGACTCTTTGGGATGGGTGCCTCTGCGAGCCGACTAAAGCCTACGCAGCAACCCTTACCACGCAGTGATGGTGCTGATTCAGGTAAATATAATAACACTTTTCTACATTGTTACGTTTCCATTCCGTCTTCCTTTTAAATGAAATTAGAGAAAAATAACTCACTCTGCTATTTTGTTTTTTTAGATGAGGTTAGGAGGCTGAGGGCGTTGGTGGAGGCACAAGAGGAGATGATACAGCAGCAACGAGAAGAGTAGCGGCAGTACCAAGAAGAGCAGCGGCGGTACCGAGAGGAGCAGCAGCGGACAAATGACGTGGTAAGGTAGCTGCAGCTTGTACTTCAGTCCAAGGGTATTTTGCCGGCGCCTGGTGATGACGACCATCCTGGTGGTGATGACGACCATCTTGGTAACGATTATGATGATCATGCTGCTTCTTTATAGATTATGTTTCAATATTTGTTGTTCGCAACTTTAGAACATATGTAAAAAATTCTGTATGATTTTTATTTTAAATTTTTATTATATGCAAAATTTATTTTAAATTTATTTTTAATAATTTTATTTTTTTATAAATATGTTTTACGTTTTTTTTAAATTTTTTTATTAATTAGTATTTTATTTATTTTATTTTTTTATTAAATTGCGACGAAAATCAATTCCGTCGCAAATTGCGCAATTTGCGACGGAATTTATTTTCGTCGCAATTTGGGACAGAATTAATTTCCGTCTCAATTGCGACGGAAATTAATTCCGTCACAAATTGCGACGGAAAATCATTTTTCCATCGCAATTGCGACGGACAATTTCCGTCACAAATTCCGTCGCAATTTGATTTTGCGACGGAAAATTGCCATTTTGCGACGGAATTTTTCCGTCGCAAAAATCGAATTTTTTTGTAGTGTTAGTGTGAAGGAATTAATTGGGTAGAGAGGACAAGAGAGTACTTGTAATAGCATGTGAGTCAGGGCTTGGCTCACAGGATTTGCAACAATCAAAATCAATTCATTAATATTTTGCTGAGCGAACCAGGAAGCTTCAAGGTGCTTCCGCCGCCTAAAAGCCCTACATCGACAATATAATGACACTCCAACCCCTCTCTCTTCTTGTCTGTTTAATTTAAAAGCCCTCTTCTCTTAAATCCTCACACTCTTGTTTCTTCTTTTGGTGATCTCTTCATTTTGCCATCTTCATTCCTTCTTGCTTGCCTGCATCTGCATGGACCTTCAACTAGGCCTCTCTCTCCCCTCCTTTCCTCCTCATGAAGATGATGATCTCTTCACTTCATTCACTCTCTCTCACAAGAAACGCAGTTTCAGCGATTTCCTTCATCACCATCCAAAACTCAGCCAAGAAGAAGACGACGACGATGACGTTTTGCCTCCCATCACTCTGCCTCTCCTTCCCTTAACACCTTCCCTTGATGCAGACCTTGACGAAAACGACCTCCATACCAGCTCCTCCATTGTCACCAAGTACCTGCCGCGCTGCCAAATATTTAATTTTCACTCATTATATTTCCTTATTGTATAAAATATAAAGAGACATATATTTATGTGTGTGTGTGTGTTAATGTGAATCAGACATGATGGGGATGATGGTGGAGAATCTGCAGCAGTAGGGTGGCCACCATTGATGTCTCAGAGGAAGAAGCTTCACTTTGATCATGAAGAAGAAGATGCCGTGGCGGGGATTCCTCATAAACGTGCTTCTGGAGAATCTAATAATGCTTTGTACGTTAAAGTAAGGATGGAGTGAGAAGGAATCGGACGAAAGATTGATCTTAGCTTGCATCACTCTTTTCAGAAGCTCAAGCAAACCTTGATCGCCATGTTTGGAAAATGTAAGTGCATATATACACGAAGAACTTTAAATTTTGTGCTTGTGTGCGTGAGAGAGATTAATTATGAAATTTGGTTAAGAGATGGATTGATTGAAACAGGTAATGACCATTCAGACAGCTATGAATTAACTTATCGGGACAGAGAAGGTGACTGGGTGATTGCAGAGGATCTGCCATGGAAGTATGTGACGATTTTGATTGTTTAATTTTTGGATTGATTGTATTAATTATACACTAGTCCATTAAGTAGTACTTACAAAGATATATGAAAAGGGTTGTTTGGTTTCAGCATACACAACGTGACAGTAAATTAGCAATTAATTAAGTGGTCAGTTTACATTTTTATTAATTGGTCCTATATATACATACGCACACGTTAATTTTAGTAATGAGCTTGATATGTGTGGTTGTTTTGTGCAGAAACTTCCTCCAGTGTGCTCAACGTCTCAAATTGGTGAAGAGAACAGGCTAAATTCAACAAGTGCTAACCCTCTTCTAGCTAGAGATTCTCAATGTTAACTGTAATTAATTATATTCATTAATATGGAATTATCTTCTTCTTTTTTTTCTCTCAACGGAAATAATATGGAATTATCTTTGACTTTAATATTTTATTATTTATCCTCCTGCCCAATATTTTAATTCTCATATGATATTATTTTAAATTTGTACTCCTAACTTAGCTCTCCCCCCAAAAGAAGGAAGGATACACACCCACTGTATTATTTACCTTGGAGTCTGACCTATAACCCCAAAGGGAGGTGTGATTTGTGGATTGAGTCCTAAGCTCTTGGCTATATCATAGAATATTTATAAATCACTTTTAACATATTTTACCAACATAAAAAGTATTAAATTTTATTAACTTTATCTAAATACTCCTTCTGATCCTTATTATAAGGCATCAACCATTATTTTTCACAAACCAAGAAATGGAAGTTAAGTCATTAAATTGATTCAGAAATAATAAATATTTCAACCTTTACCCCTACTTTTATGATGTGAATTTAAAGAGTTAGTTAAAAATGAGGGTATAATTGAAAAACAGTAATAAATGAGTTGGTTAAAGGTAATTGGTGCCTTATAATAAGGATCAAAATATTTTGGCAGTTAGTACCTTATAATAAGGGCCAGAGGGAGTAATTACTTTCCCACTAATCACTTATCTAATAAAGACTAAAGCCCGAAAAAAAATCTAGCTACAAGATAGCAACTAGGGTAAAATTGTATATATGTTCATGTAAAACTTATAAATATGAGGGAAAAAATATTTTCCCTAGCCTATAAATTAAAAGGATTGAGGAAAGGAGTATATGATAGACCAACAAGTGACTGGTCAAAATTATAAGTGATATCACCTTTTATAAAAATAAGAATATACGTTTAAATTATAGACAGTGTCTTTGTTGGGAGAGGAGATGACCCGTTAAATGATGCAGTCTCACTCCCTCATCTCATATTAGTTGGTTAATCGGATAATTGACCTAATTGAAAATATCAAGGTCCCTGAAAGGTGTCAGATACCAAGTAGTGGAGTCTCCATGTTAAAAAAAACAGTATATATATGACTGGTATGAAAGTTCACAACTTTCTGAAAAAGAAAACTTACCACTAGTTTTCATGAATATTCATCACTAGAATGTGTTTTACAAGAAAATAAGTCAATTAAAATTAAATTATGATGAGAAATAAGAGGGAACAACAGTAACATTTAGATCCCAAAAGCAAGTTGCCGAAACCAAGTGAAGACAATAATTGGGTCCCAAAAGTTTAATTTTACAACGGTTAAGCTAATTAAAAGGGATTTGTTCAAAAATGAATTATAAGTATTAATTAAGACAGTTATAAATTTAGAATTCTCAAATTGTATATTATTGAAAATAATCTATGAACTTAAGAGTGTGTGCATGTGTGACGAGCACAAACCCGAAGGGAGAGCCCAATCCCCAAAAGTTAGCCTATGGAGAGAGAGAACCCAATAGACTTATAAACCTCACTCCAAGAGTTTGGCTCATCGATATGGGACTCATTACATAGTCAACCCCTCAAGAGTCAACGTCCACAGCGGCTCCACTCCACGACACTTCACTCGGCCTTCAGCCGGTCAAAACCCTCCGTGGGTAGCCCTCTCCGCGACACCGGCTCTCAATGAAAGCACTAATGTGATGAGCACAAGTCCAAAGGGAGAGCCCAATCCCCAAAAGTTAGCTTATGAGGAGGAAGAACCTAATGGACTTATAAACCTCATTTCAAGAGATAAGTGCTGTGAAGTGGAGCCACCGAGGACGTTGGCTTTTAAGGGGGTGACTATGTAATGAGTCCCATATCGAGGAGCCAAGCTCTTGGAGTGAGGTTTATAAGTCCATTGGGTTCTCCCTCCCCATAGGCTAGCTTTTGGGGATTGGGCTCTCCTTTTGGGCTTGTGCTCGTCACATTGGTGCTTTCATTGAGAGTCGATGTTTCGAAGAGGGCTACTACGGAGGGTTCTGACCGGTAAGGCCGAGTGAAGTGTCGTGGAGTGGAACCGTCGAGGACGTGGGCTCTTGAAGAGGTGACTATGTAATAAATCCCACATTGGGAGCCCATCTCTTGAAGTGAGGTTTATAAGTCCATTGGGTTCTCCTTCCTTATAGGTTTGTTTTTGGGGATTGGACTCTCCCTTTAGACTTGTGCTCGTCAGCATGCACCACAGACATAGATAGCAAAAGTAGACTTGATTAAAATCCAATGTGTCAGATCTCTTGGGTCATTCTCTCTTCTATTTTTAACGTAAGATTTACTCTGAAGTTGAATTTGAACTCCAAAGATCATACATTAAAAACCTAGAGGAGTATCTGAAATTATATTTTAAAAAATAAGTTGAAAATTGAAATGATAAATTAATTGCTATTTTCTAGCTTGGCGTGTGTTGGTTCAATGTAAATCAGTATTAAATAATTAAATAAACGAAACTAAACCTTGATGTTTAGTGTTAACCAGTAAGTGTATGGGTCCGGATTCTTCCATATCCTCTCCTATTGCGTCAACTGGTGCACCTTCAAAGTCAAAGTCATTTTGGTAATTGGCATTCTGAAACTAAAAACGACACTTTTATTAATTTGATCGATTTAATGAAATACCAATTTCAATAATAGTCTATATGGTTCTATTTCACCCATGTACTTTGAAAAAGAAAAGCAATAAAAATTACCCAAATCAGAAAATCATACGGCAGAAATTTGTGTTCCTTTGTAGACGTGGGGTCTTTTTTTTCCAATGGCGATTCCAAAAATAACAAATTCAATATATATATATATATATATATATATATATATATATATATATATATAAATAGAATTTTCAAATTTTCAAGTTGACATTTATCTTTTATAATACTATCATGTCTTAAATATAAGATTTTATTAACTTTTTAAAAAGATTAAAGAAGTTAAATAAGTTACTTGATCATATCATATGTTATGTTGAGTATGATTAAATTATAGAAGAAAAATAATCAGAAAAGTCATAATTGACAATCATGAGACTTGTAAATATATTATTTCTTTTGTTTGGAACCTAAATGATATTCTTCCAATCATAAGTCTAGAATCAATTAGTTTGAAGAAAATAATAATAAATATTAGTATTTTAAAATAATTTAATCAGTTTTTTTAATAAAAAAATAAAAATCAATAGGCCTTATATTCAGAACACATGGAATTTCTAGAACTAAAACTCTGTGGATCGCCGGAACAATAACTAAAATGTGTAAATTCGGCCTTTAGCTAAAAGCGGATAAGACAGCCCAGAGTCTGAGAACCGGCCCATTACCGTCCGACCCGTTTAACAATCACCGTGTTGTTTGAATTATAAATATGCTAACCAAATTATAAATTATAGACATAAATAAGACGAGTGCTGCTTATCTGGTTTAAGTATTACTGGACTCTTCCTGCCTTTAATTGTCCCACCCAATAATCTTAGCTAGCATTATAAATATTATGATTAATTTATTTAACTATGTTCTTTTTTTTATATATGATTATTAGATTTGATCACGGTCAATTTCAATTGAGAATAGATCTTTTAAAAATGTTTTATGCATTTACAATGATTTAGACTTAAGATACTTTGCCTAAACGTTAAGATAATCCACTTATAAAAACATATCGTAATAAAATATAATAGGATGGACCTTTTAATTAGGATCACAGATATTTCATAATAAATTTTTTACAATATTTCACAATTACCCTTGGTTTTAATTTGCATGTCTATTTGTAAGAAAGAGGCGGGTAAAAAGAAAGAAATAATGTATTTTTTTCAGTGATGGTATTGTTATTATTTAAAAAAAAAAAAGCAATAAAATCATCTTATAATTAGGACCCACATACAGAAAAATACAAATAGGAGTATTTAGTTCCCCCCTGAGATATCTGTTCTCTATTGTTTAATACTTTAACAAAAATATATATTCATTTTCTTGATGCTTTCATTCCTTTTTCTTAATTAAATATTTTCTTGAAGTTTTATTTATTATGCAAGACTGAATAAGGAGGATAATGAAGCACGATCACGTGACAGCTTTGAGTTCCTTTAATACTGTTAATATTGGAAGTGACGTATCAAAGCACGAAACAAATATGTGTGTGTGTGTGTGTTTGTATATAGATATAGTATACACATGACTATAATAAGAGAGAACTTGTACTTTTTATTTTCTTCAGAGAGAACGCGTACTTCAACGGTAATTTTGTAAAAAAAAAAAAAAAAAAAAAAAAAAATTGCTTTGAACGCCTCCACCTTCAGGCGCGCGCATGAAATGATTTGATAAAAAATTATAGTTAAGATGTAAAAATACACATATGCTATATTTTAAGAAGTGTCTAACACTAAATATTTTTTAAAGTGTAAAATTGTACATATGATTACAAATTAAGTATAAAAATACCGTTTAACTATTAAATTTAACTTTTTTAACTTTTAAATGTGTAAAAATATATATATGGTTTAACAAAAAAACATTTAACACCAAGTGTTTTTTTTTTAATTTAATAATTTGTATTTCAATTAAAGAAAATTTATTATTTCTCTATGTATAATTCCTAGGAGGCCAATTTTTTTTTTCTGATTTATCATTTTGAAAATGAGAATATATTCAAAAGGTAAAAACTGTAGAAAATTTATTTCCATAGCTTATTATATTTTTTAGAAAAAAATAATTTATTTTATTTTTTAAAAAAAGACTTATTAAAATTTCTAATTAATAATTGATACATGAGTATTTGTAAATAAAAATAACTCATTTAAAGATGCAAACGTTTATATTGCATATTTTTTAATGCAATAAAAATTAATAATATTATTTTGTTTTGATTGAAAAATAATTTAAATAATTTATGGTTTAATTTTTTAGATTAAAAATTAAAATTACTTTTAATTAAATATAGTATTTATAATATCAAATTTTAAATGCATAAATACTCATTTATTAATTAGAAAATTTAATAAGAATGTAAAAAAAGAAAATAAATTATGGAAACAAAAAATTTGAATTTCCAAAAATATATCTAGAAAAATAATAATTTTTATTTAATTAGAATAAATTATTAAATTAAAAAAGAAAACACTTGGTGTTGGCCGCCTTTTTTGCCAAACACATGTGTATTTTTACATCTTTGAAAGTAAAAAAAGTCAAACTTAATTATCAAACGATATTTTTGCAACTAATTTATAACTACGTTTGCACTTTTGCACCTAATAAAAGCATTTGGTATTTGATGCTCTTCAAAATAAAGCACATATACATTTTTGCACTTTATCCTAGAATTATAATTTACAAGCAACAATGGCTTAAATTACATAAAAATAAATTTACTGTTAAAATTAGTTACAAATAATAAATTTTTTATAAATATATTCCCTCAAATCCAAAATGTAGGATAATTAACTTGTTAGATATATCATAAATTAAAAATCTGTTTCATTTTTAAGTATAGGGATAAAACTAGAAAATTAGTATTAATTATCTTATAAGTGATTTATATTTTGGATCACATCATTCTTAGGAGTGCCTTATCTTGTGGAGAAGGAGTAATTTTTTTAAAAAATATATATATATCCTTATTTATAAAGAGTATGAGTGAGAGTGTGGGGGTGTGAAAAGTGATGAAGAAGGCATGCAATTAACTGATGCTAAAATTGAAAAAATTTCATTACATTTTTAGAGAAAAAGTTACTTGTAAATAAATTTGGAGGGAGTACTATTCATAAGTTATAAATAGTTTAACTCAATTTAAATTTCGCATACGCTATAAAATATGGTTTCATATATATGTGTGTGTGGTTTGGTCATGTAATTTTATATTAGTATTTTCATTTTAGATATGATACATAATTTATTAATCTATGGACATTAAAAAATTAATTATTTTGATTATTTTAATTGTACATTGGTTTCTTAAAATACAGAGAGATAGCATTAAATGCGTGGGAGAAAAAAAAATTGTAAAATTTCCTAGGACAATTTATGAACAATTAAATAAAAAGACGAAAAAAGATTAAGGTGACTAAAATAAATCTGGCTCATGTCTCCTATTTTTTCTTGATATCCAATATGCACCGCCATTAAATAGGAGTAAAATTAAAAAATAATAATTAATAACTCTCTAGAACTCTAGGTAACTTATATTACAAACTAATAATTGTTTTCAGACGTCACATTATATTTTGATCAAATGTAGTATATTATATTTAGAACGAGGAATATAATTTTAGTCTAAATTATGGGTATTTTGTGATGCTTTTTCTTAAATTTTATAGTTGTGTACATTTTCCTTCTCATTATATATATATATATATAATATAAAATTTTAAAAATGTCATCCAAATTATACAATCACCATCTTACCGATTTTATTTTTTAAAAAAAAAAAAATTGGCGCCTCATTAAATTTGTATTGAATTAAAATGATTTTTAAATTTAACCCTTATTAAACGAGGTTTTTGAAAAATACGATGAGCCAACGTAAGCATTAATTATGGAAGTAAGATTAATATATAAGTACTAACTAGCTAGGCTTAAGTCTTAAGTGAGTTATTACTCTGATTCTATTTATAAGTCATTAAATCTCACATACCAAGGAGAGATAGTTAATTCAATTATTATGGGTGTAAATTTTTAATTTTATTGTCATTTATGATTGAGTATTTTTCAACTCTCTGTTCTCTCTCTATCTTTATGAGTATAATTAATAGGGGTAAAATTATCACAATCTAATTTATTACATGAAACTGAACTTATAAATAGGATAAGAGTGGTACTCAGTGAGTGAATATTATGCCACAATAGTCACTCCTGTGGTTCTGGTTCTGTTTGTTGGATAAAGAGAGAAGTTTTTTTTTGTTTTTTTTTTTTTAATTTTCATAAGACACCTCATTAAAATTTTGGGAGTATATGTAATTTAATCATTTACTTATTATTGTTTGGATTTTGTTTTTATTTGGTATTACATATATTAAGTAAAGGTGGAGTTCGAAATTTGTTAGAATCCTAAAATAGAGTTAATAAGGTTTAAGGTTTTCAACAGTCTTTATGTAAAACATTAGAAGTTTCTTCAGAAATGGTGATACAAGCTCAACCCAAACCCTGTGAATTTGGCGCCTGTTAGAGTTGGCACTTTTGTAGCTTGCAGATTGGCTCGTACTATAAAAAAATTATAGTAATGTCACAAAACCCTAAAGTCTACACACTCCCACCTAAGCACATCTGAATCTTGGAGAGAAAAAATCACAATTATCGTATCTAAATAGGATCGATAATTTATTAGCCTGCAATAGCACAACCCATGATTTTATTCCCAACTTTAAGTGCCATTTAAATAGGATCTAAAGAGTGTAATTATAGAGGTAAAATGTTGGAACTAAAGAATTATTTTATGACGAACTGCTAATCTCCCAAATAATTAGTAATGTAACTAATTGCCAGATATTAATCGATGATCACTGTTGTGTCTGTCAGTCAATGTCACAGGGCCCTTGATTTTGACATTAATCTTGTTCAATTTCTACGACCAATTAATGGCCGACAAGGAAATATACCAAATTTCTTAAGTTTGTCAAAATATATCTATTATTGTATAAGATTATAATTTTATTATATATATTTTTTTAAATTTTTGACATAAAAAAAAACTTTTTTGTATGATACATTCGAAAACTCGTGTGTTTTACAGTTGCTTGTCAATATCAATGGGAGTTGAACAGTTGAGAAGTCATGAACGGTAGTTGTATTCTTGTTTATTGGACTAATTGATTTTAAATAATTTTATAGTAAGATTATATCAATACGCAATAAAATATTGATATAATTTGGCAGGAAATTTTATCTTTACTTTTTGATTTTTTTAATGTTAGGTTTAGAGTCATTTCCAAGTCTTTATTTTATAATTTTTTAAAGTCTCATCTAAACATTTTATCTGTACGTAATTTATAAAATTGGGTTGTTTGAATATCAATTTTTAATAAAAAAATATCAATATGCAATAATATTATATTATTATTAATATAATAATATATTCGATATATTATTATGAGCAAACGCGCTTTAGGAAACAAATATTCATATATATATATAGCTCACTGCCAAAAATAGAAGAAGAAGAATTTTAGTTTCAGGCAAAGTTATCAAAAAAATATTTGTAGTTTGTCAAAATATTTTATTTCACTTTTATATACTAAAATGAAATGGCAAAAAATATCCACGTCATTGCTGGGAGCTAAAGGTGGAAAAGGATTGTTAATGATATCTCATTTTTGTAATTTTTAAGGCGTAGACACAATATTGTAACAAAAAGACAATTACTGTGTGTTTTTATTTTATAAATATTAAAGAATATATCTTATGTTTATTTTTTTCGACGAATATTGAAGACACAATTATATCTTTTTGTTTATACTAAAAGCACGTAAGTCACGGGCCAAAAAAATCCATATTAAGAAATTTATCTCTCCACTTTTAAATAAAACTCAGTAATATTATACATTCAATTTATTTAAAAAATTAAAAAAATTGAAATTTTTTTCAATTCATACTCAGATGCTAACAACATATCTTCAGTCAAGTATAATTGTTTTCCGATTTGTATTTATTAAAAATAAGAGGCATATATTTAAAGAATTGCACATGAGTTATTAAAAATTGAATTAAATTATCGTATTATTTATAAATGAAGAGTCTGACAGATAAACTAAAGTATCAGATGAAATTAAGTGACATGGCATCTTTTTATTGGCCAGTGCATGTATGATATGATGTACCCAGTGCACACAATAATTTCTCGGGTGTCAAATATGCATAACAAAATCAAAATGTAAACGTTTCCCATCTTTGAATTTTCATTTTTATGGTGGTCCCCACTTGAGAGCCCCTTCCTTTTCGTTTCTTCTCACATCTCTCTCTCTCACAGTCCCTTTTTCTTCCCATTCCAGTCCCTCTTCTCCTGCTTTATTCCTTTTCCTAATTTTAGCGACCTACCCTCCCCAATCAATCAATGAAGCTATTTGTATTTTTAACAATTGGGTGGTTAGAAGGGATATATATATATATATGGTTGGTTAAAAATACAAATATAAAAAACAACTTGCACTTTCAGCTTCATCTATGCGACAATAATGTATAGAAAAGACTGTGTGAACAGAAATTAGACCTCAAAATTTTCTAATATGAGCATCCCCTCTTGTGGTATGTATGAGTAGAGTTATGATTTTTGAGACATATACAGCCCGTTTAGGATAGTTGTGGTATAAGTGGTTTTTGCATCTGATGGACTTTTCCGGATGTGATTTATGTTTAGGATAACGGTGACAGAAGTGACTTTTTTCTTCTAATGGGCACTTATTTAGTAATAGCTTTCAAAAAGATAGTTGAGATGAAATAATGACTAAAAAGGACATATTATATATATAATGTGATTATTTAAGATAAAAAATCAAAAATAAAAGGCCCAAACTATTGTGATGGGATCTAATAAGTTACTTCGGCTAAGAAGTAGCTTTAACCCTTAAAAGCCATCACATGATAAAGTTTTTCTAAATACTCAAAAACAAGTTTTCATTTTTTATGGTTTTTTTTAAAAAAAAATTATAATGCTTTCCTAAACACCAAAAAAAAAAAGGTTGGTGCTTATTATAAGTCATATTTTTGTTTGTCATGATTTTGTTTTTTTCATTTCTACCTCTGTCAGTTACATATCATTCTCATTTTCTTTTTTTACTAATTTCTCTTGTTATTTTAAAAATACATTTATATGTTTACTAAATTCGATAAAAAAAAAATTGGTCAAAGAAACCGTTGATAAATTTTAACCAATTTTTTTATTTAGGCAATTCAATTATTTGTAGCTTAAATACAGGAACAAACAGATACGACAAATAAATGGAAGGAGTGTCTGTTATAAAAAGTAATTATATTCGGTTGAATTATTCATATTTTTAAATTAATAATGTATTTTTTATTAGTATATAATTAGCTTCATGATTTATGTTTTTTTTTTGGTTTTTAAGATTTTCATTGTCTAATGTAGATTCTTTGTCGGTTGAAATAGTACTTTTTGTACTCAACTAAATTAACATTGTTTGCTGTTCAAAATCTAAAGAAAAAGTCGTGATTCATGATTTGAAAAAATTCAAAAAAAAAAATTATCATTTTAACTCTAATTTTTATATTTTACTGTATATGCAGATGTATAAAATTTGACTGCTTGTTGTCAACTTATCATACCATCGGTCTGATATCTCGAAAACACATCGACCACATTAATGTTCAGAACCAGTGTGAACAGAATATATATTCACGACATGGTATCTAATCTGGATTAAGATAAATAAAACTAGGGAAAAAGTAATTAATATTGCTGGGTGGACCCCATCGATCTGTCCATCCAGATTTGAATTCCTGGTCACGACACGTGGTCATAGCCAAAATCAAGGCGATGAATCCACATGATAATAGAATCTATCAAACCTGAAAATTAAAAAAAGAAGTATAAATAGTATAAATAGAATCTATTATTTTAATTTTTTTTAGTAAAAAATGATCACTTTAATTCATTCAATAAAAAAACGGAAGAAGTTACAAACCATTGCACATAGCAATATTAGAACCCATTTCTTTGTGATATTTGATCGGTCATCAAATAAAATAAAATAAAATAAAACTTATTTATCCATATATGTAATATAATATTTATCATAAAAATGTAATTTACAAAAACTATTTTCTCTTATAACGTGGAAATGTTGAATCACATTATAATTTTTTTACCAGTAAAATCAAATTCTATTTTTTTAGGTTACAGTGCTCATGTACTGACATAAAACTTGTAATAAATTAATAATAAATTTTCATTCAACCTCGTAAAGCTGAATGAAGATTAGTACAATGTACCTCTGACTCCCTCGTTTATTCAGTTATTTATTTTTTTACTATATGTATTTTATTTATTTATTTATTTAACCAACGAAGTATATATTCCCTCTAATCTTTTTTATAAGACACCAACTAACAAATAACATAAATCAATAAAAACAGTTAAAATCAATAGAATTGTCATATAATTTAGGTAATTTTCAATATTACTACTACTATTTACACTAAACTCTAATATCATATTATTATTACTTTCACCTATTACCCCTATTAATTATGGGCATATATGAAAAAAATAATCAATACTTCTTGAAAACAAGTAAATACATTATAAAAAGAACCAAATATATTTAGTAATTGATACCTTATAATAAAGACTTATAATAAAGATGAGAGAAGGTAATAAAGAGTAGACAGACTATATCATTAAGTTCCCATTTTGGGGTTGCAATTCTGTGATATTGCGAAGGGCAAAAACGTCAAATGGGGAGAAAGGCTCACTTTATTTAAGATGGGGCCTTTCCATGTGATTGGCGCCCTCATTGTCTTTGTTTGCAGGCTAAATAAATAAAAAGGCGTTGTGATTGGAACCGTTTAAAATGTCTTGCGTCACAGTGAAAGGACGTGCGCTAATTTCCTTGATGAGAACACGAGATAAGATATTTTGAAGAGAAGGAAAGCTTCCATTTCGTCCACACATTTCGCGATACACGATACGGTACGAAATGAAGGCGATAAATGAAGACGTCTGTCACACGCCTGTTTTATTATGCAAAACCATTGATGGGGAAAAGTGCTTCCTCCTCGGATCCCTTACCCCCCGCGAGTACCCGACAAGCGTTACTCGCCTTTTACGTGAAGTGCGTATTGCTTTGCCATCTCACATTTCTCTACCTTAAACAATTATTTTTAATTCTAAAAATTTATTCAAAGTAAGCGTAGAAAATTCTTATTATTATTATACTTTTATTTCTACATCACTCTCCATTTTTGACCTCGTGTAGTCGTGTTGTATACACTTTATTATCTTCACAACCATATGGGTATGGTACCAACGTCCTTTTCATACAATTAAATCAAGATGGGGCCCATTGTCCATATCTCACTCAGATGCATAATATAAGAATTTGATAATTAATTAGCTAATATTAATAAAATAGTTACATTACTTATTTATAAAAAATTGTATATTGATTTCTCTCTTATAATTATAGGGATAGGATATTCTTCTTATTATTTTTTGTTACTATCAAGTTACTACCACTTTTTTCACCGTTAGATCAGAATCTCAATAAGAGATAAATAAGATTTTGATCTAATAGTGAAAAAATAGTAGTAACATTGATGATAGCAAAAAATGGTTGTAAGAATATCCTGTCCCACAATTATAAAACTAGTTATTTATAAAAGTTGTATATTAATTTCTCCCCTTATAATTATTTGTTTGGAAACTTCTCTATTAATGGAAATGCTCCTTAATTTGTGAGGCAACGATGATTGAAATCTTATATTTAAGATTTAAATACAATTCTCCCCTTGCTCTTTTATTTGAAACGGAATGGAGTATTGATTATATGTATTTTGAGGTTATAAATGTATTAGTCTCTTATCTAAATACAAGACAATGATGCAAATCACATTATAAATTATGTCTTATATTAAAGATTAAAAGTGGTAAATTATAGTAAAATTTTAAGGTATTTGCTACTGTGCGTAATAGGGGTAAACCCTCTCTACTTGCCCATATATTCAACCCTCTCTCTCATATTATTTTTTCTTTTTAACATAAATTATCTCATTTTTTTCATCATATCTAGTAGGAGTAAAATTGTAATATACTCCTTCTAGTCCTTATTATAAGGCGCCAACTAACAAATCACACAAACCAATAAAAACAGTTAAAGTCAATAAAGTTATCCTATAATTTAAGTAATTTCTAATATTACCTCTACTATTTAAACAAAACTCTAATATTATATTATTATTACTCTCACCTACTACCCTTATTAATTATGAGCATACATGGAAAAAAATAATCAATGCTCCTCGAAAACAAGCAAGTGCCTTATAAAAAGGATCAAATACATTTGGTGGTTGGTGCCTTATAATAAGGACCAGAGGGAGTAGTTGTTAATTAGTCGTGATATGAATTTATAATAAGGACCAAAATTTATTTTTCTAAACTGACTTATGAAGATGTGTGAGTGGGTCTAAACATGTGCTGCTTGGACTTTGGAGCGCCCACATGAGATAATTCCTTGTGTGGCCTGGGTTGTATCTATTTTTTCTTTCTTGGCTTACGTGTCTCATAAATTGTTGGATGATGAAAGCTCATAGAAATAAGACTCCTTGCGTGATAAATTATAATTATCAACAAAACAATCATTTTAATAAAAAACTCTTCCTCCTCCTGTTTATAATACACCGTTTTTTTTTCATAGAAAAACAGCTTAATCTAAAATATAAGTCACTTGTAAGATAATTAATACTCATTAAATATTCAAACTCATTTCTCAAATAAGGTAAAAGTGACTTTTTTTATAAAAAAAATTATGATATATGTATGAGTTTGTTATCAATCTTAGAAATTAGTTAAAATACCCTATATAATGAAAGGAATTACAAACAAACAAAAACATCCAACCCAAGATAATTGAGTGTGTGGGCTAATTTCTCGTTGCTCTACTGTTTTTGTGTGGGATGCATGTGCCCATTTGAAAATAAAAATTAAAAATCTAAGAGGTAACGTAAATAAGTGCACAATGTAGATGTATGTCCAGGAACGTACAGAGTGGGACACACTAAAGGGCACATGCATAAAAATAAGTGAAAAAGGAAAAAGTAACTTGAAAGATGTATTTGTCATTTAATTTTGGGATAATTACATCTTTACCTCTAGAACTTTTCACTTGGATAAATATCATTTTTGTTATAAAAGTTTAACCTAAAGAACACAGGTCACTCAGAAGTTTGTTTATGGATCAAAATTATCTCAGGAATTTAGAAACATAACAATCTTACCCTTCCGTTGATCTTAATTTTTAAATTGTTACTCTAATTTATATACTTTTAAGAGCACAATTGCTCATAAAAAAACTTCTAAAACAAATTTTCTTGTAAAAAAAATTTCTTAGGTAAAATTGCTCTATTTAGGTAACTTTCAGACAAAAAAAACTTTTAAGTGATTAATGTTTTTGAGGCTAAACTTCCATAACAAATATGATATTTATTCTAAAAAATATTAGGTGTTTGAATGTTTTTCAAAACTGATATTGCCTCAAAAGTTTACAAAAAAAACAATAGCAATATTGCCTCTATTATTAAAACGGTGTGGGTGAGATTGCAAAGGTTGGTCCATCTCCACTGTCTTCTCTAGCATCCATGGCGAAAATGAGAACAAATCTCTTATCAGAATGAGACCGATAATGGCAATGAATGAGCGAGAAAATAGATATGGGTTTCAAAATATGGTTGAGGTAATGATAAGATTTGGGGCTTCCATCAATCCGCATTTTCATTATTGGAAAGATTAAACACCTAATTTGATATTATGGCAAGAGAAAGAAATATATGGTTTCAGTTAGCAATTCATCTTTTTCTTTTTCTTTTTTGAAATGTTTATACTCTTATATTATTACCTCATCAAGTTCTAATTATGATGTGTAGTTTGTAGTTTATACAATTTTTACACTACAAATTATACATTATATTAAGGATCGGAAGAGTAGTTCGATTCTAGGCTATTAATTGACCATGGTGGCTGGGGAGTGTTTTATTCTTTGCTTTCATTTTGGCTTGAATCTATGCTTTCTTGAAACAAAATCATGCTGGTTGGAGACCCATTTTCACCATTGGAAGAGTAGTACTTGTTTCGAACAAAATAAATAAAGAAATGTAGTGGTGTTTTTTAATTATTCCATCAATAAACATGTATGTGAACGAAAATAGAAAAGAATAAAATAGGGAACACCTATGATGTGGACATGTTATGCAATGTCGGTGTTTTTTAAGCATTGGCCCATCCCAACCGTACTGCTTCCAATTTCTTCATCTTTATATATAATATGTTTTTTTTTCTTTCTAAAATTAAACTTCATAATTAACAATGTTTTTTAGATATAAGTATCTTCTTATTAGAGATTGTCATTTGTTAGATCACACTGAAGAATTCAATACCTATTAATTAAATGAACTATATGTATATGCTTAAGAATTATAAATTAAAAAGTAATTTTAAAGGAGCTATCCCATCTAAACCATGAGAATGACATAGAATTGTCTACCATGAGGGTAAATTATTGACATATTTATTGATCTAAAGTAAGTTAATATATTTTCTTATTTTTTATAATTTGGACAAAAAATCTAATTTATTCTAGAATTGTGTAAGTGGCTTGATTGGCTAGCAAGTCTTGCCTTGTTCAAGTAGGGTATTAGGGTATCATCAGTATATCAGATTGGAGTTAAACCTTGTTAGTTTGCAACTAGTTCAAGTGGAGTATCAGAGTATTAGACTACATCCCACTCGATAAAGACACACATTATTATTATTATTATTTTGGTGAAAGGAGTTGTTTGATATTATCATGGTTGCTCATACCTTCCACTATCAATACATTTTTATCAGTACATTTTAAATGGTATGATGTGATATGATCTAATCACCTTCTAAACTTTAATAAATATTTGGATAAGTATGAGGTAGTTTTATTAATCAAAATAAATAAAATCATCCTTAAAATTACTTTTGGGCCGATAACAATGCATTAAAGTTGTGACAAAAGGTGGTAAGTGAACCACCAAAAATAAAGTTTCCTTGACGTCCATGAGAGCGATGGGTAAAATTTAAAAAGAAAGATTCATTAATTCAAAGGCTAGATATTTAATTAATTTTTGTGGACTCCGCGACACCCGTTTTGTTTTGTTTTGTTTGGTATGACTTATCGGAGAGGTAGTAAAGCTTATTTACTATTTAAATTAGACTTATGGATTTTTTTTTGTTTGGACGAAAAATGCTACCAATCGAGCTTATGACAGCTCATGGGTGTTTTTAGGTGTATAAGCTGCTTATTGAATAAGCCAGGTTTTCTGACTTATCACATGGGCAATCAAGCTTATGGTTAGTTTTTCTTTCTCCCTTGGTCCTAGTTACTTATGTAATATTTATTTGATCAAATTATATATTTTAGCATTGCCAAATTTTGTAATTTAGCTTTTTTTTTTTATATTTTTTTTATATTAATAGAAACAGAGGGTTGAGGAGATGAATCAGGTTGAACGAGAGCCAACAATTTCTGGAATTGTTCTGGTGTGAAACCATAGTTTGGATTAGCTACCCGATCAGATTCAATGAGACTCTTACTGGAGGAATTATCAGATGAAATAACATTGACGTTGGATTGCGGATTCCGAAACTTGAATCCTGGTGGGAACCCATGCTTTCTATAGCATGTTGCTTTTGTATGCTTTCCTTTCCCACAATACGTGCACTTCTTCTCAGAATCAGAGTAATTGGGCTTTGGTAACCCACCAACAGATCCAGAGGTAGGGGTTCGTGAACCAGAACCAGTAGATTTTGCCATCAACGTTGTAACACCAGTGATAGGAAATCCCATTTCCCTTTCTTGCTGCTGAACTAAGGCAAATACTCGATTAATGGATGGTAACGAATGAATTAGCATGATTTGAGATTTAACCGATGAGAATCTGTCACTCAGGCCTTTCAAGAAACGAATGACATAATCTTACTCAACATGCCTTTTGTAAGTTTCTATAACTCCACAACTACACTTCGGATTGCAATTGCAGTTAATCAAAGGCCGTAAGGTAAGGTATTCATCCCAGAGGATTTTCAATTTCGTGAAGTAGTCACTGGTAGGAAGATCACCTTGTTTTAAACCTTGTATATCTTCTTGAAGATTAGCTAGCCTAAACACATTGTTCTGAGAGAATCTTTCATGCAAGTCTTCCCAAACATCACTTGCCTTGTCTATCCAGAGTATACTTTGCGCGAGAGAGGGAGAGATCGAACGAGTAATCCATGATAATACCATCATGTTACATCGTTCCCAAGCTGGATATAAAGGATTTGTAGTGGTTGGAACTGGAAATGATCAATCTATGAACCGAATTTTGTTCTTCGACATTAACGCCATCCGCATTGCATGCGCCCACAAGTGGAAGTTAGGGCCAATTAATACTGGGGAAACCAAAACCAGTGCAGGATTTTCGTTTGGATGCAAATAATACGGACTAGCTGTTGAATCTGGTTGAGTTGAGGATTGTGCAGCAATCGTTCTCTCAGCGGAAGAAGAATTAGTTGCCATCGCTACGCAATCGAAGGAACCAAAAGGAAATGAACAGGGAAATGGAAAAGAAAAATGAAATCAACTCAAGGTGAGAGGAAAAGTGAATTGAGCACAAGATGACAAAACTCACGGATGATGGATCACGTGAGCATCAAAGAAAGGTCAAGAAGTCAAATACTTTCTTGGCCTCTGATACCATATAACAGTGTGGAGAGAAGAGAAAGGAAAATATGAATCTTATTTCATCCCGTAAATCTAATACATGTGGTGCTTATATAAGCACTCAACTGTGACAACTATACAAAGAGAAAACATAAAATATCTCCTAACTAATTCCTAACCAATTCAGTTTAACAAATAATAATACTCCAATATTTCTAGGAAGAAGTTTTGTATATATACCTTCCAAAGGTCATACCTTTTGGTCAAGGTCAGTGGAAATTATATTTCACTTGAACAATATTACTTTGTTACTATGGATACTTATGACACATAGCATTTTGGTAATAAGTGGTCACTTCTTCCTAGATTAATTCCACTAATATAGCCTAGACGGAAAAATAATTAAACATTAAAAGTGTTGCTCAGTCAATTAGTGAATTTATTAAAAGCTTTGACAGATGCCAACACACACACACACATATATAGTGCACGCGCATGAATCCTTAGGTAAGAATTGTACACTTCATTAATTCAATTATTGCAGATTAAGTCGGTGACAAGTCTCAATCTTATTAAAGTAACGATGAAAAATGATTTTTTTTTTGTACGTTCAAGACTAAGTCAATCACAAGAAATTTTAATTGCCAATGTTTAACAGTTTGTAATTTCTCAACAATTTCAAGTAGTGTTAAATTACACCCGTCAATCACTTGACATTCCAATTAGCGTTAGATCGCAAAATTTGTCTTGGAGTAATTTAAGTTGGATAGCAATTCACTGTCCTTGCTGCAAACATAAATACATTTTATAACCATCCCTTTGGATTTATAGCTCAATACGCAACTATTTTCACCGATCAACGGAATGATCCCTGCCCATTACCAATTAAATACATGCGTTTTTTTTTTCTTTCACATTTTTAATTCATGTATATCATCAGAATAAGCAATGGTCTTATAAGTGATTATGCGTAATGTGTTAGTGTGACACTAATGGCATTAGTATTTTATAGCTAGTGACCATGTGGGCCATCAAAACTGTAATTGTTATAATTAATTTCTGGGATGTTATTTTAATATAATGGGTTTGCTATTGGCTTTAGTATTAATCAAAATTTTATCACCGCTAGATGCTCCTAGAGGCTATTAATGCATTGTCGATGATAACATATAATTAACAGTAAAAGATAGTTTTAAGGAGGAAAAGAAAAACAAGTCAAAGATAGCTAACTACAAGGAATTACCGTCTACTTATTAATGTTGAATTAGTGGGATATACTTACATGAACTGCACCTTGATATCTTTTTGATATGCTTAATAACCAATGAATGGATTACAAATGAGCCTTGATTAGTACAAATGTGATTGGCTTTTAGTCTTTACGTGAGGGATTCTAAAACTAAATTAATATTTCTTTTATACCCATGCGCCCCATTAGTTTTAAATAACCGATTTGTGCTTATTAAGAAAACAATTAAAATTAGTGAAAAGTAATTAATATTAATTTCTTAACTATACCCTTATTTATAAAGAGAATAAGTGAGAGTGGCAATAAATGAAACAAATACGATATTGAGGTAAAGTTGAAAAAAATGTAATAAATACTTGACAAAAGATATGTATTAGGGCTCAGAACATGTATTTAATTGGTAGATAATACTGCTAATACTGCTTTACCAGGCATTTGGGTATTCTTCTGCAAATTCCCAACAAGCTTGCAGCAACAAATCCTACTGTGAAGAGGTTGATCAAGACTATTAGGTAATCCTATATGTGTATATATGCATTTAATACCAGCGAAGAACTGGGAAAAAAAAATACCAGTGAAGAGGACTGTGTGAGATTAGCTCCAACCCACCTGTAACTTTATCTGATTGGTTGACAACACATATGCAAATAGCCATGCTTTGTAGATGCATACAGGATTGATTGAATGAGACCCTTTAATGCCTGCGTAATTACCTGCGACAACTTATGCACGACTGCACGTACAAGGCTGCTTTAGTGTCTAAGCCAACATCGCTTCTGCCATAGCACAGATCCTCTAGGATTAAGAAAAAGCTCATACACTACCAAAACTTGCATGATCTTTCTCCACACCTTTCTCCAGCGAAAACCTACTGAGTTTGACGGAGAAGGACAAGGTATATACTGACTTTGACTGTGCATATATTAATTACTCCGATCAACATGTTGTTAATCTGTTCATAATCCTAATAATTTGTTTCCATATTTGTCATTCAAATGATGAAGAAGGATCTATTCAGGCTGGCTGACGATAGCAAAGATACATGGTATGTGCATGCAAAGTATTTGTGGAAGAGGGTTGTTAGAAGGAAGGCACCTCCATATCCCATCTGAAAGATTGGCATTATTTTGGTTGATGAAGAGGTTCGACAAACATATGTCTATTTCAATTACAATATTACATAATTATTTGTCATTTACTTTTTACTTTAAATCATTCATGCGATCGTTAACCAGAGAGCAAATTGCTATAGCTTACTAGGGTCAAAGTCAGCGCTATGCATTGGAATATATCAGGCCGTTGCATAGCCAAGCTTAAACAACTCTACTACCATATGGAAAAATTGTGCATTCGAGGTTTTGTATTCCAATTAATGTGAATGAGGACTCCATATTTGTGGCGCATCACTCACAATTCACCATCAACTAACTTTATTAAAGCAACAGATCTCAGTATTTGGGATGAGGCACCTATGGTAAAACGATCTTGTGTTAAGGCATTCAATTGTACATTACGAGATTTAATGAGGTGTAACACTATATATGGTAAATGTGTTGTCATGGGAGGTGACTTCAATTCAGGTAGATATTATCAGTTATACCCAAGGGTGGTAGAGCTGAGATAGCAGATGCGACCATCTATGTATCTTGTCTCTACAGGAATGCTGATGAGCTGTAAACTTATCATGTATTAAGGCACAACTTAAGCATGAAATTGATCCAATATGATTAAAAAACATAAGAATAATAAGTAAAAAATATGGATTTGATGTCAGACATACCCTCATAAGTATTCTCGTGTTTTTGCAGATTTTTATCCACAAGGAGATAACAAATTTGAAGAGTTTAGGAGAAAGACAAGAAGAGAAGCCGAAAAAGTAAAAGTTGGCGCCCAGGGCGCCAACTCTCTAGATGCCTACTAAAGATTGGCGCCCAGGGCGCCAAAGTTGACGCCCAGGGCGCTAGAAGTGTAGAAAAGCTGTTATTTAAATTTTAGAAAGTTTCTAGAATAAAAAAAAAAGTAAAGAAAATAAAGGATCTTGAGGGGATTTGAAGCATAACTGGACCTTGAGTATAAAAAGGAAAAACTCTAGAAAACAAAGGAACTTTTTGGATTTCATAAAAAAAAAGGAACTTTTTGGCATTGGAAACAACTTGACGGCATTGAAGAAAAAAGATCAAAGCATCATTGTGGAGATCAACCTTCCCCAATCTTTGAAGAACAATTCTGATTTTCATCTCTTTTCTTCTTTTATTAACCTAACCATGCTTAACTAGTTTTCTTTTGTAGTTAAGGCGAGGATGAACCTATGCGAATTTAAAGTATTTGTTTGGATTCTCTATTGATCGTTATTTTCTCGATTGAATAAATTATCTTTGCTTAAAGCTTTTTTAAAGATTGATCACCTTTTAGATTGTCCATAGGTTGATGTATGACAATAGAGATGTTGATGCATTCAACTAGAACCGTTAATTCATCATAGAGTTGCATGACCTAGACATAGGCTTATGAGTTTATGCGATCTCATAATTCTGGTTTAAAAATCTGATCTTTCCAAACAATACTAAGACATTAGGTTGTTTTCAAAGATAACGGACTAATGTAGCATCAAGACATTGAAACTTAGTCTAGCTTTAGAGAATTGATCGTCAATCGTGAGAATAATAATCAATTAATGATTCAATTCAAATACTTGGAGAAGCATAGGGGGATTCTAAACCCTAGCTGCGTTTTTCTTGATTACTTATTGTTTCTAAACAATTGTTTTTTAAATTCTCGATCTTGGATTCTTGTGCTTCATTTAATTCTTTAAAATTTTGTTTCGTTACAACTCATCCCATATTACTCGATTCATCCAACTAAAGCGAAAATAGCGAATTAGTTATTGGAGTATTATTCCTCGTGGGACGATCTTTTTCTAACTACTATATTACTTATAACGACCGATGCACTTGCCGAAGTCACTATCAAGTGCAAGCTTTTCCATCTAAGAACATGAGGTTGTAGTCTTCATGCGATCTAGAGGAAGAACAAAAAACTTAGGAGTTTTCCATAATTGTTACTCATTGGAAGATTGGCCTTCCACACAATCATATAACAGACATCTCAGTACCACTATGGTTGTTGCTTCGTGATGATTCTAACCCATTGAAGTCCATTGTTGAATCAATGTACCTAGGCTTACTTGAACGTATTGTAGAAGAGATTCACCAAACCAACAGGGCAATACTTACTCCTACACCAAACAACATCGACATGTTGAATGATTTCATGTGCTCTTTGTCGACATGTTGAATGATTTCATGTGCTCTTTGTCGCCAGGAGAAGCGATAGAGTGCTTCAGTTCAGATTCTGATAGTCATATAGATAATGTAAATGGGAGCTTTGAAGATTTGTACTATATTGAATTTCCCAATTAAATTAGGTGTTCATGGATACCTCATCATAAACTTATTCTCAAGGTAGGAGTGTCAATCATGTTCATAAGGAATATTGACCAGGCAATTGATTTATGCAATGGGACTAGGTTGCACATAACATATTTTGACATAAACTTCTTAAAGGTGAAGGTGTTGAATGGAGTAAGTGTTTATAAAAAGATTCTTATTCACCATATGGACATGAATTCTTTAGAATTTTAATTACCATTCAACAACATGATGAGAAAACGATTTCCAATCATTACTTTGTCTACAATGACAATCAATAAAAGTCAAGGCCAATCAATGGCCACTATTAACATATACCTTTCTAGCTAGCTAGATTTTCATGGTCAATTCTATGTGGTATTATCAAGAGTTAGGAGTTTTAATGGTTTAAAGTTATATTGGATGATCATAAAAGATGTAAGGATCATACTATAAATGTACTTTATAGAGAGGTCTTCCAAAACCTCATGCAAGCCTGAAATGTAATTTGATATTGTCATTAGACGTACCACTCAACCGTTTGCGATATTGTTATTTAGTTTTAAATGAAACTTTAATTATAGTTAGTAGCGTAATTCGTTTGGGATGATTATTTGGTCATGTAGAAATCATAATTCCGTGGAGCCCGGGGTCATTTGTCTTATTTGCATTATTTATTGTCATTGTTTTGTCGGGACATGTTTAATTGATGGTCGCCCATCACGTACAGTTTTTCCCTCAGTTAAATAATTTGTTTTCCATGGGGTAACAAGCAAATGTCACATCAATTTTCGTCCCTACAAATTAAAGACGTGGATATATATTTCTTCTACGTACGGTCCAGTGTCTATATCTTTAATTTATAGTTAAATTAGGAATAATCATAATTTAAAAATTAATTCTTTTCATACATGAATATTTTTAGATACGTGAAGAATATATGAGCAGTTAAAAGGTTAAAAGAAAATTGGATAAAACATCGTATAATGTCACTTTTTGTCGGCAAAAGCACAAAAGATAGGAGAAAACTTCCATCTTAATATATGTCTATCCAATTAGCTAGCATTGAATTACTGTTATTTATATATTTTAAAAAATATTATTGTTATTTTTTTAAAAAAATATACTATCTCGTTAACAACATAACCCATCCTTTCTCTCTCTGCTCTTCGACACATCTTCTTTTATATTCTAAACCGTATCTTTTATCCACTTGCGTGTCTCTAATTTATACAAATCTTAATTGATGCTTCTCTTGCCCTCCATGCCCGATCGAACGAACAACCTAAGAGATCAAAACAAACCAACCTAGAAGAGAAAAAAGCCAGGTTTGAAATCAACATCTCACCACCTAAACAACTTTGTAGAGATTAGAGATTGGCAAGTGGATAAAAGACAGAGTCTGGATGAAGATATTGGGAAGGAAAGAGAAAATGGTGAATTACACCATTAACAATTACATATTTTAAGGATGATGATATATTATTGCAACGTATATTTAAAAGATAGAGTTAAGATGCAAAAATACACATGAGCTTTTTCCTCAGAAACACTCAGCACCACGTACTTTTTTTTGAGAAAAAATACACACGTGGTTACTATTTTAGAGCAAAAGTCACATCTCACTATTAAGTTACTGTTCACCATAATGAGAGAGAAATATATGAAGTGAACAGTAACTTAACAACGGTGAATAGTGACTTAACGAAGAGATGTGACTTTTGCTTCAAAATGGTAACTACATGTGTATTTTTGCTCTAAAAAAAAGCACATGGTGCTGGACGCTCCTGGAGAAAAAACTTATATGTATGTTTGCATCTTAACCCTAAAAGATAATGAGAATATATTTTAAAATATAAATGTAGTAAAATTCATTGGGAATTGGTTATCATTGTGTCAAGTACGGGAGAGGTAAGTTTTCTAAAAGAAAAATGCGCATGCCACTTTGTATATGTTTATTCACGGCATTAATTATTTATATTGATAAAAATGGTGGGTAGGAAAAAAATAAAGACCAGCAGAAATTAATTTTACAGTTTTTAATTAACACTAAACCAGAGTTATCTTGACCAGAAAAAACAGGTATGAGTGGGAAGAATAGGTTACACACACACACATGTTTTTTAGTTTTTACGTGTGAGCAATAACATGGTTAAATAAGTAATCTTCAATATATCATAATTTATATTTAATATTGGATACCCTTAGGGGTGTGGAAAAATGAAAAAAAAATTATATATCAGTTTATAATTATATTATATTCCATCCGTTACTTAATATAAGACCCAATTTTCTTGAAAAGATTAAGGAAATTAAATAAGTTATTTAATCATATTATATGTGTTGGAAATTATGTCATGAGGCTAATCATTATATAACTAAAATTTAAATTGAGATATTGTATCTCAGATTTGATTTATAAAGATAAATCAATCATTTAATTAAATAGAGATATTATATCTCTGATTTAATATTTAAATTAAATATATCATATATCTTATTTAATTTAAATTGAGATATAATATCTCAGTTTTAATTTATATATATATATACACACACACACATATACTTTTCTCATATTTAATTTATAGAGATAAATTAAATTAGAAGGCTTTTGATTCGGATTAAATAAATATATTACATTAGATTTATTAGATAAATTTAATTAATGTATTTTTTAATCAAGATTCAAAATTCGAATTTCAAATCTAGCTTTTAATTCGGATCAAATAAATGTATTAGATTATATCTATTAGATAGATTTAATTAATATATTTTAATCCAAATTTAAAATTCGAATTTCAAAATTAATGAGGATTAATTTTATATAATACGCTAATTGGATTTGTAAAGTACTACAGGACATTTTGTCGAGTGTATTTCAGAAAGCCGTGAGAAACCCTAGAGTGAAATTGAGAGACGCAAAACGCAAAAGGGCGCTAGCACGCTGCCGTAATCGGGTTCAGGGATTATTCGTGTGGGTACCAGTAGAGGAAGCCGATTCGTAGAGTCGATTTCTGTTAATCGTGAAGGTAACCCACCAGTTTAAAGAGAACAAGACGCGGAACGTTTCAGCCGTAAGTAATACTCGGTTCCTTAGCCTTAATTTAGACGATGGTTGAACGATCCTCCGAATGAGATTCGTATAATATTTTAAACCGTTGCATGTACAGATCCCAACAATATAATGTATATCATTATATTGTATATTAATTTATAAGTCAGGTAATTTAGTATAGACAAAAACAATGATTACAAATATTTTAAAGTAACTTACTCCTCCTGTTCACAATATATAGTATTTTTAGAAGGAATGTATGGTCCTGAATATAAAACTTCAAATTTAATTAATGCTATTTTTGTTGTTATGCTCTTTTAATTAATATCCATTTTACAAGTTACAACTCTGACCACTCATTACATCTGTTCTCTTTAAAAAAGGTATTTTTGATGCAATTAAACACATTTTATAAGAAGAGTAAAAATAAAAAATAAAAAATTACATTTGAAGACATATTAAATGATTTCACTTCATTTCTTGTTTCATGTGATACAATTGAAATGTCCTATATCTAAGACCCTCTAATAAATAGCAATTATAAATAATGGTTTCATATAAATGAAGAGCTCAAGGAGATAAAAGTTTAATGAATTAATACTCGTATTAAATGTGCATCCAAGACAATCTCATGTCATGTACTCTTTCATTTGGTTAAGAGCATTAAAATTATTATAAAATTTAAGTGATTTTCAATATTACCCTTACTTATTATTTTAAACTTAAATATAGTACTCTCTCACACTACTCTTATTAAATATGGGCAGATATGAAAAAATAAATTAATTGCACCTTAAAAATTTGCAAGTGCCTTATAAAAATAAACAAAAACACTTGATAGTTGATGCCTTATAATAAGAACCAGAAAGAGTATATTAAAAGATTTACTTTTTCCACCCATATACTTTTTTTTTTGTTCCATTCCATTAACAGCAATTTAATATTACTAGGGTCAAAATAGAATCATATAAGCAAGACGCCTTTTTCACGGAAATGCGAATATAATGACAGGTATGCCCCTGGACGTAGATGGATATTGCCCATGAAATGTGTGTTCTTCCGGGGCCTACGCTTGTACGTTCACGCTGAGCTCCACTTGTTTCTGGGCTATAAATGGAAGTTATTTGACTGTTTGTGCATTAACGTTGATCGCTGCTTGTTTTTGGATTATATATATATATATATATATATATATAACTACTTTAGTGCTTATTTTAAGTCCATTTCAAAAGAAATTTTTAGTTCTATATATTAAGCTAGGAATTACAATCGCCCTTTAAAAAAAATGAATTGATAACTTTTGGTGTTTTTTTTAAACCAATCCTTTTGGAAATAATTAATGTCTAGTGACACCAACCTAAAGTTTTAAAAGATTAATGTTTATCTGATAGTTTGGTAATTGAATGGTTCGTATTACTAATCCAAATACGTCACCAGACAATCAACTTAAATAATTAAATGTATAAATGTACGGATTATCACTATCAACCACAACTGTATTAAACTTTCGTTATATATAACCATATGTCTTTAATGTGCGATATATATTTACGCAATTTATAAAAATTAATAAAACTAAATAAATTACTTAACTCAAGTAAATTAGTTGGAATAAAAATGTAAATATAAGGGATACTATGAAAAAATTATCATATATTTACTACTAAAATTTACTCCCAAAATAGGTCTTGCTATGTATAAAGTAATAAAGGTTTGAACCAAATATATTAAATATAGAAATAAAAAATACATAATTGTTTTATAAAAGTTATGCACATTAAAATAAATACAATACAAAATGACTTATAATTTCAAAATATTAAAACGTCTATGTGATTTTTTAATTAATTTTTAAATTTAAAATAATACTCTCAAGTTCTCCTATTCTTTTGGCTATATATATGGATATTTATACTTTTCAAAATTTAGACTATAATATACGAATTTGGAGATCGTGTATGAGACAGGAGTGGGACTCATACCTAGCTATGAGATGTGAGTTTATACATGATTACATTTTTTATTGGTGCATAATTGCATTATTATATATATATATATACACACACTTTATAAATATAGATGATCTGGAACCATTGATTATGCAATAATTATAACTGAAATTACTATAATGCCTTTCTTTTTTAAGGTGTACTCTAATGTCTTCTTGAACAAGTGATCTTTGTAAGCATGGTATTTTTTTTTAAAGTATCTTAAAGGCAATAAATAAAAGGAAAAAAAGGCTATATCAGGTAAATAAAAGGCAAACTTTCATTGAAATAGGGGAGTTTAAGGGTTAAAGATATATTAAAAGGTAAATATTTGTGTTTTTTTGGACAACAAAGTAAAACTTTCTTGATGGTAAAGAAAAGATAAAATTTCGTATAACATAAAAATAAGGTAAAAAATTATTCATCTTGTAAAATTAATGGGTTTTCAATGATATTGTGATGTCTCACATCAGCCGGGAAGGGAACAAAAGACGCCTTATAAGGGTCTGAATACCTCTCCTCTTGACGCGTTTTAACCGTGAAGGGCGATGGGCCCCAAAGCGGACAATATCAAGAGCAAGGTGTCGGGATGTTACCATTGGTATCAGAGGCAGGCTCGGGTCGATGTGGGTTGACGTGCTAGTGAGGACACTGGGCCCAAAGGTGGGTGGAGTGTGATGTCCCACATCGGTCGGGGAACGAAAGATGTCTTATAAGGGTCTGAATACCTCCCATTTTGACGTGTTTTAAAGTCGTGGCCTCAAAGTGGACAATATCAAGAGTGAGGTGTCGGGATTGGTATCAGAGGCAAGCTCGGGTCTAACGCGTTTTAAAGCCGTGGGCCTCAAAGCGAACTGTAATACCCCAGATTATTATTATTATTATTGTTAATAATAATAATAATAATAATAATAATAATAATAATAATAATAATAATAATAATAATAAAAGTAAAAGTAATAATAGTGATAATATAGTATTAGTTTAAATTTTATTAGTTTAGATTAATTTGATTAGTTGTTAGTTTAGATAGATTTGATTTTATTAAGTATAGATTTATTGATTGATTTAATAGAATTTAATAATCTTTGCATTATTTTACCATTTATTAGATCAACAATGTAATACCCTAGATTTTATTTTATTTTACTTTTAATAATAATGATAATGATAATAAATACTAATAATACTAATATTAAAATTTATAATTTATAATAAAGTAATGTGTGTGTAGATATATATATATATATATATATATATATATATATATATATATATATATATCATAATAATAATGATAAATGGATAGGTAAAGATAAAAAAAATTTAAATTAGAATCTAATAGGTGATTTGCCATTATTATTTAAATTAGTAATAGTTAAGAGCCCAACCCATAGGAAACCCTAATTTCAACTATAAACTTAGGACTAGTCATCTAACCCTAGCCATCACCTATCAGTTCCCCCTCTAAAAATTTTTGCGGCAGAAATTCTCTTCTAGGAGCTCTGCAACCACAGAGGCCAGGTAATCCTAATCCCTTGAGCAATAAAAATTAATTGTTTGTAGCGTTAGAACATTGATTAGAATTAATTGATTGTAATCCTAATCCCCAGAAATTTTTCCCATTTGACTTAACCTAAATGCTTGATCTTTTATGGAATGAATTAATTCACATATGTTGATTATGATATGTTCGCTCTTTTTAATTGGTTTCGGTCTGCATGTGCTTTATTTCTTTCTTTTCTCCAGCCATCCCCTTTAACAGAAATTAACTTAGGGCTTTATTGTTTTGCGCGACATTCATGGGTTGAATTCAATCTGAAATTTCCTAATCAATTTCTAATCTCTCCGGGACCCACACACATCTTGATTCAATGACTTTCTTGATCCAAATATACATGCATATACAGCACTTTCCCGTGGCTTTTGTGGTTATGTTATTAATGACCAAGCCATGACGTTTCGGGTTCGATTTTGTCTCTTTTGTGCGTTTTTTTTTTGTTTGATATATATATATATATATATATATATATATAGAGAGAGAGAGAGAGAGAGATTTTGTCTCTTTTGTGCGTTTTTTTTTGGTTGATATATATATATATATATATATATATATATATATAAAACAAAACAAAAAGAGTTATAGACACACAAAACATGATTGAGCCCTTGTAAAAGAGTTGTAGTCCTTGAGTTTGTGAAATTAAGATCAACCCTTTCTTGTAGAGATAAGGATTCTTCTATTACTACTATAAATATCTGACTGCACATAATAAAAATAATTTAGGAATTTTATAATGGGTCTAAATTATTATAAATAATTTAATGGTGGGAGGATAGCTTTGGGACGGTACCTCCTAAAGTGATGAACACACTTTTAAGGCTAATGCCTTCGAGAACTTTTGATGTGAACCGATATGTCCGTTCTTCCCAAAGTGGTGTCTGGCAGGGTTTCCCGGGACACTAGTAGCAACTTTGGGAAGAGGTGTGCACACTAGGAAGAAAATTATGATATGGCCAAATTTTGATGATTTATGACTGGCAGGGTTTCCCGGGTCACAGGGTAGACTGGCAGGGTTTCCCGGGTCTACCATGGTTCTCTTCCCACTAGAAAACTCTAAAAACCATGACACCTTTTAGTTTATACATATACACATATGATGCCTTTATGCTATTTTATTTTGCAATTAATTTATTTTTATTATTTTATTTTATGTTGGAATTGATTTATTTTACAATTATTTAATTTTATTTCGTAATTAATTTATCTTATCTTATAATTATTTTTTTTATTGGAATTAAATTATTTTATTTTATTTTATAATTTATTTTATTTTATAATTTATTTATTTTATTTTAATTCATATCAAATTTATTTATCTATCTACTTATTTCTGTTCTATCTTATTTCATTTTACCCTTAATTAATTAGGATTACCAGCGTTTGCTGATGTGTGTATTCTTGGGCTGCGATGATCCTTCGGGGGAGCAGAGTTTCAGTGAACAGGTTTCAAAAATTGGGGCTAGCCGTGAGAAGTGAGGATGACGGACAATAAACTCTAGTTATCTACTTTCATTTATTTTCATTTATTTTATTTTTTTCAAATAATGTTTAAGTTTAGAATCATTTCCTGTAATAAGAAGCCTTGCACTTGTTCCATACAAGTGCGGCGGTGACACCTTCCGGATGTTGATTATTTTGGATTTCTATTATTATTTATGAAAACCCTTGGAATATTTATGTTATTTGAACTTTAGAAATCCGGGGTGTTACACGAACAATATCAAGAGCAATATTAAGAGCGAGGTGCTGGGTGCTAGGATGTTACAATTGGTATCAGAGGCAGACTCGGGCAAACAATATCAAGAACGAGGTGGCGGGTGCTAAGATGTTACAATTGGTATCAGAGGCAGGCTCGGGTCGATGTGAGTTGACGTGTCAGTGAGGACACTGGGCCCAAAGGTGGATGGAGTGTGATGTCCCACATCGGCCGGGGAGGGGAATGAAAGACGACTTATAAAGGTCTGAATACCTCCCCCTCTTGACGCATTTTAAAGCTATGAGGAGCGATGACTCCAAAGCGGACAATATTAAAACCACTTCAAAGCGGATAATATCAAAGAGCAAGGTGCCTCTAACGGATAATATCAAAGAGCGAGGTGCCTCTAAAAAACTATTATTAGTCAACTTTGAAGTTTGAATAGTATTCATTTTTTTTATAAAAAAAATAATATTATAAATATAAACTTATATGAGAATATAAAAAAAATAATATTATAAATATAAACTTAGATGAGAATTTTTGTCATTTTAGGATGTGGTTAATTATGTGACCGTTTATTATTGTTTTCAAATTTTAATTTATCTGCATAAGAGGAGAGGCTAGCTAATTCTAGTTAAGCATTGTTTTCGAATTTTAATTTATCTGCATAAGAGGAGAGGCTAGCTAATTCTAGTTAATCAATAGTTAAGGTGTCATGAAATATACAATATAAACTTAGATGAGAATTTTTGTTATTTTAGGATGTGGTTAATTATGTGACTTTTTATTATTGTTTTCGAATTTTAATTTATCTGCATAAGAGGAGAGGCTAGCTAATTCTAGTTAAGCAATAGTTAAGGTGTCATGAAATATACAAGCTGAATAACTTATTTGGATGTGTAGTAAATATCTTAGTTTAGAAATAGTTTGCTTGGTATATAAAATATAAATATCCAAGCATAGTATAAAAATAGAAAATATTTTTAAGAATAAAATTAATTAATTCTGCTATTATTTGCGCAAAAGTAGTAAAAATTACAGATGCAGATAAAATGATTAATTGACAACTATAAAAATGTAACAACCTTAAAGATTCTCAGCTCTCTCCAGATAGACATTAACTATTACTCTCTCTTATCTTTTTTATGAGCGATTATCTCTCTCTTGTGGTTGTTTCTTTTTATAAGCAATTGTATTATTATATCTCAAAATTTAAAAGGTTAAAGTGCAAAAATAGACAGAAACCTTTTTCTCAGAGCAAAAATACACATAAGCATTTTTTTGGAACAAAAATACATACGTGGTTATCATTTTGGAGCAAAAGTAATATCCTATTGTTAAGTCACTGTTCACTGTGATGAGAGAGAAAGAGATGAAGTGAACAGTAACATAACAGCGGTGAACAGTGACTTAATGGTGAAATATGACTTTTGCTTTAAAATGGTAATCACGTGTATATTTTTGCTAAAAAAAAGCTTATATATATTTTTGTTCCTGGACAAAAAGCTTAGGTATATTTTTGCACTTTAATCCAAATTTAAATTGCTATTTTCTTTTCTATCCCTATCATATACACATTTTTATATTAATTATCCCCATTTACCACTATATATATATATATATATATATATATATATATATATATAACAATACTAATTCTCTTTCATTTCCTCATTTATTATATATTCTCTCTCATATTTTATATTTATACTGTCTCATATTTGTAATTCAGTCTCTCTCCTATACTTTTTTTCCCCTAAATTTAAGTATATATTTTTTTAAAATATTTTTATTTTTAATTAATTTGACAGCCAATTCATTTTTTGGTCATAAAAAAAAGTGTTTATGAAAATAGGGAGAGTAATTAACAGACAAAAAAGTCAGATCTTCTTCGGATCTTTTTCTGAATAAATTGAAAATATTTCAGAACAAAAATGGAAGCCAGCTCACAGGATACTTTATAGAAAAAGATGATAATAAATCAGCGTTACTGCAGATTGAAGACTCCGGAAGTCTAGCCGAAAATAAATATAAAAATCTGCTTATTTATGACTCTAGATAAGCAGATGGCAAATCTCACCTTTGATAAGTAGATTCACTTATCCAGGCAAAAAAATAAGTTTGTTGTTCGCTTATCCAGGCAAAAGATAAGTACGCGTATTTATCCTTCGATTATAAGTACGATGAATTATAACACAAGAGCTATGATTCCATCTCTCATCTCGTGCTCGCTCACGCTATTTAAACCGTCTCGATAAATTGTCGCTTATTACATCTCTCCCTCCTCTCTCTAACTCCTTTTTCCTCAAATCCCTAGCCCATTTCCTGTATAAATACTCCACCCTGAGGAGTTGTAACACGGAAAAAGTAGAGAGAGAAAGCAGAGCCAGAACCCAGTGAAACCCTCCTTAATTATTCTTGTTCTGCTTCGAGGGTTATCGATCTGTGTAGGAAATCACAGACAGGTGCGAAGATTTTCTGTCCTTCTCATTTACATTTATCCTTTATTTTTCGTAATTTTTTGTACTTAATATATGGATAATAATTTTCCTTCCAGATGAATTATGATTTCTTTCACAGAGCCTTGAATTTTTTTCACGTTGATGTACTTTTCGCTTAATTCAAGGTTTTGATGCTCAAGTGTTGTTGATCTATTCTGGTCTTGATCTTTCAGGCGGACTTATTTTAGTTGTTGGGGACACCGTCATGTCTTCGCTTAGCAGAGAACTGGTGTTTCTTATACTTCAGTTTCTAGATGAAGAAAAATTTAAGGAGTCTGTTCACAAGTATGCTGGTTTTCTACTTACCTTTTTCAATAAAAAAAAATAATTTTTTTAATTTTAATTTCGCATCTCGTTCCCTTTTGCTAATTGATTATTGTTTATCTAAATTGTGAACGTCTGCAGGTTGGAGCAAGAGTCGGGATTTTTCTTTAACATGAGATATTTCGAGGATATGGTAACGAATGGGGAGTGGGACGAGGTTGAAAAATATTTGTCTGGTTTCACGAAGGTGGATGATAATAGATATTCCATGAAGATCTTCTTTGAGATTAGGAAGCAGAAATACCTTGAAGCTTTAGATAAGTAGGTTATTGTGATGTTGGGCCGTTACTATTAATGAAATTTATTTATTCATTGGATGAGAGAATTAAGTTTTAAACAATTTCAGGCAAGATCGATCAAAAGCAGTGGATATTTTAGTGAAGGACTTGAAAGTGTTTGCAGCATTCAATGAGGATCTTTTCAAGGAGATCACACAACTGTTGACTTTGGATAACTTTAGGTATGGACAATATGCTTGGCATAATGTTATGGTCCTTTTTCTCCACTTTCAATTACAATGGTCTTTATGAATTTACAGACATAATGAACAGCTATCTAAGTATGGAGATACAAAATCCGCAAGGGGGATAATGCTTGCTGAACTAAAGAAATTAATAGAAGCTAACCCTTTGTTTCGTGATAAGCTTCAGTTTCCTACCTTGAAGAACTCCAGGCTGAGGACTCTAATCAATCAAAGGTCATTATAAAGATCATATATTTTCCATGTGCATATATTCCATAATTTGCTTTTATGTTGTAACAATTATTAGTTTTATTCATTTTAATGTTGACTTGCAGTTTAAATTGGCAACATCAACTCTGTAAGAATCCAAGGCCTAACCCTGACATAAAGACCCTATTTGTGGACCATAGTTGCGGACAGCCAAATGGTGCACGGGCTCCATCCCCTGTTACTAATCCTCTAATGGGTGCTGTCCCCAAGGCTGGAGGTTTTCCGCCTCTTGGAGCTCATGGTGTAAGTAAAATAACTGGAAACAATTCTCCAATGCTGCACTGGTAATTTGTGATATATAGGTATAAAATGTTGGATATCTGATACCATTTATACAACTTATAGCCATTCCAGCCAACACCGCCTGCTCTTCCAACATCACTTGCTGGATGGATGGCCAACCCATCCCCTGTTCCACACCCGTCAGCTTCTGCTGTACCAATAGGTTTGACTGCAGCGAATAATGCAGGTGATTTTACATCTAGTCACTGTTTTGTCTGCTTTAACTAACATAAAATGGGAATTGTCTTCATCTACCTGCTCATTTGGTGTTGGTTTTTGTAAATTAAATCATGCATATAATTAAATTCATTCAATTATGTAGCTGCAAAGTGCAAAAGTGATATGAGGTTTGAAAAACTGATAAAATCTTGAAATGTTTTGGTTTTGGAGATTTTGTGATGGTTAGGTTATGTTGCATTTTCTACAATGCTTGTTGTTGAAGGATTGGCCATCTCCCTTTGTCACTTTATGTCATCACATTCCTACCTGATTTTCTTTTGCTCTCTCTGCTTTTGGTTATGGCAACAGCTATTTTAAAGCGCCCCAGAACTCCTACTAATAATCCAGCTATGGACTATCAAACTGCAGATTCAGATCATGTATTGAAGAGGACAAGGCCTTTTGGCATATCAGATGAAGTATAAAGATGCATTCTATCTGTTTCTGTCTTTCTGATTTAAGAGTGAAAATGTGAATCTCATAATCATATCTGCATTTTCCATCTTCCTTCATGTACACGTCTATCAGATGAAGTATAAAGATTCATTCTATCTGTTTCTCTTTGTCTTTCTGATTTAAGAGTGAAAATGTGAATCTTATAATCATATCTGCATTTTCCATTTTCCTTCATGTACATGTCTTTTGAAGTGCAAGATGCTTGTTTCTTGGCGTGATATTTCGTTAATATAGGTGGAAGTTTGTGGCATTCCAAATTGCTTGGCAGCACACCTGACCTTAGCATAGATTATCTTTCAACTATCAAACTGTGTTTACACTTAACACCATAGTTAGAGAATATCTAAGTTAAAATTTTCATATTACTTAGAAGTTTTACTCATTTTTTCTGGGCTTTTCACATAACCTTTTTTTCTTGTTATCAAAACTGAACACTTTTGGGAACTTGTAAGGTGTACAATTTTGAAGAACTGAAGCTCAAAAAACTTGTTCATATGGAAGCTTACACATTACTGAATAAGAAAATATACTTTAGTTGCTTCTCTTTTCAATATCGTTTTTGTTTCCTTAATTTAGTGAGCTATATTAATGCTGAGAATAGAAATTGCCACCGTACCCTCCAGGTGGGGAATGACAAGGATTTGTAGTATTTAAATCAGATTGGATTGGATGGACTAGTGTGCGATGCATATATGCTTGCTTTTCTTTCCCATTTACCATAAATTTTGAATTTATTTTAAAACTAGGTACTAATTCATTCATCTTGAAGGCTATCATTTATAGAGTTTCTGCAGAAATTTAGTTTCATAACTCGTCCTGCATTTTGTTTGTTCTGGCAGGTCAATAATCTACCAGTAAATATGCTTCCTGTTGCATACTCCAGCCACAGCCACGGTCAGAGCTCCTATTCGTCTGATGACTTGCCCAAGAACGTTGTGATGACTCTAAGCCAAGGGTCAACTGTCAAAAGCATGGATTTCCATCCACTCCAACAAATCCTACTTCTTGGTAAGCCGCTTTTCTCTTGACTTGCGGACACTGACTGTAATGTCCTCAGTTTTTAGTTAGTTATTAATTTATATATCTATGTATTTAATTAATTTGTGAATTTATTTCTTTTATAATTTTGTTGATGGTTAGTCGGAACAAACATGGGAGATGTCATGGTGTGGGACATAGGTAGCCGTGACAGGATCGCTCTTAGAAATTTCAAGGCCTGGGACCTTGGAGCATGCTCAATGCCTCCACACGTGTGTCTCTTGAACTAAAGTTTATGAACACTGCTGATTTATTGATTCTGTTTGAACTCAGCTTGTCAACTAGTGAGTAATTGTTATCTGACTCTTATGTAGGCATCTCTGGCTAATGATTACACAGCTTCAGTGAACCGTGTTATGTGGAGTCCTGATGGAACACTTTTCGGTATTCTCTAAGGATATTTTCTGCTTGCTATGGCTCTAATCACGTATTTTGTTTCTTGATGTATTCTGTTGATCCCTTGTTTCCATCATTTGAAGGAGTTATAAGTTTGAATTTTGTTTTGTTAATATTTCAGGTGTTGCTTATTCTAAGCACATTGTGCACTTATATTCCTACCACGGAGGGGATGATCTTAGGAACCACCTAGAGGTTGTTTGTCTCTCTGTTGTCCAGCAAATATGCTCTATTTGCCAGTTAATTATTTGTCTATTAAATTTATAGACTCCTATACATAAAAAACACCAAGGCCCATAACTTGTGTAACGTATATATTGCTGCATACTTGCTTTTGTCGTGACAGATTGAGGCACATGTTGGGAGCGTCAATGACCTTGCTTTCTCTTATCCAAACAAGCAACTATGTGTTGTTACCTGTGGAGAAGATAGGGTCATCAAGGTTAGTTGCTCTCTTAACATTTCATGACAAGGTTGCAATAGAAAATCATTTTTAATGTCCAAGGTTTACAGGTATGGGATGCAGTCACGGGTGCAAAGCAGTATACATTTGAGGGTCATGAAGCACCTGTATATTCTGTGTGCCCTCATCACAAAGAAAATATTCAGGTAAGAAAAATCTGATACTAAAAAGTATTTGACTTCTCTTTGCTTGAGCTGCATTATGTGGCTCCTTTGAAGTGAGTATAATTTTGTCTGCCACAGTTAGTTGATGGAAGAGCATCATGAGATGGAATAAATATTTTTAAATATGGAAGTTTGTGCTTCTTACGTTTGCTGGTTGTCAGATATTATTGATTGACAGAACTAATATCCTCTTGAATTACTTTCCATTTAACATTTGAATATTTGATCATCTTGATCTCTGGCTTACATGTTCTTGCATGTATTCATTTATTTAATATGGTTTGGTCTAAATATTGCCTGATCCCATTATATGGTTTTACAGTTCATTTTTTCGACTGCAACTGATGGAAAAATAAAGGCTTGGTTGTATGACAACATGGGTTCTAGGGTTGACTATGATGCACCAGGCCATTCATCAACCGCAATGGCATATAGTGCTGATGGAACAAGGTTCAGACATAATCCTTAACTTGTCTATAATTTTTGCTAATGCATGATTTTGTGGTGTGACTATTTGTTGGGACTTATATGTGGTTGTTAGGCTGTTTTCATGTGGTACGAAGAAAGAAGGGGAATCATTTCTAGTGGAATGGAATGAAAGTGAAGGAGCTGTAAAGCGTACTTATAATGGCCTTGGAAAGAGATCTGTAGGTGTTGTGCAATTTGATACCACCAAGAATCGGTTCTTAGCTGCTGGTGATGAGTTTATGATTAAATTCTGGGACATGGATAGTGCAAACCTGTTGACAAGTGTAGATGCAGAGGGTGGATTACAGGTTATTATTGGATTGACATTATCTCTTGTTGACCTTGTTTTTCCTTCCCTGTAAAGTGACACTTGGCTTGCTCTTGAAACTTGCAGCCTTCTCCTTGTATTAGATTTAACAAGGAAGGAACACTGTTGGCTGTCTCCACAAATGACAATGGAATTAAAATATTAGCTAATGCAGATGGAATTAGGCTACTTCGGACTGTAGAGAATCGTACATTTGATGCTTCTAGAGTTGCTACTGCATCTGTTGTGAAGGTGGGTTGTTCAGATTTAAGATTATTTGTTCCAGTTACATTTGCTGAATCCATCTTGTTTATTCAGGCCCAGGCACCTCCAATTGGCGCATTCCCTTCTAATAATGTAACGGTGGGAACAAGCCTTGCAGATCGAGCTCCTCCAGCGGCAGCCATGGTTGGAATTGTGAGTTCTTTTCATATTGATATGGTTAATCAGTGCATGATTTTGGATTTTATTTATTTATTTATTTTCTAGTGTTTTTATTGACCCAATATTTGATTGTGTTCTCTGTAGAATAATGATGCTCGAAGTTTAGCCGATGTAAAACCCAGAATTGCTGAAGAAGCTGTTGATAAATCTAGGATCTGGAAACCGACAGAAATTACTGAACTATCGCAATGCCGCGCTCTGAAGCTTCCTGACAATTTATCACCAACAAGGGTGAGATCTTCTTTTGATATTGGATCGGTCTTAGTTTCTACCAGCATGTGATGCAGATAATGTTAGATACAAATTTGCCTCAATGCATGCCAAATACAAAGATAGATCATCAACACTGTCAATATGCATTTAAGGAAATGAAATTGCAAATGTTAGGATACGCTCAATACATGAACGTATTAACCTCTGATCTTAGAGAAATAGCAAAAATCTCACTACTTCAACAAGAACAACCTTATCTCTAGTAATTAGGAAAGCCAGAATCTGTAACTTAACTAATTAATAAAGCCCAGGAGTTTACTCCGATGATTAATTCGCTCTCTGAAATCTGTCATGCTTTATTGATGAGGCATCATGCCTATTTATAATAGTTTACAGAGAGCAAGACTCTAAAAAAGATAAATAATAAATCTAAATAAAAGATAAAAGATAAGATAACTAATTAATCCTAACAATAATTCTATCAATATCCTAAAAGATAATGTTTAAAATAATAAAAGATAAAAACAGACTCGATTAAAATAAATAATAAAAGATAATTAAAATAGATAAAATAATTAATTCCTAATTTATCCTAACATTCTTATTTTTCTTAGAATAGCGATTTGGATCACTATCAGACGCCTTGCTGAATTCTTAATCTTTTACGTATGTGCAATTTGTCATAGGTAACGTCAAATGTTGTTTCAGGTTTCTAGATTAATTTACACAAATCAAGGGGTTGCCATTTTGGCATTAGCAGCAAATGCCGTTCACAAGCTTTGGAAATGGCAGAAAAATGATCGGAATGTTTCAGGGAAGGTAATGATTCTTATGTGATACATGGTTGGAATGGATTTCCATTTCATCATTTGTTGAACTGTTTTACTGGAGTAGTGTCCCAGAAAATTTTACAAGATTACATATGCAACAGGCCACTACAACAGTCGCACCACAACTGTGGCAACCATCTAGTGGAATATTGATGGCTAATGATAAAAGTGATACAAACCCAGAGGAAGCTGTATCATGTTTTGCTCTCTCAAAGAATGACTCGTATGTTATGTCAGCTTCAGGAGGAAAAATTTCCCTTTTCAATATGATGACATTTAGGGTAAACAGCTTGCTTCTGATTTGCTTTTTTTTTTCCTTCTCTTATATGAACTGAATATAAATAATTATTCAATATTGAAAAAAATTGAGCCTGCTCATTAATATTTTTTAATTTTCTTTATTTTATTTTCCATTCATCCTGTCCTCTCTTTTGAGCCCTAGTAAAAGGTCAAGGAGGAAGACACTAAGAACTTGCGAGAACTGCTATTGTTTAATGATGTTTCCTCCACCACCCGCACATTTCTTTATCATTTTTTGGTGGCTTTAAAATTAATGGATGTCGGCTTCCTCTGCCCCTATTCTCTCTCACACAGACACACGTGTCACTGTTTTTGCCCGGCTTAAAATGTTATTTTGATTCTCTCGGCTTTCTGTCCATCAGCTGCTTCGCTTAACTTTAATGTTCAACTGAGCTGAATGAGATTTCTAACCATTTTGTACACCTTTCTTGGGATGTACTTTAAGATAAATGTGTCACTTCGTTTTGTTACAGGTTTTTTGTGTGATTAACATATATTTGCTTCCTAACTGCAGACAATGACAACTTTCATGCCACCACCCCCTGCTGCTACATTTCTTGCATTTCATCCTCAGGACAACAATATTATTGCCATTGGCATGGAGGACTCCTCTATACAAATTTACAACGTTCGGGTGGATGAGGTATTGCTTTATAATTGATTGAGTTTGATAAACTATTAAATTAATCAACTTCTGACCGTACCTTTGTTTTTTTTTTTATTTTTCATACAAGGTCAAAACCAAGATAAAAGGTCATCAGAAGAGAATCACTGGGTTAGCTTTTTCCCATGTTCTAAATGTGCTTGTATCATCTGGAGCAGACTCTCAGGTAAAGAATTTTTACAAGTGTTTCTGTTGCTATGGACATTGAACCTCCAAAAAGGAGGTTTGATAGATCCTATAGAATTAGGATCTAAACACACAATTCAAGAACCCAGAATGTGAAGATTCTTGACCAAATTGACAATATAACATGGATTTGTATTTCTGCATGATCATTCTGTTTACATGACAGTGAAATAAAATTACATAACTGACACACACAACTGAAAATAACTTCCTAAGGGATAAGATACACCTAAGCATAACTTCCTAATAATTCTTAACCAACAATAACTTCCTAATACAAGACAACATCCTAATAACAGAATTATCCTTATAAACCAGCAAAGGACGTGCTGGTGCTTCTGGTAATATCCTATCATTACCCTCCCCTTGAAAATGAGCCTTGTCCTCAAGGCTGAATGAGGGAAATTGGGTTGCAATTAGATCATAGGGTTCCCAACTTGCTTCTTCAGGCGGGCGGTTCTTCCATTGTATGAGTAAGTAGACCTCGAAGGAAGTATCAGCAGTAACTATTTTGGAATCAAGAATCCTCTCTGGTTCAAGCAAGAGCTCCCAATCAGCCGAAAGGGGTAAGGTGGTAATGGAGCTGTGATGTCATATCCATGGGCAGCTCGCAGGAGAGAAACGTGAAAGACTAGATGAACCCGAGACTCAGGAGGTAATTGAAGCTCATAGGCTACAGCACCCACTTTACGTTTGATGGGATAAGGACCAAAATATCTAGGAGACAGCTTGTGGAACTTTTGGTGAGTTAAAGATTGCTGATGATAAGGCTGGATTTTTAAGAATACCATATCATTGACGTCAAAAGTGACTGACTGGCGGTGAGAATCAGCTTGAGATTTCATGCTGGACTGAGCAGCAGCAAGGTTGTAGAAAAGTTACTACACAACATGTTTGTATTAGCTGGCCACTAACTAAAGTAATCTCTATCATGTGAAGGCATTAAGCTGCTAGCTGTCCATTACCTAAAGCATTGCATTTTGTCCAATATCTGTCGGTCCTCTTCATGTATATATATGTGTGTAGCTGGTGTAAATGTATATAGTAGATTTGAGTCCAGAAGAGTAATCTGATTCTTTGAGTATTTCACCTACTCCGGTGAATTTCCCAGATTCTGGTAAGGATTACAGAAACTTACTGGTCTCAGTCTCATCAGTCCGACATCCTCCAGAGAGTCCATCATTCATCGGTGTCCAGTCTTTCATTGTCGTCCGACAATTCTACCTCGGTCCGACATGAACAGAAAGAAGAGTCCAGATTCTGCCTCGGTCCAATTCACTTTCGTCGTCCAGTGAGTCCGTAAGTTTCCTCTTTTGTCAAAGTTCAGCCAGGATTCACTTATAATCCCAACCTCCTCTTTTGTCAAAGTTCAGCCAGGATTCACTTATAATCCCAACCGAACCTAGAGTCTCGCCGACGTCTGCCACTCGTGCTTAGATTATCGTCATCGTCCGTCAACCGTCGTCCATCAATAGTTTCTGGTTCTCACTCCGCGTTGCTCGAAGTCTCGACCTCTTTCAATTTCTCGGTCACTTTTGAAGAAGAAGAAGATCAGTTTCGTTCTCTGCCCTCTGACAGCCTCCGTCTGTCGTCACCGTGACGACCTCAGTTCAGATCAGTTTGTCTTCCATCGTTGTTCGTCCTCCCATCGTCACCATCATCGGTCTCTCTAGATCTCCCAGCCACTCCCAACCGTCGCTCTCTCAGTCTCCTTCTCACGATCTCTCTGTCTCGATTTATCTGAGATAAATCGAGAGTGAGATAAATCGAGAGACAAAAAAAAAGGCCCCCAAAAAAAGTGGTATTTCTAAGATGTCTACTGTTTCCGACGCTTCTTCCTCAGTGCCGTGATCCAATTCTAATGATATCTCTACTGTTCTTATTGTCTCTGAGAAACTTACCGGTGATAATTATCGAGAATGGTCTCAGTCCATGATCCTTGCTCTTGATGGAAGGGATAAACTTCAATATATCACTGGTGAAGCAGTCAAGCCCCCATCATCAGAAACCAAGGAATTTAAAAAATGGAAATCTAAGAATGCATTAGTATCCTCCTGGTTGATCAATGCAATGTCATCTTCACTGAAGAAGAGTTTCATGTATCTTCCTTCAGTCTGGGAGATTTGGGAAGCTCTTCGAGAGACATACAGCACTGTTGGGAGCCGGTCCCGCATATTTGATGTCAAGAAAAAATTGTGGCAGTTGAAGTAGGAGCAAATGTCTCTTGATGATTACTATCTTGAAAAATCAGCACTTTGGCAAGAATTTGATGCTCTTAAAAATAAAATCCATCACTGCACAGCTGATGCTACTGAAGATCGCAAAGAAAAAGAAGAGGAGCGAGTCTATGAATTGTTGGCCGGTCTTAATGTGGTCTACGATGATATTCAAGCTCGAATTCTGAGTCAAGGGTCATTGCCTTCTGTGCGAGAAGTTTATTATATTCTGCGTGATGAAGAGGATAGGCGTAAATCAATGCTTCAAAATCACCCCGCTGCTACTACTACTCCTATAACTCCTGAAGTCTCAGCTCTTGCTGCCCGATCTACAGACTCAAAAGGTTTTAAAAGTCGACTATTCTGCGATTATTGTAAAAAATCAGGACACACCAAGGATACTTGCTGGGATCAACCTTTTTGTGATCATTGTAAGAAACCAGGGCACAAAAAGGATACCTACTGGGATGTTCATGGTAAACCCGCAAACTGGAAACCACGGAAAGGGAAAGGCAAAAGCTATATGGCTAAAGTTTCCAATGTTAGTGGATCTTCCCAGGATGATCAACTGAATAAAATTATGGAAATGCTAGCCATACTTCAAAATACGAAAAAGCCTACTACTTTAGTAGTAAGACGAGGTAATTTTTTCCATGCATTAGCAGTCATAAAAAGTTTGTGTGCAGGAAACTGTTGGATTGTTGACTCCGGTGCCTCGGATCATATGACGGACAATAAGACTCTCTTCTCATCTTACACGCCTATCACCAATGGAATGACTGTGCGGATCGCTGATGATTCAGAATCAGTTGTTATTGGAATTGGCACTATTAAAATCTCGACTGCACTTACTATTCATTCTGTTTTGCATGTTCCAAAGTTGAAATGCAATCTACTATTAGTCAGCCAACTAGCTAAAGAAGAAAGATGTCAGGCTAGCTTCTTTGCTTCTCATTGTTCTTTTCAGGATCTGCTGACGGGGATGACGATTGGGAGTGCTAATGAATTTGGTGGTCTCTATTACCTGGAGGAAAATAATAGTCCTAAGGTTCCATCTTGCAATAAAGTGTCTCTCCCTAAGGCTAATGAATTAGCGTTATGGCATAAACGTTTAGGACATCCCAATTTCAATTACATGTCTCAGATGTTTCCCTCTCTTGTTTCAAATGAAAATGCATCTACTTTTCATTGTGATTCATGTGAAAAGGCTAAACATCATCATACTTCATTTCCAAAAACTCCATACAAACCATCTCAACCTTTTTCCATGATTCACAGTGATTTATGGGGGCCTTCACGCACACCAAACAGATCACAATCAAAATGGTTCATCACATTTATTGATGACCATACTCGTGTTAGTTGGGTCTACCTATTGAAAGATAAAACAGAGGTACATCCAACCTTCGTTGCCTTCCATCATATGATCCAAACCCAATTTCAGACCCAAATACAAATGCTGCATACTGATAATAGAACTGAATACTTCAATCAACACTTATCCACATATCTAACAGACAATGGCATTATTCACAAAAGCACTTGTCCCAATACACCCCAGCAAAATGGCATTGCCGAACGGAAAAATCGTCATATTCTGGAAACAGCCAGAGCCATTATGTTCAGTAGTAATGTTCCAAAATTTCACTGGGATGATGTTGTACTCACTGCAACCTATCTCATCAATCGCATGCCCGGTAGACCACTGTCTTATAAAACTCCACTCCAGCTTCTACACACATATTTTAACCTTCCATACCTTGAAAACACTCTACCACTCAGGGTGTTTGGTTGTACAACATATGTCCATCTTCATCAAACTAACAAACTTGATCCTCGAGCTCTCAGGTGTATCTTCCTTGGCTATTCTCACCATCAGAAAGGTTACAAATGCTATGATCCAACTTCCAAACGCCTTTTTGTAACTTGTGACATTACTTTCCATGAAAATGTTCCCTATTACTCCTCGTCTGCAATTCAGGGGAGAGTGATAGTGAATTCTAGACAGAAGAGACACATGAAAGTGACTATACTGTTTATATACCTGGTCCCCCTCCAAATGCCTCCAATAATATTGAAACCACAAATGCTCCTGATAACCTGAACACTCTTGATAATATGCCAGTGCAAGGGGGAGACACAAGAAGATGGGGTAATACCTACAATCGAAGACATGAGAAGGGTAATGAGCCAGCTAATGAGCCACAAGTCCTTAGTATTCAGCAACAGTCAGAACCAACAGCAGTTCCAAAAGAAAGAATGGTAAGTGAGAATTCTGATCTTGACCTTCCTATTGCTGTAAGAAAGAATCCAAGATCATGTACTTGACATTCAATTGAAAAATTTGTTTCCTACAAGGCTCTTTCCCCTAAATATAGGGCATTTGTCTCTCATCTTGACGACATTAGAGTACCAAACACAATTGATGAAGCCATGGCCATACCTGAATGGAGGCAAGCTGTTTTGGAAGAAATGGAGGCCCTCAAGCGAAATAAAACATGGGATGTAGTAGACCTGCCACAAGGAAAAAAGCCTGTTGGGTGTAAGTGGGTATTTACCCCCAAGTACAAAGCTGATGGAACACTTGAGAAATACAAAGATAGACTGGTTGTTAAAGGTTTCACACAAATATATGGGGAAGATTACACAGAAACATTTGCACCAGTAGCCAAGCTAAACACAATCAGAATTCTTTTGTCTATGGCAGTAAATTTAGACTGGGGTATACAGCAATTGGATGTAAAGAATGCCTTCCTCAATGGAGAACTCAAGGAAGAGGTCTATATGAAGTTACCTCCAGGTTTCCCAGGGAAAAAGACTAATCAAGTCTGTAAGTTGAAGAGATTGTTGTATGGGTTGAAACAATCTCCACGTGCTTGGTTTGACAAGTTCACTCAAGTACTGAAGAGACATGGATACACTCAAGGACAGAGCAATCATACATTGTTTGTTAAACATCATAATGGCAAGATGGCTGTTCTAGCTGTGTATGTTGATGATATAATCCTTACAGGAGACGATGAGGTAGAAATCAATCAAATCAAGGAAGCTTTGGCACGAGAATTCCAGACCAAGGATCTTGGAGAGATGAAGTATTTTCTTGGGATGGAAGTCGCTCGATCTAAGGGAGAAATCTATATTTCCCAAAGAAAGTATGTATTCGATCTATTGAAGGAAACAGGGATGACTGGCTGCAGACCTAGTGACACACCCATCCGGGTTGACAAAATAGATAACGAAGGAGATGTTGGAAAACCTGTGGACATAGGAAAATATCAACGAATGGTAGGAAAGTTGATATACTTGTCTCATACTAGGCCAGACAATGGTCAGTCAGCATTCTCATAATCCTAAACAGAAACATTTAAATGAAGTCTATAGGATCCTTCGGTACTTGAAGGGTTCTCCAGGACGTGGCTTACTATTCAAGAAGACTGGCAAACGGAATGTAGAGCTATTCACTGATGCAGATTGGGCAGGTGATCAAGATGGCAGGAAGTCTACATCTGGATATTGTACATATGTGTGGGGTAACTTGGTTACATGGAGAAGTAAGAAACAAAGTGTAGTTGCGAGAAGCAGTGCTGAAGCTGAATACAGGGCTATAGCACTGGGAATCTGCGAAGGCATATGGCTAAAACGGATTCTTGAGGATTTGAGGGAGTGCATAAATCTTTCTATCAAAGTCTATTGTTATAACATGGCTGCAATTAACATTGCTTATAATCCAGTTCAACATGATAGAACCAAGCATGTTGAAATAGATAGACATTTTATAAGAGAAAAAATTGATGAGGGTATCATTGATTTAAGATATATACCCATCATTGATTTAAGATATATACCCACTAAGGAGCAGAGTGTAGATATTCTCACTAAAGGACTACCCAAGGATAGATTCCAGTACTTGATTGGCAAGTTGAACTTGATTGACATCTATAGTTCAACTTGAGGGGGAGTGTAGAAAAGTTACTACACAACATGTTTGTATTAGCTGGCCACTATCTATTATGTTTGTATTAGCTGGCCACTAACTAAAGTAATCTATATCATGTGAAGGCATTAAGCTACTAGTTGTCCATTACCTAAAGCATTTCATTTTGTCCAATATCTGTCACCCTTCTTCATGTATATATATGTGTGTAGATGGTGTAAATGTATATAGTAGATTTGCGTCCAGATTCTCTTCAAAGGTTACCTTTAATAATGGCCAAAACAACATCCCTTTCTTCAAAAAAATGCTTCTAAATCATGAATGCGGGTGTCTCCTGGGGTAAAAGGGAGCAAGGTAGGAGGATCTTTCCCATAAATAACCTTGAATGGGGAATAACCTGAAGATGAATGATAGCCAGTATTGTAAGAGAATTCAGCCCAATGCAGAAATTGAGACCAACGCTTTGGAAAATCTTGGCAAAAACATCTTAGATAAGCCTCCAAACACCTATTAACAACCTCAATTTGTCTGTCTGTTTGGGGATGGTAAGAAGTGCTCATCCTTAAAGTAGTGCCACTGAGGCGGAATAGTTCCTTCTAAAATGCACTTAGGAAAATAGGATCTCTATCAGAAATAATGGATTTAGGAAAACCATGTAGATGAACAATTTCTTTGCAGAAAAGGGCAGCAACTGATTTGGCTAAAAATGAACGTGACATACCCATAAAATGGGCCGATTTACTAAATCGGTCTACTACTATGAAGGTGCATTCCCAACCATGAGACGGAGGCAACCCAATTATAAAATCCAGCAAAATATCCTCCCATATGTGGGATGGAATTGGGATTGGTTGCAAGAGACCCCCTGGAGCTTGTGGGATGTATTTGCCACGTTGACAAGCTGAACAATTCTGGATAAAGGAGGTGATCTCCTCTTTCATGTGTTGCCAAAAGTAAAATTGTTGTAAACGCTTTAGTGTTTTAAGGACACCACCATGACCACCAATTGGCGTTGAATGGAACTCCTTGAGCAATTGTGATGTTAGAGGAGATTTTGCAGGCAAGACCAAGCGATCCTTGTAGTGTAGACAACCATCATTGAGTGAGAAATGAGGCATTGAATGAGGGTCAGCTTGTAAAGCGGCTTTGACTGAGGATGTATATGTATCTTGATTCAGTAGGGTTGGCAGGTCCTCAAATAAGGAAGCATGAGGAATAACCAAGGAGAAAAACTCACCAGAATGTGGTATGCGGGACAAGGCATTAGTAGCTTGATTTGAAGAACCAGCCTTGTAGATGATTTGAAAGTCATAAGGAAGGAGTTTCAAGATTAAACGCTGCTGGGCAAGAGTTGTAATTCGCTGCTGTAGGAGATACTTGAGGCTGAAATGGTCAGTGTGAACCTCAAACTTGCACCCTAATAAGTAATGACGCCATTTTTGCAATGCGGAGACTAGTGCCAATAACTCTTTATTATAAACAGACTCATTTCACTTTGATTGAGACAAACCCTTGCTGTAAAAAGCTATTGGATGGCCATTTTGTTGCAAAACAGCTGCAATACCCATAGAAGATGCATCACATTCCACAATGAATGATTTGGAAAAATTCAGAAGCTGTAAAACAGGCGCATTGACTAAAGCTCTCTGAAGATCTTGAAAGGCAGTTAATGAGATGATGTCCCACACAAAAGAGTTCTTCTTGGTCATATCAGTGAGTGGTTTGGCAATTTGACCATAATGTTTGATGAACCTTCAATAATAACCTGAGAGGCCTAAAAACCCATGTAGCTCAGTAAGATTCTTAGAAAGAGGCCATTTATCAATTGCACTAATCTTATCCGGATCAACCTTGACTCCTTTTGCTGAAATGATGTGCCCCAAGAATGAAATGTCCAGTTGCAGGAAATCACATTTATCAGGATTGGCATAAAATTCATTGTCTCGTAGAAGCTGGAATATAGTTTCTAAATGAGTGATATGTTCTTCAGAAGTTTTTCTATAGACCAAGATATCATCAAAAAACACCAAGATAAATTTCCTGAGGTAAGGTTGAAAGAGGTCATTCATAATAGCTTGAAACGTAGAGGGAGCATTGGTTAGGCCAAAGGGCATAACCACCTGAATGAGTACGAAAAGTCGTCTTGGCTATATGTTGAGGATGGACTTGAATCTGGTGATAGCCCGAATGTAAGTCAATCTTTAGAAAAATACACTGCACCATGAAGTTCATCAATAGTTGGTATAGGATATTTATCTGGTATAGTAATTTTATTCAGCTCTCTGTTGTCAATACATAGTCGCTACATGGAGTCTTTCTTTGGGACTAGCAGAAAAGCAAATGGGCTAATTGAATAAATCCCTTGTGCAGCAATTTAGTAACCTGTTTCTCGATCTCATCTTTTTGAGCATGGGGATATCGATATGGTCGAATGTTAGGAGGTCTAGCACCCAGTTGAAGATGAATAGCATGACATTTCTCTCGAATAGGTGGCAAACAATGAGGTTCCTCAAATATATCAGCAAAATGTTGTTGTAAATCTTGTAGAATTTCAAAGCGTTGAATGATTTCCATACCATCATAACTCTGAAGTGTTATTGTGGGTGAAGTTTGAGTGAGGCCTTGAAGCTTATATCTTTTACCATTTACCCAGAAAATCATAAATAGTTTCTACCAATTTGCCTCAACTGTATTTAAAGAAGCAAGCCATTTTATGCCCAACACCATATCGACTCCACTGAGTGAGAGGGAAAAAGTCATCATGTATTATTAATTGTTGGACTTGTATCTCCAAATTTCGGCAGATAGTATTGCAGGAAACCAATGTGCCGTCGCCAACTTGAACTTCAAATGGATTAAATTGCTGCGGTTTAATATTCAATTCTACAACTAATGTATTGGAGATGAAGTTATGAGTGGACCCACTATCAATTAAGATTAATATTTCTTTCTTCATTAAGGTTCCCTTCACCTTCATCATTGTGGCAGCTGTGGTTCCGAGAATTTCATGCAATGATATTTTTGCTGAAGTAGAATCACCAGGGTCGTCTTCTTCAAAAGTCGGAGTACTTTCATCCTCCGTTTGATCAGATATCTCCATGATTCGCAGAGTAGATGAATTGCACCGATGACCTGGGGAAAACTTTTCACCGCATCGATAGCATAGACCCTTATCTCTCCTGAATTGCCGCTCGGAATCCGATACAGATTGATTCGGTGAAGGAGGTGGCAGTTTCGAATGGCCAGAGAATCCCGACGATGACGGTGATCGTGTTCGGTCCGAATTTGGTGCATTGTTTCCGTAATATCCAGTGGGATTTTGCTTCAGATAGGACTCTTTCGCGTTGGATGAATTAAATTGCTGACGTGGCACAACATTCTTATATTCATTAAAACCGCTGTTCCTTTCACGGAAATACATCGAGCGCTGGGGAGGCCGAGATGTTTGCTGACTTTGAAATTTTAATTCGAATTCCAGTGCTAAACTTGCCGCTTTATAAACTGTTCGGGATTTCTGAATTTTTACGTTTGCTTTCAATTCTTCCTTCAATCCATGAATAAAAATAGGCAATAAGCAATACTTTGGCTAGCCTTGAACCCTCGAAGAGCGACGTATGAATTCCTTTCTATATTCTTCTACTGTTCCCAATTGCTTAACATCGCATAAGAATATATCAGGATTTTGGAATTCCGTTGAAACAAAATTATCTTGAAATATCTCGATTAATTCATCCCAGAAGCGTATGGTTCTACTTGAAGACACCCAAGTAAAAATGTCGAGGGCGTCTCCTTCCAAGTTGATCGCTGCTACTTCAACTTTGACATCTTCAGGAGTTTGATAATACCGGAAATATTTTTCCGCTTTCATAATCCACTCTCTCGGATCCCCTCCTTCAAACTTGGGAAAATCGATTTTAGAAAAGGGCCTCCTATAAGACTACTTATACCACCCGGGGTTCTCTGCTTCAAACTTTTCATACTCTTCGGTTAGTCTTCTCAAATCTCTATCCTCCTATTCTTCCATTGGTTTCTTTTGATGCTTCAACTCCTTCATCTCCATATCCATACTCTGAATTTTATTCACCAGAAACGCCATATGCTGAACCAAATCGTCTGGTGGTTGAGGATTTTCGGGTTCCTTGGATGATTCAGCCTCAATATTCATATTTGGCTGATCAGACAATTGTTGTTTCCTTCTATAGTTGCCCATAACACACACAAATTGACCCAGAGAAAGATGTGCTCTGATTTCAAATTGATAGATCCTATAGAACTAGGATCTAAACACACAATTCAAGAACCCAGAATCTGAAGATTCTTGACCAAATTGACAATATAACATGGATTTGTATTTCTGCATGATCATTCTGTTTACATGATAGTGAATATATAAAATTACATAACTGACACACACAACTGAAAATAACTTCCTAAGGGATAAGATACACCTAAGTATAACTTCCTAATAAGTCTTAACCAACAATAACTTCCTAATACAAGACAACATCCTAATAACAGAATTATCCTTCTATAATTTTTCTTTTCCTTGAATAAACCAGCAAAGGACGTGCTGGTGCTTCTGGTAATATCCTATCTAGGTTCCTGGTTATCATTTTTTATTGCCGCAGTTTACCTGTGTTTAAAGCTCGAGTTTGTGGTTACCTAAGCCTAAGCTTTTGTTCTGTTTGGCTATGTGTTTCATTCAATAATGTTTCCAATCTCATTTTCTATTGTACCGTAATCAGTAATGATCTGATGTAATTGGATCAGAGATTAAATGGCATGAATGATTTCTTTTGATGAGAACTTATAGAAAAAATGGTTATGAAAATCACTGTGTTGTGTATAGATCAAGTTCGTTCTTATTTTTTCGGTTGAATGTGCCCGCAGTTGTGTGTTTGGAGCACAGATGGATGGGAAAAGCAGGCGAGTAAATATCTGCAGATGCCCAGTGGTCGAGCACTTGCACCTCTTGCTGATACCCGCGTTCAATTCCATCAAGATCAGATACATTTGCTGGCTGTTCATGAAACCCAAATAGCTATATTCGAGGCACCTAAGTTGGAATGCCTAAAGCAGGTGCGTGCTTCCTTTTTGTATAAGTCTGAATACATGCATTTAGTTTAGCAGATTAAACCTTTTTAAATTTGACTTGATGGAGTGGATTATGTTTAGTTAAGGTGATGTCTCTCACAAGCCTATTAACCTATTCTGTATTTGATCAGTTTGTTCCTCGAGAAGTCAGTGGTCCAATCACACATGCTACATATTCATGTGACAGTCAGTCAATATATGTGAGCTTTGAAGATGGAAGTGTCGGTGTTCTCACTGCTTCAAACCTCAGATTACGGTGCAGAATAAATCAAACTGCGTATCTCCATCCGAATCCAAGGTGCCTTTTATAACAAGTGTAATGAAAGGTCGTGTCATTATTTTCCTTCTTGTATATAACAGTGTTCTTTATACAGCTTGAGAGTGCATCCTCTTGTTATTGCCGCACATCCATCTGAAGCCAATCAGTTTGCATTAGGACTTACAGATGGTGGAGTATATGTTCTTGAACCACTAGAGTCAGAAGGAAGATGGGGCTCCCCACCTCCGACAGAGAATGGTGCTGGTCCGAGCACTGCTTCGGGAGCAACTTTATCGGAACAACCTCAAAGGTGACTGTGTATCTTGAAGTCTTTCTCCAAGCACCTTGAGTGTATGTATTGGATTGTGATCCCGCTCCCTAGTGCAAAGGGGAAGCTGCGGAATTTAGGTGGTGTTAGCCTTAGGATATGCCAAATCGAAACTATCACCTTCTTAGTGGCTTCCTAACCAATTTGTATTTCCATGGAATTTTCATATATATTTTTTTGGGTTCTCTATCCATTTAGGAGCACTACACCTAAATCTGTTTATGTAGGGTAAATTTAAAAGGGATGTTGGAGAGAGAGGAGGGTTAAGGTTTGCATTTTCCTTTTCCCTTTTGGTTGGGCCTGTTTTTTAATTGTTTTTATTGTTTTAGTTTTTTTTTTTTGGTATATATTGAGCTAGTCATTATATATTATTTTTACCCAGATTAAGCTAGATATAGTCCAACATGCTGTTCTGTTCTGTTGTTTACCTTATTTCAGTTATTTGCTATGATTCTTTTAGATTTATCAGTGGTAGAATACACTTCACTTTTCATTATCATGTCATTTTTCAATGTTTCAAGTTATTTGAATGTGCTGCTTGTAATGATCATTATATTCATTGTGAACGCCTGACATGCGAATATACTTGGTGAAAGAATTTAGGGTTATGGAGTAAATTTATCAATGAACTATTGGTCCAGATGCATTCAGTACAATAAACTATTAAGTGGATCAAAACTATTTGCAAACTTTTAAAAATGTAAAATCCACACAATGCCGTTAGTTTGAAGGTGGTAACGTTGTTAGTCTGAGGTCTGAAAAAAATTACAGAATAGGACCTATATGTTTATGAAACTATATTTTAGTCATAAAAACATTTCAACATTTTTATTTTAGTCCCTACTATAGTGAAAATTATAAAAACAATTTGGGATTGTAAGAATTTTTTTTAAAAAAAATTTGGGTTCTTTTCTGTAATTTTTGCAGGGTCATTCCACCATTCAAATTTCGGCACTTAGCTTTAGCTTGGCCTTTGCCTATTAAGGAGGCTTGTAATTTTAAAAATTTTGTAAGCAGCCTAACAAATCACAGGCTTCACCTCAAAACAAGCATACTTTAAATAGGGTGAAAACATACCTACTTTAAACAGGCCGAAAACACACTTACATCTAACATCATTTTTAAAATAGGTCTGTTTTTTGCCTGTTTAAAGTAATTATGTTTTCGCCCTGTTTGAAGTAAATTTGTTTTGAGGTGAGGCTTGTGGTTTGTTAGACTGTTTACAAAATTTTTAAAATTATAGACCTCCTTAATAGGCCACACGTCAGGCTAAGGTTTAAAAAAAGGTCTTTAACTAGAGACGGATTTAGGCCCCGCAAAAATTACAGAAAAGAACCCAAAATTTTAGAAAATTATCTTTAGGCCCATAAATTTTTTATAATATTCACTTTAGTTTCTCCATATAAAGTACGTGGATGAACTAAAATAATAATTTTGAAATGTTTTTGTGGCTTAGGTATAGTTTCATAAACATATGGGTCATATTCTGTAATTTTTGTTAGACCTCAACTAACGGCGTTACCTTCAAACTAATGGCATTATATGGGTTTTACATTTTAAAAAAAGTTTGTTGGTAGTTTTGGTTACTTAATAATTTATTATGTTGGATGCTCTTGGACCAATAGTTCATTGGTAAATTTGCTACTTCACCCAAGAATTTAAGGCGCTCTAGAATGATCTAGGTGAAACTATTTTGGACAAACACGTCTTGCAACATTTTAATAAAAATTTCGACAGTTAATACTGTTTTAAACTGAATTCGCTTGGGACTTGAGCATTTTCAACTAAAATTTGGTCATTTCTAGGCCATTGTTCTTGACTACCATTATTATTCTTTTCAAACGTGTCTGAATCTATGGTTGAGCATGGTTCGTAAGAGTGAGGAGCTCTATTTTGTTACAATTTGTCAAATATGGACCTCTGATCCTTTCATAGCATATTTAAGGGCGTGTTTGTTGGAGGTTGAGTTTGGTTTTGTTTAAGTAAACTTTTCAAGTAAACGCGACATGAGTTGATTTATAATTTCATATAACATAAATATATTTTCTTTATGTAGATTGTAGAGGCTAAAAAGCACTAAATTTATTCATTACCACGTCCTCCGGTTCAACATCTGAGTTTTTTCAGTCTTTTAAGCCAACGTAGACTGAATCAAGGTTCCAAATTCAACTTTGAACGCCAAAATCTGATGTCTGATTTTTTCGATATTTATGATTCATTGATTGTATAACTTTCTGCATATTTTATACTATTTTTGGTATTTTAATATAAAATTTACGGTATGATATAATTTATATTTCGAGTTAAGGTGCAAAAATACATATGAGCTTTTTCCTTTAGAGCGCCCAGCACCACGTGCTTTTTTTAAGAGTAAAAATACACACATGATTACTATTTTGGAGTAAAAGTCACATCTCACTATTAAGTTACTGTTCACCTCGTTACTGTTCACTTTATCTTTTTCTCTCTCATCACAGTGAATAGTAATTTAACGGTGAGATACAACTTTTACTTTAAAATGGTAATCACGTGTACTTTTGGTCTCAAAAAAAAGTACGTGGTGCTGAGCGCTCCTAAGGAAAAAGTTCATGTGTATTTTTACACCTTAACTCTTATATTTATAAGGGTGTGATATTGGAAGGGGTCTACATGTATGATATAGACTTGTTTGGACGGCTTTAAAGACAATGTCAATGCCTTCGAAAACAAATACTAGAAAGAATTTTTCAACATCACATAAATTAATATCTCTGTTTACAATAATCAAATACATAATTTTATCAACCATAACTCTTTATTTATATCATTAACTACGGGGTGTTCCTTTTTGTCCGCTCCCGATTGTTACGTAGTTAACATTTTCTTCTAAGAATTCACGAAGAAACAAAGCAAAGAGACAAATGAATCTAGGAAGAATTATTCAAAGAATATATAAAAAAATTATTTTATAGATAAGTGCATTAGTGTCACATTTTCCTTCGTCCTCATCATAAGACCCCGTGCAAGTTGTATAAATTATCAATTATTTTTCGTCCATGTTCTTTCTTTTGACATTTCCTAAATTATTAACTTCAAACGCCCAGTAAAACTTTATAATGGATATTTTTGAGAAAAAGTTGATTTTTTAAAAATAAATCTAAAAATATTAATTAATTATAACTTAATCTATTAATTTATGAAAACATTTTAACATGTCCTACTAATTACAGGGAGAGAACGCATCCACATTACTCTTCAAGACTAATTATAACTTATTTGTAAATACGGCCACTTCCTCACTTTCTTCATATAAAACAAATTTATAGAGTTGATCTTAATTCTAAATATAAAACATTATTTTTATATTTATTATTTTTTCCCTAATTTTCCTTTATTGATATTTCTTCAAAAAATAGTTAAGGATGAGAGGGATGAATGAAATTAAGGAAGATGACTAGATATTTTAAAAATTACATGTTATATCAACTAATTTAACTACTTTCCTTAATCTAATCAAATTAGATAAATATTTTTTTTTATTAAAGATCAGATGAGTAATAAACAATGATTACAATAACTAATAAAAAGGAATATTTGTTGGAAAATTCTATTATAAAATTTATTAACCGAAGTAGCCAGGGACTCAAGTCTTTGAACCGGCTTTCTTTAATTGTATGCAGTGATGAACCCATGATTTTAAATTTGTGTCTACACAATTAGTAGGGGATTTTAAGGAAATTTTTAAATGCATTAAAAAAACAAAAGAATATAGATGAAAAAAAAGAAAAGAAAATTTTAAGTTAACATAGAAAAATAATAATCAAGAGTCAATAATACAAATTGACAATTTAAAAGGTCTTGATATTTTTTTTGTAGTGCTTATGACAATTCATAAGAAACCCCTAAGATCAATTTTATAAGATGCAATAAGAATGCAAATTCAAAATCTTTCATGGCATACAAAATGTAACCTATATCAGTTATTGCAGCATCATTTTTCTTATAAAATTGAGTAAATGATGGTTAGTTTATAGAATGAACTGAAGTGAATGAAAAATGAGATCCAGAGGAGGGGGGAATAAAGTAGGGAGGGAATTAAGAATGAGAGGATGAAATGATGGTGATAGTACAAATGGAGCATGGAAGGGTGAACTTTTGAGGACACCAGGAGGGAGATTGCATCTAAAAATTGGATTTGATGATAAAGGAGGGTGGATGTGGGGGTTGAGTAAATTAAAAAAAAAAATTCCATGAGCTTTACGTCTCCACTTGCAGACAAGGGACCTAGTGTGGGTACGCTAGTGATTGTATGTAGGGGTGGGAATAGGGCGGCTCCAGTCTGGCCTATTTAAGGCCTGAATGGGTCTGACCTGTTTATCAAAAAGGTCAGGTTAAGGCCTATTTAAAAGCCTAAATATGTAAATAGGTTAGGCCTACTTTGTTAAGGCCTGGCCTGTAGGCCTTCAAGCTTGGTCTATTTACATATTAAATAAATATAATTAAATTTATATGATATAAATAATATAATAGTTATTATTTTTCATTTTTATATTTTAATTTTAAATTATATTTATATAGATTTTGATAGGTTCAAAGTGTATTAAGCCTATTTATGACCTCTAATGCCTATAATATGAAGCCTTTTTAAAAGCCTACATTGTAAGTAGGCCTTTAAAAAGGCTTCAGGACCGATCAAGCCTTATGAAGGCTCAAGCTTAAGCAAAAAAAAAAAAACCTGAATTCAGACTTAGGCCCAGGCTTAGGCCTTTTACCTCTATTACAAGTTTAGGCCTATTTAGCCAAAACCTGACCTAACCTATTCTATGCCTAATTGTACGTGACATTTCTTCATTTATGTATAGATGTCTTTGGTTTTGTAAGGTACAAATAGTTGAGAAACACATGCTCCTAACGACCGGCTTTCGTCTAATGCATTACCGTCCGCTGCCCTCTTATATTAAAAAAATTCATGAAGTAATTTTTTTAAGTATCAATTAGTATTATAAATTATCTTTTTAATATCTATTAGTATTCTTAATTTTTTTTTTTAGAAAAAAAAGAGGCATCTGCACCGTTTTGCGCCTAAACAATCCAGTTTTACGAGAGCCGAATCCCCTCTAATGAGAGGTTGCACATGAGTTTCTAAATAAATTTTTGGGATCTTTAAATAATAAATTTTGTAATGAGAAGCGATTTTCCTTGAATTAAAAAGACAATGACAGTGACACGTGGAAAATGTCCAAAACGGCGACAGGCAAAACGACTTCGTTTTGGGGGGGAATCACGAAGAAATGTAATAAATATCTTGAGGAAGAAGATTATTGTCCGTGGATCACGCCCGCGTTTGTTCTTTTCATCAGTCTCACGCACACAGCTCTTGTACCTTCGCATGCCCACAAAGACAGGGACGACTCACGCTGCTTCCACCTCTCTGCATTTCTTCTTCTCACTCCTCAACACGTAGCCTTCTCTTCTCCGATCGCGATCCACCGTAATTTGATTTTCTATTCACTCCGCAGATCCGATCCTCCCCCGAGTTTTGCAGAGTTTGCGTATACAAGGTAATCCTATTTTTTCACCTTCAAAACTGCTTTTCTTGTTCCCAATTCCCTTCCAGTTTTCGGGAGCAAGCGAATTTTGGTGTACTCAGTAGTTGTTTGCGCAATCGCGAATGGCATCGAGCTCGATCCGTAAGGCGATTGGCGTTGTGAAGGACCAAACTAGCATTAGCATAGCGAAAGTCGCCGGAAATTTAGCTCCTGACCTTGAAGTCTTGATAGTCAAGGCCACGAGCCATGAGGAAGTCCCGGCCGATGATAAATATATCAGGGAGATTTTGAATCTTACTTCGTATTCCAGGGGTTATGTTACTGCTTGCGTGATCACTGTCTCGAAGAGGCTCGGAAAGACGCGCGACTGGATCGTGGCTCTCAAGGTTCTAATGCTTGTTCATAGGCTATTGGTTGATGGACATCCTTTGTTTGAAGAGGAGATTGTGTACTCCAGTCGGAGGGGCATGAGGATATTGAATATGTCCGATTTCAGAGACGAAGCGCATTCCCATTCTTGGGATTATGCTAGTTTTGTGAGGCTGTATGCCATGTATCTTGATGAGAAAGTTGAGTTTATGGCGTATCTGAAGAAGCTGAAAGGTGTCGAATCAGCTGAAGGTAAATTTGCTGACAAAGACGATAGCTGGGGACCATCTCGACGTGGTTATGGTGAATACAGGGATGAGTTTAATCCTGGGATGGGTAGGAGGACGAGTTCTTACGGTGACGTGAATGAATCAACTGAGAAAGATCAGAAGAGTGCGATTACTCCTGTGAGAGACATGAAACCTGAGGGGATTTTGGACAGGTTGGATCGTTTGCTTCGGATTCTTGATCGTGTATTGGGTTGTAGGCCAAGTGGTGCAGCAAAAAGTAGCAGGCTAATTCTCGTTGCTCTTTACCAAATTGTAAGAGAAAGCTTCAAGTTATACGTAGAGATATGTGAGGTATTGGGAGTATTATTGGATCGATTCACAGAGATGGAATATGCATATTGTGTAAAAGCCTTTGATTGTTATGTCAGTGTGGCCAAAATGATTGATGAACTCGTAGATTTCTACAATTGGTGTAAAGATGTGGGAATTGCAAGGTCATCAGAGTACCCTGAAGTTCAGAGGATTACTGATAAGCTTCTGGGAACACTTGAAGGTTTTCTGAAGGGAATGACTAATAGGGCTAAAAGTCCTGAGAGGAAAATAGAACTGAAGGAAGTTGTCAAAGAACCAGAACCAGAACCAGACATGAATGAGGTGAAGGCTCTTCCTGCTCCAGAAAATTTTACACCTCCACCCCCTCCAGTAGCTCAACCTAAGACTCCTCCACCTCCTCCTCCTCAACAATTAGTGGATCTAAGAGATAATGGCAATTCGGCTGATGAACAAGGCAATAGACTAGCTCTGGCTTTGTTCTCTGGACCTCCAACACTAAAATCGGAAGGTTCCTGGGAAGCATTTCCTTCGGATGGAGGATCTGAGGTGACTTCTGCATGGCAAACACCGGCAGCTGAACCGGGAAAAGCAGATTGGGAGCTGGCATTGGTGGAATCTAGTAGCAATTTGTCCAGGCAAAAAGCAGATTTAGCAGGAGGTTTTGATTCATTACTTCTAAATGGCATGTATGATCAAGGTGCTGTGAGGCAACATGTAAGCACATCACAAATAAGTGGTGGGAGTGCTAGTAGTGTGGCACTTCCTGGTAAGAGTGCCACCCAAGTACTGGCTCTGCCAGCGCCGGACGGCACTGTTCAGGCCATAGGGCCACAGGACCCGTTTGCAGCATCACTTTCAGTGCCACCACCTTCTTATGTGCAAATGGCAGAAATGGAGAGGAAGCAAGGGATGCTTGTACATGAACAGCTGATATGGCAGCAATATGGGAGGAATGGGATGCAAGGCCAAGTGGGTTTGGCTAAGGTAGCTGGAGGAGGGTCTGGCTTCATTGCTTCTGGTTCTCAACCAATGATGATGCCTTATGGAATGCCACAACACAATGGCATGGGGCAACCAGGAGGATACTACTATGCACCATTTTGATGGTGCTTGCTACTCTGTTTTCAAGGGCCTTTTTTTTTTTTTTTTTTTCCCGGCGTAGAAGATACAAATCAATTAAAACGGTCTTTCTCATTTTGTTTCTTCATGACCTTGTTATATCCTCGTTTCCGACTCACCTTGTCTGGAAGGCCAAAGTTTCTTAATTTTGTCTCTCTAATTTTGTCCATGGGGATTTATTTGACGGGCTTGTTTCAATTCAGACTTTATAAAAGAGCAATAATATATATATATATATATATATATATATATATATATATATATATAGGAATCCATGTGATGCGCTTTTCTTTTTGCAATGTAATTTTTACACAATTCTACCCATCCTTATCAGGGAGCGGGTTTCCTCAGCGGTTTCCTCTCAAAATCCCTCAGAAGCAAGTGCAGACCAGTGATTCTTCATCGAAAAAATCTTAGACTGCCAGGTGGTAAAAACTCGTTTTATCACTGCGTTTTTACGATTTTTTTATTAAAACGATTTTACTAATTTTCTAAACGTTTTTAAGTTTTTACGATTTTTTTATGATTTTATTACATTACGATTTTATGTTTTACGATTTTTTATCCTTCTTCTGATTTTACATAAAATCTCGATTTTAACAACCTTGGTCCATTGTAATATCTTCAAAGCACACTTAGAGCCGAGCCTGAAAATTTATTTAAGGATCTTAAAAAAAAAACCTGAAGTATATTTTTACTCTCAGTACTTGAAATAATAGTTCAACAATATTAAAATTATTTTAGGATCTTGAAAAAATATTTTAGGATACTGATTGGTATTAAAAATATATTTTAAGATACTGTCTGGTAATAAAAAAATATTTCATAATCTTGAAAAATTATTTTAGGATTTTAAAAAAATATTTTAAGTACTGAATGGTACTAAAAATATATTTTAAGATACTATATGGTACTAAAAAAATACCTCATGATCTTAAAAAATTATTTTAGGATCTTAAACAGGTATTTGACCGTATTAAAAATATATTTTAGAATTTATTTTTAAGATGCTAAAACAATTTTTTAGGGTTCTAAATGTGCTTTAAAGGTATTAGAATGAACCATCAAGACTTCATTGATGAGGAATCAATGGTCTGACACGCGCTTCTGAGGGATTCTGAGAGAGGAGCCGTTGAGAAAATCCGCTCCCATCTTTATCCTCCTTATCTTATCTCGCCTTGCTTTTACCTTTTTGGTAACTCTTGATGCTTCTTATAAACTCACAACTCCAACAAATCAGATCCGTTACGAAAGCCGATCTCTTCGTGAGCAAGGAATGGCAATCTACTTTATATTGCTGAAAAAAGAACTAGGGTAAAGTTACACAAATTTTACACACACACACAGAGCTTAATTTTATTTGAAAGTAGATAAAATATTTTTATATTATTTATTATCAGATAAAAATATTTATAAACAAAATAAATATAATTATATTTTTTGTATTTTGGTTTAAAACGGGTGTGATTTTCCTATGGCAAAAGTTAACTGTAGAAAATGGATTACAAGTTACTTATTGAGGGTTGGTTGGGCAAAATTATATGGAACGAGTGAAATAAATAAAGGCAGACTATTTTATTTTATAAATTGAGGAAATATGAAGGGAAAATTCCTTCCCTAGTGAGTTGCATTACCCGCTAAGTCTATTCTAATTAATGTTACCTCTGATGGCTTTGGATCTCTTGGCGTAGGTTTGGAAGTTTTAAATTAAAAATTCATAGTGCCTCTTGAATGAGGGGAGGGGTAAAGGGGGAAAAAAAGAGAGTAAGTAAAAAAAAATTATTGAGAATATAATCTCCCATTCTCACTAGTTATTTTGTTCAATCAATGAATTACATTTTTTACCCAATGACATTTAAATAAGATTAAGGTGTAAAAATACCCATAAATTTTTCCTAAAAGGCCTCAAATACCATAAACTTTATTTGGGTTTAATAATGCCTATGAACTCTTTTAAAAAAAGGGGCAGTTTTCCCCTTTCATGCACATTTTTGCATCCAAATAAAATGTATGGTATTTGATGCTCTTTAAGAAAAATTTATAAGCATTTTTAAACTTTAACCCTCAAACAAGACACACTACTTAAAATGGAGTTTATATGTGACCTTATGAATAGTGAAGGACTTAAATGACTTCTTCTAGAATTTGTTATATATTATATTAAAATGTTAAAGCTTCGTTAGATTAAACTTAAATGAATGTTAATGTAATTATTTCTATATATAAACAAATCAACTCATTAAAAGAAAAAAAAAATGAATGTTAAATGTTTTAAAAATTATAGCATGAATGGTAAAACAAACTATATTTCATGAATAAAATGTCTTACAATTTAGAAACTTAATAAGGTCTTATTTTACTATCAAAATTTGAAGCTATGGAGATACGTGACAAAGTAGTATAAATGTGTATTTATAAATATGAAATACATGCCAATAGTCTTATAATAACCTAAAGGCTCAAAAGTTCCCGAGTCGTGATTTATAATCTCGTAATATTACTACTTGCCTCTTTAATTAATATTATATATATGTGTGTGTGTATAACACATCATATCATCTATATAATACAAAAACGTTTTATTTTTATGAAAGGTTGGTCTCATAAACTGAGCAGTATCAATGGAAGTCATGAACTTCATCCAACACTAATACAACAATATCATTAGATAAATAATCATTTCTAAATAATAGGGTATCCTCATTTGAAAAATTAATTAAATGCCATACAACTTCTTGACTACTTGTCGCTTGTCACCAAAACTTTCTACACCAGCTACAACAGCACTATCACCTCCATTTTCCTGTTTGTATTCTCGAACATAAATAAACTTCATGCAAAATATATTTACTGAGATCTATAAGATTAAGATTCATATCAGAATCTGGTATCTTGTTCCTCTAGGACTGGACTAGTTCATTGCCTCAAACCTCTGATCCTATGCACAAGAGAACAGGCAGTACAGATGCGGTAGTTATCCAATAACTTCCATTTTTTAGCTGAGTTAATAATCCACTAGCTTTATATATAAATGATAAAATTGATCAACTTGCCAAGACCTTCACTTATACATAAAATGGCGGTGAATCCAAACATAAATGCACCAATTTCCTCTGATATTGCCCAAAATATTCGCCAGCAGCAATGACCTCTTCACTCTGGGGATCTAAACCAGGAAAGTGTAGAAGGTTCTCCTTGATGGAAGGACTTTCATTATCATCCGTAACATCTAAGCTGGCAATTATTTCTGCATGGATCTCATGGCATGCAAGGATGAACATTGTTGCTGTTTCAGGTAGTTGAGCCTCACGGAGAGCTGCCAGTGCCTCTTTTAGTGCACCAGCAGCAACATACAAAATCAGAGCCCTGCAAAAGATCATTGTTGAGTCTAAATTCTAGTTGATAAAGGGAAGATTCGAAGAAAGAAGGACAAATTGTACCTCCAGATATTATGTTCAGTGCGCAGAACATATCCAGCCCACCTTTGTAATACTCTGAAATAATAATACCGATTAGAGGTGAAAATCTCCTAATCAAGATGACGAAGGTTTCAAAGTCTTTCTCATGCTCATGCAGTTACAGAAACGGTTCATATTTGTAAGGGGAAAATATGTTAAACTTGCGGCTAAAAGAAAATACTCCATCAAGTCCTTAATATAGAATAAATTTGGAGAGTAATCTAGATCCTAAATATAAGACATATTTTTCATAGTTGTCATTCTTTTCTTAATTTTTTCCTATTAATGCCCTTGCAACAAAAATCAAGGAGCGGGAGTGAGGGAATGAAAGAAGATGGCTAGTTAGGGTTCTTTAGAAAATACATATCATATTAACTAATTTAACTAGTTTCATTAATCTAATCAAATTAAATAAATATGTTTTATATTAAAGCACCCTAGGAAATTAAGAATGTGCAAATGCGGCTTATGAGACTATGATATGATATGAAATGAAAGTAGTTATTCATAGTAAGAAACAGTTGGAATGAGTTAAAAAAAGCAAGGACCTTGCGTAATCTGATCCCTTTAAGTGAGTAGCAGCTAAAGTTGAAGCATCCATCCAGCATCCGGCATCTTGTAGCTGTATAAAGACATGGTGGGTATATTTCTTTAGAAAAATCAGGCCATTATATTGAAAGGGTTTTTCTTTTATTTATTTATTGAAGTTTCATAGAGCTAAGGTTCTGTCAAGTTCAATTTCTAAACTAAACGTGCCCGACATATCTCTTCTAAACCAAGTAGCAAGGAAGGCCACATTATGATTTTTTAATCCTTGGATGACCTTGTGAGTGATCAAACCCACCCCCACGCCCTATACAAAGTGGTCACTTTGCCACCACTAAGGCAATGCACCGTGTGCGATTTTTTTTATCATTAGTATGTGAACAATGTTATCACATATTATAAAGCTTAAAATCACATATTATCACACGTTATGGGCAGAGAATGCGTCTGGATACCAAACTCTAACCTACAATTTTATACGTTTGACAATGCACCCCAGGTAAAAACTGATTAAAAGTATTTGCATCTGGGTTTAGATGAAATCTGCTCAGTACTACTAAATCCTTGAAAGCACAGAGATTACCGGAACTTCATTAAAAATGCAGCCCAACCTGAGAACATGCTTCTTGATATCTTCCAACAGCACAGAGAAGATGGGTTCCTGTTAATGACCTGTCAGCCCTCACCATGTTTGCTGCAACAACCTAACATGATATGATAAATAACTTTAGAGCATGAAATATATTGTCATATATCAGCCAACCAGAACTTTTAAGTTTGACGACAAAACATATTCAATTTGTCTAAGTTAAACTCAAACCTTCACTGCAAGTTCATGAAGAGACCTTGAAACAGTTGAAGAGAGAGCAACTGCACGGAGAGCATTCAAATAGAAGTAAGAGCTCTCTGGTGGAGTGGAAAGCAATAAACTAACTGCAACTTCTAAGTCTCCAACTGACACAAGCCTGATAGTAGAAAATACAAAAGGAATTCCCAAGTGAATTAATTGTCACATATTTTACAAGCACTTGACAACTTGTTAAGCAAAGCCTATTGCACATTTGCACTAAAGAAGTTGAACTAAACACACCCCTAATAGAAATTATAACTGATGCCAGATTAGCTTACTCATGCACACGGTTCTGTATAACCTCTTCGCCCTCTAGACTTTCGTGCCAAGAAATGCGTTCATTTGTACATTCCCGCAACTCTTTCTGGTCAAACGCCATCAACCTAAGCTGACCTTGACTCTGCTAATTAAATTGCCAAGCTCAGACAAAAGTGGAAATTTGGGACACCAAGGCATGTTAAATGATCAAACAGGCGATGACTTACCATTACATCTCTGCCCATTTTTTCTGCTGCTTTTCCTTTTGATGTGATCCTAGACAGCATAGATTTCTCATCAACCTCGAGGAATGGTTCTGATACATGTCCTTTTGATAGAGGCTTATTCAAAAGCTTGTTCATGAGATGTTTGAGTGCTTGAGGCAGCTGAAGCCAAAATAGAGCTTCTGAGGATTCACCAAACACTGCAGCAGCAAAGGCAAACCTAAGGACACAACCTTTATTCACCACACTGGCATACATCTTTGCCCTCTCGTCATCAAGTATGCAGCCTTGGGAGAAGAGAATGTTGGTGAAGGTTAAAACATCACATATATGTGAATTGCCAAATATAAGAATCTTCATGATGAAAATACATGCATAAGAAGATATAGACCTTCTTTTCGATATGGTTCAAGAATTTTCAAAAGCATCTCTGGCACTGCAGTGTCACCAAGAGGTGGTAAATCAATCATGTATGTACGGAGATCTCCAGTAGACGATGAAGCTCCAGGTATGAAGTGAGGCCTCTTTTTTATGGTTGTACTTCTAGTATTAAACCAAGATGGCTCAACTCCCAGTTGTAAAATCATTCTTAACGCCTGTAACGATTTCACCGACCAATTGAAAGTGCATGCAGTTTAGCCACACATCAAGCAGAGTCTCAAACATCATGAGCATAAATTAGCTGATAATTAGGAAAAGACAAAAGGCATGTACATTTGACAAACTTTAGAATTTCGAGTTATATTGTTCAGCACTAACCACAAAAGCCAAGTTAAGCTTTGGAGTATCATCTGTGTGTGTAATTTCCCAAGGGTCCTTATTTTATGTGAAGCTCATATAACTATATTCTATTCAAGACTGATCATTTGGTACAGAACTTCCAACGAAGGAAGAAAAAGAAAAACCCATTTAGGAAGATGAATTATGCAGACCACGCGCCAATTTTGATAACAGTGCATTGTTGTCAGGCTAACTCAAAGAATGAAGCCTACGACAACTCGAAACTTAGAAAAAAAGCATGAAAAATATTAAATAACAACTCTTGTTGTTTTCGGTGAAAAGGTTAGTTGATGTTAAAAAATAAATAAATACTCAGGTATCCTATAGTGATTAATATACAAAGGGGTGAGATTGATCATATTTTGATTTAAATTTGAAACGGTAAGCAACTGAAGGGAAAAAAACACTTCAATAAAATTGGTAAATTAAATGCTGGCATAATACCAGGGCATGTGGCGTAGGAAGTAGTATTGGACAGCACAAAGGCATTGGCCGGAATCTCTCCTTCATAGTTCTAAGATGAGGTGCATAGCCAAGTCGTTCATCACTTCTGCTTAACAAAAAACATGTCACTCACTGATTACAAAAATTAAGAACTAGCTAGGTAACCTAGGAAGCATAGGTGTTTGAAAAAAACCGAGGATATTCTAATACTATAACAACTTGCTTCATCAATTTGCCATCTATTTATAAGCATCCATATTTCAACCACCTTGAAGACGATAATACCTATGTAAAGTTGCTTATGTAAAGATTATACACAATCAATAAACATCTTTCGTTGCCTATGTAAAGTTGATATACACAGTCCACGGGAATTCAAACTTCACATTATAAAACTATATTGGCACAGTACAGAAAATCAAGATGCCTACTGGGTTCAGATTTTCTAATCTTTTCTACTTGACAGTGTTTAAACAAAAGACTTCAGGCTTGAGAAGCTTAGCTCACAGTTGCTTTTCCAGTAAACCACAACAACAACAACAAAGCCTCATCACACTAGATAGGGTCAGCTATATAGCTATATAGATCGCACGACGTTACTGTGTTCTATCAAAAACCAAACATTTGGATATATTATTAATCAAATGATCCCGCTTTGAGTGAGTGTTTGTTTCAGTCTTCCTCTACCTCTCTTTTCTAGTAAACCACATTCCCCTAAATCCTAACTTTGAGCTAAACATTCTAGTTGAGTTCTAGGCCGCCAACTATATCCTGTCCCTCAATAGAGAGACTTGACACTTACATGTTAATTTCAACAAGGCGAAAGCTACCGTCAGCTCCAGCAAGGCACAACATCAGTGGATCATTCTTGTTGGTACGCAAGGGCAACCAATCAAGTTCCAGTGCAAGGGTTTCAGGACATTGGGGCTGCAAAAATGAATTGTTCAACGGGTCTGGTGAATCCTACAAAAGAGCAAAATGATCTAAGGAATAGATAGAGTCAAGTCTTGATCGTAAGATCACTAACCAGTTTCAATGAAGCTTTAGATATATATGAAATTAATTGAATCTGACTCAATGAAGTTAAGTCACGATTCACTATAAATTCATCAAAGTTATGAAGTAAAACATAATAAGCTGTGTATGCATGCTTGGCCATGGTGCAAAATTTTGGTTTTGTTTTTTAAATCACTTGATTAAGAACTTCCACAACAACGAAGCAGTTTAGTTTTTAGCCAAATCTTCCTATTGGTGAGTTTTAGCAAAGTCCTTAATATTTGAAAATTTTCATTAGAGGGCACCCAACCTCCTCATCCAAAAAATATGAGCATGTAGTGCTCATCCCTCTAATTTTGGGGTGGGGACATTTTTATTTTTATTTTATTTTGTATCTGTATTTATTTAGATTAAATTATTTGTTGCATTTTCAAATATTTTTTGCACCTAATATCTTAAAGTTAATTAATTTCTAATTCTGTATTCAAAAATATTTTTTCCTGTAACACTAGTCTTGAAATATTTTTCCAGTAGCACCTAATATCTGAAATATTTTTTCAACACCCAGTATCTTAAATCAATTATTTTTTAGTGCATGGAGTATTTTTTTCAAACAAATAAAAAAAGGCAGTTTTATTTGGTTATGAGCATTACATGCTCATCTTTTGGATGAGCATGGAACATGGATTCCATCCGAAAACAGACTAAGAATATGATGATGATAAAAGTACACGCATGACCAGGAAAAGCCATGTTTGCTTACCAAATCAAAAATAGAAAAGGTATTATCATAAAACAGAACAGCGACACGCCCCCGGCTACTGTCCCCCGGTACGTAAGGGGAAAATTCGATGCGCTGAATTCCTTCTCTGTGAGTATTGAATGAAGAAGAATGTCCAGTTGTCACATCCCACCATCGTATGTTCCCTGCCCTGTCTCCCATGACCTGAATAACCAACTTGGTCACAACTATAACTTAATTTAGATCAAATTCAATTGGTCTTTATGTTAGACCAACTTTGGAAATATGATTTATACCATGTGAGGCAAGCGGTATGCCATAGCAGTGATTAATCCATCTGATGATACAAAGGAAGAGGTAGGCCATTTAGGTCTGCAGACAAGTAAATATTAACTTTTATTCGATAAAGATGAACAACAGTGAAAAATTAATGCAAGAGTATTTTATAATGCAAACAAGACAGATTAATTCTTGCTAGATGGGAGTATGGATCGGAAATGGAAAAAAATGAAATCAGCAGTCCCTTGTGAAATAAGTTCTGAATTGCCTGGAAGAAGACAGTGCACTGTGCTTTCTAATTGCAGCATGGGACATTTCTACCTAAACCCCATACAAAGTGTCATAACGATGCATCTCTATTGGAAAATAAACATAGTTAAACACCTGAAATCTCTAATTCTTCGACCATCAACTTCAAAAACTCCGAGGGCTCCATTCACTAGAGCGAATGCGAAACTTTCAGAAGTGTCACCATGTGATACCTCCGTGCTTGTTGTACCTTCTGTATGGAGAAACATGTAAGCTTTACGAAGAAGAATGGAACGAGTGATTCTAGACCAGCTACAGTCCTAATAAAATCTAAGAACTTCCAAAACACAAGTTACTTGAATATGACGAAGGCCCCTTTGTTGGTGTTGATGTCTCATCTGTTGCCTCAACTGCTGGTTGCTGCCTTGCAACTGCATGTTGAGCAGGACGTGGAGTCGTTGGAAGAGTCCATTCCAATACAGTGAATGGAAGAGCTAATGATCTAAGCTACATGGAGATTCAGAGCATTATAAAAATCCCAGTGAAACACAGTCGTATCAACCAGACTTCATAACAAGTCAACTATACCACAGAAGCTAAGATTGATGCACTTAATGATAAAAATTAAAAATCAGCAAAGTTAGAGTATTAGCCAAATCCTGCATAAGTAATTTCAAAGATATTTCACACTTAAGCTGGTCATCACATTACACTCCAATCAAATGCACCAGCCAACATACCATGATGGGATTTTTAGTCATTGCCCAAACTTCCACTGGCGCATCACGAAACAAAATGAGAAGGTACCTGAAATATTGATGTGAATATCTAATTACTGAACTATGAAGTTGTCACAGGTTGCTCTGTGGAAATTGAGGGGAAGTGCAGCGTTGCGGAAGAAAAATGAAAATTTTATCCCCATGTCTTATCAGATGGGATGATATATTTTCCCATATTGATCACACAAATATAAAAATAAAAATAAAATTCCTTAGAAACCACAAAATGTTTCTTAGAAACCATTGTAACAGATGAAAATTTTTGGGATCATTGCTCTTAAATAATGATAACAATGATGAAGGTTTGTGATTCACCTTCCAGATGATGATGCTCTTAAAGCTCTTACGGGTGCACGCTCTGGCTTTTGCATAACTCGGAACATCTTGTTAAGGCCACTTCGAAGGCAAGTTACAACCACCTTGTTGATATATTCTCCTGTTTTTTCACTAACCTAAGTCCAAATTTTCCAGCTCATTTCAAATGAAAAGTGATGCAAAAATTAAATGCTTAAAGAAAGCACAAAACTATTAACCATTTAGAATGAAATCATAAGAAGAATTATTACTCTTGTCATGAAGTTTCACGAGAGAAATATTTTCGACATTAATTCAGCAATGGCAAGAAAGAAATTCTGCATTGAAATAACAGAAACACTTCATCCCCCAAAAGAAAATACAATATACCTGAGAATAGGAAAACGAAACCAGTCTAGAATTTCCAAGCCATCGTAGTCCCCTAACCGTTCCATTATGAACAGAAAAACTTGATGTAACAGCATTAGAAGAAACATCAATTAAATCTATCGTTCCTTTCTGTGTTCCCACAGCAACCAATGGAACAGCTACTGCAGGCGTGTTTCCTCCACCTTCATATTTGACCATTTGATCGAAGAACATAAGAAGCGTGATATGCATCATAATGTCCATAAATAGTAATAATGGATTTGAACAAGTATGTGAATTAGTAATGAGATAAACTAACGGGCTAAAGAAGCTGTCAGTGAAGGGTTTGGTACTGCCATCGTAGTAACTGTCGAAGAAATAATCTGAAGCTGTCCAACTAGGCAGATCTGCATCAGATAGTAGATTTCTTGGTAGGTTAGTCATTTTTTTGCATGCTAGTACTGTATAGATCCACCTAGCACTTAGATGCGGTTTAACAGGATAGAAAAACCAGGATATAATTATCACGTAGATCATAAGACAAATACAAATAAGAATTCTGACCCTGTGAGTTTGGAATGAGTGATCCTACTCTCTGGCCCTAGAAAAGGAGGGTTCATTAGACCCAACTGATCTTCATTTCTGTGCAGAGAAAAAAGCTCAATTGCAATTTTGACAATTATTAAACATTTTTACATCTTTATTCAGCTTCTTTGTTTTCTCCAAGAAAGGCAGAGTAGATTGGGCAGGAATGGCTATTCAGGACTTGTTTGTAAAGGATACATAGAACCAATATAACCAGCAATGCAGGATGCACTTGATACTTGCAAGTGTTGTGAGAGCGCTTGTTGCATGATTAATCCATAACAGGCAGGTGAGTATTTGTAGTCATAGCTATGTCTCACTTAAAATGAAAAAGTTAATTGCCTTATGAATCACTTGCTAAAATCAAAGTGTTGAACCACTGATTCCTGATTCCATGACAATAGCCTCAACAATGTGTTTTGGCCACATGTTACTTAATTTGAACTCTCGTTGTTTATTATAAATCTAGTGACATCTGTTGAACCACCTATTACAAGCTTCCAAGGACGAGAAAAGACAATTGCAATACTGAAAGTTTAAATTAAAAAAAGACCGACAGAGCTAAAGGTTGTGCTCTCCAGGTCTTGTTCTTTGGATAAGCCATTGATTTGTCTGTGTGGGGTACAATTTAAGTCTCTTACTATACACTTACTTTTATTGTAATATTTTCCTGATTTGTCTTGTTGGTTTTGGTCTCAGGAAATGATATTGCTTTGTCGACATTGACCGAACCTGGCTTTTCACTAACTTTTTGGGTGTCAGCATCCCCTTCAATAGTCAAGAGCCAGTTCCATATTTTGCCATCATCAGAGATGGATATCAAATGTATCTTGGAAATAACGGTGGATTCTTTGCAAAAATCAAAAGAATTATCAAAATCCTCAGAAAGGAAAGAACCAGATACATCGCAACATTTCCTGCTTATGTTCTCAAGTGCAGAATCTGATTGGCAGAGAAGAACTGCAAGTACTGATGGAGATGGCACTTTGGTACCCACTGAAGGCATCAACTCTTCCAATGAGCTCATGGTGTGTACCTGCTCCCCACTGTCAAAGTGCAGATAATCATAACTCAATAAGAAAAAGAAAATAGCGCTTAAAACGTCAACACCACAAATAAAAGAAAATGGAGAAAATTAGGGTTTTATATCAATCATCAATATTTCACGCACATGCATATTTCATCGGTTAAATGTATGACGCGTTAGATTTTCGGTGTGTATGTAACATCTAAAGAAATGCATGCACATATGCACGCTATAGCGGAAAAGTTCCCTTGAAAGATCAGATGATATAAAGCATGATCATATTTGCTGAGAGCAGACTTTTGCATGTAAAACAGAGAACAAAACATGATTACTAAGATATTCTCCTTTCGCTGATATTCTGTTCCTGAATAAGCATAAAACAGTTGTTTTCATTTCCTTAAGGTAACAAAATTAAACTATGATATTGCTTAATGCTTTATAATACATGCATGGCGCTACACTAATCTATCCGAATGATCAAGAAGAGAGATACCACTCGATAAAAAAAAACAGAGAGAGATATCATAATGTCAATGATTTCAGACACATCACTTACGGTTTCCTCTGCCAAGTACTGAGCCTTCCGTCAAGATGAGCACAGTAGAGGCACTCGTTATTTGGGTCAGGCAATACGTCAAGAAATTTGCTACAACCACGAGGCAGTGGAGAGGAAAAAAGTATGGTTCGATACTGCAAATCAAACACAATCAGCTCCCTCGGAAAGGTGACGTACAAAATGTGTCTCCACAGCGGGGAAAAGGCGAACCTCGCCACATAACGGGGAAACACTGCGGATACCGGCGACGTGGATGCATCGGTTGCGTCCCTCTCCAGTTTCTGTAATTCCTTGCTGTCTGTGGGAATATGAAACTCCTTTATCACAACATTGTCTTCATATTCACCGTGAAGAACAATGACCGATAACAGTAAACCTTTAAGCCCAATCGCGCATATGTGCCGAGAATCAAAAGGATCACGGTGAATGCAAGAAAGATATTCAGGGTAAGCGTCGTACTTCCAAATACACCGACCCATATAAGTGTTATATATCGAAAGAGTAGAGGGCCCCTCAATGACCGCGAGTAGAGAAAAATCATGTCGCGATCGAACCCAACAGAGGTCTTGGATTCCGAGTCCGAGATCTGCTTGGAAACAGAGGATAGCGGTTTTAAGACGGAAATCGAGCAGCGAAATGCGTCCTAAGCAATCACCGGCGGCAATGAGGAGGTCGGAGGAGAAAGTCTCGGAGGAGAGGAGGTCGCGACAGAGTGGGGTAGGGGTCCACCGAACGGTGGTAACATAAAGAGGAGAAGACGACGGCGACGGCGACGAAGCGGAAGGAGGAGGAATGGGGAAGGAAGAGAGAAGCTGCATAGAGCGAGAATCGAAGATGGAGAGGGAGCTGCCTGAGGGAAATGCGATGAGGCCATGGGCACTGAAGTCGGCGAATCCAAAATTGTTGCGACTTGGTGGACATGGGAGCATAGAGTCCCACGAATCGGGGGGTTGTGCGGTGTGTCGTAGAGAAGCAATGCTGGGACTGGCCATCGGCATTGCCATCTTTGTTGATCGACCAATCTTTGAAATTCAGAAAGATGAAGAAGAAGAAGATTTGGTTTGATCGGAAGAATTGAGAGCGACAATGGGGAAGTCCATAGTAGAGAGAAAAGGAGGGAACCTTTGCCGCGTTCAGATACAGTTGGTGACGAATCTTATGGAGAGAAAACGGTCTCAATGGCATCGTGAAACGTTTCTTTTATATATATATATATATGGATAGGATATTCTTACTACTATTTTTTATTACTACCAATGTTATTATCACATTTTCACCGTTAGATTACAATCTTAATATGAGAGATAAATGATAAAGATAAATAAGATTATGATCTAAGGGGGAAAAAATGGTAGTAACATTGATAGTAACAAAAAATTATAGTAAGAATATCTTATCTCATATATATATATATATATAGACATATTTTTTTGTGTGGCTCGTTTTTGTTAAGACATCAAAGAATGTAAATAAGGATATTATAGTAAGGAATTAATAAAAATTAAAATTTTATTCTATAATTAGAACAAAAATAAACTCTAAAATGTTGTCTCATAATTAGAATCGAAAGTTACTATAAAATGTAGGTACCGATTCATAAGATCAACTTCAAGTTATGTTTACCATATATGTGAAAAAAAAAAAAGAAAAAAAAGAATGCAGATAGTAATTTTTTGACCCGGAATATATGAATAAACATTTGTCTTGATGCAACAAGCATTTATTTTCAAACTCGTTAATTATTAATATTATCAACAGTGCCTTTTATTTTCTGTTTCATGTCTGTTTATAAAAATTTATCATCAATAATAGTTATTTAAATGTGCTGGTTACAACATATAATAGTCAATTTATTATGTGCTAGTGGACAATAATACTTATAAGACTTTAATTTTTGGATTTGGCTTCTGTCCGCTGAAGTTAATATCCGCTGCCATTCTCTGCAGAAAAACGGTGGCATTTTGGCGCTTTTGTTGATGCCTTTTTTTTCTTTCTTTTTTTTAAAAAAAAATATTTCAGGTAGTGACTGGTACTGAAAAGATACTTTAGAATACTAAATAATACTGCTAAATACGTCATGATCTTGAAAAATTATTTTAAGATATTAAAAAAATATTTTAAGCTATTGACTGGTAGGGGTGGAAACAGGTCAGGCCTGTTATGTAGGGAAGCGGCCTGAGCCTAGTCTGTGACCTGTTAAGAGGCCTGTATTTTAAAAAATATGTACCTAAGCTATCAGGCCAAGGCTCCAAGGAAAACAGGCCGACTACGTTTACAAGCCAAAAACAAGCCTCCTACGTTTATAAGCCGAAAACAGGCCTAATTGATCAAACAAAAATAGATTTGTTTTTTTAATTAATCAATGGTTTGTTTTCAGCAAACATAAAAAAAAAATGTAATTACACTTTTACCCTCCTTAATAGGTCGGCCTGACAGGCTTTTTAGGCCTACTCACAGGCCTAAGCCTAGCCTATTAAGGCAAACAGGCCAGAAATCAGGCCTTGGCCTGGCCTGTTAGCCTAACAGGTCATGCCTGATCAGGCTTTTAGCAAGCTAGGCACAGGCCTTTGGCCTTTTTCCACCCCTATTGACAGGTAGTAAAAAAATACTTTAAAATACTGACTAATACTAAAAAAAACATCTCATAATCTCTTGAAAAATTATTTAAGGATAGTGATTGATACTAAAAATATACAGCATGATATTTTTTCAATATCCTAAAATAATACCGATCGGTAATGATAAGGTATATTTTCAATACCAGTCAATATTTTAAACTATTTTTTAAGTACAAGTCACTACTTTGAAATAAATTTTTAAGATCATGACGACCATTTAGTATCCTAAAGTATCTCTTCAGTACCAGTTACTACCTTGAAATATTCTTTTTTTTAAAAAAAAAAAAAAGAGAAGAAGAAACAAGGCATCAATAAAGAGCCAAAACGCCACCGTTTTTCCAAAGTGGATAGTAGCGGATATTAAATTCTCCGGATAGAAGCCATATCCTTAATTTTTATGCTCATGTCTAAATGTTATATATTTTTTTCCAAGAAAAATGATGATACACTCTATTATTGCTACAAAGTTGATATTTGAGTCTTTGAATTTAGTGTTTTTATATTTATAACTGTTAAAGTATACATTTGTTATTTATATTTGTCTTTGATATTATTTTAGTCCTTTAAGTTTATAAAGTACATGTTTGGTCCCTCAATGTTAACACTGTTAGTCTGACTTGACGGAAAATACTGACTCAACAATTTTAAATGATGACTGTTCAATTAAATACTACCCAAACATGCTTATATATTAGTATTTTAATAAATTAATATTTTAAATCCTATTAATTGAAAAATATTTAATTTTCACAAGCTATTTTACGGTTTTAATTATAATACCATTTTAAATCAGTATAATCGATCAAATACAAATACAATTGCAACAACAACAAAATCTATGCATATAAAGAAAAGATGTTTTGTCAATAAAAAATATAAATTAAATTATATTATTTTGCAGCTGGTTTTTTAAACTGAAAGAGTACAATAATATTTGGCTTGTTTTATTTTTTTTTTAAATATAATTTTTTGTTTTTTTAAAAAAAAATTAAAACTAAAAAATTTGTTAAAAATTTTTTTTCACCAGATTATTTGTAGTGGAAATAGCATTACGAACTCGGGAGAAAGTAGTTATTATTGTGGGTCAAAATAAATAGTGTTTCATGTCACATCAAGACCTTCTCAGTTTGTGGTAACTGGTAAGTTATTGGGGGATTTGGTTTCCTCCTATATTTTTTTGCTATCTTTTTCTTTCATTTTTCTTTTTTTTATTATTGGATCAAGATTTTAACGGTCCAAATTTAACATATTATAAAAATATTATTATAATTTTATCTTAAAAATATAATAAAAATATTATTATAATTTTTCCTTATTATTATAATTTTACCTTAAATATATAATATGTTAAATTTAGATCGTTGAGATCTTGATCCAATAGTTAAAAAAAAAAAGAGAGAAAAAAATGGTAAGAAGAAAAGGAGGAAAGGCAAGTATTTTATTGCCTTGCCTTGTGTGGGAGAAGTTCTTTTTATATATATATATATATTCCTTTTTCGGGGTGGGTTTAGCATGGGGTCTCATTTCCATTCGGGGAAAAATTCAAATACAGCTAACCATAATGGAAAATAATAATAATAAATTGGTGAAATAATATTATATATGCTCACATACTTTTATTAATAGGCTATATAATAATTGCTTTTTAATATGGCTTAATAATCAATTTAATTAGATCTGAATGGGGTCGAGTTCGAATCGAGAATCTCTTTTCAATATAATTTGTTTCATTCACATACTTCAACTCAATAATTTATCAAAAGAATATTGTGTGTTTAGAATCCACTATTTGAATTTCAAATAATTTATGTATAGTACGACACATTTCTCAACATCAAATACAAATTAAGCGCTGATACAATGGTTTATTATTATAGTTTGACATATTTTGATTTTAATCCTCCAAACCTTCAAATTTTGATCCCTCGAGTTTATTTTTTTGGTCTAAAACATTGGATCTTATATTTTAATAAAAACCTTAGCCATTTTACTCATTAAGAGGTTAAAATCTATAGCTTGAAACTATAGAGTAAAAAATGATAATAAAAATAAATTATAAGTACTAAACGTTATATTAACACATAAACAATAATAAAGTTTCACAAGCGATACCACAAGCCAAGTCATAACATTTTCGACATTGTCGCAAAAAACGATGACAATATTTGTTGGCGTTATGTGAAATACTTTAATTGATACTTTTCTTAGCATAATACATATTTATCTAATTTAATTATATTAAATAAGTTAGTTAAATTTTATATTAATATGTCATGTATTATCTAAAACATCTTGATCATCTTTCTTAATTCTTTCATTTCCTCTTCTTAATTAGTATTGAGTGAACATTATTAATAGGAGTAAATTAGAAAAAACTTGATAAATGTGTAAATTATGTCTTATATATATTTATAATTAAAATAAACCCTTCAAACATGTTTTATATTAAAGACCGGAGAGAATATAATAAAAGTTACTGCATCGTATGCTAAATATAAGACCTATTTTTTGGAATTTATAGATAATAATTATTTACAATAAATGTCAGCTGGTTTTTCTAAAATATTTTTTAATCATATACATTGAAATTGTCCTCTAATAGAAACTCTCGAACATGCAAAATCAAATGGATGTTTTGAAAAATAAAATAAAATAAATTCAAAAATAAGAGGGGCAAAACGGTAATATGATATACGTGACTTCCATCTTGTGGGGTTGTTTTTGGACAAGAAATCAATCACTCTCTATGGAAGAGTGTTTCCTATGTTGATTACAAGGGAGACCCACCTGATTAGTGATGCAACTCTGAAAACAACATAGAGAGAGAGAGAGATGAGGAAGAGAGTGACGATAGTAAACGACGACAAGTTCAGCTTCGAACATATGAAACGCAGCTCACCGTTCGCAAAACGTCGGTGTTCTTCGCCGGGGGACGGTTTTGTGGCGTACGATCAAAACGGCAACTACCTTCTCTTCCGTTAGGACCTCATTCTCACCAAAACGACCCCCTTCTTCTCAGTTCTCACCCTCCACCCGTAAGGTATTTTCTCCGGTCCTAATTATAAGACATAATTGACTTTTTTTAGAGAGATTAAGAAAACTAATTAAATTACTTTAGACTATTTTTATTTTTATTTTTTTCTTCAAACTAATTAATTTGACTAATAAATTAATATATAATCTAAGAATAATGAAATGATTAGATAACTTATTTAGTTTTCTTAATTCCTCAAAAAAAAAAAAATCAACTTTGTCTTATAATTAGGATCAGAGGTAGTAACTATTATTTCTTAATTAATTTCTTCCCTATATTTTCTCTTATTTATATATGTATCCCAATTACACTTCATAATTTAATTTAGTCCATATATTGGAAGCCATATGTATATAAATATATTCGCAGTTTATTTATTATAGAGATAGGATATTCTTACTACCATTTAACTATCACTTTTTTACCGTTAGATCTATTATTTGATCCAACGGTTCTGATTTACCCTACTTAAAACCTTATTTCTTCTCCACATTTCTCTCTATTTCCCTTCCTTCCTCTAGATCTAACTGCCTAAGAAAAAATCACCAAAAGCTGAATTTTTAGATCTTCATTGATCACGCCTACCTTCAAATTAAATTAATGGGTACTGCTGTTTATGAATTAGAATAGGGTTACTTTTTTGTTTTTATAAATTTTAATGTAGCAAAAAATAGAAATTAACTTATTAAGAAACCAAAAAAGTGTAAAAAGTTCTCATATTCTTTGATTGATCTAACAAAACAAAAAGATGAAATCTCCTTCCCCAAACTTAAATACTATAAAACTGGATCAAGAGTGGCTTATTATTCGTTTCATGAAAAAAGGATCTTACATGCGCTTCAATCATCTGCCTAAAAATATTCCCAAACTCACCCAAAAAACAGTTAAACGGATCAAAGAAGACATCATCCCTGGTCTACATTCTTTAGATTCAACCCCATCTTTAGATCCAAAAGATCGAAATAATTTTCCCTTTTAAGTCTTTATGGAAACATTATTCTTTTGTACAGCTCTAAGTTGCCACCAACAATATCTGTAAATCAGGATGGAAGAGAAAGAGAGGTAAATCAAGATGGAAGAGAAAGAGAGAAATGTGGAGAAAGAAAAAGTTTTAAGTAAAGTAAATCAGGACCGTTGAATCAAATAATAGATTTAACGGTAAAAAAATAGTAGTCAAATGATAGTAATATAAAGAAATAATAAAAATATCCTATCTCTTTATTATATTGTATTATAGATTCTATAAACTGTAGTGCCCCCCAAAAAAAATCAATTTAGCTAAACTATCAAAATAAGTTTAAAGTAGTTTTAATTTGAAGTGTAAATAAATATTTAAGCGTCAAAGTAACAATGAAGGATATTCTTCATATCACTGCTGCCCTTTTTTCCGTCTACGTGTCTGCTTCTTGTATACATATTTGGATGCATGAGGTTGATGGGTTAGCGACGTGGACGTACTTAATACCTAACACACTTTTAGGTTTTAAGTGGACCATATTAAATTGAAATTTTGAGAAATATCATTATAGGATTAGCTTGTAAAATTGATCGTCAATAGTTTCAAAATATTAATTATGCAATTTTCTTATCAATATTTTTTAAAACAAATTCATCACGCGCGTATGCTACTCTATGATGTTACAACCGGGTCTTTTTTATCGTGTAAATAATTATTGTATATTCATGGCACCCTCATTTTTTCAATTTTTTATTAGTATCATACTCCCTCTGATTTTTAATATACAATTATTTAAAGGATTTATTTTAATTTTAAATATAATATATATTTTTTTTATATTTGTTGATCTTTTTTTTAATATATCTCTACTAATGGAGCCTTCAAAAATAATCAAACAGAAAAAGGAAGGATAAAACAAAGAAAAATAATTACGTAGAAAATATATATTATATAAACTAATATAACCAACTTTCTTATTAATCTAATTAAATTAGATAAACATATTTTATATTATAGGCCAAAAAGGAGTATAATTTTTATATATATGTACACTTTTTACTCTCAAAATCTTTTATAATCCTTGTACTAAATATTATTTAATAATTTAATATGGAGTCTTATAACAAAGGCTTGGCTCTGTCCTTGATTATTTCGCCCCCATCATAAGCTCTAGGTAAATTGCTACCACGTGATATTTGAAATATTTGAGCATTTCTTATGCAATATTTTCAAGTAACTAATTAATTTATGTAGAAATTTATGTGTGTGTATTCATATACAATATAAAAACTTAACAAGTTGTATAACTAAAGAATTATAATTATGATGACTTAATTGCCAAGTTTCACACAACACATTATAGCATATTACTTTTTTTTTTCCTTTTTTGCCTGCACATTATACTTAATTTGAAGGGCGTACACATGCACACATGTGTTGACGTGGAATGGTATCAACGGTGGGAAGCATTCGTGGGGGAAAAGACAGAGGAACAAAGCCCAATATTTAGCATGTATCGATCTTCCATAATCGGGCGGTCAAGCGTGACAGTACAACTTTACTGTGATCCTTGTGAGCAGTATCAGATCGAAGGTTCCTATCCCCAACGATGCTGTCAGATTACAGCAGGTGGTTAGATGACACGTCAAGAGAATGTGCGGCTGAGATTAAGAGAAAAGTGGACCCCCCAACGAAGGTCATGTTGGGGAAGGATGTTTTCTGGCTCAGCCTTTGATGCTGCTTTTGCCATGGGATTGATTCTCATCCTTGACCAAATGAACAAGGACGATGATGATGTTGAGTGGACCTCACCCCACTGAATTAATCCCATTCCCATCACTTAGATCAGAAAAAGGAACAAAATATATTCGAAGACTATATAAATTTGCAAAATTTTCAATGTGATACGTAATAATAATAATAAGGTTAAGTAACAAATTCATCCTACAAATATATGTCTAGAAACAATATTGCTTTTGAAAGTTTTTTCAGGTTCTATTTTACTTAAAAAATATAAAAACATAGCAATGTTTTCATTTTCTATTAAAAAATTAATGTTGACACTATATTGTTACATTTTTATACATTTTTAGACTTTTGAAACAATATTGAAATAATAAAAAAGCTGCTAAGGCAATATTACTCTTAGACGTATATTTTCGGGACGGATTTATTACTTAACTCTACATAATATAATATATAATTTCCTATAAAAATGTATAGTTCACGACCATGATTCTTCCGTGAGATGTTAACTGTTTTTTTTTCTTAAAAAAAAAAATCAAGTTATATTGCCCCATTCGTCTTTTAGTTGAAAGAAATATCAAACCTTCAGATACAACGAAGAGGAATCTTGCATATACTCGATGCATGTATAGAGGCACTATTTGATTTCCCACATGTAACTTAGCTGATTGCGTAACTCGTCAAAAGAAAGAAGAAGAAGCATTTCCCTTTTATTGCTAGAAAAATAAGAATAAAATTACAATGATTGTTGATTGTGTTTTTAATCATATAATTTATTTCAATACTAGCTATCTTACTTTAACTTAATTTTATTAATGGGAATTATTTTCATATGTTAGTGTTTATTTTAATATAAAAATTTCACAAGTTATATAATTCAATTCTTGGCCTCTCTTTAGCATAAGCCCACCCTAGTTATTGATAGGGGTGGATTTAAGGGGCTAGTGTTGTCTCCGCCCTTTAAAATTATAGAATTGAACCTAACTTTTTTAAAATTTATTTTTTAACATATAAAAATTTTATAATTTTCATTTTATTCCCTCCCTCAATGTAAAGTTACATACTAAAATGAAAATCTTGAAATTATTATGCAACTGAAATATAGTTTCATGAATATTTTGATTCTATTTTACCCTTAATTGCAATTCCTGACTCCACCTTTAGTTATTGACTGAATAGATTATGTTATACTCCATCCGATCCTAAATGTAAGAACTAGTTGAGAAGTTTGTTTTTATCCTATATATATCCACTCTTTCTTCCAAAATTATAATTTTTCCCTCAAACTTATATTGATTGCAAATATTAAAAGGAATTTTGAAATAATGATTAATATATTATTTTAGGAAACAAATATGTATTAATAAACTTGACGTAGACATGAAAGTGAAAGCGAAACACAAGAAAAAGTTTGGAACCTTATATGCATCTGCCTTCTCATCACCACTCCCACATTTTCCCCTCATTCATTCATTCCCCTTTGATATGACATCCTTTGTTTGATGCCTCCCTTTCATCCACACCCCAAACACCTCTTTAATTATTATCCTTTCTTCCTTTTTTTCTCTTTACATTTTAAAAATTCATCCCTCACCACTGAATTCATTCCTTTCATCATATTTTAATTATTTGGCTAATTCTTATAATAACAAGACCTAGAGGCATCACATGATATATATATATATATATATATATATATATATATATATATATATTGCATCAATTTGAATAATGGGACCTGCTGATTAGATGATTTTACATTATACGAAGTTTTGTTTGTTAAAACGTGAAGGCACTTTCTTTCTTTTTTGGTCAACAGAGAATTCTATTAATAAACTTCACAGAAGTGATAGTTACAAAGAGGAGGAAAACAACAATAGTCTGAATAAAGGAAATGACATAAACAAATAACTACAATAAAAAAACCAATTAAAACAACATGAAAACAAGAATAATTTAACTAGCCACTATCCAATGAAGGATTGATGTGTATAAAATTATCAGTATTAGCATTAGTCTTTGAAACCTCGAGGGGGGAAGTGAAGGTATTTTCTTTCTTGCTGAGTTGCCAAACACCCACATCATACCACTATTATGAAAGAGAGAGAGTAGGAGAGCACAAGGTGGAGCGGAAAGCAAAACCATGGGCTAAAAATTGAGAATTAACATGGGAGGTTGATGGTTGTGCCCAAGAATTGGTGGTAGCTGATAATAATAGACCATTCCACACTTGATGCTAACTGATATAGACCATTCCTATCAGTAGCCAAAAGCTTCATTATCCCTCCCTCCCAAGGCTGACAGAGAGAGAGAGAGGGACTCTTCTTTCTTCTTTGCTTGTTTTTGTTGTTGGGTGGTAAGGATAAAGCCAAAGGTGAGGCCTTTTGTACTTGGGGGTGATAGCTTTAGAATCTAAAGTACCAAAGGGCAACTGGGCAAGCAAGGAGAGTTACTCATTAGTGATGAAACATTGAGTTGTCAGGGGTACTGTACCTAAAGACAAATATGAAACTTGAAAATGGAAACCTAAAGGCTAAAGGGTTTTGGAGTGAAATAATAAGAAAAGGGCTAAGGGGAAGTTGGCAGGCACTAGCTTCAACAAAGTGAGCAACTCCTCTCTGGATGTTGTACCTTTGAGCTCACTCCACTAAGTTCTGTCATCAAACTCTACCTTCTAACCTAACCTACCTTCAAAATTCAAATTCCCCTCCCAATAGCTTTCTTTAGTTTGTTATTAATCTGACTCCATTTTCAATACTCCCACTCTTAATTAAGTGATTATAATCCCTTATGCTCTCTCCTGTCCCTTTTACAAGACAAACATCTTCTACAAGAGATTTTTGGTCATCATTATAAAATGTTTTTAATAGTTTGAATGGGCATTATTTTTTTTCATACATGCCCATACTTAATAAAAAGGTAGTGGGAGGGAGTAAAAAATTAATATGGTGTTGGTGTTTAGTGTGATTAATAAGAGTAATATTAAAATTAATTTGAATTTTATGACAAATGCAATACGTTTAATTGCTTTTATGGGTACATGCGGATTAAGAAGAAACATTTTAAGGATAAGTTAGAGTATTATATGGGTCTCTTCATGCAAACGACAGAGTCAGAGCAAGTATTCATACTAATTGAAATTTATGAAAAATGTGAATTTAAATATTATTCTATACATTGATTTTGATACTTCAATGGTGTATGTACATATATCTATAATGTTAGAGGTAAAAGTACCTTTATTTTCTTTCTTTTTTACTTAGGCACCATAGTGTGCCCACAAGGACTAGCAAATTACTGCATATTCCAAAGTTATACTAACCATGATTTAAAGCCCACCAATGCCACCATTACTAAAATCAGTTATATGTTTACACTAAGTTGACTCAATTAGTTGAACCTGTTTGGATTAAATTTCTCCATTATTATTGATAAATCTTCCTTTGCGGAAAACTCTCCTTAGATATATAGTCTAATCCGCTTCTTTAAAGACATGAAAACAATGTTTGACAAAAAAAAAAAAGACAAGAAAACAATTGCATTAAAATAATTTCACAACTTCTGCCTTAACACTGTTGTCAAATTTCAGACATGTCAGTGAGTTTTGAACAACCTCTTAATACTAATGTTTTTATCCCCTAGAAAATATATTTATATTTATTGTCTGATAGAGTTTTAAATAAGATTGCCATACCTATGTCAAGGAAAAAGATGTTTTATCAATAAATTAGGAGGGATAATTTTTATACCATTTTATTAGGTGCTCAACATATATATATGTGTGTAACTAGTAATTAATATCCGTTAGTATGAAAAATGAATGTGGATAAGCTAACAAGATGGAGAATCATGCGGAAACAGTATATCATATCCCGCCAATGAGAGTTAGCATAGATGGTAAGGGATCCAAGACTAGACTTTTGGGTTGTGGGTTCGATCCCCTCTGCCGTCGTTAGGATTTCTTTGGTAAGCAATCTCGTAAGTCCCCAATAAGTGCTCATAGAGCCCGAGACTGTACCCTAACCTTGATAGGGTATTAGTATCGAAATCTTTCAAAACTTTTTCGTATAAAAAAAAAAAAAGTATATCATATCCCTGAAGCAGCAATTCTTGGGGAGACCCCTTAATGTGATGATTTCAAAATGGACTTGAGAGAGGAGAGTGAAGAGACTTGTACAGATGAAACGACAAGAATGTCCACATCAGAAAAGAAGCAGCTCATGAAATGGAACAGTTCATGCGAATGTGAAACAAATCCCCAATCATCCATCATCAATCATCAATCATCAAATTGTGAATAAGAAGAGAATTTGAAGGAAGGAGGAAAAAAACATATCACAAAAAAATAAAATAAAGGCAAAGGTAAAATAAATCAGGCCTAATACGAGTAGTAGTGAAGAAGAATATTTAAGGAGGAGCGGGAAGTCAATGAGAGTTGATATATATGGTAAGTGATTCAAGACCAAATTCTTGAGTTGTAGGTTCGATCTCCTTTGCTGTCGCTGAGACTCCTTTGATTGGCGATCTCGTAAGTTCCCAGTAAGTGTTCATAGAGCATGAGGCTGTACCCTAGCCTTAGTAATGGACTGGTGTCAAACCCTTTCAAAACTTTTTTTAAAAAAAAAAAAAAAAAAGGGAGTGTGAACAAGATTCTCTGTAAGGTATGATGCTTTATAGTGAAGGTGATATGAGAGAGGGTTTTGTCATTTTCTTCTAGGGTTGTACGAATATTAGATAAAATGCATGTAGCCAGATTGCTGGTGGCAGGGCAGAGAGGGTTTTAATGGACTTTATTATCCAGGTACTTTTTGATAGTAACCCCCACTTCGTTTCTCTCTCTTCAGAGAGAGAGAGAGATATTGAAATGGAACATCAAAATCAAACCATGGTAAACTCGCTAAATTATTTGGGAAGACAAACAAAAGAATGAGAAAGCTACCATTTTTCTTTTGTGACTCCTACCCCAAAACAAAACAGTCCCATTACAATTTAGCGAATGAAATTGCCAACACACACAAAGGCAAAGGGGCAAACAAGAAAGAAAGGGGAAGAAAGAAAACCCTGCAAAACCCACCAACCATAAGCAATAGCACTGTGTTATTTTACCTTTGTTTCTGCCATATTCAGGAGAAAGTTTCGTGCTTTTGAAAGATGCCGAGGCCAGGCCCTCGACCTTACGAGTGCGTTAGGAGAGCTTGGCACAGCGAGAGGCACCAACCCATGAGAGGTTCCATCATTCAGCAGATTTTCAGGTTCTGGGTTTTCTTCGTTTTTTGCCTTTGCTTCCCTGATTTTTTGTGTTCTTCGGCTGCTCAAGTTTTGTGCATTTTGTTGATTGCCCACCACGTGTTTGATTAGGGTCGTCAACGAGACTCACAGCTCTGCGACTAAGAAGAACAAAGAGTGGCAAGAGAAACTCCCTACGGTTGTTCTCAAGGCCGAAGAAATCATGTACTCCAAAGCCGATTCCGAGGTCTTATGTTTAGAAAATGCGTTTAGATTGTTAGATCTTTTGCTGCATTGCTTTCTCCTTCTCTGAATTTTTCGTAATCTGACTGCTTAGGCAGAGTATTTGAATCCTGATACGCTTTCGGAGCGCTTGAATGATGCCATTAACACTATCATACGGAGAGATGAGAGTACTGAAACTGGAGAGCTTTTGCCTCCATGTGTTGAAGGTATTTTTTGTTGTTCCCCTTCTTGACATTTCTCTGGATCCAGTTCTGGAACTTGCTGAATCCCTTTATATCTAAACTTGAACTATGCTGCGTTAGATTCTTCTCTCACGTGAAAATGAATATTTATTGAAAATTAGTAAATTCTGAGCTCCTATTGATGCATGTTTTGTTCTCAGCTGCACTTAACCTGGGCTGCAAACCTGTAAGAGCCTCAAGAAGCGAAAGGCACAATAACCCCAGAACTTACCTCACCCCAAGAACTCAAGAACCAGCTTCTGGATCTCCTAAAACTGTTGGGGAACTACGCCCTCAGTTTTCACCTCTTCAGTCTGGCAATCCGTTAAACTTGGCAAAATCCCAGGTTGCTGTTTCAGCACTTCCCATATCGGATTCTAGTAAGCTTGCTCATCAAAATCACAGGTTGATGAGCTCATGTAACTATCCTTTCTCAGATACTTTTCCTGCTTCGCGTCACCTGCAATTGACAATGGAAAATAACCCCTCTATGAATTTGGGTTCTGTTTACCCCTTGTATTATGGAGTTCAGTATGAATCCAAGCAACCTGGGCTACAGATGACCGCAGATTACACTTCATCTGACCAAATCTTTGTTGGTACGCCGGTTATTACTCCGATCCCTGAGCCAGCCAGATTTGGTCTATTGCAAAGCCTCTCTTATAATAGATCCCAATATCTTCATAACAACGCTGCAAAAGAAGCTTCTAAGGAGATTCAAGAGATGCCCCCTGAGAGAGAATGTGACTTATCTTTGAGACTGGGTCCAAGTTTGCATCCATGTTCCAACAGAGACAAAAGTTCAGCATGTGAAACTGAAGATGTCGGTTGCCTTAGTTTAAGAAGTTCTCAGGAGGTCAACAAGTATAATCATCGATCTTTGCAGACAAATAAGGAGTTTTGTTTTTATCCTAGAAGGACAGGTCTCAATACCTTTGACTACAGTTATACAAGATGCAATTCAGAGGGTGAATACCAGAACTTGCAGGCAAATTCTCGGAAGCGCAAGGCACCTTTATGTAACAATGAGGAGGAGGATGGGCAATTTTGCCGGCAACTAGGAGTCCCATCCAACCAGATTCCTGATAGGAGCCAAGGGCCAGGTTTGTAGACAGTTTTTTTCCTATTATGGCATATATGATTTTGCAATTCAAGATGATTTTAGATGCCGCAGAATCCACGTATGTAGACTCTCTCTATATATGTAGCTCTGTTTGTGAAAATTTTTAGAAGTTGACAATGAGTTGCCCAATGCGTTGCTGCAAATATGAATTGTAAATAAGACCTTAGCTTTGTTAGTTCAATATCTTTGCTAACACAAGATCAAGAGTGAAAATTGAAAAGATCTTATCTAAGCATATGACAACTTACACGTGTTAGACCTGCGATCTGAACCAGCATAATTTAATGTTTCTAAGGACTTGAACTTTTTTAATCTGTCTTTAGAATCTCTGATTTAAGCAATACACTTAATATTGCAGATACTTAAGGAGCATGGCCTGAGGTGTTTTTTTTCCCCTCCCCGATGACCAAGTAGTTACGGACAAACTTAGCATTACCCCGTGGTTTAAAAATAAAACTGCTGATCTAAACATGATAAACTCTAGATGCTGATGACAATTTTAAAATGATGACATGAAAATCACATCAGGAGGCAAATAAAACAAACCAAGCAGACATGAAAATGTTTAGCTTATCTTTCTCATTAATCAAAAGCCCACATTAAAAAAAGGGTTTAATTTGGGGTCCTTCGATCTTCTGCTGGGACATTAGTAGGAGGAGATGAAGGGTTTGATGCTTAAGCAATGTTAGAAAAAGCTTTCCAGGTTTGGACCACAATATTTGGTATTGACACTTAACATTGAATCTGATTAAAGTATGTCTGATCAGGTCTGGTAGCTTTTTGTACAATGTCTCAATGAATGACAAGAACCTGAATTGTCTCATCAGGGATTAACTACGTATAGCTTTTGGTCCCAACATTTGAGTAAATATACGAGTTGATCATTGAAAAACACATACTCTTTAGATTTCTTTCTTTTTACCTCTTAGTCTCTCAAAACCTGTAACTTGTGACATATCTGTACTGTGACTATCCTTTAAAATATGTAAACTGTGAATTTACAATTTGGTCTAATTGAGGGAATTAAAATGTAATGGGTATAGACTTTAAATCTTGAGGAACTAATCCATGTAAAAGAGTAAATAATAGACCTGAAGCATTGTGAGGCATGCCTTGTAGATTCCATGTTATGAGTTGTATCAAACTCAATTTGAATAGCATTTTATTGAGTATGGTAAATGCGGCTGTATCTAAGAAGAGCTGTGTCCTTCCCTGGTGGGGTAAGTGCTTTGTGTATGTATCAAGTATAATTGACGACTCTTGATGACATTAACAAACAGAAAAGAAACCAATTGATTATGAGAGGGACAATAGATGTTGTTTCTTTCATCTGTCAAACGAGTAACTACTAACTAGGGAATTCAGGAAAGATTTATTCAAGTTGGCACCTGTAAATGTCACTATTTTTCCGGTTTATATTTAGACACCCAGCGATAATTGATAACTGCATGGGGATTGTGAAATCTGAAGCCAACTTACTTTCTCGCTTCATGAATCACAATCAAGTGATCCAGCTGCTTTAGAGCCTATTTGAATTATCAATTTAAAGCATGTTCACGTTCATGTAAGTTGAGAGAACACTTTTTTGGCATATTCATTTCGTACACTATAAATCACATAAAAAAAATAGTTTATACAGTTTGTTTGGAATGACTATTGGAGATTTAAAAAATAGCTTTTAAATCTTGATTTACGGTGGACGAGTTGAATATGTAAAAGAAGTTGTTTGGATTTGCGTCAAATAAACACTTTTGTGGTGCCTAATAGGTATCTCAAAGTTCAGCTTAAAGTTCTCAGACTTGTTACAGCAGCACGTCGTTCCATTATTGAAACTTTCATTACACTTGGCAGATCGAATAATTACACCTTAAAGAATAGAAAAAACACATCTGTCTGACTGTCTGAAATTATTAATGAAACACTATATAAGACCTAAACGGGGGTGAAGAAAGACCGCAATAGTGGAGAGGAATGCAAAGAGGAACCCATAGGATAGAGTTGGAATAGAAACAGATGGTGGTTGAGCTGAAGGAGAGGGACCAGAATAGAATGGCGAGGACTCGATGTTGATACTGAACTTCTGGCCTCTGGCACAGTGACCATCAATGGTGCAGATGAAGTAGCGAGGCCCAGGACGCAAGAGATCAACAGTAAACACAGTGCCGTTCATACTGTCAATGAACGGGATCGTATTGGCGCTGCTGCAGTTGTTGTAATCAGCCATTGTTACATCAGCAAAACTCTGGTATTCAGTCAAGTTGAACACTGAACATGGATTCGGGAGAATGAGAAGAAAAACATAAATAATACATACACATTACAAACATGTGGCCCTGTTTTATAAAATCCTAAACATGATCCATATGAGAGTCAACATACGGATCATTGACTTTTTCAAGGCCAAGGATTTAAGGCTTTGTTTGGGAGTTTCATTTTGGAGGGAAAGGAAGGGTTTTGGTAGTCTCTTCCCTTGTTTGGGAGTTTTAAAAATAGAGGGGAGGGAATCAAAGATTTTTACAAATCCTCCAAAACCCTCTTTCTTCACAAAAATGAAGTTCTCCTAATATGAGAGGTTTTAAGAGGGAACATGGATTAATTATTTTTTTACCTTCGTTCAAATAAAGCACTCTCATTATTTATGATCTCTTTTCTATTCTTAGAATGCACACGAAAAATATTTTTTAGAGAGAGAAAATACTTTTTAGTAAGAGAAATACTTTTTTAGGGGAAAATATTTTCTAGAGAGAGAAAATACTTTTTAGAGAGAGAAAATGCTTTTTAGATGGGAACACATTTCTAGAGAGAGAAAATACTTTTTAGAGAGAGAAATACTTTTTTAGGAAAAAAATATTTTCTAGAGAAAAAATACTTTTTAGAGAGAGAAAATTCTTTTTAGAGAGAGAACGTGCTTCTTAGCTGGAAACATATTTTTAGAGGGGAACAAATTTTTAGAGAGAGAAAATGCTTTTTAGATGGGAACACATTTCTAGAGAGAGAAAATGCTTTTTAGAGAGAGAAATATTTTTTTAGGAGAAAATATTTTCTAGAGAGAGAACATGCTTTTTAGATGGGAACATATTTTTAGAGAGAGAAAATACTTTTTAGAGGGGAACAAATTTTTAGAGAGAGAACATGCTTTTTTAGGAGAAAATATTTTCTAGAGAGAGAAAATACTTTTTAGATGGGAACATATTTTTAGAGAGAAAAAATGCTTTTATAGGGGAAAATATTTTTAGGGAGAGTTAATATTGTTTAGAGCGTAAAATACTTTTTAGAGAGAGAAAATACTTTTCTAGGGGAAAATATTTTTAGAGAGAGAGAGAAAATACTTTTTTATGGGAAAATATTTTTAGAGAGAGAACATATTTTTTGAATATAAAAATTACGTAAATAAATTTTTTTAGAAAATTTAAATTTAAATTTATTTATAAAGTATAATAATTATATTAATTTTTTAATAAAAGGATAAAATAGTAAAAATAACTCATTAATCCTCCATCTTCCTCCCTTACTATTTTTTTAACTCCCAAACAGGGGGAGGAAATATCTTCCATTTCCCTTCCTTCTCCTCCCCTCCAAACTCCCTATATCTCTTTCCTTTCATTCTCCTCCAAACTCCCAAACAAAGCCTAAAGGTACGGTACCTTGCAGTCTTGTGTTGATCTTTGACTCTTTAGATTTTGTTTGGGAGTTTAGAGGAGAAAGAAAAGAAAGAGATGCAAGGAGTTTAGAAAGGAAGAGAAGGAAGAAAAATGGAAGATAATTCCTCCCCTTGTTTGGGAGTTAAAAAAATAGTAAGGGAGAAAAGATAAAGGATTAATGAGTTATTTTTACCATTTTATTATTTTTTAAAAAATTAATATAATTATTATACTTTACAAATAAATTTTAAAAGTATTTTCTCTCTCTAAAAATATTTTTCTCTAAAAAAATATTTTTCTTTCTAAAAAATATTTTTGTGTACATTCCAACAATAAAAAAAAGAAATAAGAAATAATGAGAGTGTTTTATTTGAACGAGAGTAAAAAATTAATTAATCTATTCTCTCTTAAAACCCCACATTGGGGGAACTTTATTTTTTTTAAGAATGAGGGTTTTGGGGATTTGTAAAAATCTCTGATTCCTTCCCCTCTTATTTTTAAAATTCTCAAACAAAGGAATGGACTACCAAAACCCTTCATTTCCTTTCCTTTCTTTTCAAAATAGAATTCTCAAATAAAACCTTTCTTGTAATATATACCACAAGGAAGTACTTTGATCCTTAATGACCGTGAATCTATTTGACTAATGATACTCCCTCCGTCACTTATTTTAACTTGTTATAAGCTTTAAATTTGTCAATGAGAGCGTTCGGGATACTTCTTCTAAGTATTTGTCTCTATTAGTTTTATAAGCTGTTTTTGTAACATTATTTATAATATATGAGAAGTGTTTTATATTAGTTTATGTGATCGTGTTTTTCCAACCCTAATTCAAATAAACCCTAAGGTTTTGTTTAGGAGTTTGGAGGAGAAGGAAATGAAAGAGATATAGGGAGTTTGGAGGGGAGGAGAAAGAAGGAAAATGAAAGATATTTCCTTCTCTTGTTTTGGGAGTTAAAAAAATAGTAAGGGAGGAAGATGAAGGATTAATGAATTATTTTTACTATTTTATCCTTTTATTAAAAAATTAATATAATTATTATACTTCACAAATAAATTTAAATTTAAATTTTCTAAAAAAAGTTATTTACGTAATTTTTATATTCAAAAATTATTTTCTCTCTCTAAAAATATGTTCCCATCTAAAAAGCATTTTCTCTCTCTAGAAAATATTTTCTCCTAAAAAAGTATTTTCTCTCTCTAAAAAGTATTTTTTCTCTCTAAAAAATATTCTCTCTCTAAAAATTTGTTCCCCTCTAAAAAGTATTTTCTCTCTCTAGAAAATATTTTCTCCTAAAAAAGTATTTCTCTCTCTAAAAAGTTTTCTCTCTCTCTAGAAATATGTTCTCATCTAAAAAGCATTTTCTCTATAAAAATTTGTTCCCCTCTAAAAAGTATTTTCTCTCTCTAAAAATATATTCTCATCTAAAAAGTATTTTCTCTCTCTAGAAAATATTTTCTCCTAAAAAAGTATTTCTCTCTCTCTCTAAAAATTTGTTCCCCTTTAAAAAATATTTTCTCTCTCTAAAAATATGTTCCCATCTAAAAAGCATGTTCTCTCTCTAAAGAGTATTTTCTCTCTCTAGAAAATATTTTCTCCTAAAAAAGTATTTCTCTTTCTAAAAAGTATTTTCTCTCTTTCTAAAAAATATTGTTCATGTGCATTCCAAGAATAGAAAAGAAATTAGAAATAACGAGAGTGTTTTATTTGAATGAGGGTAAAAAAATAATTGATCCATGTTCCCTCTTAAAACCCTCTATATTGGGAGAACTTCATTTTTGTGAAGAATGAAGGTTTTGGAGGATTTGTAAAAATCCTTGATTCCCTCCCTTTTATTTTTAAAACTCCCAAACAAAGGAAGGGACTACCAAAACCCTTCTTTTTCTTTCCTTTCCCTCCAAAATAGAACTCCCAAACAAAACCTAAGTCACTTACAGAAGAATGACTTGATCTACCATATAAGTCATTTAAAGAGCAATTAATATTTTTTTGTCAATTTTTCCCCTGTAATTAATGTTTAAATATGACTTATTGTATTTCTCTTTCATTTAAAACATCATTTAATATGGGTAAAGTTGTAATTTTTTTTTAATTTAGGACAAATTTAATAAGATAACTATCATTTCTTAATTATGATGAATTTGTTAAAATGATTTATATTGTAAGCTTTATTTTAGGCTTGTCTAAACTTTTATCAAGGTTTTTTTTTTTTTCCCAACTTTATCTTTCGCTGAGTATATACATTTATTCTCTCTTACTTTTCTTCTCTACACGTAAAATCATGGTTGAAAAAATAAAACATATTCTTGGTCTATAACTAATTTTGACTGTTTTTTTTACTAACCCAGATTAGTTATTTGAAATTTATAATTAGGGGTGGAGAGAGTATATAGTTAAGTAATTAAAGATAACTTAAGTTGGTAAAATTTTTAATTTCACCTTTGTTAAAATTTTCTCCTTCTCTATATTCACAAACAATTCTCTCACCTTCCTCGCTTTCTAAAGAGAATTAAATAGGAGTAAAATTGAAAAAATATATATTAATAATTTTTAAGTGGACCTATATTTAGGACGGAAAATTTCTTCTACAAATAGATTTATATATAATAAAGATTAAAGTGATATATACATGAAATAAAGTAAGAAAAAAATAATATATTTATAATTTATAAATAGCACAAGTTAATATATAAATTTATATATATATATTGATGTTGCTAAGTCCCATATTAGTAAGTTAGGCAGAAGATTGAAAGACGGTTTATAAAAATCTAGATATATCTCCCCTCTCATTTCTTGTTTTCTAAAACTAGTTTAGTACCATTATCTAAAAAAATAAGAGTGGCTAAGAAGATCAAAACAAAACCTATATTCTTTCGAAGCTGAATCAAGATAATTTACCTGACTCGGGGAAGAGGAAAAGGAGAACACGGTAAGTAGGAGAGAGTGAAAAATGGTTTCGGTGGCATATATACATGTAAAATAACATGGTTTGAAAAGTCGCCCAAATCCATTTTTAATTTCTAAAAAGAGAAAGTGACATATATTAGAGGTATATTAGAAGCGGTTGAGTTTCTCTTATCATCCTTTCTCATTGTTCTTCATAATCTTTAAATCGCATCCGTTTAATAAATACAATACTATTTTTATTTTTTTCAATCAACAACTTAGATTTAGTCAATGAGAGAAAGTGAGAAAGAAGATAGGGAGAAGATCTCCTTTAGAGATAGATAGTTTGTGCACTATACTTTTTTTTTTTTTAAAAAAAAATCCCTTTTAAATTTTTTTATTCAGCTTACCAACACTTTCTAGGCTTCAATTTATACATATTAACGAGTGTTCATGTCACTAATGATGATAACTTAGTGGAATTTGCGAAATCTTAAGCCAAACTTGGTGTCTAGTTTCATGAATCACAATAATTAATAAAACTGCTTTATTCAACTTAAAGTTCTCATACGAATTCATAGCAGTACATCCTTTATTAAAACTTAGAAATAAAATAATGACACACTAAAAAATCAGACATTTAACGAATACAAAAGGAGCACATCCAGTCTCTAAGTAATTATTAATAATAAAACACTATAAGAAATCTAGAAGCGCGTGAAGAAACAATAGACAGCAATGGTTGAGAGAAATGCAGGCAAGACCCCATAAGAGAGAGTTGGAGCAGAATTATCATGAGAAGGTGGTTGAGCTGAAAATGGCCACTCAACGTTGATCCTGAACTTCTGGCCTCTTTTACAGTGATCGTCGACGGTGCAGATGAAGTAGCGAAGCCCTGGATGCTCCAGAGTAACCATAAACTCCGTCCCGTTCTGACTTCCGGTGAACGGACTTGAGCCGGTGCAGTTGTTGTAATCCTCCATTGTTACATCAGCCACAGTGTGGTCTCCAGTCCACTTGAACACTAGTCGATGGTTGGCTGTATCTTTTGAAACTCGGTTCTGTTGCACGTTCAAGTCTTGCTGGTTTCTGCTTAAGTTGATGAGATTGTGATGTGAGGTTGAAGCCAAGGACATATATATAGGTGTGGGATGGACTTATCAGGAATTATGAACTGTCAATGATGAAGTGCCATTTTTGAACGAGTTGAGGCATATATTTTTGGTAACATGTGGTTCATTGTAGAATTTTATTATATTACGTGCTGTAGATGGCACAGAGGCATTTTGACTATTCTTCTAATGATTTAATTATTAAAATAAAAGAATAACAGCTTCTGAATTAAAATACAAGTTGAACTTAAAGTCTATAATTTAGTTATAGGAACATGGGAAGTGACAAGTCACAAAGAGTACAGTGTTATTTTGGGAGTTCGAGGTTGCTTCTTTGAAGAGTAACGCAGATAAAATTAAACATGTAATTATACGATCCCAAGGCGGCGATTTTTGAATTTTTTTTTATATTAAAACTTTAGGTGGGTTCGGCACCGGTCACCCACCAAGTCCAAAGTACGGCCCTAGGACTCTTTGAGCACTTACAAGGGACTTACGAAATCGTCTACCAAAAGAGCCCTCACAACGACAGAGGGAATCGAACTCTCATCTTTTTAGGACTTGAATCCGTTCCTTACCATTTATGTCAATTCTCATTGGGAATTTTTGAAAATGATTTGTTCATATTTAGAATATTAAGATCTATGATTCAACATTTTAGAAAGGTGATGGAATGCTGTTCATTTTTAACACAACACATAGGATACATATGCATAAGTTATTTAACAGTTTGCAAATATATTTTAATATTTGTATTATTAACCCATTTTAAAAAACCCAGGAACGTATATAAAATCATTTTTTTAGATTGCTTACTATTAGTATTTTTAATCTAATTTTGAAATGCTCGTCCAAAATGGTAGTTGTTTTAATGTTGGTTTTTCAAGAGTTAGAAAATTGCCTTATTTCGTGGACATGTTTTTTTTTTTATCATATTTTTTTTAAAAAAAAATCAAATTTTATCATAATCACATATCAAATCATATCTCTGGCCGAAAAAAAAAACATATAAAATCATATAAAGCCCGATAAAACCCTGTATAAAGCAAAACCCAAAACCAGAGGCCTTTAGTGATTTGAGTACACACAAAGTTGAGCATTAATTAATGACTCCATGTGAAAACAAAAAGAAAAGTAAGATTTATACAAAAAAACAAAAGAAAGAAAAGTAAGATGCATGAGCTCGATACACCCGGATCATATTTTATTTAGAAAGTAACTTCATAAAATCAACCTTACATGCTCAATCTGAAATACTGTAAAATCACCACAAAAATAACTAGACTCCTTGATCAGAAATTCAGCTCAGCTTCACCGGAACTCAATTGCACAGTTTGGCAAGCCTTTACGCGTTACTTGCAATTGATTGTTGATCTCTGCTTGCTTCTTTAAATCAGCTGACAAGCTCTTGCCACAGGATATCTCGATTCTCCTCAAAATGGTTGCATTCTTTAACAGAAAGATAAGAAATTGCATCTCAGCAACCCTGCCCCAAAAATCCGTTATCCTAACCAGTTTCAGGCTATACTTTATACAACGAGGCACTGGCCGCAATGTCCAGACTTCCCCATCTGAGCAGTAGTCTGGGTCGAATCCCTGAAAAATAGAACCAACAAACATGTGCTTGAAGCCTTGAACAGACATAATACTATTGTTAGCCTTGAAACAGATCAAATGCTTGTAGTGTATAATACTATAATGATAAAGGAAGTACATCGATAATGTCAAGAACTTCCAGCTTTGGAGACTTCTCAAGAATGTCCATCAGTGCTTCACCAGTGAAGTCATACATTTCTCGATCAACACCAAGTTGAGTCAAATTGTGGAATGTGGGAAGGCTGGAAAGGAGATTTTCTGCACGGGAAAGAGTCTACGAAATAAAATAAAGGCAACTGATTATTGTCATACATAGGAAACTTGTAACATATCATTGGATAGCCCAGTTAAAGAGATAGATATTGTCAGTAGCTATCGTATGAACATTACAAGTGAATGGAGAGGGAGTGGTAGACATACCGAAAGAGCATATTTCGAGAGTACGAGAGACTTGACATGAAGAATTCCACTAAAAAGTCTTATTGCCCGAGGAATAGTATATTGTTCCAAGGATGAGTCGGTATTTGAGACATCAATATTCGCATCAGCTAAGGACGTTAAGCCAACTGGGATAAGTTCCATGATCAAATAGTAATAGTAAGTTAAAGATCTGAGATTCACAGCATCAATTGTAACTTTACAATTGAGTATAACGTCTGGAAAACTTTCGTCCTCAATGATTAAGGTTGTCAATGTTGGAATCTTTATGCTGACATTCTGCACATTCTTCCAGCCACAATTCGACAAGGTCAGCTCTTGGAGGACTGGGCAACCAGAGAAAAGTCGTTGGGCGGATGTTTCATCTACAAAAGTCACGAATTGAAGTGCCAAAGTCTTCAAGCATGGGAAATGGACGCAACCAGGGACTTCTAAGACGCATGGAAGTTCCAAATCCATCACATTCAATGATTTGAGGACTGTCAAGTAATTGGCTAACAGAAAGGGAGATCTAAGATTTAAGGACAGCTCCAGCTCCAGAATTTTATGCTTTAGCAGCAAAGTTATGGTCCAACAATAAACTTTGTCTACATCAACAGGAGTTCCACCTTTCCAGGCCGCTAAACTAAACCTTTTTATAAATTTAGCCTTTTCAAGTATTGTGTCTACCTGATTAAAAAGATGAATTATCCGCTTTTGCCTATCTTCAATTTCAATATTAAAGTCAGATAAATAGGTCCATAAGAACTTCCACCTTCTTGCTAATAAGGAGGTTCGAATGGCATCTCTGGTTGAGAGAAAAGAAAGAATGTGATGAAGAAGGCTATCAGGTAACTCGCTGATCACATCTTTTTTGTCAATCACGTCATGTCTGTAACGCTTACTGGAATCAGGTGACGAGACTAAATTGTTCATGATTCCTTAGCTACTATTACCACCCCCTGAGAAAACATATATATGTGAGTATGATACATGAAATCGAAGAATGGCATAAAAGAGCAACAGCTAAATAGAAGTAATGAGAAGCTGAGAAGCCAGGTTCCCCTTACTGGACAAAATAAAAGTCCGGCTTTAGGATTGATGGTAATCAGATACTTTTATAAATTATAACGCATTGACAATTACCTGTACATCAAGGTATTTATTACAAGCACAAATTCTTCCAGAGTTTACTCTCCATTAATTGTAACAGTCAAAGGGAGTACCATTATTTGACTTTGGAATTCCAGACACGTGCCTGAAACTCCATCATAAAAAAATTAAGCATCACTAGTTTCAGAACCCAAATGTTAAGGAAGTTTAAGGTTATGACTTTCACTACAAATTTTCATGTCCAAAAATTTCATGCAAAATAGGAGTTAGACGATCCATGTACAAATGCTATTATATTAGGACTTGAATCATAATGATGAAGAGGCAGCACTTCATCACAACCCCCCCCCCCAATTTATAAGATTAAAATCTAATCAACAAGAGGAATTCAGAAAAGGGAGCATAAGAGGGGGAGAAGAAGAAGAAGAAGTACTGAGTACATCAATGCAAGAACGTGCATACTAATTGCATTTTACTGTAACACTCGAGCGTTGAAGGAAGATTTTGTGAAGCGCGTTAAAAAATTGTTATATGATTGTATATGGCCAAATTCTGGTCCTCTACCGATTGATTCAGAAAAAGTAACTCAATAAACATTTCTACGAACTAATCTAAGAAATAATTGGATAGTTCGAGTCAAACAGAGGGCAAATGCTACGAACCTGAGAGAGTAGCGATGGAAGAGGCAGAGTGAGAATACCAATTAGGATTCGAGAAGGCGAAGGGGGAGGGAAAGAGAGAGGGAAAAGGCGGGAAATACGATTGACACAATATTCATATGTTCTTGGGCTGAACCCATAACCCGGTGATTGTACTGTATAGCCCTTTAACCTTTTTTTTTAATGTAACAAAAAAAACTCTTTTTTTTTACCTCCAGATGTGTTTAGATTATTTATTTATTTATTTTTAAAGTGGTGTTCACTGTTCAAGATGGTTAAGAGCTGGTAAGGTGGATCGAGACCAAAGGATATTGTCGAGTATAGGCTAAAAAATTACTAAGGTCGAGCTTGGGATTTAGACCTTCAGATAACAAATGGGTGTAAAAGGGTCAGCAATCATGGGTTGATGGTTAGCTCATTTAGACCATTTTATTTATTTATTTATCCATATTCTTTTCACAATTAATTGGAAAATATTTAATTATTATTATCCTTTTCTTTTTCTTTTTTAAAGGCTTGTGGCATTGGAGCCAACCCATAGCTTGTGATGTTAAGGGTTGAGCTTTGCCAACAAGATCATGTTTTGGGGGTGTGCTTTGTCCTCCTTCTTTATTTGTATGAACGTGATAGAATATGCAAAACTCTAAATTTATGATTACTGATAGCGACTTCGGCAAGTGCACTAGTCGTTTTAACTAATAAAGTAGTGAGAAAAAGATCGTTCCACGAGGAATAGTACTCTAATCACTAATTCGTCATTTTCGCTTTAGTTGGATGAATCGAGTAACAAGAGATGAGTTGTGACCAAACAAGAATTTAAAGAATTTAAGAAAGAACAAGAATCCAAGATCAAGAATCTCAAGAACGATGTTTAGAAGAGATAAACAGTCAAGAAAAATGCAGCTAGGGTTTAAAATCCCCCTATGCTCCTTCAAGAATCTGAATTGAATCTTTAATTGATTATTATTCCTACGATTGACGATCAATTCTCTAAAGTTAAACTAAGGGCTAGTTTGGTTTGAGGGAGGGGGAGGGAGAGGGAGAGATCTTTTACCCACTCTTTACCAAAAAGCCCCCAGAAACTTTTTAATATTCCTAAAATATACTCTCAACAAAAAAGAATATTCCCTTCATTAATGACAATTTGGTCAATTTCCTACTTTCCACGCCCTCCCCTCCCACTCCCTCCCCTCAAACCAAACATACTATAAGTCTCAATGTCTTGATGCTACCTTAATCCATTATCTTTGAAAACAACATAATGTTTTAGTATTGTTTGTAAAGATCAAATTTTTTAAACCAGAATTATAATATCGCACAAACTCGTAAGCCTATGTCTAGGTCATGCAACTCTATGATGAATTAACGGTTTGGGTTAAATGCACCAACATCTATATTGTCATATACCAATCTATGAACAATCTAAAAGGTGATCAGTCTTTAAGAAAGTTTTAAGCCAAGATAATTCATTTAATCAAGAAAATAAAGTTCAATCAAGAATCCAAACAAAGACTTTAAATTCGCATAGGGTTCATCCTAGCCCTAACTACAAAAGAAAACTAGCCAAGCATGGCTAGGTTAACAAAAGAAGAAAAGAGATGAAAAGAGAATTGGTTTTCAAAGATTGAGGAAGATTGATCTCCATGATGATGCTTTGATCTTTTTCTCCAATGTCGTCAAGTTGTTTCCAATGCCAAAAAAGTTGTTATTCGTTGCTAGGGTTTCTTCTTTTTATATTCCAAGACCAATTGAGCTTCAAATCCACTAAAAATTCTTAATTTTATTTTCTTTTTCAGGTCTTGGAGGATAAAAATCAGATTTTTCGCACTTCTGGCGCCCTGGGCGCCAAAACCTAGCAGAAGACAGAAAGTTGGCGCCCTGGGCGCCAACTTTGCACGGTGCCAACTCCTAATGGCCAACTAGAAAGGGCGCCAACTTCTACTTTCTTTATTGGTTTCTCTTCTTGATTTTCTCCTGAGCTCTTTCAATTAACTTCTCCTTGTGGATAAAAATCTACAAAACATACGGGAATACTTGTGAGGGTATGTCAGACATCAAATCCATGTTTTCTTAGTTATTATACTTAAGCTTTTTAATCATATTAGATTAATTTCATGCTCAATTCGTGCCTTAATACATGGTAAGTTTACGGCTCATCAATTACATAGAGGTATTTGGCATTAGTTGAGTTATTAGAGGCATTATGAACTTGTGTTGATGAAATTGATAGATTAAATTGTTGATATTATATTAAATTGCTTTAGTTAGTTTTGTTTAAATCAAGTTAAATTAAGTTGTTGTTGAAATTTTTGGATGTCTTACTTTTAAAAGAAAATGCTACTGTATTTTTTTAAAAAAAATGAGTAAGGAAACCTCTTCATTCACTCATATTCACATGTCATGATAGAAATTGTTCTAAACTTGAGTGTCGTTGAAAATAGATTAGGTGGTAATATAATAGATTTTAGTTGAATGAATGCATTGAGAACTAGTAAAGAATATGAGAAAGAGGTGTAAGAGTACATTTAATTTGTTAAAATGAATATGCCTAGTAAAAATGAGAAATATTTTTGTCCTTATGTCAAGTGTTTAGATGAAAGTCGATTGGATATTAATGATGTAAGAGATTACTTATATGATATAAGGATATCGGTGATATAAGAGATGACTTACTTATAAAGTTATTAGTGAGAGTGTCCCAAAATACTTCCTCTGATCCATAACTTTGAGTATTTGTTTGGATTAGAAGTAGAAGTTATTTTTCTAACGTGATTTACAATGTACAAGATAAATATATGATAAGAGTTTTATCTTGACACGCAGACATGTTTTTCCAACGCTAAATCAAATAGGCCTTTAGTCGCTTATAGAAGAATTACTTGGTCCACTATACAAGTCACTTGGAGAGCAATTAATGTTTTTGTTTTGTCAATTTTGCCACCGTGATTAATGTTTAAATAGGACTCATTGTATTTTTCTCTCATTCAAAACCTCATATCATATGGGTAAAGTTTTAATTTTTCTTCATTTAGGACAAATTTAATAAGATAACTATCATTTCTTGATTATAATGAATTAGTTAAAGTAACTTATATTCTGGATTGAAGGGAGAATAAACTTCATTTTCATTTTAGGCTTGTCTAAACATTTATTACGTTTTATTTTTTACTTTTTTCCAACTTTATCTTTTGTTGAATGTATTTATTACATTTATTCTCTTACTTATCCTCTTTACACATAAGAGCTATTTGGAAAAATAATATATATTCATGGTCTCTAACTAATTTTAAATTTTTCTTAGTAAAACAAATTAGTTATTTAAAACTTATAATAAGGGCCGGAGAGAGTAGTAGTTAAGTAATTAAATATGACTTAAATTGATAATTTTTTTAATTTCACCTTTGTTAAAATCTTCTCCTTCTCTATATTCACAAATCACTCTCTCATATTCTTCCCTTTCAAAAGAGAATTAAATAAGAGTGAAATTGAAAAGTAGTTATTAATAATTTTTAAGTGCACTTATATCGAGGACAAAAAATTTCTTCCACAGATGAAAAATAAGGATGAAAGTGATATATACATGAAATAAAGAAAGCAAACAATAATATTTATAATTCATGAATATATGGCACAAGTTAATTCTTATAAAGTTTATTTGACATATAAATATATATTGATATTTTTATGTCCCACATCGACTATGGGGGAAACAAAATCCGCCTTATAAGGATCCGTTGTTGTAATCCTTCATTGCTACATTGCCCACAGTGTGGTCTCCAGTCCACTTGAACATTCGTTGATGGATTCAAGAAAGAGACAAAAACATAAAATATTAATTATCCTAGATATAAGATCTGATTGGTTTTTAAAAAAATATTAAGAAAGCTGATTAAAGTATTTTAAAATACTTATATTTATCATTTCTTCTTGAAATATAATTATCACCATATAATATGATTGATTAGCTAATTATTTAGCTCCTTTAAAAGTATATAAACAACATGTTGGGGTTGTGTCTTTGTTTTATAAAAACGTACGTACACACGTACGAGTGTGTCGTCCAACATGTTAGATGTGGAAATAGTATTACAACATGAAAGCAAAAGTTGTTGGTAAGCAAAATTATGAAAGCTAGATTGAAATGAAGGGACTGTGGTGGTGAAAGATGAAGGTATAATATAAAAGATAGATACGGAGAGAGTCGCCGGAGAAGAAGGTCTTGGGGCGAGCCCAGACGGAGTAGAAGGTATGATTGGGAGGTGTGTTCCATCCAAAAATGTCACCAACATCGTATTGCATTGCGTCTGTTGCTACAAATAGTAAAGACAATGCAACAATGAACAAGCCAATGAGTTTGGCCATTGCTTCTTGTCTTTGTTACGTACGTAAGCGTGGTTGGCTGTATCTTTTGAAACTCAGTTCTGTTGCACGTTCAAGTCTTGCTGGTTTCTGCTTAAGTTGATGAGATTGTGATCTGAGGTTGCAGCCAAGGACATATACATACAGGTGTGGGTTGGACTTATCAGGAACTATGAATTGTCAATGATGAGGTGCCATTTTTGAACGAGTTGAGGCATATATTTTTGTTAACATGCGGTTTATTTTAGAATTTTATTACGTGCTGTTGATGGCACAGAGGCATTTTGACTATTCTTCAAATGATTTAATTATTAAAATAAAAGGACAACAGCTTCCGAATTAAAATACAACTTGAACTTGAAGTCTATAATTTAGTTATAGGAACATGGGAAGTGACAAGTCACAAAGAATACAGCGTTATTTTGGGAGTTCAAGGTTGCTTCTTTGAATAGTAACGCATATAAAATTGAACATGTAATTATACCATCCCAAGGCAGTGATTTTTGAAAAGGATCTGGTCATATTTAGAATATTAAGATCTATGATTCAACATTTTAGAAAGGTGATGAAATGCTACACTTTTAACACAGCACATAGTAGGTGTTTGTATTATTAACCCTTTTTATAAAACTTAGGAACGTATATGAAATCATTTTTTTAGATTGCTTTCTATTAATATTTTTAATCTAATTTTGAAATGCTTGTCCAAAATGGTAGCTGTTTCAATGTTGGTTTTTCAAGAGTTAGAAAATTGCCCTTTTTTGTGTTAAAGATGGCCAAAAACCTACGTCACAAAATAAGGAACATAATTACATCATAGGGGAAATTAACAGTTCTTGAACTATTTAAAACCTTAAATGAGGAGGACAACCATCTAAAATAACAGTTCTTCAAATGTCTAATTTAGCTAAAGAATCAGCTATTTTGTTAAAGTTTCTTGGCATCGATTTAATTAAAACTTGCCATTCTTTGTTCAAGAGCTCCCGTATCTACAGCAGCTGCAGACTTCCAGAATGATGGTTGCTGTCCATGATCAGATTAATGACCTCTTCAGCATCTGATTCAATGTTAATCTTCTTAAATCCCATATCTCAAGCTAGTTGAAGTCCTTCTAAGGTGGCCCATTCCTCAGCAGCATTTGCCTAACAGGTCCCAAGCTCTCGCGTGAACCCAACCACCCATTTTCCTGAAGCATCTCGTAGAGCTCCCCCACATCCAGCTTTGGAAAGGAAGAGGATTCTCTCCTCATCTTTTTTCTAATTTTCTCTCATTAATTTATTTGAGCCGTTGATTGAAAAGATGAGAGAAAAGTTAAAGTAATATTGTGATTAATTAGACGGATATGATTTAAAAATTATGAGGAATAATGAGAAAAGAATTATGAGAGAAACTTAACCCCTTTAGAAGAGAGGTGTGTCATAGCTCCATCCATATTCAATTTAATTCAAACTAAAGCCTATCTTGTGTTTTAAATTCATGCAAAACCAATCTTTAAGATCAACAGGCTTATGAAAATTACTTTGAAAAAACATGTAAATTGCCTTTTTTCGTGAACACGTTTTTTAAATTTTCAAATTTTTTCATAATCAACATATCAAATCATATCTCTGGCAAAAAAAAAAAAACATATTAAAACATATCAAGCCCAATAAAACCCCGTGAAAAGCAAAACCCAAAAACCGAAGCCCTTTAGTGATTTGAGCCCACAAAAAGTGAAGCATCAATTAATGACTCCATGTGAAAACAAAGACGCAAAAGAGAAGTCATTTACATGAGCTCACATTCAGTGGTGGCAATGCTAGGATTGTCTCAAGGATGATACATCCGGATCATATTATATTTAGATAGTAACTTCATAAAATCAACCTTACAAGCTCAATCTCAAATATTGTGAAATCACCCCAAAAATAATTAGACTCCTTGATTCAGAAATTCAGCTCAGCTTCACAGAAACTCAATTGCACAGCTTGGTAAGCCTTTACGCGTTACTTGAAATTGATTGTTGATCTCTGCTTGCTTCCTTAAATCTGCTGACAAGCTCACGCCACAGGATGTCTTGATTCTCCTCAAAATGGTTGCATTCTTTAACAGAAAGATAAGAAATTGCATCTCAGCAACCCTGCCACAAAAATCCGTTATCCTAACCAGTTTCAGGCTATACTTTATACAATGAGGCACTGGGCGCAATGTCCAGACTTCCCCATCTGAGCAGTGGTCTGGGTCGAATCCCTGAAAAATAGAACCAACAAAAGTGTGCGTGAACAGAAATAATACACTATTATTAGCCTTGAAACAGATCAAATGCTTGTAGTGTATAACGATAAGGGAAGTACATCAACAATGTCAAGAACTTCCAGCTCAGGAGACTTCTCAAGAATGTCCATCAGTGCTTCGCCAGTGAAGTCATACATTTCTAGATCAACACCAAGATGAGTCAAATTGTGGAATGTAGGAAGGCGGGAAAGGAGATTTTCTGCACGGGAAAGAGTCTACAAAATTAAAAAAAAAGGCAATTGATTATTGTCATACACAGGAAACTTGTAACATATCATTGGATAGCCCAGTTAAAGAGATAGATATTGTCTGTAGCTATCATATGAGCATTACAAGTGAATGGAGGGGGAGTGGTAGACATACCAAAAGAGAATATTTCGAGAGTACGAGAGACTTGACATGAAGAATTCCACTAAAAAGTCTTATTGCCCGAGGAATAGTATATTGTTCCAAGGATGAATCGGTATTTGAGAGATGGGTATTTGAGAGATCAATATTCGCATCAGCTAAGGACGTTAAGCCAACTGGGATAAGTTCTATGGTCAAATTGTAATAGTAACTTAAAGATCTGAGATTCACAGCATCAATTGTAACTTTAGAATTGAGTATAATGTCTGGAAAAGTTTCGTCCACAATGATTAAGGTTATCAATGTTGGAATCTTTATGCCGACATTCTGGACATTCTCCCAGCCACAATTAGACAAGGTCAGCTCTTGGAGGACTGGGCAACCAGAGAAAAGTTGTTGGGCGGATGTTTCGTCCACAAAGGTCACAAATTGAAGTGCCAAAGTCTTCAAGCATGGGAAATGGACGCAACCAGGGACTTCTAAGACGCATGGTCCCAGATCCATCAAAATCAATGATTTGAGGACTGTCAAGTCATTGGCTAGCAGAAAGGGAGATCTAATATTTAAGGACAGCTCCAGCTCCTGAATTTTATGCTTTAGCAGCAAAGTTATGGTCCAACAATAAACTTCGTCTACATCAACATCTTCAAAAGCCACTAAACTAAACCTTTTTATAAATTTAGCCTTTTCAAGCATTGTGTCTACCTGCTTGATGAAAAGAGGAATTATCCGCTTTTGCCTATCGTCAATTTCAATATTAAAGTCAGATAAATAGGTCCATAAGAACTTCCACCTTCTTGCTAATAAGCAGGTTCGAATGGCATCTCTGGTTGAGAGAAAAGAAAGAATGTGATGAAGAAGGCTATCAGGTAACTCGCTGATCACATCTTTTTTGTCAATCACGTCATGTCTGTAACGCTTACTGGAATCAGGTGACGAGACTAAATTGTTCATGATTCCTTAGCTACTATGACCACCCCCTGAGAAAACATATATATGTGAGTATGATACATGAAATCGATGAACGGCATAAAAGAGCAACAGCTGACTAGAAGTAATGAGAAGCTGAGAAGCCAGCTTCCCCTCAATGGACAAAATAAAAGTCTGGCTTAAGGATTGATGGTAATCAGATACTGTTATAAATTATAACGCATTAACAATTACTTGTACACCAAGGTATTTATTACAAGCACAAACTCTTCCAGAGTCTACTCTCCATTAATTGTAACCATTATTTGACTTTGGAATTCCAGACACGTTCCTGAAACTCCATCATAAAAAAATTGAGCATCACTAGACTCAGAACCCAAATGTTAAGGTCATGACTTTCACTACAAATTTTCATGTCCAAAAATTTCATGCAAAATAGGAGTTAGACGATCCATGTACAAATGTTATTATATTTGGACTTGAATCATAACGAAGAGGCAGAACTTCATCACAACCCCCCCCCCCCCCTCCTATTTATAAGATTAAAATCTAATCAACAAGAAGAATTAATAAAAGGGAGCATAAAAGGTGGAGAAGAAGTACTAAGTACATCAATGCAAGAACGTGCATACTAATTGCATTTTACTGTAACTCTCAAGCGTTGAAGGAAGATTTTGAGAAGCGCGCTAAAAAATTGTTATATGATTGTATATGGCCAAATTCTGGTCCTCTACCGATTGATTCAGAAAAAGTAACTCAATAAACATTTCTACGAACTAAGCTAAGAAATAATTGGATAGTTCGAGTCAAACAGAGGGCAAATGCTACGAACCTGAGAGAGTAGCGATGGAAGAGGCAGAGTGAGAATTCCAATTAGGATTCGGGAAGGCGAAGGGGGAGGGAAAGAGAGAGGGAAAAGGCGGGAAATACGATTGACACAATATTAATATGTTCTTGGGCTGGACCCATAACCAGGTGATTGTACTGTATAGCCCTTTAACCTTTTTTTTTATGTAACAAAAAACTCTTTTTTTTTCAGAAAAATCTATATAAAGGCCCAAGTAACAGAAAAAATTTCAAAAAAGACCTCAAGATTCTGAAAATATTAGAAAAAGGCCTTCTCTGGTATAAATTTATTAAAACGTTAACAACTATATTAGCCCCATTAACAACAATATCAACCCCGTTAACAACTATATCAACCCTGTGTCTCTGTTAACAACTAAAGATTTTAATGAATTTATATGAGAAAAGGTCTTGCGGTCTTTTCTGGTATTTTCAGAATTTTAGGGTATTTTTTAAAATTTTTTCTGTTACTTTGGCCCCTATACAGATTTTCCCCTTTTTTTACCTCCAGATTTGTAAAGATTATTTATTTATTTATTTATTTTTAAAGTGGTGTTCATTGTTCAAGATGGTTAAGAGCTGGTAAGGAGGATCGAGATCAAAGGACACTGTTGAGTTTAGGCTAAAAAATTACTATGGTCGAGCTTGGGATTTATACCTTCAGATAACAAATGGGTGTAAAAGGGTCAGCAATCATGGGTTGATGGTTAGCTCATTTAGACCATTTTATTTATTTATTTATCCATATTCTTTTCACAATTAATTGATGATTACGCAAATATTTAATTATTATTATCCTTGGTTTAAAGTGCAAAAATACACATGAGCTTTTTTCTTATGAGCAAAAATGCACACATGCTTTTTTGAGGAGCAAAAATACACATGTAGTTACCATTTTGGAGCAAAAGTCACATCCCATCGTTAAGTCACTTTTCACCGTCGTTATATTACTGTTCACCTCATCTCTTTCTCTCTCATCACGGTGAACAATGACTTAATGGTGACATGTGACTTTTGCCCCAAAATGGTAACTACGTGTGTATTTTTGCTCCTAAAAAAACATATGTGTATTTTTGTTCCTGAGGAAATTAAAAAGCTTATATGTATATTTGCACCTTAACCCTTATCTTTTTTTTTTTTTAAAGGCTTGTGGCATTGGAGCTGACCCATAGCATGTGATGTCAAGGGTTGAGCTTTGCCAACAAGATCATTTTTGCATAATCCAAATTTATATATCCAACTCTTTTTGTCTTACCAACTCTTAACTTGATTATCATATGCAAGGTTTTGAAATTTGGACATGCCACTAATCAGTCGAGGTATTGGGTTAAATGTCAATGGGTCAGGCTGAAATCAAACTAGAACTAACTCAGAGTCAAACCAGTAAGAAATTGAATATTTAGGGTAATTAATATGAAATTCTAAAGAATTTTTTTTAAAAATTGATTTGTTTTAAAATAATAATAATAATACTGAACCTGATTGGTGCACCGACTGGGCCTGTCTATTGACTGATTTGCCGATTTTCAGTTCGGTTGGGCCAGTCTAACCTTGATCATAGGCATTTCTTTAGTGTAAGACTTTTATTTGTTGGGGAAAAACACGAGATCGATTTTCTTTAAAAAACAAAAGTCCTTGGCCATCTGGACTGATATTTGTAAGAATTTGTTGCAAAATATGATCAGATTTACACACAGACACACATATATAGCTGCGCATACGTGGTAACATATGTTTGGTCACAAACTCACGCATTAGGCATCCATGTAATTATAAATTAATTTGTGTTCATATCATTATTATTTTTGGGTCCAAGTTTAGACAACCAACGTAACGATTATAAAATTGCATGAAAATGACGAAATCAGAAGCAACTTGCGGCTAGTTTGATGAATCACAACCAGTACTGCTTTATTTAACATAAAAATCTCAAACAATACACACATACACACGTAGCAGTACATCCATCAAATAGAAAACAACATATACAAAAATAAACAATACATAAACATAATGAGGTCTCTAACAATCATATAGATACATATGAGACACAGTAAAATAGAGAAAAGAAGTGGAGAGGATTAAGGAGTGGTTGGAGCAGGAAAAGGAGCAGGCCCCTTAACGTCGATACTGAACTTCTGGCCTCTTTCACTGTGCTCGTCGATTGTGCAGATGTAGTTGCGAGGTCCGGGAATGAGGAGAGTAACTATAAACACCGTCATGTTGGAGCTGCTGGGTAAGGCGATGATATTGGTGGTGCAGTTGTTGTAATTCTCCTTGCGTACATCAGCCACGTTCTGATTTCCAGTCGAGTTGAACACTGATGATCCGTTCACCCCAAAACACATGAAAAAAGTTGTAAACTTATATACATACACACACGTCTCAAAATCCAAATGTTGTGAATATACACACGCACTACCTCCCATCTTAAATCTTGGTTAACCTTTTTTTCTTTTTGAAAGATTAAAGAAATTACTAAATCTACATACATATCAGCTTATAAATCATACCGATTAGTTTGAAGAAAAAATGAAATACTTTAAATTAATTTGATTGACTCTTTGATCTCTTAAAAATTAACTGACCGGAGGTAATATATAGAAACATGAAGCATACACACACACACATACCGAGTTGGTCTCCGACGAGGAAGGTCTTGGAAGAAGCCCAGTCAGAATAGAAGGTTTGATTGGGAGGGATGCCCCATCCAAAGTCGCCGCCGACAGTTTATTGTCTTGCCTCCAACGACGCTGCAAATGATAAACACACCACCACCATCAGCAACCCTATCAAACCCATCTGCTTCCCCATTATATCGTTGTTGTTTCAATTCAATCTCTCTCTCTCGTTTAATGTTTGCTGCTTTAAGACGATGAGATTGTGAGCTTGCAGCCAACCATATATATAGAGAGAGGAATTAGGATGCATCTTCCTCATCTTCTCACTGGGCATTTGAATTGTTAATGACATATGATGATGTAACATTTTGAACGAGTTCATACTCCCTTTCTTTTTTTCCTCCCCAAAAATTTTTAGGAAGAATCACTAAAAATCCCCCATTACAAAAGGGGGAAAAAAATTGGTGTAGAAAAGTTTAGATAATTAAATTGAGTCTAGGATTCGTTAGGATTACAGCTAGGAAATCAGGCCAAGCCCGTTTAGATCTTAACCCTTTAAGGGCAGAGTCTAAAAATTTGAAGAGATAAACAAATTTGGCCCTGGAGGGCCATGGGCCAGCCCGTTAGGCCTTGCATAATTTTTTTTAAAAAAATTGAAGTTGAAGTTAGGCTTGGATGCTTCAAATACATGATATTTTTACTCATGAAGTAGAGTCTAGTACGATTAGTGAAACACAATCAAATATCTTTGATATTGATGATAGTGATGAAGAAGATATGTAGTCATCTATTATTAGTGATACACTTCTTATATTTTATGTGTTTTATTTGTGGACAGTGGTGGATTATGAACAGTTTTTGATTATGAACTAATGAATGTGTTCATTTGTTGGATAATTTGTGTTTCTTGGATATTAATGTTGATAATATTTATTTGATAAATTAGAACTTTAATTGTTGTATTTTACTAATAATACTTCTTTGGGAAAAAAAGAGCGAAAAATAGCTAAAATTAGGAATAGTAATTTTCGGGCTTTGGAAGGCCAGCCTTGGCTCTGGTGCTCTCAAGCGAAGCTTTGAAAAACATGTGTTTTTCTTCTTCCGAACCCTGGAGGGCCGGACCGGCCCTAATTCCTAGCTCTAATTAAGATCCTCACTTTGATAGTATAAGGATTTAAACTAGTAAATTTATAGATTATGAGCCAAAATTTACCATTCAAATCAATATTTATTGGCTCTCTAATACAAAATTTATCTTCCAATAGGGCTTAAAATCAGTTTAAGGACTTAAGTACAACACATCTTCTTAGCATGTGAACTCTTCTTTAAATTTGTATAACTTAATTTTAACCATGTGGAAGAATTAAACCCCCGTTCAAGGACATAAATGGTTTGGTATACCTTTGAATTGGGACAATAAATCTTATAATACGTAGGAGATTTTTCAACAATTTTGCTCATGCTTTGTGCCTTAATTTGTAATTGGGTGCAATATTTTCAAGTTACCACGTCTAATATTAAATATAAGACTTATTTAATTCTTTTATATGAGAATGAAAAGGTTAATTAAATTACTTTAAGGTATTTATATCTATCTCTTTTTTTTCCTTCAAACTAATTTATCTGATTTATAAATTCATATATAATTTAAAGATTATATGATTAAATAATTTAATTAGCTTCTACAATCTCTAAAAAAATAACTGAGCTATACTTTATATTTAGAACAAAAGGTAATATATTATTGTTATTACGTGGTGGATGATGGCATTAGGGCATTTTGATCGGATTGTTAATTCTTCTAATTCTAGAAGTAGAAGACCACCTTCTTTATTCTAATTTGGGAAGTGCGACCGATCAATTTCATGTCACAAGACTAATCAACACATTGCTTTCATGAAAATGTATTTTGAGTTTATTTATATAAATCACTGCTGTATTCATTTGTCATCTGTTGGCTTTTGATTTGAAGTTATTAGACGCGTTTAGAGAGATGAATACGACTTAACAATAAAAATGAAAACAGCTTGAGTTGAATTGCTTGTTAATTAATCCAATGCAGTTTGAACTTAAATTCTATATTCAATGGTGTGGGTTTGTGCGTTTCGTTTTCAATTTATCAAGAGCCAGTTTGGTAAGAGTTAACTATTGTAACAACATTTTATACTTTCGGTAAAAACAAAAACAAAATTTATACTTACGTACAATCTTAAAAATATTAGTTTGATAAATTAAAAATTATTTAAAAAGAAACGTATATGTATGAGCTTTTTTTTTTTGTTGGATTGCAACTCAAATGTGAAAACTGTTCAAGAATCTAAAATATAGCATTTGAGATTAGCTTTTGCAAACAGATTTTCTGAAAGGAAAAAATATTCTAAATATTCTTTTTACTTTTCAAAAGTGGGAAATCAAACAAGCACTTAATTTTTTTAACAGGTGTATAATAAAATAATACAGTGTGGTTTCCAAATTCGAGGTTGCTTCTCTAAACAGGGACGCAGATGAATTTTAAGATGCGCAAGCTTAAAATTTGAGAATGACAGTCAAAACTTCTAGGATTTATCAACTTCAGGATATTAATACCGATTTTATTAAATAAATTAAAGAGTATTCATATCATTTTTTTTTTGGGGTCCAAGTTTAGTCAACCAACGTAACGATTATAAAATTGCATGGAAATGACGAAATCAGAAGCAACTTGCGGCTAGTTTGATGAATCACAACCAGTATACTGCTTTATTTAACATAAAAATCTCAAACGATACACACATACACACGTAGCAGTAAATCCATCAAATGGAAACAACATGTACAAGAATAAACAATACATAAACATAATGTGTGGTCTCTAACAATGATAAAGATAAATATGAGACACAGTAAAATAGAGAAGAGAAGTGGAGAGGATTAAGGAGTGGTTGGAGCAGGAGAAGGAGCAGAAGTAGAGAAAGGCCACTTAACGTCGATACTGAACTTCTGGCCTCTTTCACAGTGCTCGTCGATGGTGCAGATGTAGTAGTGAGGTCCGGGAATGAGGAGAGTAAATGTAAACACCGTCACGTTGGGGAAGACCGGGAAGGCGATCATGTTGGTGGTGCAGTTGTTGTAATCCTCCTTTCGTACTTCAGCCACGTTCTGATTTCCAGTCCAGTTGAACACTGATCCATTCACCACAAAACACATGAAAAAAGTTGTAAACATATATACATACACACACGTTTCAGAATCAAAAAGTTGTAAATATACATAAGCAATAGTTACCTCCTATCTTAAATATAAAACTTAATTAACTTTATTTCTTGAGAGATTAACTTGTTGTGTATGATTAAATTATATATTAGTTTATAAATTTTACCATTTAGTTTTTTTTTTAAAAATGATAAATATAAATACTTTAAATTAATTTGATTAGCTCATTTGATCAATAAAAAATTAACTGACCGGAGGTAATATATATAATATACAAACATAAACATGAAGCATATATGTATACCGAGTTGGTCTCCGACGAGGAAGGTCTTGGAAGAAGCCCAGTCGGAATAGAAGGTTTCATTGGGAGGGATGCCCCATCCAAAGTCGCCGCCGACAGTATATCGTCTTGCCTCCGACGACGCTGCAAATGATAAACACACCACCACCATCAGCAACCCTATCAAACCCATCTGCTTCCCCATTATATTATTGTTGTTTCAATTCAATCTCTCTCAGTCTCTCTTGTTTAATTTTTGCTGCTTCAAGACGATGAGATTGTGAGCTTGCAGCCAACGATATATATAGAGAGAGGGATTAGGAGGCATCTTCCTCATCTTCTCATTGGGAGTTTGAATTGTCAATGATATGATGATGTAACATTTTGAACGAGTTCATGCTCTCTTTCTTTTTTTCCTCCCCAAAAAGTTGTAGGAAGAATCACTGAAACTCCCCGCCATTATAAAATAAAAAATTGGTTTAGAAAAGTTGAGTACGAGGCACTCATCAGGATACCCACATTGATAGCATAAGGATTTAAATTTGTAAACTTATGGATTATGAGTCGACTCTTTAATTTACCAGTTAAATCAACATTTGTTGGCTCCTTGATACAAAATTTATTATCCATTAGTGTTTAAAATCAGTTTAAGGACTTTTTGAACAGTAAATCAGTTTAAAGACTTAATACAACATCTTAGCATGTGAACTCTTCTTTAAATATGTACAACTTATTTTTAACCAAGGGGAAGAATTGAACCCCGCTCAAGGACATAAATGGTTTGGTATACCTTTGAATTGGGACAATAAATCTTATAATACATTATAGGACATTTTTCAACAATTTATGCCTATTTAGTAATTCGTAATTGGGTGCAATATTTTTGGTCCTAAATAATATAAGTCTTAGTTGTTTTTTTTAAGTGAAATTAAGGAAGCTAATTAAATTATTTTAAAATATTTATATATTTTTTTCTTCAAACTAATTTATCTAACTTATAAACTGATATATAATTTAATCACACATAAGAATATTATATAATTAAGTAACTTAATTAGTTTTTTCAATCTCTGAAAAAAAAAACTCAACTAATGAAATCTTATATTTAAAATTAAAGGTAATATATTATTCTTATTACGTGATGGATGATGGCTTTCGGGCATTTTGATCGGATTGTTAATTCTCCTAATTCTAGAAGCTTTTGAAGACCACCTTTTTTCTAATTTTTCTAATTTGAGAAGTGCGACCGTCGACCGACCATTTCATTTCACAAAATTCAATCAACACATTGCTTTGATGAAAATGTATTTTGAGTTTATATGTATAAATCACTGCCGTATTCATTTGTCACGTGTTCGTTTTTTATTTGAAGTTATTAGACGCGTTTAGAGAGATGAATATGACTTAACAATAAAAATGAAAAAAACTTGAGTTGAATTGCATCTTAATTGATCCAAAGCAACTTCAACTTCAATTCTATATTCAATGCAAATTTGCCAAAATAATAATAAAAAAAAAATTTATCAAAATGGGGTACTGTTCAAACATATTGCCCAACTAAACCAATTTATGGCGCTACGTGGCGTGGCGCCACTGTAAAGGTGGCACTACCACTTGGGGTGCCACCTAGGTGGCACCACAAGTGGCCGCGCCACCTGTTTTTTTTAAAAAATCTTTTTCTTTTGTATGTTTAAATCAGCTGTCGCAGGCAACTTTTGCTGCCGGCGGCAGCTGATGCTGACAGGGGGCTGACGCCCCTGTCAGTTTTTTTTAAAATTAAATTAAATTAATATTATTATATATTAATATTACAAGATTATTAATAATAATAAAATTATTAATAATAAAAAATTATCTTCAAAAAGAAAGAGATAGGAGAGATGATAATTAAAGTAATGGAGATGGAATCTGATTCACCTTAAATCACGAAGTAAAATCCCTTAAAAAATGCAACAGCTTTTAATAAAGTTCTATAATTTTACGGGTTTGGGTTTTTCATTATCCTTTATATAATATTTTTTTTTCAGAATCTTATCTTCACATCCATATTTTTTGTTTCTTAAAAAAAAAAAGATGATTCAGATTTCATATTTTATAAAAAAAAATATTTTAGACATAAGTAAATTAAAATTTTCAGAATCTTATATTTTTCATCAGGATTGGATTCTTCATATTCATATGTCCACCTCTTCATCAGGACAAACAAAAAATTATATATATATATATATATATATATATATATATATATATATATATATATATATTTTAAAAAAATTAAATTAAATTATAGTATATTATAATATATTAATAATATAATAATTAATATATATTATTAATTATATAATATATATTAATATATAATTAATAATAGAATATATATAATTATTAATAATAATAATATTATATAATATATTATATATAATTTTATTTTAAAAAAAAACTGATAGAGGGTGTCAGCCCCCTGTCAGCATCAGCTGCGGCAGCTGATTTAAACAAATAAAAAAAAAAGATTTTTTTTTTTAAACAGGTGGCGCTGCCACATGTGGTGCCCCAAGTGGCAGCGTCACGTGTGGCGCCGTCTGACGTGGCGCCACAAATTAGCCTAGTTGGGCAATATGTTTAAACAGTACCCCATTTTGATAATTTTTTATTATTATTATTTTGGCAAATTTGCCCTATATTCAATGGTGTGTGTTTGTGCGTTTCATTTTCAATTTATCAAAAGCCAGTTTTGTAAAAGTTAACAATTGTAACAAAATTTATACTTTTGGTAAAAAAAAACAAATAAATACTTACATAAAATTTTAAAATATCAGTTTGATAAATTATAAGGGAAAACATTTTCTCATGTTGTAGGAAAACCATTTTCTTATGTCACACACCACATTGAATGATGGGGCTCACATATACATATATTAATTCATATATGTATATGTGGGTTCCACTATTTCATATGTGTGTAGGAAATTTTTTTTTCTCATGTAACATGAGAAAACTAAAGCCCAAATTATAAATTATTTTAAAAGCGACGTATATGTATATGACCTTTTTTTTTGGGTTGGAAAGTAACTGAAGTGTAAAAAATGATCAAAAATCTAAAATAACATTTAGATTAAATAGAATTATTCGAGATTAGCTTTTGCAAACAGATTTTCTGAAAGGAAAAAGGGTTAAGGTGTAAAACTACATATGACATTTTTCCCCAGATCGCCCAATACTACATGCTTTTTTTTGGAGTAAAAGTCATATCCCACCGTTAAATCATTGTTCACCGTGATGAGAGAGAAAGTGATGAAGTGAAAATAACTTAACGGCGGTGAACAGTGACTTAACGGTGTGATGTGACTTTTGCTCTAAAATGGTAACCACGTGTATATTTTTGCTTCCAAAAAAAGCACGTGGTGCTGGGCGCTCCAAAAGAAAAAGCTCATGTGTATTTTTACATTTTGACCCAAGGAAAAATTATTTCAAGGTTGCTTCTCTAAACAGTAAGGCAGATAAATTTTAAGATGTACAAGCTTAACATTAGAGAATAACAGCCAACACTTAGGATTTATCAACTTCAGGGTATTAACACTATTTTTTAAAAATTATTTAAATAGGTAACGTGGAAGCTAATAATATTTTTCAAAATTTCATATCGAGAATTTGGGTATGCCACGCCAATTCTTACTACCTCTGCTCTTTTTAAATGAAAAATAAGAATTTTTTTTATATTAATGTATGATTTAGTATCTTCTTGAATTATTTCCTTTTCTATAATGTATTATTCAAAATCACAGGTATTATAAATTTATAATGGTTAAGAATTATAAATTAAATTTCCGCATTGTTATATTTAGTGAAAAGAAAACAGTTTAGATTTTTTTTTTTTTAAAACTGTTTAGACTTCAATGCATGAGTGACTGAAACGGGATGAAGCCCAAATAATCTGTTTTGGACTGGACCGAAAGCGAGCTGACTTATGGACTATTAACTCTAATCCTTTTTGTGTGATCTCTATTTTTTTACAAAAAAAATATATTTTAATTTATATTTTGTGAAAAAAGAGATATAAAATATGGGAAATTTACCAAGCTGATGGATATTATTTATTTAATTTTTTTGGTTGAATTTCATCGAATTTTCTAAGCTTCGGTTAGTTTGATTTATATTGGATTGTGTTACAAAATGGGTGTAAACTATTCGTAATGATAATTTTATTGTAAAATTTGAAACTTTAAACTTTGCTTAGAGACCAGGTCAAAGGAAAAAATAAATAAAAATCCTTGCATATTATAAAACCATATGAATTAACTTATAATTATTAATACATAGCTCTCTCTAGTCAACATCCGATAAAAACGGAAATGAAGAACGTTTCCATTAAATAAAAATTTTCATCAATCAAGATTATTAAACGGTAATTCATTCATCAATATAGATTTTTGTTATTTTTATAGTTTGTCGGTTGATGTGATTTTAATGCTGCGTTACTTTTAATTATTTAATAATTGATAAATTTTCTATTGCTGACGTGCATGATCTTCTTTAATTTTAAATTAAGTTTGTAACTGAGGACTAATCTACGAAAGCAGTTAACATGTTATATTTTAGACTTCACCGAGCTTTTTTTCGGGCTACAAGCCTAGGCATCTGAACATAAGAATAGTATAATTACGTTAGCTTAATTAGCTGGTTCGCGAAATAAGATAAAAATAAAAGTTAGATTGTAAATGTGATTTATGTTTAGAACAATAATAAAAGAAATGGCTTTTTTTGTAAAAGATGGTGCACTTTGTAGCTTCTACTAGAAATGACTTTTTTTTTTTTTTTTTTAATCAAAAACCTATCACAAACAAAAGCCACGTCAAACACCTACTTTCTACAGCTTGACTTTTTTCATAGCCATTGGTCTTTTGAACTTTGGAGTTTGAATTATCTTCTATATTGCCCACCACATATATAATACTCTCATCCCAATAATAATAATAATTGATATTAATTATAAATAAACATAAATTTGCTTTTAGTCTGTGTATACGTACATATGATATAAGCTCTCCTTCTTTGTTTTCTATAATAAGTCTTTTTTTCACTCCTTTAGTCCTTATTACAAAATATATTTAGGAGTTGATCAAGATTTTATATATAAGACATCATTATCATATTTGTCAACAATTCCCTCCTTTACCGTGTTTCCTCAACAATAATCAAGGAATATGTGAATGTGTGAATTATGGAAGATGATTAAGGTGTTTTAAAAAATATATGACATATAAACTAACTTCCTTAATTTGTTAAATTAGATAAATATATCTTATATTAAACATCAAATAGGTTATATTAAAAGAATTTAAAACCAGTTCTACCAAAAAAATTGAAACTAGAAACCTCTTCACGTTGGCTCACTCGCGATGGCTTATATATAATAACATAGCCGTTTACTTGTTAATTAACTAATTCATCAAGGTATATGTAAAATTTTAACCCGCGTCATCTATTTATGTTTATTTTATTACTGCTATGAATTGTATATTCAGAATATAATAATGATGTTTTATTAAATAAGTAAATTTAATATCAATTTAATTGAAAGAGAAAATAATAAGTCACCAATCTTTGTATTCCATATAATTTTTCTTCCATTTGATTTTTTGACAAATGCGTTATCGCGATAGCTGTTTTTTCTTCGTGAAATAAATAGGATGATAGTGACATAGAGACTTTGCTCTGTTCGTATATGTGGTTGCATCAAGGGTCTCGAAGCTCCACGTAATTGTGGGCAAAAAAAAAAAATTAATAAAAAATAAAAAATTACTACCACAACAAAAATTCTTTTTAATGACAAATAGAATTAAAAAAAAGGCAATGACATTTTTTAAATTTCTGTTTATCTTTTAATAATTGTTTCTAAATAAATAGTCATTGGAAAGTATTACTTTCAACGATTGTTTTTTATTACTAGTAATTGAAAGGTTCACCTTTTCATCGCCTCCAACTCTTTCTCTTTTGATCTCTCTTGTGCTTCTGTCTATCTCTAAACCCTAGTCTGACCAAATCACATCATCTTGTGCTTCTGTCTAACAACACGACCTCTGGCTTCTTCTCCAATCTTTGCCCTCCTCTCTGATCACAACCCCTCTCCTCCTCGACCTTACACAAACACACATTGTGTCATTGACGCCATTTGCCCCCTGCCCCTCTAGTTGCATCCTTGGCCTTACATAGTTGTCAATGCCGTCGCACTCAACCCCTTAAAGTTGACGCCCTCTTAGTCTCTTGAGAAGAGTTGTGGCAAGATCTACGTGGTGAAATGAGATTGATTGTGTTGTTTAGCATTCAAGTTGGGATGAGTTAAGAGAAACATAGATCTCAGGTTTGTAAATAATTTCAATAAAGATAACATTGAGTTTTGTTTTATGTTATTGTAATTAATTATTTCGTTTCTCTTACCCAGAAATCCCCGACCTTTCCCAACACCAAATGCGGTTACAATCTGTGACAGAGTTAGGACATGGCAACCCTAGTTTTACATAAGAGGTTGGATAACCTTACTCTCTTTTGTTGGATGTCCCGTTGTTGTGTGTTATTGCTGATGCTATTGTACACACATATGCTACCATCCACCATTATAATCAAATTCGAGACAATCAACATAAGGTTAATATTACATGTGGTCAAGAGGGGGGATGAAGGTGTAGACATCCCGTTCCTCGATGATGAGGTTGCCAAAGTAGGTTAGGTAATAGGATATTTCATCATTTGGCTTCAACGTAACATCTTGTTCACACAGCGACAACACCTCAAATGGTAGGAAACACCTTACTATTACTTGAATTTTCTTTGACATCCTACTTATAATCTTTATTTTTGTGTTGCTAGGATCAAGAGACACAACTACAAAATATCCATAAAAACATTAACGATTTGCAGATGTCTTGTGGGAGTGCGGGTATTAGAATATTGTATCCCTTTGCAATTGATAGGAAGGATATTAGAGAGTTCATATCTTTGGTGGAGATAGATATAAGATGAGTTACATTTGCAATCATACAAGTTAATTTTTAATTTTAATTAATGCACTGATTTTTAAGATTTTATATTCACCAACTCATTTCTTATTTTAATTCTATGGTAGTTGCTTCCACAAAATATGTGTCGAAATGGAGAGAAACACTTTGTATGGATTCTTACATCTTACAAATTTGGTAAGATGTAATAAGAAGTTGAAAAGTATGATGAGCTATGTGGGCTATACAAAGAGAGAGGCTCGTTTGCTTTGTTATCTAGCACCAATTGTTGAAAAATAAGTAACTTATCTTAACTATTTAAGGGAGATACTTAATTTGTTAAGTTAAGAAGTATCATGTTATCCAACCTCATTTTAATCTATGTATGTTATTATATTTATCATATTGGAGTCTGTGTGTTGCTAGCTCTTTCATCAACACCATCTTTTGGTTTGATTCCTTGAGTTGCAAGCCAAACAAAGAGATAAAACCATTTTCAACATGTAAGTTAATTTGTTTATAAATAATTGGTTTTTGACTTGACTAAATTGTTTTAATGTCTTTTGATTTTCATTTTAATCATAGTGCACTTAAGATATATTATTTAATGGGTGGAAAGTGCGAAGGTAAAAGTAGTTCCACGAAATGGTTTAAGTTGAAAGTAAGTTGTTTAAATTCAAGTTATTTAATTGATAATCACTTTATATATCCCTTTATTTTTTTTACCATTTGCTTTTGATGTATAGTGCTCCTAGCAACTAGGGAAAATTTAGTGTAGGTACTATGTTTTACTTTATATATATAACATTATTATTAGTGGACTTACTGCAAATTTTGAACATGTGATCATGATCATTTATTGATTCTCAAATAATATTCTCATTCTCATTTTTGTTCTTGTAATTGAATATTAGTTATTTTATTAAATTGATTTATTTATATTAACTTATTCTTCAATTTTGCATGCAGATTTTTGATAGTGAGGATGCCCACACAAGCGAAGACATAAATTTGATCCAAGAAATTTTGGCAGGACACATCTTCTACAATAGATAGATGATGTGTAAAAATAGAAGGGCTTTTTTTTTTTTTTTTTTTTTTTTTACATAGTGCAGTGGTTTAAAAAACTTGTGGACACTTGATTATATTTGTTTAAGTTGATCTATGTTTAGTTTTAGAGCACGAACTTGATTATATTTATAAAATTGAAGCTGATGTATACATTCAAGGTGTAATAATTATCCCAACTAACTCAATTTTCTTTATTCTACATTACAAGAATTGGTTGATTTTTAAAGTTATTAGATAGAAAATACGAATTACATGTTAAAAAAAATTGACTTCCCATGCCTGTTTCCTATAAAATAATTATTGTAAAAACTTTATGACAATTGATTTGAAAAAAGTATGAAAATGGTTTTACAAAAAACCGACGAGGACGGTTTTGAAAATATTGTTCTAACAACCAAAAAAATCCCCCCGCGAGGCTTGGGGTATAACAATTCCATAACATTAAAGTACATTCAAACCTTCCACTCATCCAAATGATTAGGGAATTGAATAATACATAGAGAAACATAAAGTAAATAATTGGATTTCAAATCTATAACACAAAATATAAGTAATATCACAAACCAAAACCACAACTTGGATCAAAACCATATCAGTCCTTGTAATCTTATATATCTAGCAACTTTTTATGTTCTAAAGTGTAGTATTACTGGAGTTCATAACAAAAGTATCAGTCTAGATAGTTCTGATCGCCACTAGGGTCCAACAAAAAACAAAGTCATAATTAAACGTTAATGTAAAAGACCTAAATTATAACACATTAACATGAAGTAAAATTTCTTTTGGTCGATTACTTTGTCACGATTTGAAAAATTCTTAGCTAGGGAGGCAATGAAGGCAGGTGAATACTTCTTTCGTCCTTAGCAACACTTCACTTTCCTCCATTCTTCTCGTTCCCTTTATATATGTTCCCTTTATATTTTGTTTATGTCAGATATGATCAGAATTAATGTTAAGTTCTTAAAGAGACTTGCCATACTTATCAGAAACGTCATTGTTGTATTTTATTTTCGGAGGAACGGGCGTACACCTGTAAAGTCTTACAACAACCAATATTAAAATAATAGTAATAATAATTACAATTAATTGGGCAATAATTCGACCATATTCTTCTGGGGGAGAACATTCTATTGAGAGATACGTAAAGAACTCAAATTCAACATAAGAATGTCAGTTTATTATTTTCTTAAAAAGAAAATTCAATCTAAGGATGTGAAATGAATCTTCATTTTTTTATTACATTTCTTAGAAATGGTATTGTATTGCCGAGTGGAAAGAACGATATGTATCTAGAGAGAGAGAGGAAGACATATAAAAGTCGAAAGGAAGAAAAAGATCGAATGAGAAAAAATAAATTAAATAAATAAAAAGATAAGACGATCAGACTTTTGTTTCATCACTTTGAATCTCACAACCAAATAACTTCAAACCTTGCTTTGAGGCCAGGTCAAAGGAGAGAAAAGCAAAAAAAAAAAAAAAAACTTGCCTAGAGGAACAGATATAAAACTACATGAATTAACTTATTATTATCAACACATAGCTCTCTCTAGTCAACATCCAAAAAACAGGAAATGAAGATTATTAAAACTCAATAACCCAAAAAAAAAAAAGCTTCTATTAAATAAAGATTTTCACCAATCAAGATTATTAAACGGTAATTCATTCATCAATATATAGATCTTTGTCATTTTTATAGTTTGTCGGTTGATGGGACTTATATGCCGCGTCACTTTAATTATTCATTAATTGAGAAAATTTCAATTGATGACGTGCATGATCTTCTTTAATTTTAGATTAAGTTTGTATCTGAGGACCATTAGAGAGCCAATCTACGAAAGCAATTATCATGCTCTTTAGATAGAGAAGAGCATTATTGTTAAACTTGTAAGTTGGCTTTTAGAGTTTATCACTTTTATATTTTTATTTTACTAAATCGAGTTGAATCACTAATCATCAACTCATGTCAGCTATAAATTCAATTAGACTTACGAGTTTACACATCTAATTTACTATTTTTACATTTATACACAAAACTGTATTAACTCACTTTTAAACTTCAGTTAACTTTTTTGATTTTGTCATCCTCAACGGTTTTATATATGAATCTTATAAAAATTTATTTATTAAATATATTATATCATGAATGTCGATATATTTAATTTTAATTATTTAGATTTAAAATATATTTAAATCAAATTGTTGTCATTTCTTATTTTTAATTATACACTATTAATACATATTTAATAATAAAAATAAATTTTTAAGAATTTAAATTCAAGTTGATGATACAAATTTTTGTCACTGCTATAAATTTGATTATATTCGTGAGTGTGGCATCCTTGTAGAGGACACCACCAATAACCTTCCAATGAAATAATATTAAATACGTACGATAGCAAGATTTTGGGATTCTAATATATATATATATATATATATATATATATATATTCACACACACGGACTTTACTGAGCTTTTTTTAGAAGGAAAATCTCTTAAGGTATCAAGAAACTAAAAAAATGTCAAAAAATTTTTATGTCACAAAAGTCCTGAAGCATTATTAAAAGAGCTATTAATACCTCACTGATGAACTGTTAAAGAGATTTTTGTTATATTAGAATTTTTTGTGGGATTTTTTTGACCTTTCCTTGATCAATCCTTTGGTATCTTTTATTTTCCTTCTTTAGGGCTACACGTGGCATGTGAACATAAGAATAGCATAATTAGTTGGTGTGCGAAGGACTAAAAAAGCCCCGTGCAAGGCTGGGAAGATGGACAATTTAGTAATTCAACGCGCTTTCATATTCTTCATCCTATCGTCATGCGCCGTGTTGACCCTCGCTCTGAACTTTGGAGTTTGAAAATCACCTTCTGTATTGCCCACCAAATATATATTCTCTCATCCCAATGATAATAAAAATTGATTATTAATTATAAATAAACATAAATTTGTTTTTAGTCTGAGTATACATACATATGATATAAGCTCTCCCTCTTTGTTTTCTATAAAATAAATCTTTTTTTTTTACTCTTTTACTTCTTATTATAAGATATATTTATGGAGTTGATCTTAACTCTAAATATAAAAATAATTATTATATTTGTTAATCATTTCTTAATTTACTTCTATTAATACTTTCTTAACAATAATCAAAGAAGAAAGGAATGATGAAATTAAGGAAGATGATTATGGTGTTTTAAAAAGTAAATGTCATATTAAGTTAATTTACTAACTTCTTTAATTTAATTAAATTAGATGAATATGTCTTATATTAAGAATTAGAGGAAGTATATGAAAAGAGTTTAAAACAACATCTACCAAAAAAAATTTGAAATTAGAAACTTTTTCACGATCACTCACTCGTCTGAACTGATCGATGGGATAAACTGGGTGTTTGAAAAATGCATCGATCATAAGAACATTTAAAATGTAGTATATGGTGGCGTAGAGTTTCTGCAACAGATAATGGTTAATATAATGTCAAGAAAAATGAAGAACTCTGTAATCTATAAATAGAATCATAGGAATATTTATTACGTAGACGCAGATAATAATAAGCACAGCCAATCAGCCCGTCCAAATAATCCAAACATACATCATGATCATGGATAATAGATCTATGTATATAAAATGATGAATCCAATGATGGATCTAAAAATTTCACTACAAGTATACAACAACTATATATGTAAATATATCTGACCCCATCTGATATATAAACACAAATAATGTGTAGCTGTGTATATATATCAATAGTAGAAGAAAACCATGGCAGCGAAGGTGAAGAAGGCTGGCATATATGCACTCACAACCCCAGAGGCAGAGTTTCCCGAAGTAGATGGAGGCACAGCAGCTTCAGGTGAGAAAGCAAAGCCAAATGAAGTAGACGAAGAAGAAGAAGGAGAAGTATTGGAAGTAACATTAATGGCTAGCTTCTGTCCCAAGGCACAGTGATCACGGTAGGTGCTCGTGTAGAAATGCTCACCGGTGGTGTTCAACACGATCCTCACCGGACTACTCGAGTATACTGCTACAATGTTGTTCGTCTCACACTTGTCATAATCTTCCTTCTTCACCTCTGCAACATCTTGTGTTCCATTTATGAACAAGAACTCTGCAACAGCACACACATAGAAACAAGAGAAGGTTTATTACTTGATCACTAATAATTAATCTTGTTCAAAAACATGTAGCTAGCGAGTTATAATTAATTATTTAGTTCATGTGTAAATTTGTTCTAGAGAAACAATGTTGTCAAGAAAGTTTTTACCAGATTTAATATCACTCTGAAAATTTTATCTAAAAAACTGATATTGATAAGATAAGTTCCATTTTAAGGTAACAATGAACCTAAACAACTTTTAAGTATTATTGCTTCCCAATGAAAACTTTTGGGAAAAAATTCACATTTTAACCCTTAATCATTTACCGAGGGCATCTCCGAGTCTGAAAGTTTTAGTGCGAGCCCAAGATTTGTAGACGATGTCACCGCCTGGAGGGACGATCCAACCCAAGGGACCACCGACAGTGTAGTTCCGAGGCCCAGAAGCTAAAACGTGTACAGCTAGCTTTTGGCCTAACTCACAATGCTTATCTAATGTGCTGGTGAAGAACCAGTCTCCGGTGCTGTTCAGTGTGAAATTCGCAGGATTCATCTTATTCACTTGGATAGGGTTCGTGGTGTTGCATGTCAAGAAAGCCTCCTTAGTCACTCGTGCCACGTCTTGGTCTCCGTTCGTGAAGTTGAAAACTGTAAAAAAGAGCTAGGCGCGAATTAGTTCATTATAACTTATTAGTTTGTTTTTTCCGGGAAACAAAACACAGAATATGGGGGACATATATATATATATAGTTACCAAGGATGTCTCCAACGATGAAGATGTGGGAGGCAGCCCAAGCGTCATAGGGTAAAGGGCCCGCCGGAGGAATGGTCCACCCCAATCTTTCTCCGACGACGAGCACTTGTTGGCATGATATGGTTTCTATGGAAGAAAACAGGGACATGGCGATAATAGCCAATCTGATCATCGTCATCTTCATCATCTTTCTTGTTCAAGCTCTGTGTTATGTGTCTCTATGTATGTATAAAGAAAACCGCCGCAGTAGAGATTTTAGCAGTATCATTTTGCTTTTAAAGTATATATAAGGAATAATTGGGGTAATATCACATGCAATCTACAGAGTGCAATGTCACCCAATTTTAACCAAGGACCCACATTGATCATTTAACGCTTTTATTTCAGGCAAAAGTGCATATATCTAGCTAGTTTTCTAATTTTTCACAAGATTTTGTTTTGGTACGTTAACTTGTAAATTGTCTTTTCTCCTGAGCAAAAAAAAAAAAAAGTAAATTGTATTTTCAGTGCTAACACTGCTAGTTGGAAATGATTCTTTTTCTTTTTTTATTAAAGGGGTAATATTGGTCTAAAATTACTAATGGGATCAAATCTGTGACTTTTCATTTGAATGAAAGCTTTCATAACACTAGATTACAAAGTCATTGACAGTTGTTGAGATGATGCTATTTTTTTTTTAATGTTCTTATACTTTGTTTCAATACTGCCAAAACTGCCTAAGAAATGTACCCCTTCACTTTTATCTAAATCCCCTTTCACCTTTAGCCCAAATGTACCTCATTATCTTGAAATGCAATTATCACAATCTCTTGATGTGAGATTTTCAAAAAGACTAGGTAAATATATAGGCATCTGGATTACCCAGGTAACGAAATCACAAGCTTATGACCAAGTGGTTGAATCAATGAAATGAAGACATATAAAAATAGAAAGGAGGAAAAAGGTTGAAAGAGGAAGACTATTAAATTTAGTAATAACATCAGGCCAAAAAATAATAATAATGTAGCCATGGTAAATGTTAGATTTGCTAAATTGATTGCTTTTATATATATATAGACACACACATAATTAATTAAATCAATGATCTATTTTTGTTTATTTTGTCACTAACAATCAATTGTATATTCAAAATATGATAACTATGTAGGTACACATCTAGGAATTGAATTAGGGGGTGAAAATTACAGAATATAACCTATATTTTCATGAAACTATATTTCAACCCTATAAATATCTCAATATTTTCATTCTAGTTCCTCTAACTTTACATAGAGGGATTGAAATGAAAATCATGAAATTTTCATGAGGCTGAAAGATACTTTCCTAAAAATGTAGGTTCTTTTCTATAATTTTAGAGGGCGGGGGCCATCACTTATGGAAGGACGGCTTGGTCCATAATAAGTCATTTGAAAAGTAATTGATGATTATTTTTTAAATTTGCTCCATCAATTAATGCTCAAACATGACTCGGTATATTTTTCACTTCCCTTTAGTAACTCATTTAATATGGATAAAATTAGAATTTTTTTAAAAAACAATTTGGACAAATTTATTGAGTTAACTATCGGTTTTTAGTTATGATGAATTAATTAAAGTGATTTAGATTGTGTATCAGATGGATGATATATATGTATAATTATTTATTATGTAGGTAAACTTAATATCATATTCATCAAAATAAAAAATAATTATTTTTGTCACCGTACTTCGCATTGATTTTCAAACAAATAGGTACTCATACTTGAATGAGTTAATACCTCTCACTGTGGGGCCTTTGTATGTCTGTGTGTGTGTCATATAATTTTTCTTCAATTTTGTAGTTTGACAAATGCGGTATTGATAGCTGCTTTTTGTGGAAAAAAAGGGGTTGATGTTGACACAAACTTTGCATATGATGATATGACGAACAAAATTCAATGTTGTGTATGAAACACTTTGTTCTGCCACATACTATTATTTGTCAAGTCTTTTTAGCTCTTTGATTGCCATCAAGGATCTGGAAGTTCCACATAATTCAATAGAGTGAACAAAACTGCAACAATATTACTCCCCCATCATGATCTTTAATATAAGACATATTTAATGAGTTGATCTTGATCTTAAATATAAGATAAAATTTTTATATTTGTCAACATTTTCTTAATTTACTCCATTGATGCTTCCTCAACAATGATCAAGGGGAGGAAAATGAGTATATTAAGTAAGAAAGATGAATAGGGCGTTTTAGAAAATATATATTATATTAATTAACTTTTTTTTATTTTATCAAATTAGATAAATATATTTTATATTAAAAAAAATGAAAGGTGTATGTGTTATTGTAATTAATTATATTAGATTTTTGAATGCCGTGTGGCGACCATCTTATTTAAAATATTAATTTGTTAATGTCACATGATACGTCAGAGTTCATAGTTAATTTAATTTCTCTAATGACTCGCCATCCTTCTCAGAAACTTCTTCGTTTTATTTTATTTTCGGAGGACTCGGTGTACACCTGTAAAGTCTTGCAACAACAGACATTCTTGATAATAATGATGATGAAAATTAATATTACTTGGGCAATAATTTGCCCATATTCGTCTGGGGGAGAACATTCTATACACAGATACGAAAAGAGCTTGCAAATTCAACCGAAGATTCTCATTTTAGTTTTTTTTTTTTTTTAAAAAAAAGGAAAACTCATTCTAAGGATGTCTAAAATAATAATTTTATAAAATATGAAATATAAACTATTTTTATTTTTAAACTAAGGATCAAGATGAGATTTTTAAAATAAAATGAGGTAAAGGATTTTGAAAGAACCAAACCCGGCTCCATCAAAAATGTCATGTGAGAGAGATGAGTTATAATCTGAATCGGCAACCAGACCTTAGTTCTTGAATAGGGCATACCTGTTTTGGACTTTTATATCTAGCTGACTTTTTATTGCAGAAGTTAAGGAAGATAAATAAGTTAGCTAGTTAATCATAAAACATCTTATATGTATCATTTGATTATATATTACAAGTTAAACAAATCATTTTGATATAAAAAGATAAATATAAATATTCTAAAATAATTTATTTAGCTTCCTCAATTATTTTTTTTAAAAATAGAATAAGTGTGCATTAAATCAGGGGGCGAATGTAGTATTTGTTTTGATAAGTAGTCTGTTTTAATAGAAACTTGTTGGGTTTATTTAGCTACCTGCAATAAGTCAAACTCAGCAACTCCATATATTCTTCTAGCCTTATTTATGGAGAAAATACTACCTCTCCCTCTCCCTCTCCCTCTCGCTGTTTTTCTTATTTATAAGTCATATTGTTAATTTCTTATAGGAATTTACAAATTTACCCTTAATTTTTTATTGTGTCGTGGCCTTTGTGTTCAGAGCGGAGTATATACTAAATACGTTGAAAGTTGACGGCTTATTAAATTTTAAAATGATTTAATGTTGTTTAATTTCAGTGAAGCGTGTTTGATGTTTAGAAATATGAGTAGAGGAGCACTTTTGTTACTATAAAATATGATGCTGGCTGATTTACTCAGTCAAAATTACATAAGATGGTATATGACTTTAATCTTCAGGGTGGAATTATAAAAAAATAATAATAATAATAAAAAACAGCCGAACCCAAAACCCCTTTTATTACCAAAAGAAATAAGAGACGTCGAGGATCATATCACTTACTCTCCAGAAAAGCAGCTGATACCAAAGTTGACAAAAATAATACCATGGCGTAGGATCTTGACAAACCTTGAGCATAAATATTCTACAAACGACAAACCAATAATAAATTAAATACACCGTGAAGAGGATATATATGCATAGTTTATGAAGAAATAAAACTGCATGAACTGCATATGCATATGATGGTATGAACACTTTTTTTCCCCCTCTAGTAAATGAGTCCTAAGTGTGTTTGGTTTGAAGAGAGGGGAGATTTACTCATGAAAAATTTTCAATATTCCATGCCTCCAACCCTCCACTTGGCTCCTTCACTGGTCTGCCATTTTTAGTGCTCCGCCACAACCATGCCTCCAACCATGCCCTGCTCCCCCTGCCCGAGGTTGTCATCGTCGCCGTCAAGTATAGGAACCCTATGGACCATATTGGGTGCCAAGGATTTTCTGGATCTAAGTCGGTGATGATGGGAGCCGTCGGCGACCTACACGTATGGGCTGTGGTTGGAGGAAGAGGATCGACAAAGCTTGAAGGATCTAGAGATTGCTAGTTCCTCGGCATCCTTCGCCGTTGATGGTACCTCATCGTCCTTAGCTGGTGCCTCGCCCTAGCCATGAGAGCAAAAACAAACGATCAATGAATTAAAGGTCATAACATTTTCTGGTGTCGCATTTTTGGTGGTGCCAAGTGCCATAGCTGTGGATAGCACCTTTTTTTAATCATAGGATGAGATAAAAATCTTCTCTTTCTCTTTTCTCATCTCTCCCCTTCAAACCAAACACACCCTAAAAGATTAGGGCGGGGGGGGGGGGATTTTTTATCACCATATCTCTTTATTGAAACATGTATTAATATCGATTTAAGGAAGTTGGAAAAAACTAAGCATACGTAACAGCTTCCCTTATCAATTGGACATTAGTTTATTTTCTGGAGGCGGGGGCATAAAAGTCAACCAAATTCTGGGACTCCTTTCACACCCACACACAGATATTGACACACACAAATCAAGCAAAAAAGCTGATAGTGGAGGAGGAAAATGATGAATGAATGAAGAAAACAGAACAAGTAGGAAATTCCTTTTTTCTTATTAGTTAGTCAGTCAAGGTAAATGTAATAAAATTATCTGATAACTCTGGTATATCCATGGATTGAATAGGGTTGGCTCTAGAAATTGAAAAGATATATATTTCTTCAACACCGTTCTCACACACAACTTCATGCATTATAACTTTTTTTCTTATGCAATGATCAATTGGTGGAAAGCCTTGGAGTGACAAGACCAAGTGATAAGTGCCTCCATAGATGATTTTCTAGAATGCTGGTCTGAAATTGAAATTCTCTCTTTCAACATATACGTGTAATAATGGAACTAAGAACGATCTTGGTCTTGAGTTTCAAAGAAAGATTTTTTAAGAGTTAAAGTGCAAAAATACACATGAGTTTTTTCTCCAGGAGTGTCTAACACCATATATTTTTTTTTTGGAGTAAAAATACACATGTGATCACCATTTTGAAGTCAAAGTCTTATTCCACTGTTAAATCATTGTTTACCGCCGTTAAGTTACTGTTCACTTCATCTCTTTCTCTCTCATCACGGTGAACAATGACTTAACGGTAGGATGTGACTTTTGCTCCAAAATGGTAACAACGTATGTATTTTTGCTCTAAAAAAAAGTATGTGGTGCTGAGCGCTCCCAGAGAAAAATCTCATGTGTATTTTTGCACCTTAACCCATTTTCTAATGCCCTTTGTTGACAATTTCTATACCTTCTATTTGTCTTTTTTCTTTAAAAAAACTAATGTCGTCTTATAATTATTATAATTTGTTTATATCAGATATGATCAGAATTAATGGTTATTTTCTTCAATGACTTGCCATACTTATCAGAAACGTCGTTTATTTTCGGAGGAACGGGCGTACACCTGTAAAGACTTACAACAACCAATATTTTAATAATAATAATAATTACAATTTCTTGGGCAATAATTCGACCGTATTCTTCTGGGGGAGAACATTCTATAGAGAGATACGTAAAGAACTAACAAATTCAACAGAAGATTGTCAGTTTAGTATTTTCTTAAAAAGTATTACGGATATCTCATAAATAGGCCCAGCCCAATAACCAAAAAGCCCAGTCAAAATGGCTTTAGTTACGCTCATAACCGCTTCCTTGAAAATATGAGTGGTTTTATCAAGAATATCTATCATGATGGTAACTGCCTATGAAAGGAGGAGATTATTCAAAAAAGCATATCTTAACATCCCTAAAATAAAGGACAAATCTAACTGATTAAGATAGGGCTCAGGTACGCTTATAAATAGGGTAAGCCCCTTACAAGGTACACACTTCTGAAACCCTAGCTTTTCTATTCACACAAAGCACACACACCACCCCCTCTGGCTATCATTAGCCTGCCGTATACTCTCGAACTACGTGGACTTTGATCCACACTGTGGTACGTAGGACCCCGGGATTTCACCCCAGGCCAAGTCCAACCCAACTTGTGATCTACACCAGATCATTGGCGCCGTCTGTGGGGACTGTAAAGTCCTATTCCCATGACCCGTGATAGCTAATACCAGAAGCAAAAGCCACCCGCATGCACACGAGCAAGGTCAGGAACAAAATTTTAGCGAGACCCAACAATAGGACGTTCAAGGCGTTAATCAGGAACAAATTGAGGAGCCCCCAGACTCGAACCTCCCATCTCAAGATGGACGAGTAGGCCAAACGCTGGAAAATACTAACCACGCTGGTTCCTCAACAAAGTTTCAGATTGGCAGCCCGGACATACGGCTCCTACATAACATTGCTGAATCAATGCTGAAACGAATCGAGAATGTGGAAGAACGCGACAATCTTCAGAATCAAAAGATTGACCATATGACCGAGGTGATGAACCAAATCCTTAAACACTCACAAGACCCTCTTTAGGAGGAACGCCGGGATGATCAGCAGAATGAGGACGAAGAAACCAATCACCAAACTGTTGATCCCCTACAGGCGGACCATCCCGGGCAAGGCCAAATAGTTTCAACAAAAAATTCTCAGCAAAGTAATCACTGGGATGCGAGTCAGGAGAATCAAACCTGGGCGCTTAGGAAAGACAGCCGTACCTCGGACAATCAGGGAATTCGGCCAGATTCCGGAAGGTACAAGATGTGGTATGGGGACGGAGGACAAAACAACAGCCCATTCTCAGATGAAATTACGGAAGCTGAGTACCCAAGGAAATTCAATACGTCCGACCTCCCTAGGTACGACGGAAGTCAGGATCCCCAGACACACTTGAGTACTTTCGACACTGAGATGCTGGTCCGAGGATTCAAGGGGCCGATCATTTCCAGGATGTTCACCTCAACATTACGAGGAGCTGCTCAAATTTGGTTCCGGACTTTATCTCCCAAGTCCATTACCGACTTCAATGACCTGAGCGAGAAGTTCCTGCTGAATTTCGCGACAAGCAAAAAGCAGCCCAGGTCGGTCTACACGCTGGATAGAATCAAGCAGCAACCCGGTGAAACCCTTCAGAAGTATTTGGATCGTTTCAAGGCTGCCGCATTGCAAATCCAGGGATTAACGGAAAGCGTCCACGTACACCTGCTCATCTCGGGCTTAGATAGCGAATCCAAAATGGGGAGATCGGTCATATCTGGCGAGGTCAAGACGCTGGAAGAATTCCATAGACGAGCCAAAAAGTATCTGGACATCGAGCAGATGCAGATAGCCAACGCGTCGGGAAAAGAGAGACAGAAAAGCCCACCCCCGAAAGGGAAGGACCAAGCAGCAAGAGACCGACCCAGGAACTCGGACCAAAAAACACGAGGACAAAGGCATGAGGGGAAGTATGAGAGATATACTCCACTAAATGTCCCTCGTTCGCAACTATGGAGAGAGGTAGCCTTGACCGAGATGAGGAAGGTGGAGCGACCACGACCACTTTATAATAAGGGTAAGTTGGACCGCACACGATTTTGCGAATTCCACAATGGACCCGGGCACACAACGGATGAGTGCTGGGACCTTAGAGATGCGGTTGAGAAGTTTATCCGAGATGGAAAATTACGTCAGTACGTTATCAAAACACAAGGGCAAAAAGCCAAGCGCAAGCAGACGGATCGGAGTACAAGCCCAGTCTCCCAGAGGAGAAAGTCGGACGAAGGCCGAAGAAAGCACGACAATGAGGACAAGTTCCCGGAAGCAGAGTTTGACTGCAATGTCATTAGTGGAGGTTACGGAGGTGGCGGCGATACCGCCAATCAGCGGAAGAAATACCTTCGGGAAGTTTTAACCATCAGGGGACGACCGACCTTCAAGCCGGAACCATCGCAAACAGAAGAAACTCCTAAGTTGTTCTTTACTCAGGAAGATCTGAGGGACGTAATCCCGGGTCATCAAGACGGACTGGTCATAACCGGCCTCTTGGGAAAATGCCGCGTAAAGAAGATATTCATCGATCCTGGCAGTGCAGTGGATATCATCCTGTGGGACGCCTTTAAGCGTATGGACCTCGACCCAGAAAATCTAAAGCCGTGTAGGACAACCTTAATCGGGTTCAACGGAGAGGATACAAGTCCCAAAGGGTGTATAGAGCTAAAAATGACCTTGGGCTCTAAAGAAGCCTTTAAGATTGAGCGAGTCAAGTTTATTGTAGGGGATTTTCCTTCGTCCTACAATATAATCTTAGGCAGACCAACTATTCATAGTTGGGACATGCTCATATCAACTAAGCATCAGAAGCTGAAAACGGTAAGTCGGAAGAATGAAGTCGTCACCATCAAAGGTGATCAAAAGGAATCCCGGCAATGCTACTTCTCGATGGTTAAAAATAATGAACCCGGAACATCCAGCTCGCAACAGAAAGGAATTCAAAATTCAGCGTCAATTGCGCCGAGTTCGGTCAACGTGGTAGAGCTGGATGTAAGAGAAGAAGCAAAGTTGATGAAAACAGAGCCTGATGGAGAGCTCACAGACTACCAACTAGGAGAGGAGCCCAAACAAATAACGAAGATCGGGAGTTCGCTTGCCGAGCAAGAAAAAATCGAGCTCAAAAAACTGTTATGGATGAACAAGGACGTGTTCGCATGGAAACCTTCGGAGTTACCAGGTGTCGACCCGGCGTTCTGTTGTCACAAATTGACCATAAATCCACGATATACGCCGGTCTCGCAGAAGAAAAGAAAGATTGCATCGGACCGACAGAAAGCCCTAGCCGAGCATGTAAGAGAACTGCTGGATGCGGAATTCATCAGGGAAATTCAGTATACCACATGGTTATCAAATGTGGTAATGGTCAAGAAACCCAATGGCAAATGGAGGGTGTGCATCGACTACACCGATCTCAACAAAGCATGCCCCAAGGATGCTTACCCCATGCCAAATATTGACCAACTGGTGGACAATTCCTCGGGATTCCAGCTGCTCTCATTCATGGATGCGTATTCCGGCTATAACCAAATAGCTATGCATCCCGAAGACCAGGAAAAAACAGCTTTTATCACGGAAAAAGCTAATTATTGCTATAATGTCATGCCTTTCGGGTTGAAGAACGCAGGAGCTACTTACTAGAGGATGATGAATCAAGTGTTTGAGGCACAGCTCGGCAAGAACGTCGAAGTTTACATCGACGATATGATCGTTAAGTCAGTTAAGCAATCCGACCACATCCAGGATTTGCAAGAAACATTTGATAAGCTCCGGGATCACAGAATCCGACTTAACCCAGCTAAATGTGCATTCGGAGTACCAGCGGATAAATTTCTCGGATTCCTGTTGACAAACAGGGGGATTGAGGCCAATCCGGATAAATTTCAGGCCGTCCTCAATATGGCTGCCCCAAAAAACAAAAAAGAGGTACAACAGTTGACTGGCAGATTGGCCGCGCTGACAAGGTTCTTACCGAAATCGGCAGAAAATGCTCTTCCTTTGTTCAAGTTATTGAAGAAGGAAGCACAACATGGAGAATGGAACTCAGAGTGTGAAGCCGCGTTTGACAAGATCAAAAAATGTCTGTCGTCACCACCTGTGCTGTCGAAACCCGAGCCCGGGGAAGATTTGATATTATATCTATCCGTGGCCCCAGAGGCAGTAAGTGCCGCCCTGGTGAGAGAAGAATTGACAGAACAGAAACCGATTTACTTTACAAGCCGGGCTTTTGCAAAGTTCTAAGCTAAGATATCAAAGGTTGGAAAAGGTGGCCTTTGCGCTCCTCATTGCCGCGAGGAGATTACGTTTCTACTTCCAGGGGCATAGAATAATTGTGCGAACCAGTCAGCCGATACGTCAAATACTCCATAAGCCTGACTTGGCAGGAAGAATGACTAGTTGGGCTATCGAACTGTCTGAATTCGACATAGTATATAAAGCTCGTCATGCTATTAAATCTCAGGCTTTAGCCGACTTCATTGCAGAGCTGGTACCAACAGAGGTAGTCCCGAAAGCCAACCTTAACATTTGGAAAGTATTTGTAGACGGCTCGTCAAACGCCAAAGGAAGTGGAGCCGAGATCATAATCGAAAGCCCGGAAGGAGTCGCCATGGAACACTCCCTGCAATTGCACTTCAGAACGTCCAATAATCAGGCCGAGTATGAGGCTGTATTGGCCGGGCTATCACAGGCAAAAGATAATGGGGCCAGGCATAGGCAAAAGATAATGGGGCCAGGCGGGTTCATCTCTCCACCGACTCTCAACTAGTCACGGCCCAAATCAATGGTTCATACACGGCTAAGGGACCCTTGCTAATCAAGTATCTGGGGAAAGTCAGAGAGGCAATGGCCGACTTCGATGAGGTCGTAGTCACCCACATCCCCAGGGGAGAAAATGCGAGGGCTGATATCGTCTCCAAATTAGCAAGCACCAGGAACCCGGGAAATAATAGGACTATAATACAACAAAGTCTGAAGGAGCCCACGTGTATCATGGTCATCGCAGCAGCAGAAGACTGGCGAAAGCCCATCTTAAATTACCTAGAAAAGGGAGTTAGCCCAGACGATCCTGGGGAAGCAAGGCAGGTAGCACGAACCGCGTTAATGTACACGGTGGTCGATGACCAACTGTACCGAAAAGGCCTCCAATTCCCAATGATGAGATGTTTAAACCAGGCAGAGGCCGAGTATGTGTTATCAGAGATACACGAAGGAATAAACGGACAACACATGGGGGCAAAGGCGTTAGCCTGGAAAGCCCTAAGGGCTGGATATTACTGGCCGACAATGGTCGCGGATTCTAGAGAGCATGTACGGACATGCGAAAGCAGCCAAAAACATGCTCGGATCCTTTGGCCACCTCCGACCGAGTTGAAGACCATCACGGCTCCGTGGCCATTCTTTAAATGGGGTATGGACCTCCTTGGACCGTTCAAACCGGCCGCAGGGCAACTGAAATGGCTTGTGGTGGCGGTGGATTATTTCACTAAGTGGATCGAGGCCGAACCACTGTCAACCATCTCGGCCGCTCGAATACAAAAATTCTTCGAAAGAAATATTGTTGCAAGGTTCGGGATTCCTGCCGAGATCGTAACTGACAACGGTACTCAATTCGTTGACCAAGGCTTCCAGAGGTTGATGTCCGAGCTCGAAATCAAGCACCATTTCGCCTCGGTAGAGCATCCGCAATCTAATGGGCAAGCCGAGGCAGCCAACAAAATAATTGTTGACGGGCTCAAAAAAAGGATGACCAATGCAGAAAGTGACTGGGTCGAGGAACTATACCCGGTACTCTGGGGATACCGAACTAGTTTCCAAACCTCGACCCAGAAAACACCCTTCCGAATGACATATGGATGCGAGGCCATGATCCCGGTTGAAATTGGGCAAACATCATGGAGGAAAGCCAAAGTCATGGAGGAGGGAGAACACGCTAACAGCAAGCAGTTAGCAGTCGAGCTAGACCTCATCGATGAAGTAAGAACGACGGCACACTGCCGAGATCTGGCAACGAAGCAGCTGGTGGCAGCTAAGTATAACCACAAAGTTAGACCACGAGCATTCGATAAAGGTGACTTGGTATTACGCAGAGCGGATATCGGAAATAAGAATGCCCGGGACGGAAAACTTGCAGCAAACTGGGAGGGTCCTTACCATATTTCAGACAAAATGGGGCCCGGGACCTATGTCCTTGAGACATTAGATGGCACGCCCATAAAACACGAGTTTGGTTTAAAGGATGAAAATAAAAACTGACAAGATAGACGAGCTGAAGATGCTAGAAATATCCGGGAACACCGGCTTGTCATGGTATTAATTTTGAGGGCAGAGGCCCCAGATTACAGAAAAACAAAAATGAAAGTAAAAATACTACACATCAAAGGAAAAGATAAAAAGGTCCTAGAAGAACAGCGTCAAATTTGGGCTTGGCCGGGCACAGGGGAGCCGGCCGGGCACAAGGGAGCCAGGGGCGTTAGTCGTCGGAGCATCTTCCTCAGCTACTTGACTACGGTCATTCTCTGTGAGATGCTCGGACTCTTCGACCGGAGAAAACGGCGCTGGTATAAATTGCCCGTCCTCTACCGAAGCTCTGAAATCCACAGCGTCCAAATTCATCGTAATATCAGGATTCAGAGCTCGGACTTGGGCCAGGCATAGGTTGAAAGCTTCAGCAGCCGTCTCCACGACCAAGACTTCCAGCTTATCCACCTCGGCAGCAGACGCCACCAGCTCGGCCTTTGAAGCGTCGAGGTCGGAGTGAGCGAGATTAAGGTCCTTCACCACCCCCGCATACTGACCCTGCAAGGTGTACAGTGAGGCATTCAGCGTGTCTTCTCGGGCCTGACTGGCGTCAAGTTTGGCGGAGAACCGATCCCTTTCAGTAAGGGCCTTTGATAGCTCCTCCACCACCTTTATCTGAGCCTCTTCCGCTTTCAGGCGCGCCTTCTCAGCCTCCGTCTGCCTAATCTCGGCCTCTTTCTTTTCAATCCGAGCCTTGGCAATCTTAGCTGCAGCTTTGGCATATTTGTGCTTAACGGCAGCATAAGCGTCCAACACGCCGGCCATCTCCATCAGATGGTCCTGCAGAACCTGCAGGTGATCGAGGTCGGAGTCGGCAAAGGCCTCACCACTGAAATACTTGCTAGGGGGCTTCACCGCATATTTAAGCTCCTCCGAGACCCCATCAGTCCATACCTCACCCCGCGAGTGAAGGCGAGACTTGCTAGGAAGTGGAGGAGGAGGGACGCTTGTGGCAGCACCGGCGTCTGGGACAAAGGCCGGACTCTCTTCTTCGACCGAAATCGATGACGTTGCCACCGACTTCGATCGCTTACGCGGAATGAGCTCCGTATGGGCCGGAGAGGGCGCAGCCCTCTTCTCAGAAGTAGTTTTTGCAGGCGAAGGAGCAACCACAGCCTTCTTCTGGGAAGAGGACTCCCCTTTCTTTTTGGCCTTAACTCGGAGCTTCTCGACCAGTTCTTGAAAAGAAGCCTTCCCCATGTCACGCACTACAAAAAATATAACGAACATCAGAAAGGACAAGAGGCATAAAAAAATCCAAAGAACAACAAACAACCAACAGAAATCATACTCGGTGGGTACAATTCCTCCACCGACTGTCGAATAAAAATCCGGGAATCAATGACATCTCTCTCGGCCACATGGTCGACCAGAGCTATCACAGTCTCAACCTCGGCCGGCTCTAAGCTATCATCGGAGGATGCAAAAATGTTCTGGTCTTGGTCATAGTGAGTTTTAGACCAATACAGAGGAAACAACAGCTCCACCGAGCTGGAATCGACACCCTAAAGAAACCACGGTTTATGACCGGGTTCAGCACTAACTTTGAAAAAAGAAACCTTGAAGCCTTTCCAGGTGTCGATTGCCACATGGAAAAGCTTCTTGTCCGGTTTCCCCCGGAAAGAAACCCAATCCCTCTTTTCTTCGGGCTCCCCGGGTTGACGAGCCCTTTGGATATTAAAAAAATAAAAAAATGTTCCGGTGGTGGGGGTACGATTTAAAAATCGGCAAAGCCGTTTGAACGCAATAATGAAACCCCAGGAGTTAGGGTGAAGCTGAGTAGGGGCCAGCTGAAGAATGTTTAAAAGATCTACTTGAAACCTGGTAAATGGAAAACGAAGGCCGAGTTTTTTAATGAAATCTAGGTAGAAGAAGAAAAAAGAATGCTCATTCCCTTCCCGGGCAATGCACACCGGTTCAGAAGGGCCGGGAAGAGATAAAGAACAATGATCCCGGTCCCCTAATGGGAGCTCGGCGATCTGATTGGTCGTGGCTTTCGAGAGCCTGAATAGCACCCCGGTCGCCTCCCAGTCATACTTTTCAGCAAGATGACGTGGAATACAGGCGGCCGCTGACTCCACGGATCCGGAATCCTCTACAGGACGGGGAGAAGTTAACATACTACCTAGAAAAGGCAAAACAAAAATAAATTAGAAACGAGGAAGATGATACCTGAAGGTAGTAAAGCGGGACGGGTAGAAACGGCTTCAACAACCTGCGGTTGGATATGCCGGCATCGCGAAACTATTTCCTCAGCTTCCCATGACTAGCCAACCATCGTGGCTTCAGATATCAGCCAGGAACATTCCTCGCACGGGCCGATAGGCCAGGTAAGGGAGATGAGGGGCTCCGCTCGTTGAGGAAAGGAAGAAACGGGTAGAGGAGGATTTTCCCTCCTACTCTTTCCCAAGGGCAGCTCTAAAGAAAAAACCCTAGTGGCAGCAATCCCCAGGCCTAGACTTTTGGGCTCTACAGACTCAAACCGACCTCGAGTCCTTCCCCTAACCCGACCAGACCGTCCTGGTTGACTACCACCTTCTCCGCCATAACCACAGAGAACGTTTTCCCTCTTTTGTTCTTCGGTCAGAGGTTTCCCGTACAGCCACCAAGCTGTCCGGGGAGGCATGCCCTGAATAAGCTCGGCCTCTTCCTGGGAAAAAGCATTTGGATTAAAAGGCGGAGGAGAACCTTGATGGCTCATCCCTAGAAGATAGAATTTAAACAGGAAACCGGAACCCAGAGACAGAGAAAAAAGATTGAATAGACCAGAAGTTCAAGAACAAAGCAGAAGCCAGAACCCAAAGGGGAAGAAACTTGAAAGAACTCACAATAACCTATCCAGAAAAAAGAAAGACCAAGAGATAGAGAAAGAGAAGAACACAGCCAAATAACCAGAGAAGGAAACAAGGAAAATACCTGGTTTGAGATAAATTAAGGGAAGAGGAAATGCGCGAGCCACGAAGATCAGAATTGGGAATCTGAGGAAAATGAACTAGTGACTGGTTGCAAATTTCTCTCAAAAAGAAAACTCAAGGTTTAGCGGTTTTCAAAATAGAAGAAGAGGAAAGTCGAAGGCTCTTATAAACAAAGCAAGCAGGCGGATGAGAGTCAGGAAACTCAACCGCCAAAGGCCCAAAGGGCCCATACACGAATAGTGACGTGGATGTTAAAAGGCGTGCGCATTTAATGCTGATGTTAAGCAAACACGAAAACCAAGATAGTGGGGCAGTTGCTCCACTCAGAGGCCGGCTAGTAAACAACAAATCAGCAGGAGGCAATGATGACACTCGTGGCCTCGAGATAAGACGAACGTTGAATCAACACATGAGGCGGACAATGATCCCGGCTTAAAATGCTCACGTGGCCGACCACATGAATACACCCCGGTCGTCCGACCTAACTCCCCATGCAATCTCAAACTTGGGGGCAACAAGTCCTGATCCACGAAAAATTGGACAAAGTACCTGTAAACGGGGAGTAAGACTAGGTAGAAATATCAATACTATCCGACATCAATAAAGAAGGAAAGTTCGAAAAGGCATGGGAGGAGTTCGGCCTAGAATCAAAATTATAGAACATTAATGTTCTCTCGGGATAGCAAACGAATGCGACCCACGTTAACCGGGCTGGGGGGCACCCGCGTCCCACCCAAATAAACTGAAACGCAAATTAATGACAGATGGGGTAGCCCGGGGACCAAAAATGTCCGACCTCGGAAAAAGAAAGAACTAGAAATCAAAAACTTCAGGACGACGAAATGAACTAGAACACGGGACGTAATCTGACGAATATATCCCGGCTGCTCGGAGCCCTGAACAACCGGGCTGGGGGGCAACTGTTACAGATATCTCATAAATAGGCCCAGCCCAATAACCAAAGAGCCCAGTCAAAATGGCTTCAGTTACGCTCATAACCGTTTCCTTGAAAATAGGAGTGGTTTTATCAAGAATATCTATCATGATGGTAACTGCCTATGAAAGGAGGAGATTATTCAAAAAAGCATATCTTAATATCCCTAAAATAAAGGACAAATCTAACTGATTAAGATAGGGCCCAAGTACGCTTATAAATAGGGTAAACCCCTTACAAGGTACACACTTCTAAAACCCTAGCTTTTCTATTCACAAAGAGCATACACACCACCCCCTCTGGCTATCATTAGTCTGCCATATACTCTCGAACTACGTGGATTTTGATCCACACTGTGGTACATAGGACCCCGGAATTTCACCCTAGGCCAAGTCCAACCCAACTTATGATCTACACCAGATCAAAAAGAAAATTCAATCCAAGGATGTGAAATGAATCTTCAATTTTTTTTTGTTAAGAAATGGTATTGTATTGCCAAGTGAAAAAAAAAAACCCGATATGTATCAAGAAAGAGAGAGAGGAAGAAAGAGAGGGGGAAAAAAAAAGATAAGACGATCAAACTTTTGTTTCATCACTTTAATTATCTCACAACCAAATAACAACTTAGAAAGTAAATCAGTTCTTTGATCATTATCATTTTGTGAGGAAGTTAACTTCTGAAAATGGATCGAGAGCATATATGATTTACGAAAACCATGAGCTATATTATTAGCAATTGGGGTGGGTAGGATATTTGTGTACCCACCAAAAACAACATTGCACTAAATCTTAAAGTAAGAGGAAAAAAAACTCATGGATCTTTTCAAACCTCCAATTTACAGATAATTGATATATTTCGGTAATCTAATCTAATTATTAGAAAAAAAAATACCATTAATGAATTTTTTTTTAAAAAAAAAAAGGCAGACAAAATAAAAAACAAGATTCTTCCAATTTTTGTCTTCTCTCCCTCCAAACGCATCGCCTTTTTCATCTTGCTTGCCTTTATCTCTGTTAATATTCCAAAACTAGTGGTCCTCAGAAGAAGCAAACACAAACAGAGAAACACAGACAGACGTAGGTTGTTGTTTCCTGAGCTCAAGAACTCAGCCTCCCATGGCATCCTCGCATGTTCATCAGGACCACCACCACCGCCGAGAAATATCCGGCAAGAAGTTCTGTTCCAAATCCCAGGATGAGGATGCAGAGTTCACCTCATGGACGACGGCGAAGCCGTGGAGCTAGCACAAGGCCACTTCGAGATCGTCAGAATCGCGGACGACAGCGAGTCACTAGCCACAGTGTGAGAGTGGCCGTTGACGAAGGACGAGCCGGTGGTGAAGCTGACGGTGAGACTCTGAGCTACGGCGTGACGTTCTCAGAACAGAGTGTTGGGATTCGTTCCTTTTTTTTTGGGTATCGAAGAAAGCAGCCAACCCAAATAGTGGCTCTCATCCTTCATAACGAGGTGCTCCAGCTCCGGCGAAGCTGGAGAGATCACTTGAAATCCTGGCATCGAAGACGTCCGGCCTTGACCAAGAAGGCCACATTCGCCCATCTCCTGACATGGTTTACCGTCACATTCCAATCCCTATTCAGCATCTTTTTGACCTCTGGGTTTTTGTATTCCTTCTTCATTTTGATGATTTGAAGAATCTTGGGTTGATTTTGTCTGCCTTTTTAGATGTTTTATTAAGTTTATTTTGGTTTTTCCACAATTAAATTATATTACCTAAATGTTTCTATAAGATTTGCCTGCACTAAAAATTTCAAAAGATATATGAACTGTATATTCTTTAACTTAGGAACTGAGTGTAATTTCTTTAAAAAAAAAGGGAAAATAAATTAGAGATAAATGAGCAGAAACTCTAGCCTGTTGTTATTTTCCCTTAAAGATTAAAGTCAATATAAGAAAATGGAGGCCTGTCTACGTAATTATCTAATGAATTTTCGCTAGGTCTCAACAATTTTCAATTTTTCATTGGTTGCCATATCAATCAATTTTGAAGCAAATACATGTTGACAAATGTATCCTTCCAGCTTGTCCTTCTGCCAATAATATTTCTCTTATAATTTATATATATTTGTCACCACACGAAAGCTATTTTTTTAACATTCTGGGATAATACGTGGAAATTATCATATGGCTTGATTTAATTTTGGGACAAATGCATGACATCACTGTTGGAGAGGAGAGTTAGTTCTAGAACATGACGTGTTTTGGACTTTTATATTTGTTTTGAATAGAAACTCGCACTTCATTTTATTCAACTAACTGCAATAACTCATCCTCAACAGATCCATTTCTTAAGAGAACTTTTTTTTTCCTATTTATAAAGTCACATTATTATTATTTTTTTCACGTAAATTTATAATTTCACCCTCGTACCTTTGGTCGAAGGTACAGGCCATCCAATTCATTATAAAGCATCAAATTTCAAATGCAATTAAAACTTGTGAACTATACTAGTAGGAGAGACAAAACTAAGGAGGAAAATTTCCTCCAAGTGAACAATAATTACAGATTCCTGAGTCAGAACAAAATTCTTCTGTTGCTGCTAGAAATTACTTTATGAAATTATCATCAATTACATAATCTGCAGGGTGGAGTATTTTTGGAGGAAAAAAAAAACAGCCTAACCCAAAACCCCTTTTATTGGATTGATGCTCTTATCTTTTTTGCTCAGAGATTGATGCTCTTATCACTAACTCCAGAAAAGCAGCAGTACCAAAGTTGAGAAAAATAATACCATGACGTAGGATCTAGACAAGGCTTGAGCACAGATATTCTGCAAATAAGAAACCATTAATAAATACACCATGAAGATAATATATACACAGTTTATGAAGAAATGAAACTGCATATGCATGATGGTACTGAAACTTTCTTCAGTAAGTCAATCGGACCTTAAGTTACAGAATCCCTCGTCAATTGAACATTAGTTTATTTTCTGGAGGCATAGGCTTAAAGTTCAGCCAAGTTTTGGAACTCCTTTCATATATACACACACATCAGTTTTTACTTCCAATGCTGTCTCACAGTTTTGGGTTCTCCTCTTTATTGAGATGTGGATATTCTAACATCACACAATGCAGGAGATGAAAATGGGAAATGTAAACGTAGGAATTGTATCTAAGAACAACTGAAACTTACGATAGAATTAACAAGAACAGTGCACTAAGTAACAAGGAATCGTGGAAGTTTACCACGGCTGAAAGCTGAGGAGGAAAATGATGAATGAACCAAGAAAACAGAACTAATAGGCAATTCCATTTTTTTATTAGTTATTCAAGACGGATGTAATAAAATAAACTGGTAACTCTGGTATATCGATGGATTGAACAGGGTTGGCTCTAGAAATTGAATAGATATATTTCTTCAACACTCTTCTCACGCAACTCTGTTTCTTATGCAATGATCAATTGGTGGGAAGCCTTGGAGTGATAAGACCAAGTAGTAAGAGCCTCCTTAGATGGTTTTCTTAAATGTGTAAAGACAACATGAATCAAGGAGAACTATGTATATTTTTAGAGCAATATCATATCAATCATTCATGTATCATCTTTTAAAATTGAAAATCCACCAAGGATCCAAAGAAAAAGGAAAGACCAGTGAAAATTGTGTCGAAGGGGGCATGCAGAGAAAAGGCTGTTTTTGTTTTTGTTTCTTTGTTATTTCTCACTGTTTTCTGTAAATTTTACCCCATCAACCTTTTTTGGGTGGAGTCGTTTGACTAAATTCTAAGAAAAACATAGAGGAAACATCACATTATAAAGCCAAAAGGAAAGTGAAAAGCACATAAAATGCCAAACGCAATATATATCTGGCTACACGCAGCTCAACACTAAAATTCTTCATGCGAAGTATGTAAACTGGTAAGGGATATCCAGAGATAGCCAACTGGTTTTACATCTCTTAAAATTTTCCTTTTTTTTTCCCCTAGCACTATTAAGTTTCTTTTTGGCCTTCTTTAGGTATAAATCTGCAAATGCTGAACTCCCACATATCCTCCAGATACAAAAAGTGTTATCACTTACATTAGGTCAAGTTTTTTTTGAAGTTAGTCCCTTATCAGGAATTAAGACTTCAGAATATGCTAATCAAAACTGTATAAAAAAGAACAGCTAATCCTAACGTTCCAAAAACCACATGCTGCAAGTAAATGTGCACAGATTACCGCATTTTATTTTCTCTAATTTTTCTATGCTTCAAATCAAACAGCAGTCCAACACAGACACAGTATCAAATGGAAAAAAAATGTGGTGTTAAACCTAGAATTTTGTACCTTGATGGACAAAAGAGATGAATCTCCAGCGTTAAGTCCATGAAACCCAATGTCATATGATATGCTCCCATCAGCCTTGAAAAGTCCATAATTCTTCTCAGAACCTGCCCCTGGCTTCAGATCCTCATTAAAAAGCGCAAAAATGTAAGCCTTCACAACATTTTTTGGCCTATGAGGGGTTCCTTTTTTCTTAGCAAGTCTTTTACGCAGGTTATAGTTATATGTCCTCGCATTAGTCGGGGTTGCTGCAGGTTCACTCTCACCTCCATGTGAGGCCCACCCTGTCTCAGTAATTATGACCTCCATTTTATCAAACCCAGCATCTTCCAAAGCTGCATAAGCTGCATCTATCTGAGCATCAAGCATATTATCATAATGCAACCGATACTTAGGATCATAAATTCCCTTTGTTGACTGGAAAAGGGCATAATTTAAATCAATATTCTCCGGATCATATGTGTAGGCCAGGAAAGGGTATGCATTTAAACAGAAAGGAGAGCCAATTTGGGAGAAGAACTCCATAAGTGGCTTCATAAACTGATTAATATCATCTGCGAATCTACAAGAGGAAGGAGGATAAGAGTTCTTAAAAACAGCAGATGAGTGTGCAGTAGTAAGCTGAATATTATCCAGATTGAGTTTCTGTGTAGCATTATATATATTCTTTACAGCTCCCAGAAGAGCCACCCGAAAATTATAGTCAGCAGCAAAAACCTCATTGCCCACTGCAATCCCCTGAATCCGTGTGTCAGGAAGGAAAGCCTGTACATTGTCCTTCACCCAGTTCAAAGCGTGGTCCGGACTGGAACTCATGTTTTGAAGCTGTTCATTGGGAAGTCCAATTACAAGTTCAAGACCAGTTTTACTAAAGGCCTTGAGGACACTATGATCAGCATCATAAATTCTAACATTTCTTATTTTTGCAGCTCTGAGAAGTGTAACAACTTCATCTGGTGAGGGAATATTATCTGCAATTCTCCCATAATTGATGCCATAAGTTCCAGTAAATGCTTGCACAGTATTGGGTGCTGAAAAACAAGCAAAAGATAATTTTGTTAAGATGATGCCTCTCTGTCATATATCATCACAAATCAGCACTCCCTCTGACCCAAAATATGAGCTTCATCATTGTTTCTCAAAGTATTTACTGCGTTTTTTCCAACTTTACCTTTGATTGTATTTGTTATATTTATTGTATCTCTCACTTTTCCTCTTTATAAAATAAGGATATCGTTGAAAAAAATACACATCAGCGCAAATCGGTTATTTGAAGCTTATAATTAGCGGGAGTGAGTATATCTCAGTATCAGTTGGCATAAGACAATATGAGACCTAACATATTAATGAGCAAAATTAGAAACCAGGAGGAGATGCGCACACAGATCAGGAATTAACTGACATTTTCACTGTTTTTACACCTTCAATTTAAAAACCAGAAAAGGGGAGAGGAAGATAATTGGAACTATAATCAATATAATTCAACTAATAATCAATAGTAAGAGACGGTGGTCAAAGGTGAAGGAAGTGAACACAGTTATCGGAATAAAAGGAAGAAATCAAAGAAACTGGTAAAGAAACAAATATGAACAAGAACTTACCAGCGATCTAAGGCGAAATTTCAGCAAAACTCAAAAAGAACTTCAATTTCAAGCTTTGTAACAGAAAAAAGAAGAGCAAGAAAGTACCAATTTGAGTGAAGACGATAAAGAACATGAGAAGAGGAGAGGCAAATAATCGCAGACTTGTCATGGCGCGGAAAATAAAACAGCGGAAGGCGATACAATTTTCCATCAGGAACCGTATACGGGTCGGTGGAATGGGTCAAAGCAAGGTTCGGGTCAAGATTAGAAACGGCTAAATCGCACTGTCTCTTCTTCTTCCTCAGGCATGCCATGCCATAAGACGAAGATTCCTTTTCAGCAGTTAAAATAAAACTAGAGATTCGCCGCCTCCATTACATAATTTTGCTTCATCTCTCTGCCAACCCCAATATCAAAGAAACGATCTTTCTGCTTTTGAACAGAGAGATGAAGCGGACAAGTAAGCAAAGTTGAGAACTTGAGCAACGATTCTCAGGAATATGAATGTTTTTAGAGGTTGGGGGGAGGGAAGAGACTGAGCGGAGACTTGAGCACTTTATAGCAGCGAATTGAAGTTCTGTTTTTAAAAACGACAAGAAAGGAAAGAGAAAAATTGCGTGAAATTCCGCAGTGTACTGTTTTTTTTTTTTTTTTTTTTTGGAATCGCAGGTCGGTACAGGGCAGGCTGCTAAGGAAGCTAGAGTGAATGGAAATGTTACGAAGGAAAGTGGATGTTAGTAGATTATTAGGTCAGGAATGGTTTGATTGTTCGATATTCGCACTGTGACTGTGACTGTTACTGACCGACTTAGGGAATTAGGATGCAGGTGGTTCAGTTATAAATATTGGTGTCGTATAGTTTATGGTCGGTTTGAGAAACTTGGGGCGTGGGCCTTTTCTTATAAAAGAAAATTAATAATTTAGGACCTATAATTTTAACTTTTAACTTATTTACAACTTACCTTATCTTTGATACTCTCTTATTATAAGGCATCAACTATCAATAGTTTTTTGTCCTTATTACTCCCTTTGGTCCTTATTATAAGACACCAATTAGCAAGTTTATTTGATCCTTTTTATAAGATACTTGCTTGTTCCCAAAGTGCATTAATTATTTTTTTTCCATGTTTGCTCATAATTAATGAGGGTAGTAGGTGAGATAATAATTAATATAATATTAGATTTTAGTGTAATTAATAGGGGTAATATTGGAAGTTACTTAAATTTTAAGACAATTTTATTGACTTTAACTGTTTTTATTGGTTTGTGTGAATTGTTAGTTGGTGCCTTATAATAAGGACCAGAGGGAGTATAAGATACCAACTTACTTTAACTAACTCATTTATTACTTTTTTCACATTATGCCCTCATTTTTAATTAACTTATTTAAAGTTACATCATTAAAGTAGAGGTGAAGTTGGAAACATTTATTAATTTTGGACCTAATTAATGAGTTAACTTTCATTTCTTAGTTTGTGAGAAAAAATAGTTGGTACCTTATAATAAGTACCAGAGAGATTATTAGTTTTATATTAATTTTAGAAAGTATTTTTTATAATTTATAAAATAAATATATAAAAAGAGTTTTATTCAACTTTGAAAAAAAAAAGTTTGGAGATTATGAGGTGGTTGTTATCCAAACCCCACCTCTTGTCCTGTGTAACCTCCTCCTCTCTCACAACCTCAGCCGCGTAGCTCCACCATTATGTAGGTATCTTCTTCTCTCCTTCCTATTTGGAGTTGTGCGTCCTCTCTATTATAGTAAATGGTCTTGGCAAAACTTTTTTGTTTTGTTCTTTTTTTCTCTCTCCATTGTTTAATACTTTGTTTTGTCAAATCTAACTTTTCTTCCCTACATTTTACGGAGCACCACTTTTATTATACCACACCCACATGCTTTGTTACATTTTTTTTTTTATAGATAATGAGAGATGATAAAAAAAAAATATGATGGGAGAAATCTCACCTCTATTTTTATCTATTACCCCCACTCTACTTTCACCGTAACTTGTGGGTATATATAAACCCACCTGCCCTTTTCTTTCTTTCTTTCTTTTTTTTTTTTTTCTTTTTTGTGTTTTTGCGTGTATAGCTGCCATTTTTCCACTAAAGGTATGAGTATGATTTATCAATAATAATCAAAACCCCTTCTCTCACCTTGATGCGTGTTCGAGTGCGTATAGTTTACTGAATCTTCCTTCTTAATCTCTCCTTCCCCCTTTACACAGTCATGCGCATGTGTTGTGTGTGTGTGTTAGAGTATGAGTTAGCCTATTGTTACAATCAGCGGTATAAGAATAAGCAGTGATATAAGAAAGGTTGCATATTGCATATGATATAATTGTATAGTATATGATGTGATGAAAATACATATTGATATAGTGATGATTAAATTTGTAATTGCTTTCTTTGAGGATTATGGTACATACAAATAAATAAATAAATATATATATATATATATATATATATATATATATATATATATATATATATATAATTAACTCCTTTTTATCATATGTGGTTTGTTTGTGTATAGTAAAAACTTTGAGAAGTTACTAAGACATGGAGTCTCATCCATTATATTAACATTTTTCAGGTGATTGTTGTAGTAGGGAACAAGGGAATGCACCTAGGGTGAGCTTTAAAGGTTTTTTTATGCTCCTATAAGTCATGTTATATCATTTTTGTTTGACATGATCCTAAAACTTTCGCATTTCATTTTGTTTATTGAAAAATTCTAGGGATTTAATTTGAGACTGTGATGTGGGTTTTAGTTGAATTAATTTTGTATTTTCGATGCTTTGGATGTTGGACATCCTTATTGACGATATTTAAAATACTTTGGTTAAATATTTAATTGTTTAGTTTGAGGTGTTTGGAAAAGGGATTCTATATCTCCCTATCTTCATATCTTGTCAGCTAATGCGTTATCATGTATTCTCAACAATTTCAAGCATGCTGGACAACTAAAGGGCATCAGAATCTCTATCAATGCACACTTGATATCCCATCTCCTTTATGCTGATGAAACGATCTTCTTCTTTGAGGAAGAAGATAAAAGTATTAACTCTATAAAAGCTTCTTTGGATCTTTATAGCAGATGGTCTCATTAAATCATCAATAAATCAAAATCCCCTCAATCATATTCAGTCCGAACTTTCCACATTCTCAAGAAATTTCTTCTTCTCGTTGTTTAATAGTAAACTTCACAAACCGATTGAGGAAGTACCTGGGAACTTGGATTGATCCAAGAGGAAACAAAATTCAGATTTATTCTCAGGTAACAAACTCTATAGATAAGAGGATTGATGCATGGAAAGAAATGTTGCTATCCCAAGCCTCTTGGTTAACTCTTATTAGATCTGTCTTGTCAGGGTTAATATTCATATTCTATCTTGCATTAAAATCCATGAATACATTTGCGCTATAACAGGCTCTATATTAGAGCTAGGAATCAGTAGGGCTAGCCTTTGAAGGGCCAGGCCAGCCTTACAAGACCTAGCGTAAAAAACAACATATGTTTTTCAAAATTCTATCTAATAGCACTAGGGCTAAAGCCGATCCTACAGGGCTTGGAAGTTACTATTCTAAATTTTAACTATTTCCTCCATTTTTATTTCAAAGAATTATAATTAGTAAATTATAATAATTAAAGTTATAATTTTAATAAATGTTGTCAACATTAATATCCAAACAACACAAATCATCCAACAAATAAATACATTCACTAATTTGTAATCAAAAGCAATTATTGTTCATAAATAACTCACATAAAACATAATAATCATACTATCAAGCTTCATTAATTAGTATAATGACTATCATTATCATCTTCTTTACCAATATCATCAATCTTAAAGATATTTGATTGTGCTTCAGTTTGAGTATAGTAAACTCTGCTTCATGAGTAAGAATGTTATGAATTTCTTCCCCCACATCATGAACACATCTATTAAAATGCCCTGCAGGACTTATTTCATTTAAATCCTCTAATTTTCAAACCCGACGCTTAAAGAGCCAGGGCCTAAACGGGCTGACCCGATGAGCTCAGTCCGATTTCCCGACTCTACTTTATATGAGCCAACTTTTTCTAGGGATTTAATGGTGACTCAAATAGAAAACATTTGAAAGGAAAGAATTTTATCTTCATAGATTTACCTAGAGGTTTGGGTCTCAGACCAATCTTAAAGGTTAATGATTCCCTCTTGGCTAAACAGATTTGGAGAATTCTTCAGTACTCTCCTGGTAAGCTTCTAGCACATACTCTGAAGCCTAAATATTTTGATTTAAATCGTGTTTCCCTTGTTAAAAAGCCTTATAACTCATCTTCGGAAAGGTATTCATAGTTGTGCTCATTTAATCTGTGAACACTTGAAATGAAGAGTGGGTTTAATTAGGTGGCAACATCCCTTTAAACCACCCCTTGTGGTGGCCAATACAATCTAGATCTTTGGAAAATTCAAACTTGAATAATGTCAAAGATCTATTAGAGCATCTTCCATCTAATTGACATTCAGTGAGATGGAGTGTCCCATTGGTTAGGTCTCTTTATCAGAGTCAAATAGCAGACACCATCATCAACACCCGTTTGCCTTTCTGTGTAATAGATGATAAAATAATTTGGAGCCAAAATCAAACTGGTGAATATACCTCTAAATCTAGCTTCAGATTGATCAGTATGAATCAAAATGGTTCAGTTCATGATGCATTCTGGAAATTCCTATGGTTTCTATCTATACCTATGAAGGATATCTTATTGATCTGGAAAATCCTAAATGAAGCTATACCTTCAATTGATATCTTGAATAAGCATTACCTTACAGTCATTGGCAATTATGTGTTCGAGTGTAATGAAATGGAATTCTTGTCACATCTCTTTTTCCAATGCCCCTTTAGCAAATTTGTATGATATGGAAGTCTTTCACGTACTACGAGTATCATTTTAAAATTTTGAAGATTTCAAGGAGTGGCTGAAATTCACGCTAATTCAACTGGATAAAAATAGACTCAATGCAGAAGTGTTAAAGATTGTTAAGCTTCTATCATTCATATGATTGAAAGGAATCAGATACTGCATCAGAAGACCAGACACTACCATCAAACTGAGTTCATCAAAGATTTAGATTGTGTGATCTCCAATATTTCCTTAGTATTCAAGGGAGATCTCAAAGTAAACTTTAAAACTCCCAATAACACCAATGAGTTGGATATATTGAATGCTATTCCTAAACATGGATGGACTATCCTCTTGAAGAAGCAAAAATAGGGTGCCTTGATCCATTCTATTATCAAGGTCAACATGTACAATCTTTTGTTTGGAAAAGGAAAATAGTCAACTGCCCTATCTCTTTGAATTGCTTCAGAAACTCCCTTCACTGCATCGCCAAATCCGCACTTTTCTTAGAATCAAATGATACAAATCTCCTAGTATTTTTCCGAAATGAGATGTTCCTGACACAATCTAGAACAAAACAAGTCTCCTCGAATGTTCTGTATAAAGATATAGGTAACACTGCAAAAACACGCCAGCAGGGACGGAATTACAGTTAAAAAAAGTCTGTCAGAAATTACCGACAAAATTTCATCGGTAATTTTTACCGACTAAATTCTGTGGGTAATTTGATTTGTAAAGAAATTTCAACGATAATGTCTTTTACCACAATTTTTCCTGTGACAGACTTTTTTCTGTCAGAAATCTGGAATTCCATCAGTAATTTTCATTGTAAATTAAATTACCGATAGAATTTCATTGATAATCCGGTGTTTTTTTTTATAGTATAATCTGTTGAGTTCTTTTGATTCAAGGCAGATAACTAAGGTAGGTAATTTTAGTTTTCAAGTTTACATATCTCTGCAATCATGTATCGCATTATGATTACCAATATCTTATGTAATATTGTTTTTCATTATGAGAATGATAATTGTTTCTCATAAAAAAAACATATGCCGTCTCTATCACCTTGTCTATTCAACGATTTCAAAAGAAGGGGTGGTGGTAGATGACTCAATCAGATGGACATTCCTCTTTAAACCTTCTAAGTCCTATTGGAATTACTGATATAAAAATATATTTATATAAATTGAGATAAAACTTCTTTTACGTATTTATCTTATACGTCGTAAATTAAATTAGAAAATCACCTTTCATCACTATCCTAAACCAACACTTAGTATATGAGAGTATTTACATATAAAAACTTTTAAGTATCATATCAACGTTATCCTATAATTCTTAAAATCTTACACATAATTTATATGTAAGGAACAAAAATTTGGTTCCTTCGTAGGTGAATTGACGTTGCGCCAGCCACAAAGCGTTTGTCAACGTAAGCTTTCCAACTCAGCGGTGACACATAATGATGTACGTTGTCTCTATAATTATTTTTACTCACTTTTTGTTTTTATACATCTTTCTTAAAAATTCCATCACACCTAACTCCTTTAAACTTCTTTTGTATGTAAAATTGTCTGATATAATTTTAAAACCTACCATATTATGACATCAATTTTTTTTTTTCAGTTAGACTAGTACTACTAACCATTAATTTGCAGGGAACTCATCTAAATTTATTTTATAAATAAATCAACGTAATAATTATGAACCTTGTTTCATTACTAATTTGTACTTACAATGATAATGCATTCTCACTCATGAACATGATTAAAGCGTAAGGGAAGGACAAATATATAATTTTCACTCTGTACTTTTAAAAAAATAACACACGCACACATGCAAAAAGAAATAAATAAAAAGAGAAGGATAAACCATATATTGAAGTAGTGTAGATCACACGTAAAACCTAGCGATGGTGATAACTTAAGCCATAAGCTGTTTTGTATATATAATATTAATTATACATGTGTGTGTTGATTAAGCAATTTTGGAATGAATACGTAGTAACTAAGTATAGAGGTTTAGTACACATAAAATAATGAGAATATCAAGGTCCCAATTAAAAAATAATAATATAAAAAAAGTTTCATAATTTATCAATGATAGCTTATTTACTTATTATTAATGATTATTCTTTCACTTATTATTAATAAGTTATGAGTCTTTTCTAATATTATTTTTTTTAATTAAGACCTTAATGTCATTATCCCTAATATAAATATATAATTAAGGAAAATTCCGAAATGTTTCCATTTAAAAAATTCATTGCCCCAAAGCTCGTTGAATACTTTTATGGATACAAGAGAGAGTTGTTCGGTTTAGCATATAAAATAAGTTATTTTGTGCTTTGCGTGGTAGAATTCCTTCTAAATATTTATTTTGTATATTATAAAATCACTTAAAATAAATTAATCCCCATGCACACTTGAAATCCTTTAGGAAAGATATACTCACTCTACTTCTAAATATAAGATTTAGCTAATTGACTTTTAATAAAGATTAATAAAACTAAATAAGTTATTTAATTATATCATATGTTATGTATCATTAAATTATATATCAGTTTATAAGTCAAAACAATTTAGTTTGAGGGAAAAAATAAAAATAAAAATATTTTAAAATAATTTAATTTGTTTCCGTAATCATTTTTTTTAAAAAAAAACTAGTTTTATATTTAAGATCGAAAATAGTATAATTAATGATCAAACAACTAAAGTGTAGATGGAAGGTTGTCCACCTTAGACACTTAGAAGTTATATATATTCTCCTCAGAAACCTAAATCCTTCAACATATTTTTGGATGTTCGTCTGAAAAACTTTTCAGCAATTTTTCTCGGAATTAATGAATTTCTTCCTGATAATCCACCAAAGTACAACCACCAACCAAGTGATAACCGATCAAAAGAAAAATATTACAGTCGGCAACATGGAATAATTTAAAATACAAACCTGCATCAACAAAGCACTGCAGAATGGGAAATCATAACATTAGTGATTTAAAAAGGTAGAGATGAAAGTTAAGAAGGACAGTGACGAAGAAGATAAAAAGTAGTGTGAAGGGAAGAAATATGAAAAAGGAGTGAGAAGACAGAGAAACAGGAAATGGAGACTTAAAGAAGGAACAATTATTTATGTACGTATGTATGAAAATGAAAACCACACTGTACTCTAGTTGAGTGTAACTGCTTTAAGAATTGAGATAATAATAATAATATTAATTATTAATAGTGAATGGGACTGAAGCAAAAGATGAAGCCACGAAGGAAGAACCAGTGTCTATCTGGTTTGAATCACCAACCAACAGAATATGGTTTCGTCATCAAAAGCTGACACACAAACACTGAGATAAGGTATAGAAAAGGTCCTCTTTCTGATCTGTCCCCTACCCATTGGCTCAACGCCTTCCTTTATTAACTTTTCCCCCTTCAAAAGCCTTCAAAACTTGTATTTTTCTTTTTTTTCCCCCCTTTTATTTTAAAAAGACATCGCTCTTCATTTTTATACTTTAATTGTATTTTTATTGCTTTTAATTCTTGTAGTTTATCTTTGTGATTCTCCATAGCTTTTACTCGCTATTTTTAAACTCTAGCCTATTATTTTGTCATTAAAAATGTTCATAAAGACCATGAACCGGTCCAAATAGTATCGATTTCGCTGATATTCAATGTCTAAATGCTTATCTAATTCTCTTCTTTCTCTCACTTGCATGTTATCATTTAAGGAATTGAGTATTTTTTTTTTATGAATATATTAATTATGTAGATGTCCATTGACTCTTAAACTCTCATATTCTATCTTTAGAATATTATAATATAAAGTGTAGGATTTACACACAATTATTCATTCACGGATCTATTATTGTTTTACGGGAGAAGTTGAATAATTTGGCCTAGGGGAAATTACATTGAATGACCCACATGTAAATTACACCAAACGGCTCATTTTTCTCATTATAAATAAAGACCTTGTATGCATTGTAAACATAAAATAGAAGTGATTGCTCTTTATGAAATTCTCTCTTCTTATTATAACTTTCTTTTAGTTTTATAATATTTTCTATTTTAAAATCAAACCAAACTTTTTCAATCTATCAGACAGTTTTATTTTTTCCCCTGAGTGGTGAATTTAACAGGGTGCCGTTGGCGTTAACACCTTATACCGTACATATTGTTAGTGGTAGCACCAAGAGAAATACAACATACATATAGTTTGAGTCACTCTCAATGAAATTGTCCATAGAAGATATTCCACAACCTCAAAGTAAATTAGGAAGCGGCACTCTCCAAAATAAAATAAACCCTTCCTATAAAAAAGTAAGGTGATAGAACAACAAAAAGATAACAATACACTTTAGAAGAAGAGAGAAAATAGGAGACTAGGGATAGAACCTAGTGTCATGGGACCGGCACTACTAGTAGTGCAGTGGTATTGAGAGTAGTCTCCCCACCCCCTTGTACTGGGTTCGATCCCCCTATTTCCTGTCGCCTATGTATCAAAAAAGAATCTAGTGTTATCGGTGCTCTATACCCACCATAGACCGTGCACTTTATAGGTAGATAAGATTTGACCATTAATGAGCAATTATAATGACCATTAATAACAGTTTAATGACAATTAAAATAACAATTACACAAAAAAAAAGAATTTATGAAATTTAATACAATAAACCTATTTAAATGTCATTAAAATTAAACTAACTAATTGAATCACATTTAAAACTCTAACGGTCATCTTTAATGGCCCATTCAAAGATTCCTCTTTTCAATATTTTTCCTAATTCAAACTCATATTTTATAGGTTAAAATATACTTTTAGTCCTTTAAGTTTACATGAGATATACTTTTTGTCCCTTAACTTTATAAAGTATACTTTTAGTCCTATAATTTTAACATTGTTAATTTTACTAACGGAAAATGCAAACTCAAGTGATCACAGTGTAAACTTAAGTGATGATTGTGTAATTAAATGTTATTAAATTTAAATTTAAAATATGGGTAAATTAAAGAATATATAAAATTTATTTAATTAAATGATATTAGTCATTACTTGAGTTCGTCACGTCAGCATTTTCCATTAGCAATATTAACGGTGTTAATGTTTTAGAACCAAATGTATACTTTATAAAGTTAAAGGACCAAAAATATGTTTTATATAAAACTTAAAAGGCTAAAAGTATACTTTAACCTATTTTATATACATCTTAATCTTGAGTCACATGAAACTCCTTTTCTTTGCACACCCACACACGATATTAACAAGGCCACCGCGGCAAAGTTAATGCTGTTTAGGTTAGTTTATGGCGATTATGAATATTTTTTAAAACAAAAACTAACATTAAAGACACGACAAATGAAAAGAATGAGAAACTACTAAAATAAACTATAAAATCTAGTAAAGCATAAGAATATACAGTGATGTATAGTTGGAGGGATGGTGTGCATATATAACTAGCCAATTAAGTTGGGTCTAGCAAAATGGACTAGTCCCTTATAACGTAATAAATCAAAGTTTGAATTTCTATTATAAAAAGCACACACAATTAATGTCTGATAGTATCTCTAATATGATTGTCTTTAATAAGAAGATACATGCATATATATATATATATATATATATATATATATATATATATATATATATATATATATATATATATATATATATATCGAGCAAAAAGAAAAACAACAGAGAAAGATGATAACTAATAGTAGCATAATCATCAATTAACTTGTAATAGACTGGCATGAAGGCTCTCCTGCTCTCCTACAAATGAGAGGATATGAGTTTAATCTTGTTTATAATATTTGGTTGTTAGCTTTCACAATTGAAAACAAAATAACACAAATGATTAACTGTACGAGCTTCCAACACACTAAAGATATAAAATGAGGAAGGCTTATAAACTTTAATTTGGTTCTTATGTTTGTTATCATTTTGATTTTTAGCCCCTCAAATTTTAAACTCTAGGTTTTAGTCATTTAAATTTCATTCTATTTAAAACATTGATATTATAATTTAATAAAAATTTGGATCATTTATCTCTTGAGGGATCAAAACGTACCGTTAGAGAAGTAAAAGCTTTTATATTTTAAGCCTCTATATATATATATATATATATATATATATATATATTTATTTATTTATTTATTTATTTATTTAAAAAAATCATAGTTGGAAACTTGGGAACTAAAACCAAAATGCAAGAAAACTTGAGGAAGCAAAAATTGTACATCCTCTGATTTTTAATATAAAATATATTTAGAGAATTGATTTTTTGTTATAAATATAATATATAGTTTTTTATATTTATCAATCTTTTTCTAATTTATCCTTATTGATATCCCCTCAATAATAATTAAAGATGAGAGGGAATGAGAAAATTAAGGAAGATAATTTAAGTATTTTAGAAAATACATGTTATATTAATCAACTTAACTAACTTCCTTAATATAATCAAATTGAATAAGTGTGTCTTATATTAAAGACTAAATAGAGTAGTAACCCATGAAGTAAACATACCTAGTTAGTGTATGTTTCGATTAGTTGTAGAAGATGATTTTCAATCTTGATTTATAATGTTTAAAGTAAGTACCACTCTGATCCTATTTATAAGTCCATTTTAACCAAAAAATTTAGTCATATTTATAAGTCTTCTTCTAAATAATAAATGAGATTGTGACAATTTTACCCATATTAATTGTACCAATGAAAATAGAGAGAGAAGAAAAAGTTGAAGGATATCCATTCATAAATGAGGGCAAAATTGAAAATTTATCTCATAATCATTGAGCTAACTACCTATATATCTTTGGTATGTGTGATTTAGTTAAAAGAGATTTATAAATAGAATCAGAGTGTTGAGTGTTGTCTGATTGAGTAAGAGTTTAATGTTAAGTTATATAGAGGTGATTCTTAAATGTTAAGTCTAAAACCAATCTTCCTAGCAGCAACCTGGATTCCTCAATCAAAATTATACTCCCTCTGGTCCTAATTATAAGATAACATTTGGGAGTTGGTTTTGGTCCTAATTATAGGACAAAATTTAAATTTTTGTCAATTTCTTCCTAAAACACCCTTATTTTATTCCCTCAAATGTGTTTAGTTTTAATTTGGTAAGTATATGTATTTAAGTGTATGGAATTTTTCAGTCAATAAAACTCTTAAATTGTTGGATTTTAATTTGTTTATCAATAAGTTAACGTTAATTTATCAATATATATATAAACACACACATATATGCATAGACACACACATATATATTTATATATGTATACACACAGATACAGACCTACACACACATTATATAAATATATGTGTGTACATACTTATATACTTGTGTGTGTTTATGTATATGTGTGTGTGTGGGGGGGTTATTTATGTGTATCTGTGAGGGGTGTATGTGTTTTTTTTTTTGGGGGAGGGGGAGGGGGGTTGTAGATATATATGTGTGTGTGCATATACATAGATACATGTGTGTACATACACACATATATGTATATATAGCAAGACCATTATTTCAATTAAAAATCATGAAAAGGAAGATTTTAGGTTGGGAATATGTTAATGTCATTGAAAATTTATAAGGGTATTTTAAGAAAATGAGTGAAATTAATTTATTTATCTCCCTTCCTTAATCTCCCCAAAATCAGTTAAATATGTCTTATAACTAGGACAGGAGGAGGAGGAAGTACTAGTAGATTTTCACATAGAAAAGTAAGAAGAAAACTGCCCAATTATTCGGTGACACGGTTCGGGACCATGGACGATCGTGGACGTAGCTATGCTTCAACATGTCTCGAGAGAGAGAGAGACTAGAATGCCCACTAGCATCTTCAAAAAGGACTGGATCAGATTACAGAATCCAGCAACCTTATCTTCAAGAAGTTCCAAAATGACCATGCCTTCTGAACTCCCCACCAAAGAAGGGCAGAAATTTAAAAAAAAAAAAAAACAAAACAAAACAAGAGAAAAAATGGCAACAAATTTTCTCTCCACTACAGCTAATCCCATTCTTCCTCCATCACCACCACCACCACCACCACCATCTTCTTCTTCCTCAGCCTCTTCTTTGTTTGCTTATGGTTACCCCATAAAATGCAATTTCAAGAGGCAAACAATTCTCTGCAAATCGGCGAACCACCTCCCGGCGGCGGCATTACATGGTCCTGTTGTAACCAAAAGAACTCTGTCTCTTAGCTTCCTCACTAGCTTCTTGCTTTCATTTGCTGGTAAGGGAAGCTCTGATGCGAATGCAGCTATACTAGAGGCAGACGATGATGATGAGCTCATGGAAAAGGTGAAGAGGGACAGGAAGAAGAGACTTGAGAGGCAAGGCGTGATCAATTCCTCCAAGAAAGAAAAAGGTCAAATCCCTCCCCCTCACTAGATTTTTCCGTCATTTTTGAGTGAAGTCGAAAAGAGGAAGACCGAAGGCAGCATTGAATGAGTCTATTTATTGGTTATTAATATATCTAGAGAACTCAGTAGAGTGCAATGGCTTCCCCTATCTGTAGCCGACCCCACCTAGTGGGAGAAGGCTTTGATGTTGTTCTTAAGTGAATGTCGAAACCCTCTAACAGATGGCTGCTAAGATGTATAGTTTGATGTGTCTTATCAGGTGAGATCTCCATTTTCATCGCAATGCAAGTTTTGAGGCTTTCCACAAATTGAGGGAAAGGCAATATAGGCAATATAGGGCATGTTTGGGATCACTTATAGAACCCATGAATAATTTATCAATTGGAGTTTAATGGAGTCTAACGAAGTAAGTACTTGTCTAGACTTATATGAATAAGTTATAAGTAGCTATAAAAAGCTTTTCATAAGTTATCCCAAACATGCCCTATATTGTCTTTGCAAGAGTTTGTTTGCTGTCCGGCTGTCCCAATGAGCTAAGTACTGGAAAGTTGTCCTCTGAGTGACTTGACTTATAGAACCTTTCTTTTGAACTGATTTATCAGATTCAGAGGACATGCTATTCAAAATGTGTGAAATGTAAATGCAGAATATCTTCAGGATGTGGTGTACAATCTGAGCAAAGTTGGTCAAGCCATTGAGAACAATGATTTGACAACTGCAAGTTCTGTTCTTGGGGGAAGCACTAATACAGAATGGGTCCAAAAGGCTAATGTGGCCTTAAACAAGGTAAACTTACTCTCTAAAATGACTGCATTAGCAATGGATTGATACAAATGAATCACAAATAACTAAACACCTTTTCCAAGTATTGAATGTTGGTGGATTTTCTTTCTCCTCCTGCCTCTAAAGGTATAATGACTTTTTCTGGCTAAAAATCATGCAGCTGAGCTCCAGTCCTGAAGAGAAAGATGCGGTAGATATATTCAATTCATCACTGGTAACTCTGATTTCATCAGGTGGGTTGCACAGCCTTTATGGTATATATTCCAATAGTCAAGTTCATGCAAGAAATAAAATATGCTGAAATTTATAGAAAACTAGCTGGTTTATTTGTTTATCTATATTCTGTACTTCGAAGTCAAACGACTGCACTGAGAATTCTTCCCTGTGTTTCATTTTGTAGTTTCCAAGAACGATGTTGAGTCTTCCAAACTCGCCTTTGTGTCTTCAGCCAGTGCATTTGAGAAGTGGACGACCATGACAGGACTGTTTGAGCAGCTCAAGGGACTTTGAGGGAAAAGCAGTCTAGTTATTTTTTTCCCTCACCTCTCTGGAATAATCAAGGATAAACCATCCAATCTTCCACCCGATAAATGCAGATTGCAATTTTGATGCCAAAATTTGAGAACTAAAGTGTTTGCTATTTTTGTTTCTAACAGTGCATAAATACCAAATTAATGAAGCCATCCCAGTTTCCAACATCTGCTAGAAAAATGAGGTAGCTTTGGTCTATGGCGATGACTTATACATACCAATTGTGAGATAGACGCAGAGGATAGCGAACAGGAAAGGGAAGAGTAAACAGAATATTTAGGATCTTACATTATCATAGGTTCTTATCACATTACAAGATACAACAACTAAATGTTACACGGGAATTAAAAGCTACACATCTCTCTAATACACGAAGGATGGTACATTATAGGCCTACTCTAATTTTATGTGATTGTTTCACTGAACAACCAGATAAATAACAACAAAAGCTGCAGTCATCTTAAGACAGATCTTAGGGGTCAGAATGAGGGAGGGGAAGCCTAAGCTTATTAATCTTATTCATTTCTCGGGGCGTCAACCTCACCGGTACCACTCCCATTGGTGCCATTATCAGTAACCCCTGCTTCACCCTTCTTGCTTACTTCAGTGCCGTTGTGATATCCTTCATTGTTTTCTTTTGCTCCTACCTTTTCCTCAGTTCTGAAGCTTATTTCTTTATGCCCTCCTTCAACTTCAACCTTTTTCTCAACCAGCTTGTCTGTTTCAAGTTCCTTCAGCTCCTCAGGTCTATTCTCTTTCTTCACCTCATCCTCAGGTTGCTCAGTTTTGTCTTCCAATTTTGTTCCCTGGCCCTTCTTATCTTTATTCTCAGAAGCCTCAGCTTCCTTCCCGCCAAGGTTATCTTTCAGGTCCGGAAGCTCTCCCTCAATAATCTTGGACTTATCTTCATCATTTGGTCTATTAACATGTTCCTCAGGTTTGGATTCATCTTTGACATCCGTACCCCCCTCTCTATTCTCTTTTTGATTTTCGTTCACACCAACCTTTTCCACAACTGCATCTTCCTTTGGTTCATCAGTTTCTTGCATCTCCACATCTGCTGTCTCCTTCTCTTCCTGGGAAGCATCTTTCTTTGAAGCCGATGATTTTCTGCTGCGCTTCCTTGGGGATTCAATGTCTACTGGAGGAGCCGCCTTGGCTTTCTCGCTGATCCTTGCTGATCTTCTTGGGGTCTCACCAGTGCCCCAATCAAATTCCGATAAAGCTGGGCCACCAGGGTGCGCTTTCAAATACTGTTCCAGCTGCTTCTTGTTATTAATCTCCTCTCCCGTCGGCGCAGTGAATGAAATCTCGTTTTTCTTTGGGGTTCCACCTTTTTTGGGGAAGAACTGCAAAAGAACACAAACGAATTATAAACATCAAGTTTACAAGATCACTAACAGAATGCTTGAAAAAAAATGGTTTTTAGGGCCGAGAGCGCGCTATCTTTTGTTGGAAGTGGCTACGATTGGGGTTTAAAATTTAAATAAAGTGAAAGTACCCAAAGCTCAAGTTCTATATAATATCCGCATATCATTCCTTTCTTTCATTCTCCAATACATGTTAATGAAGTCTTCCTATAGAAATGGCAGGATGATTCTCTATTCACTCAGAACTATTGACTGTTCCAAACATCACATGGAAATTTACGATCTAGCAAATTGAGCATTTAACTTATGTAAAAGAGTAACGTGGAGCCAAATTAACCTTGTCCAGTCAGAAGGCTTTCATTCCCTCTTTAATCCTTCCATTCAGGTTCTACTTGGGAAATGATGAGGAGCAACCAAAAATTAGAAGACAGGCATTAAAGTCAACAACATAGACCAAGGACCATAATGTGCCCCTAAAAATAAAGCACATCTGATACAGAATGCTAACGAACCATTTATCAATCTAGAAATGCTTCAGTTGAAATCAAATAATGTCACGCACTGAAAGAACCCAGAATTTACCCAAAAGAAAATGTTATAATGTGATCAAGGAGGGTTTTGTGTTCAAAATGGCAAGAGATGGGGGGTTGAAAGATGTTAATCTAAGTGATCATCACCAGAAGAAAAAGATTAAAATAAACGATTGTGACTATGACATTGATAACATTGTGACAGTCAAACAAAAAAGAAACAAGAAAATTGTTTTTCTTTTCACATGGTGGCTTAGTCAGGCATAGAGAAATGTGACAAGGCATAAAACTTGAAATGAGGAAGCATTAAGGAAAGTCTTGAAAAATTGGAATTAAAATTTGATGGCAAATCTAATAAGCTGATAGCTCACAGAATGAATTTTGTTGAAATTAGGAGGCATAGAATCATGCTTTAATGTCATTCAAGCTAATTTCATAGTAGTGCAGAAGTTGCACCACTTACATAAGGCTATGTTGCTCATAAAATTATAGCATATCTCTATTTACAATTTAAGAGTGGGTCACATCGGCCATCACAAGATTAAGAATAATTCAGATCAACTAAGGTACAATTTACAATTTAAGAGGGGGTCACATTGGTCATTGCCGGAATGCATTAAACTGACATTTGATCCCACTAACTGTAAGTGAAATACTAGATTTTTCAATAAATGAGAAAAGTCCAGACTCTCATGAGTCTTGGATTCACTAATTAAAAATAAGCCTGCATTCCAACCTCACCAGTTTAAAGGACAAAGCTGCTTAAGCAACAGCATCTCTGAATATTTTCAGTACTGTAGTCTAAACAACTAGTTGGTATAGTGAAGGACAACAAAGTTCGTAAAAATAAAATAAAATAAAAGGACAGTCGGCTCATAATCTATGGCTAACAAAACATTTCAGCATAAAGAAAATTTATGACAACTTTACTCACAGGTATTACATTTAACCAACAACTAAAACCAATATTTTCAGGTCGTTTATCCTATAGAAATTAGCTTGATTTTGACAATTACTGCAAATGTAAGGCATAACATCAAACCAAACTGATGGACACGGCCCACAACAATAAAAATCATTACCATGCAATTAAGCACCGAGGACTGCAAACACATGAGAAGCCATGAATGATGAAATTTTTTATGTCCAAGTGCAAATCAAGACCAACGGTGCGATCAGTAAATTAGAGCAAGCAGGATCATTCATGTCAAAATCCCCGTCATCAAATCAAATATTTCAAAATCAGAGAAAGAATATTTTTTTTTTAAAAAAAAAAAACTAGAATATATAGAGCCGGTTTTATTTAGCACGATGCAGTTCTGTGCAGAGAGTGAACTTCTTCAGTATAATTAATTGGTCAGACTCAGAGCATCTTCAAAGATAATAGAGAGAAACTGAATTCTTTATACAAGAATGCAGAAAATTTAAGGTAACTCTTCCATACTGAACTTGAACCGTATGCGGCACTCTCACAAAATTTCACCGATTTAGGAAAGAAATAGTCCTAACCATGTTTAAGAAACATTAGCAGTGCACAAGACACAGTAAGAGTCTGACCATTTCGATAGTACTCTTAGTCTTAATAAACAAGTCCATCACAACGCATAGGACACCCAGCAAGAATCTACCACTTTGGAATACAGGAATTTCAGGAAGGTCTAGAATGGATTACAATCACACAGCAGCAGGATAATTTTCTAAATTCATTAATCGAAAAGCCTAAAGCTTCAATGTGAATTTCCAAGCAAAAGTGCTCATAATTTAAGACGAGCCGAGCAAATGCGAAGATGCCCTAGCTAAGGTACCATTAGCAATGCGTCAAATTAGGCCGTGAAAGGCCAAAATTCCAAAAATAAAACCAACCTAAATCAGAATTTAACGTCAAAGCAAGAACTAGTGCACAGCCACAACGAATTATAACGAGAAGCGTTAATCTACATAAACAGGCACAAGTAGAAAGACAGAGAGAGATAGAAGTGGACCTTCTTCTTCCAACCAGGAGGAGCAGGAAGTTCCACGGAGAGAGCTTCCTCGCCTGATAAATTCTCCTGTTCCACCGAGCTCGCCATTTTCACCTGCAAATTCAGATGGAAATTTTCACAAAACATTGGATACACAGAAGAGACTAAAAATCTCTTTTTCCTAGCCAGAAAAAGCAAATTAGGAAATAGAGACGGGTACAAAGGGAAACACTTGCTTTATAATTTCGTTTATCAGTGAATTGGGTCTTGGGTGTTGTATCTGGGGACGAGAGAGACGAAGAGATGGAGGAGAAAAATGATGAATGTTGAATGAATGATTGAATAAATAACGAAGGGAAAAAATAGAATCTTGCAGGGAGGATCACAGTGCTCTCTTTTTCTGCCACGTGCCCCCTAGATTTCGTTTGGCGCCGTTGCTTTGTTAGTTCGTTTGAAAAACTCCTGATGACCCGTTGAATTGAATATTCCTGGAGTTTGGGAGATCAGGGGAATGGATGGATTTCAGCTGGGTCACACTGTGGTATTAAAGTTTTTTTTTTTTAAGTTGGGATAAAATTCTTTTCACGTATCTATTTTATAAATCAGAAAAGTTATTATCTAAAACTAATCTAAATACATGTGGTATTAATAGTTGTTATACCAGTCCTATGACTGTTTGGGTGAAAAATTTTGGAATTTTTTTTTCTAACAAATCAATCAAGCTAAATTTTATATTCTTTTCCATTTAAATTTAAAACAACCTGGTTTTGAGTTGAAAAAGGGAAAAATTAGACTTCGTCATATTCAGATGAATCATGTCTTGTTTTTATTTGAAATATGAATATCATGTCCACTTGTGGATTCCTCCATCTTTATTTACATAAGACTCATTTTAGGGTTAAATATAAATATTTTTGTATATTTTAATTAAATTGTATTATTTTAATAACGGTTGAATTGATTCTGATTCAACCAATCTGATTTTTAGTACCTTGAATAAATAAGTAAGAAATAAAAATACTTTTGGACATTAGAAATAAAATAAAATGAGGTGCATATGAATATATAAAATGTTAAATCTACAAAACCGGCCTTTGTGGCTTCGGCCAGAGCATTTGAAGAAATGGACGTTAATGAGTAATGACAGGACTGTTTACACAGCCAGAGTTAGTACTTCTCGTCTTTCTGGAATGAACATGAACCGTTCAACTAATGTTCCACTCCTCCTGAAAACCGCAAACTGCAATTTCGAAGCATTTTCTTTTTCGTTCAAACCGTGCACACATACCCATTTAAGGAAGCCATCACAGTTTCCAATCTACAAGAAAAATGTGGTAGTTGTGATCCCTGAGGTGACTCGTGTGTACAGATTGTGAGACTGATGGCGAACGGGAATTTCAGGAGTTAACGGAATATTCAGGAACTTACATGATAGTAGGTTCTTATCACATTACAAGTAAAGATAGAACAACTAAATGTTACACGGGAACTAAATGCTACACATCTCTCTAATACACCGATGAGGATGATCCATTATAGAGCTACTCTATGATTGTATGAGATTATTTCAATGAACAATCAGATCAACAACGACAACAAAAGCTACAGTCATCTTAAGACAGATCTTAGGGGGTCAGAATGAGGAGGTATAAGCCAAAGCTTATTCATTATTCATTCCTCGGGGCTCCAACCTCACCAGTAGCACCCCCATTGGTGCCGTTTTCAGTGACCTCTGCTTCACCCTTCCTGCTTAATTCAGTGGCCTTGTGATATCCTTCATTGTTTTCTTTTGTTCCTTCCTTTTCCTCAGTTTTGTTCATATCTTGATGCTCTCCTTCCACTTCAACCTTTTTCTCGACTGGGTTGTCTGTTTCAAGTTTCTTCAGGCCCTCAGGTCCATCCTCTTTCTCCGCCTCATCCTCAGGTTGCTCAGTTTTGTCTTCCAGTTTTGTTCCCTCACTCTTGTCATCTTTGTCCTCGTCATTTGGTCTATCGACATGTTCTTCAGGTTTATCTTCCACAGGATGAACGGATTCATCTTTGACATCTGTACCCTCCGCTTTCTTCTCTTCTTGATTTTTGTTCACACCAACCTCTTCCACAACAGCATCTTCCTTCGGTCCATCAGTTTCTTGCATCTGCACATCTGTTGTCTCGTTCTTCTCTTCCTGGGAAGCATCTTTCTTTGAAGCAGATGATTTTCTGCTGCGCTTCCTTGGGGATTCAATGTCTACTGGAGAAGCCACCTTGGCTTTCTCGCTGATCCTTGCTGATCTTCTTGGGGTCTCACCAGTGCCCCAATCAAATTCCGATAAAGCTGGGCCACCAGGGTGCGCTTTCAAATACTGTTCCAGCCGCCTCTTGTTATTAATCTCCTCTCCTGTCGGTGCAGTGAACACAATCTCGTTTTTCTTTGGGGTCCCAACCTTTTTTGGGAAGAACTGCAGAATATCAGAAATGAATTAGAAATCATCAGCATACGAAATCACTAAAAGACTGCTAGATAAAATGGTTTTTATGGTGGTGGTGACCATGCTATCTTTTTGTTGGAAATGGCTTAGGCAGAGGGTTCCAATACAACGAAAGTATCTGTGTCTCAAGTCCTATATAATATCCATCTATCATTTCATTCTCTGTCTTTCATTATTTCTTTTGTCCAATTCATACAATTAAGTCTCCCAATAAATACGGCAGAATGATTCTACATTGACTCAGAACAATTGACCACTCCAAACACCATATGGGTTATTGCAAATTTGCAATCTAGCAAATTTAGTATTTAACTTGAGGAAAAGAGTAACGTGGAGCCAAATTAACCTTGTCCAGTCAGAAGGCTTTCATTCCCTCTTTAATTCTTCCACTCAGGCTCTACTTGGGAAATGATGAGGAGGAACCAAAAATTAGAAGATGAGCAATAAAGTAAACCCCATATACCAAGGTCCATAATGTGCCCCAAAAACAGCACATCTGAATCTGATACAGAATACTTATGAACCATTTATTTATATAGAAATGCTTCACTTGAAATCAGACAATGTCATGAACTGAGAGAACCCAGAATTGGCCCAAAAAATGTCAGTGTGTTCACAGGGAGGCTTTTTCATGTGTTCAAATTGCAAGAAAGAAAGTATGAAAGATATCAAGTTATTCTAAAGTGATCATCGTAAGAAGAAAAAGATTAAATAAATGATTGTAAGTATGAGATATTGATTACATTGTCACAGTATACATACAAAAAGGAACAAAAAATTGTTTTTCTTCTGTGCATATGGCGGCCTAGTCATGCATGTACTAAAATTGGAAATGAGAAAACAATAAGGAACGCCCTGAAAATTTGGGATTAAAATTGAATGGCAAAGCCAACAAAATAATAGCTGGCACCAATTTCAGTTTTTCAAAATTGAATTGAGCTTGATGTCAACGGGGTTTGATCACCACCCTAGCCTCTTTCCCCTCTACTGACTTCCAAGTTCTTAAGAACTTCTTTGTTAAAGGAAGGAAAAATGATTCAGAACCAGAATGTTTTCAACACAATCACCAGCAATATACTTTCTATAAAGGGGTTTATTAACAACCATTCAATGTTAAGCAGCAAAATTGCATAGACATATTAGATGTCAGGAATTGATCCTAACAAAGCAGCTTATGAATTAGAGATCATATTCACGATACACAATATTTTTAATTTAATAAAGTAATTTAACCTCAGCAATTTAAGTAAGAAGGAGGCATAAAAACACATAAATGTTAGCCAAGCTAATTTCTTTGTAATACAGAAGTTTCACCAATTGCATAAAGCTATGTTACTTCTTAAAATTATAGCAAGTGTCTATTTGCAATAATGAAATGAGCAGAATCTAAGGCTGAGTATAATCCCGATCATTTAAGGTATAACTGACAATTTGGGAGTGGGTTACTAAATTCACCATCATAAGATTGAATTAAACTGGCACATTGGGTCCCACATGTAAGTGAAATACTAGATTTTCCAATAAACCAAGAGGCCCAGACTCTCAATAGTCCTGGACTAAATCTCTAACTCATTAACAACAAGCCTGGATTCCAACCTCACCAGCTTAAAGGATACAACCTCACCAGACTCTCAACAATGTGGTCTAAATTAGCATAGTGAAGAACAAAAAAGGTCTTAAAAACAATATTTAATGGCTTGATGCCTCGTACTTTTATTTTCTTTGGTTAGATCAGGTATTTTTAAAAAACAATCAGACTGTTGGTTCATAATTCTTCTCAGCAACTTTCAAATTTTAATTAGGAGCTTCATGTCTTTATTAAATGGTTTAACAGAGTTCAGAAAATGAAGCAAACATAAAATGATTTAAGATATTTTCTACTTTCTTAGCCCTCCAAGAATGGCTATATCTAAAAAGATGTGTCTGTGTTTGTCTGTCTTGGCAGATTTATGACAACTATACTCACAGTTAATTTCACTTAACCTACAACTAAAACCAATATCTTTCCGTCGTTTTTTACTTAAAACAAAAGGCTTGATAAGCTGCATATGTCAGGCATAACCCTAAACCAAACTGATGAACAAAGCCCACGACAACAAAAATTAAGCACCTATAACCAGAAACACGTGAGAAGTGATACTTGATGAAGTTCTCATGTCCAAGCGCAAATCAAGACAAATGATGCAATCACTAAATCTAGAGCAAACGGTTCCATTTATGCCACAATTCTAACTATCAATTAAAAGATTTCAAGGCAATAAGCTATAACACAGAGCAGTTCTTATTTTCCACGATACAGCCGTGTACAGAGAGTGAACTTCAACATGATTGGTAAGAGTCGGAGCACATTCTTGGATAATATAGAGATACCAAATTTCCGATACAAGCATGCAGAAAATTTAAATGTAACCCTCCCATCGCGAAATTGTACTGGAAGCGGCACTCTCACCAAATTTTACCGATTTAGGAAAGCAATAGTCTTATACGTGTTTAGGGAAAAATAACAGTGTAGAAGACAAAGTAAGAATCCGACCACTTCAATAGTAGTAAACGTGTCGATCCCAAAAATGCACAGGACACAGTAAGTATCCAACCAGTTTGGAATATAGAAATTTTAGGCAGATCGAGAAAACCCTAACGGATTACAATCACACAGCAGCAGTATAATTTTCTAAATTCATTACTCGAAAACCCTAAAGCTTCAATGTGAATTTCTAAGCATAAGTTTTCATAATTTTAAACGAGCCAAACAAATGCGGAGGTGCCCTAGCTAAGGTCGCATGAGCAAAGCATCAAATTCCGCCGTGAAAGACCGAAATTCGCAAAAACAAATCAAACCGGCATCAGAATTTAACGTCAAAGCAAGAGCTAAAGCACAATAACGACGAATTACAGCTAAAAACGTCAATCTCCATGTAACAGAACTGCAAATCAAACGAGCGTAACTAGAGAGACAGAAAGAAATAGAAGTGAACCTTCTTCTTCCAACCAGGAGGAGCAGGAAGTTCCACGGAGAGAGCTTCCTCCCCCGCCAAACTCTCCTTTTCCACTGAGCTCGCCATTTTCACCTACAAATTCAGATGGAAATTTTCACAAAACATGAGATATATATAGAAGAGAAGACAGAAAATTCCCTATCAATACCCCACAAAAAGAGGAGTTTAGGAAAAAAAGCCACGGGTACAGAGGAAACCACTTGCAGCAGTACAATTTCCTTTTCCAGCGAATCTGGCTGTGGTCGTTTCTGGGGACGCGAGAGACGAAAAGAAGTTGAAGATGAACAAATGAATAGTGGATAAATAAATATGATAAATAAATAGCGAGGCGAAAAGAGAATTGAGAAGCGGGTGCGAATTTGGGAGGGACACGTTGGGGAGTCTCGAATGTGTTTCGCGGCCCCAGAGTCAGAGTGCTTCGGTTACATGGCGGTGTTGACTGTGGATCGCCAAGACGCCTCACAGTGCTCTCATCTACTGCCACGTGTCCACATATTTCACTTGGCGACGTTTTTGTTTGAGAAAAAATAAAGTGATAAAAAAAATAATTTAAGTATTTAAAATTATGTTTTTTTCACGGAAATATACTAGGCAGGCGCTAACGGTATTACTTACAAGAGGGATCCACAACCACCCCTATATAGAAAAGCATTCATAATCTATTTAGATTAAATATTTTGGTCTTTAATATAAATCCATTGTCAGAATACTAAATACAGTTTTTTAACAATTTTACACCTATTAATTGCAATAAACAAAAAACTTATTGATGCTGAAGACTCTTAAAATCAATTATGAATAAGGGTCAAATTGGAAATTTAGCTCATTATTAACAGGTTAACTAACCTTCTTTATTGGTATGTAAGAATTAGTTAAATTAGACTTATAAGTAGGGCAAGAGTGATACTACACTATACACTCTGATCCTATTTATAACTTTTTTTTTAACTAAATCACATATACTTAGGAAAAGTACATAATTCAATGATTATAAGATAAATTTTCAACTTTGCTTTTATTTATAAATGAGTATTTTTCAAATTTTTCTTTTTTCTCTATTTTTACTGGTACAATTAATATGAGAAAAATTGTCACAATATCATTTACTATCATAAAACTAGATATATAAATAGGTCTAAATTTTTTGGTAACAAAAAACTTATAAATAAGACTAAAGTAGTAAGGCTTTAATTATTTCTCCACGTTATTGATGCATAAGAAGATTTATAATTTTTTTTCCAGCAAAAGTAGATTTATAATTGAGCATTACGTTTCGTGGAGTGCTGCATAAATATTAAATTATCTATCCCATAAAAATAATTGATGGTGTTCTATCAACTTCAAGAAATAGAAATTAACGATTGCCAAAGAAAATGGAAATAAAAAAAAAAAAGAAATTTGACTTTTTTTTTTATTCAATATATTTTCAATTGGATAAGAAATCGACATGGATTACATGAATAACTTTTTATTCAATTAATTTTTTTTTTATGAACAATGAGAAGTTAAAATAAAATTCAATCTTCAAATTTAAATCCGATCCTTGCCGTCCTTACCACACGTGCGTTTGATGTGGGTCGTTCGTTCTGTCGTACGTAAAATCTTTTGAGGGGTAAGTTTTTTTTGCTCAGAATTTTGAGGGGTAATGACATTTGAGGATATTTTAAGATAATTAATCATACTCAAAAAAATCATAAATTTCATATATTCCATCATGTCAAAGATAATACAGCATTTCATTAGAGGGCTGTATTATTTCAAAATATAAGATCTTAATATATTTTCTCTTTTAAATTTATAATTTTCTCACAAATATATTAAGCAAATTTTCACTAAACACTTATTGTTAAGGAAAGTAATTTAGATAAACCAAAACACATTTGTCATAAATAATCAATTTAAAATAAATTCTTTGATATTCACAAATGACTTAATGTTTCTACTTTTGTTGTAATTTTTTTTTTCTATCACAGTTACATAAAAGAGAGAGTGAGTTTCATTGTAAAGAAAAAAAAAAGAGAAAATATTAATAAGATATACTCACTTTTATGTATGTGTGGCAGAAAAAAAAAATTCTAAGCAAAAACAAAAACATTGAACCCATTTACAAATTAGTATTAGTTGTGAAGCTTGTATATTAAAAAAAAAAATAAGAGATACTATTTTTTTCATTTTTATTTATAGAACAAATTTTTGAAGAGCCATGTATTTCTATTTATAAAACAAATGTAAAACTAAAAAATTTATGTAATTAGCCTTATATATTTAAGGTGCTTGTTAGGGAATGGATGTCAAAATATACTAACTCTATCTATTTTATCTGTGATATTTATCATTTGCCTTGGATTAATTTACTTAACTTACAGAATTATTGTTGAAATGTATTAAAATGGAGAGATATTATATGTTTTTTATAAAGTCATATTTTTATGAATTAATTAATTTGTATCAAGTGTTGTGTAGTGAGTTATAACACTAAAGGCTATTAATATCATTTTTTTTTGGTTTTTAAAGACACGTATGAAAGGCTATAACTAAATGTGTTAGAATATAGTAGTGTAATGTTGTATACAATTAATTGGTTGTACAATTAGTTAGATAGTTACTTTATAGCAGTAATTCTTGATACATCAGGTAGGTTGTCTATAAATAGTTTCTTTAGTGTGTTATTATTTCATGGTGGTGTAAAACTTCTATTTTCATAAATAAGAAGTATTTTTTTTCTCTACCTTGTTATCAATTCCTGCTGTAAAGTTCATCAAGTTAAGATTTTCATCATAGTACCAGAGCCACTCATCTTCATGGATTCATTTGCTTCACTATGATACACGTCTCATATATCAAGAACCGGCCCAAGATTCTTTTTCTTTAGATATCTAGAACATGATCCGTGGAGCAACTCATGGACCCAATTCGTAACGCCAAATACAATGTGTTTTCAAGATCCAGGCAAGATACATGGAGTAGTGTCTTCGTCTGACCCGAGAAACGCCTTATTGCGATACGAGCGTCACACAAAGGGATTCATCCCCATCAGGAACCCTAGCTCTTATGGCATCACATCTTACAAATTTCCCATCATCTTTTCCGCATACTCCACCACAGTTTCCGCAAAGATCTTCACCGTTCTTCCACTAGATTGTGACAACTAGCTCGATAAGTATTCTCCTTATGACTAAGGAAGATTCTTCAAAGACTAAACATACTACCCTGTCCATCCCTTCTGAATCCATTCTGTTATCTCATTTGTTATTCCTACATCTGTCTGATACTCAAAGGGTATCGATTATTCAAGATACTTACACCGACTGCGAAAATTATACAGTATGGAATTGAGCCATGCAGATTGTTTTACTCGACAGGCACAAACTCAGTCTGGTTGATGGCACTTGCTGAAAAGAGGATCAAGATCTGATGTTGCAGGCTTAGTAGGAAGAAGCAACGTCGTCGTCCTCTCCTGGCTCCTTAACTCGATCTCCAAAGAGTTGGTTAACAGTGTCATTTTCTTCCAGAATGCACACCACGTCTGGATATATCTGAAGGAACGATTTGATAAGAAGAATGAGACTCGGATTTTTTGTTTGCATCTTGAAATTGCTATGCATTATCAGGTTTCCTCTTCAGTTTCTACCTATTTTTCCAAACTGAAGGAGTTATGGGAATAGCAATCAACTCTCATCACTCTACCGTCATGTACCTATAACATATTGAAGGCCTACTCTGATTTGATGCAAGAGTAGAAGCTTTTATAGTTCTTAAAGGGATTAAACGAGTCCTATAATCAAGCTCAAGGACAAATTCTACTTATGACTCCACACCCTTCTATGAATGAGGCTTACTATATGGCCATCCAGGACAAGACTCAAAAATCCATTTTTGACCGTGGTCACCCAACATAAGGAATTGCCATGATCACCAAATCTCATGGTCGTGGCAGAAGGAGCCGTGGAGATTCCTCTATCGAATGCACTTACTGCAATAAAAAGGGCTATCTCCAAGAACAATGCTTCTAGTTAGTGGGTTATCCACCTAGTTTCAAGGGAACCAAGCTAAAACAACAAAGAGAATTTGGTCGATTAAGGACAGGATCTACGGGTGACCCGGACCTGCAAATTAACAATACAAGCATAGTGGCCCCTTCCTTTTCTCAAGAACAATATGAGTGTCTTCATTTCATGTTGCATAAAGATGCAGAGTCAACTGTGCATGCATTGACTAGTACAAGTTTGGCTACATCTCCCTATGCAAATTTAGTTCATTCTTGTTGGATTTTAGACTTAGGAGCCACTACACATTTAGTAAGTGATATTTCCTTGTTAAATAAATATGTTGCATATAATAAACCGTTAAGTCAATTTAGATTCCAGATGGAGAAAGAATACCAGTCACACACATAGGTTCAATTACCATAACACCTCAAATTACATTAAATGGCGTACTATATTCTTCAAAATAAAAATTTAATCTCATGGCAGTTTTCAAAGTAACTAAAAAGCTAGAATGTATGGCTTGCTTCTTTCCTAATTGTTGTGTTCTACAGGACCTTCTGATGGAAGGATGAAGCTGAATGGTAGGATGATAGATGGATTATACGTTCTTAGAGTTCCAAAGATTTCTCATGTACTAAGTGTTACACAGAAACATGTTGCACAAAATCTTGTTACTCAGAAACACAGCTATGATATGAAATCTGCTGATGTATATTTGTGGCATAGGAGATTAGGTCATGTCCCCCTTTCTATAATGAAACATTTGAACTTTGCAATTGATGATATTGATTTGATAAATCACAAATGCGATATATGTGTTCAATCCAAGAAAACCAAGTTTCCTTTTTCATCTTCTTGTATTAAAACTACTCAATGCTTTGAATTGATACATATAGATATATGGGGACTACATAGAACACCTACTCATCAAGGATTTACATATTTTCTCTCAATAGTAGATGACTATTCATGAGCTACATGGATATTCTTAATGAGACATAAATCTAATTAAATTACTTACATTCTTAATTTCATTATGTATGCTATGACTCAATTTAATATGAAGATTAGGAGAATTAGGAGTGATAATGAGAATGAATTTCTGAATGATTCTTTTAAAATGTCTATTCAAGAAAAAGGTATTGTTCATGAAACCACATGTCCTTATATTCCTTAGCAAAATGGAGTTGTAGAGCGAAAACATAGGATTATTATGCAAGTTACAAGGAGTCAAATGCTGCAGTCAAACATTCCAAATCAATACTGGGGTGAATGTGTAAAGGCTGCAACATATTTAATCAATAGATTGCCCTCCAAAATTCTTGAATTCCAAACTTCATTTGAAAGGGTTTATAGGTAGAAACCAGACCTCAATCACATGAAGGTGTTTGGATCTCTTGCCTATGCCACAAACCTAAAAGTTCTTGATAAACTTCAACCCCGCATTATTCCTTGTGTATTTTTAGGGTATCTTGAGAAATAGAAATGATATTTGTTATTAAATCTAAAATCTGATATGTTATTTGTAAGTCATCATGCCAGTTTTGTGGAACAAGTTTTTCCTTTCAGCAATATATACTTACAACAACAACAAGGAATGTGTTTGACTTTGCGGGAAATGTTTTGGTTTGAACCAAAAACTCCCTCAACACAACCTGACTTGATACATGATAGTATGATTTTTCACAAATAAAGGATACTCAACAATCTTATCAGAAAGTTTCTGATAGAATTGCTTATTGTCCAAATAATTTTGATCAGTCACGTCCTATAAGAGATAGACGACCACTAATATGGTCTAATGATTATGTGTACTCACTTTAATTTTTGAAACAGATTCGGCACATATCAGCCAGTTTGTTTCTTATGATTCTATTTCTGCTGATCATTTGGCTTTTTTGTCTTCCATTAACACAATGCCTTAGCCTTTTAACTACAAACAAGCAGTTGCCAATCTTGAATGGGTCAAGGAAATGAAGGCTAAAATGCAAGCATTGGAAGATAGTCACTCAAGGGAAATTGTGAAATTACCCAAAAATAAAAGGTCAATTGATTGTAAATGGGTATATAAAGTCAAATATAATTCTGATGGTAGCATAGAAAAATATAAAGCTAGGTTAGTAGCAAAAGGATATAGTCAATGAGAAGGAATTGATTATCATGAATCTTTTTCACCTGTTGTAAAAATGTTTACAGTTAGGTTGGTATTGAAATTGACATCAATGCATTCATGGAATCTTTATCAAATGGATGTCTATAATGCTTTTTCGCAGGGTTATCTCCAAGAGGAGGTGTATATGAAATTACCTCTAGGTTTTGAAGGTAAGGGGAGCATGTAGTTTGTAAGCTAAAGAAGTCCCTTTATGGACTTAAACAAGCTTCCCACTAATGGAACCAAAAACTATCTCAAGTCCTTGTTAAGGGTGGTTTTATTCAAAGTAAAAGTGATTACTCTTTATTTACTATGGATTGGAATGATTATGTGGTGTTTGTCTTAGTATATGTTGATGATTTGTTAATAATCGGAAGCTCTAAAGAAGGTATTAGTGATGCTAAGGGTCTACTGCATGATAATTTTAAGATTAAAGATTTATAACACATGAAATATTTTCTTTGTATAAAGGTAGCTAAATTTGAAACAAGTGTGGTCTCTCAACAAAAATTTGTATTGGATTTATTATTTGAAACAGGAATAAGTGGATGTAAACCATTGATTACTCAAATTGCACAAAATCTGAAATTAATGCCTTATCAGGAAGGCAAAGATAAATTCAGGTTATATGTAAAAATCCAGAACATTATCGTTAGTTGATTGGTAAATTGATTTACCTAACCATGACTAGACCTAACATTTGATTTTGCATGCAAATGTTGAGCCAGTTTATGCAAACAATAACTAAGGCACATATGGCAACAGGGAAGGAAATTTTCTCCTTATCTCTTTCTCATTTTCTCTCATTGACTAAATTTGGACCATTGATTGAGAAAATGAGAGAAAAGTAAAAGTAATATTATATTGATTGGATGGATATAATTTAGAGATTATGAGGGATAATGAGAAAATAATGATGAGAGAAACCCAACCCATGGCAACAACTAGAAATGTTATTAGATATCTAAAGGGTATTATTGGTCTTGGTATTAAATTGAGTCCTCATGGAAACTCTGATTTGGAATGCTTTTGTGATTCAAATTGGGCATCTCGTGGGACTACAAGACGTTATGTTATGTCTCTGGATACCTACTGAAATTTGCAGGATCTCTTGTGATGTGGAAAACTAAGCAACAAACCACGGTATCCAAGTCATCTCAGAGGCTGAATTTAAGGCACTCAGTATGGCTACATCCAAGATAGTTTAGGCACTCAGTTTGCTTCATGACTTGTGAGTCCACAGACAAGACATGTACCGATTTACTGTGACAGCATTGCAACAATACAAATAGCTGCAAATCTAGTCTTCCATGAACGAACCAAACACATTGAAGTGGACTATCATTTCATTTGTAATAAATGGCGAGGAAAGTGATAGATATTGAGCATGTTAGATCTCATTAATAAGAAGTTGATTTGTTAACAAAGCCAGTGTCTGTCTGGAGATGTGCAACAAAAGTTGTTGAGTAAGTTAGGGTCTATTAACATATTTGCGCCCCTAACTTAAGGGGGAGTGTTAGAATAATAGTGCAATGGTGTATACAATTAATTGGTTGTACAATTAGTTAGATAATTATTTTATAACAATGATTCTTGATAATCAGGTAGGTTGTCCATAAATAGTTTCTCTAGTGTGTTGTTATTTCCTGGTGGTGTAAAACTTCTATTTTCATAAATAAGAAGTATTTTCTTTTTCTGTCTTGTTGTCAATTCCCATTGTAAAGTTCATCAGGTTGAGATATCCAACATAAAGCATGGTAACTACAATTTTGTGAAAGATTGTATTGGTTTTTAAGAAAACCTACATATTATAAATGTATAACTCTTCATAGAAAATATTATCTAAATTATTTGTATTCATGAACCTAATATATGATTATATGTATAACTCTTAATTGAAGAGACACTACTTTAAGGCACCACTTTTCTGTTTATAAATACCTATTCACAACACACAACACAACAACAAGATCAAACTCACGGCTTCACATTGAGTGCACATAGAGACTCAGGGAACAATTCTCACCAACAACTTATATAATATTTCCTAAATATAAGACCTAATTGACTTTTTGAAGATACTAAAAATTATAAATAAATTAATTTAAGGTTTTTATGTTAATTGTTTTTGGGTAAAGGTATAAAAATACACATATGCTTTATCCTGAGGAGTGTCCAGCATCAAATGCTTTTTTTGGGTACAAAATTATACATGAACTTTCAAAATTGGGGCAAAAATACCATCGCCGTCAGATCAGCTTAACACACGTTACTTTTGTAGTGGGCCCCGCATTATTAAAAGAAATAAAAATGTTCAATTGTTTTAATTTACTTTATTGCCCTCCCTTCTATCAGTTGCTCATAACCATCCTTCAAGCAGCATTGATCTTCCTTCTCCCGCTACTGCCCGTGCCATCGTATATGCAGGCTTTCTCTCTCCCTCAGATCCCAACACCAACTCAACGGACTCATATCCAAAAAAACTCCACAGGACGCGCAATCTTAAGAAAAACTCAGGTTCATCTCTCTCCCTCAAATCCCAATGCATGATTCAAGCTTCTCTGGTTTAATGGTTGAGAGATCGTCAGGTTTTTGGCTCATTGGCGATACGATCTCATCTAGTGGTGAAAATTTTAAGTTACAACGACTAGTTTTTATAAAAAAGTCGTGGAAACTCAAACTTTTCATGACTAAAATTTTAGTTTTAATGACTTTTTTTTTTCAACCAATCGTGTAAATTGAACCAAAATTATGCTCGTGAAAATTTTGAGTTTCCACGGCTGGTTTTTCAAAAATAGTCGTTGTAAATTTCGACGACTGTTGTTTCAAAACCAATTGTGGAAACTCAAAATTTTCACCACCAGATGAGATCGTGTCACCGATGAGTCAAACCTGACGATCTGTCAACCATTACACCAAAGAAGCTTGAATCGTGTGTTGGAATCTGAGAGAGAGAGAGAGAGAGAGAGAGAGAGAGAGAGAGAGATGAAACCAAGTTTTTCTTAAGATTGTGCGTCCTGCGAAGTTTTTCGAATATGAGTCTGTTGAGTTGGTGTTAGGATCTGAGGGAGAGAGAAAGCCTGCATATACAACGGCATGGGCAATAGCCGGAAAATGAAGATCGATGTTGCTTGAAGGATGGTTATAAGCAACTGATAGAGGGAAGGGAGGGCAATAAAGTAAATTAAAACAATTGGACATTTTTATTTCTTTTTAATAATGTGGGGCCCATTGCAAAAGTAACGTGTGTTAAGCTAATCTGACGGCGATGGTATTTTTGCCCCAATTTTGAAAGTTCATGTGTAATTTTGCACTGAAAAAAAAACATTTGGTGCTGGGCGCTCCTTAGGATAAAGCACATGTGTATTTTTACACCTTTACCCATTGTATTTCTCCAAACTATTTTAACTAACTTATAAATTGATATATACTCTACTGAAACACAATATATGATCTGATTAAATAATTTATGTAACTTTCTTAATTTCTCCATTAAAAGTTAATTGATTTTTATATTTCAGACCAGAGGAATCCAATACTATTTCTTGTGCCTCACATAATATCTATCTTAATAAAGAAATCGAACTGAGAAATGTATCCTATGATAATGACAAGAGGATGTATTATACTAGGGGATCATTTGGTGACATCAAGCTATATATGTTTACTATAAACAGGTAGGTTATCTAGCTTTCTTAACTTATCTAACTAAAATTTTGAAGCCACCGTTATCTAAATATGATTAAGTTTCCAGCCAACCGCTGAGCTGGGAATCAAAACTAGCCCTTGAAAGTTCAAAGCCTAAAAGACCAACCCTTTTAGGCTTAGGATAAGAAAAACATATGTTTTTTAAAGTCCGACCTAAGAACACTAGAGTTAGGGCCTGAAGTTATTATTCCAAATTTTAACTATTGTTCTTCTCTTTTTTTTTCTCAAAGAAATATAATTAGTAAATTATAACAATTAAAGTTCTAATTTATCAAATAAATGTATTAGCATTAATATACAAACAACACATATCATGCAACAGACAAACACGATCACTAATTCTTAATCAAAAGCGAATTATTGTCCATAAATAAGTCATATTAAGCTGCATCAAATTGCTCAAACAGATATTGAACATAACATATTCGTGAATGACAAAATGAGCGGCGGAAAAACATAACAGATGATATAAGCTTGTGGAAAAACCTAACAAATTAAATAGAAGAATATTATAGATACTAAAAAGATCAACAATACAGTATACCAAAAAATTATAATTGAAATGATCAGCAATACAATATGCTGAAATGATACAAGCTTGTGGAAAAGCACAATTGAATAGATAAAACAAAAGTGTCATTTTTTTTTTTGTGACAAAAAACATCATCTTTATTCTCAAAACAAATACCCATGAAGTTAATTCATCCCCTAATATTTTTGGTCTCAATCAAGTTAATTAAAAATAAAATAAAATTAAAAGGCCTAACGACTCTTGGCCTTGAATAGCTGGCACTACAGGACTAATTTTATTTAGTAGCTCTAATTTATAAACTTGATCCTTAAAAGACTAGACTTAAACAAGCTCACCTGATTTCCGGGCTACAACCGCATATAGAGAAAGGTTTTTTTCTTCTCAAATGAAGACAAAAGAAATCTTTTCGGGTGAAATAGTAGACACATGGCCTTTGATTTTTGGACTTTTCATACTCACGTCGTGTTAGTGTCTTGGGACATTCACATTAATTAGGTGCACGTCTTTTGGGGGGGAAAATTAGAAAATTAATGTAATTATTAAATGGGCCCATTCACATCTTTTTTATCAAAAAAAATAATTGATTAGGTCACAATGTCAAGGGGACATTATTGAAAAGGATATTTTTACTATCTAGAATATTCTATCATTATAAAGAAGGGAAGGACACTTTAGTAAAGGTTAGAGAAATTTTCAGAAATTGGAAGGCAAAAAGCACCACACAATTTAGTTCCATGGCCCCACAACCCCATTAATACCCATATAACAACCCCAGATTACACCTTTTTTGGCCTCTATTATTAGGCTTCTTTTTTCTTGCTTTTATATTTTTTTGGCCATTTCCTTGTAAGATTATATGTCCAACAAAAAATATATTATCTATTTCAATCTCTCTAAATATCTGTAAGATCTTTTTTGTAAACTCTCTGTCACAACAGAGATCACCTGATAACCAAAAAAAAAAACATTTTTATAAGTAGAAATAATATCAATATTGTTGCTTTTTAAGGATGGTTTTTTCACTTTGCTACATACAAATTCTGACCTTGCTTAGGAGGTATCGAATACATCCACTTCTGGGAAAAATCAAATACATCTTCTTGACTCATCCTGGTAAGATTGAGTTACGGTTTTAATAATAAAATTTGTTTCATTCCACGATTGGGGGAAAAAAAAGAAAAAGAAAATTGCTTCAATGATTTCTATACACCCCTCTTGAAATTATGGGCCTAAAGAAGTTAATGGCCCAAATCATAAGGATTGGACTTCACGGACCCATTGGATAACGTGGGCCATGAGCTCTGGGAAAGTAAAGCCCATATAAAATCCAATAATTCTTTATCTGTTATGGAGAACAGGAGAATTGCCCTTGCGTTCTTTGCTTAGGCTAGGCAGATTAAAAAAAACAAAGCCAATGAGAGTTGAGAGTTGGCACAGATAGTAAGTGATCAATGATTAGTTCTTTGGGATGTGGGTTTGGTCCCCTCTTCTGTCGCTGGGACTCCTTTGGTAGACAATCTCATAAATCCCCAGTAAGTGCTCATAGAGCCTGGGGCCGTGCCCTGGCCTTGGTGGGAGACTGGTGTCGAACCCCTTTAAAACTTTTCTGAAGAAAAAAAAAACAAGCAGTTTGCGTCATAGGTATGTACACAAACACATATAAAAATAAAAATGGTAAAATTCCATATTAACATTAATATATATAACATATAAAACAAAAACACTTGTCACAGTTAATTTACCATTTTATTTTTTATTCATTTAGATAATAAGTGTTTCATTGCAAATGATTTTTCTTTTAGATTCGAATATTCTTATACATATCTATAAGAATACCATTTTTTTTCCTGTTATTTTAAATAATCATCGGTAAGAACAGTATTTTTTTCGTGTTTGGAAAGAAAGAAATTTTGCTAAAAAATTTAATTTGATGAAGAAAAAATAAATATAGATTACGCCAGGAATGATGCGAAAATAATCAAACACGACAAGACCTTATAATACCTCTCAAACAAATAAGTACTATCAAATACAATGTAACACAGAATCTAAGAGAGATCACTGTACTTTTGTAGGAAATTGTGAGCAATCTGGAAGAAATAAGTAGATGATCTGAGTCGTGTCCGAGAACGCTGTCCTATAGAGTTATTCCGCAACCACCAGTAAAAAAGAAGCGGTACTCTTCAGGATTAAACAAACCCTTCTTAATTAAATCAAGGCGGCAAAACTAGCGGAAGATAAAGTGACTCAATAAGAGACTACTGATGTTTTCTCATTCTCTTCTCAAACGGTGTCACAATTTATGTATTTATAGATAATAAATCAATGCCTTTAAAAGGTGCCTCTTGAACACTACACCTTTTCAATTAAAGAATCATAACAATCTATTACATTCATGAATTATGTTAATTGATGAACCAATATAAATCTCTTAATTTATAAGAACATGACAACCATTATGTGAATAGTTCTTATAATATGATTTTAAAAGCTCAATCAATGTATACATAAATTGTTGAGAATTTATAGCACTGATAGATGTTAATCTCATGATATAACAAATGATATGTGGAGATTGAGCATATGTAAACTCTCGTGAAGAGAAAGAAATAGTTAAGGGATAATAATGCCATAAATAATATTGGCATTATGTAGTGGAATAGTGGATTCCCGTTGTATTGGTGTATTCACATTATTGTTAACTAAAATACAGTCTATGTGTGAAAATCCACCGATTATCATTGACCTTTAGTAGTGACAAAATTAAAGTATTACGTGAATTAGAGTTGATTACTCTGGACATTGATGGAGTGCTGAGAATGATAAAAACCTCTTAACAAGTTTTTGACAAGAAACCGACACTTAAATGTCAATGATATGTGATTGCCAAATGGCAATAGCCATTGAAAAAACAATGATGCAAATAGAAAATTGTTTGAGATATAATGTGATAAGCTAGCTTAAGAATTGTGGTGGAATTATCTCAATTGATTTTGCGAAGTCAATAATAGACCTATCGACCGTTAACAAAACCCTGCAGGATGAAATAAATTAGTCGAGAGGAATGGGACTAAAGCCAATTAATAATTGACAATGATGGCAACCCAACCTTTGTGATTGGTGATCCCATGAAGAAGGTTCAATGGGTAAGAACAAGTCGTTCGTCAGTTCTGACTAGCACGAAAAAATATCAACCATCCTTTCCTATGACAATGAGAGAGTGCTAGAATGCACGTGTTTTAGGTTGAGCAAAGCTCTTAATGATTTCATAGTCTTATAGGATAGTGTGCTCAGTGCAGGTACACTTACATGAAATCACCTCTATGAATGTGGAGTGTGGCCGCTCCTATGAGATCGTGGCAAAATCTTTAGAGCATTTGTTAAGCACCAGGCATGCGCATGGCCAACATAATGCGCAAAACCGTTGCTAACAGCGGAAATGTTAGGATATAATCTGACTCTTAATACCTCTAATACACACTAAGATTTGTTAGTTCATAGAAGCATGCTTCACTGACATCTCTGTGTATTAAGTGTTATTGGTCTAGGTCTGGTTCATAGTTCTAAAGACCACCAGATACAATACAATGGTTATATCCATGGGTGTAACTCAGCTAATGGTGTTTTCTTTGACACATGTGGGGGATTGGTGTAAATATTGCATATAAGTGTGTCAAAGAAAGAGTCTTTTTAGTATTATAGAATATGTTTAAATGAAAGGATGCGTTTTTTCAGTAAGCCTCCAAAAATAAATTATTATTTTACATAAATAAAATAATATCTTCAGGGAGCAAAAATATTTTCGCAAAAGCGCCGGCATCATGTATTACTCGCACGCAGGGGGAAATCGCCGGATTTCCACTACGCTTGCCTTTCGGTGGCCCATTGTTGTGGGCGCAAACCCACTACTCCTCTAGGCCTCTTTACAAGCCCAACATAATAAGATGATATATATAGGCTTTTGCTCTCTCATTCCCAAGCAATGTGAGGCTTGTTTCTTTGACACATCCACACATATTCTTATATTTTACAATAATCCCCCACATGTGTCAAAGAAACTTGCTGTATTATCCATAAATTTTGCTTTCAGTAGTAAATAATAAAGCCCTCATTTAATTGATCATAACACATGGCAATTTTATGATTTTCAATATATTTTCTACCAAAATAATAATTTTTAAGGTAGCCCATATCTTAGATACCCCACACTTTTGAAATATTTTATAATCAACAAAATTCCAATTAAGTTAGAATCTCACATAATATATTTATAAAGATTCACACTTTATAAAATTATGTAATCATGAGGCTATCTATCATAACAAAAAGATATACCAATTTAATCTTCCCTTCTAATTAAATGAGAATGTCATAAACATTGTCATTTATACAAAGCCTCAATTTAATTAATTTCCTTTTCACAAAATAATATATATTTTCTATATTAATATTATGTCCTTACACAAAATTTTCCACATAAACTTATAAATATTTAATTATTTTAAATACCAATATTTAACAACATTCACCCGTATTTAAACATGTGAAACTAATGCCACAAATTCTCTTTGAAAATTTAAAATGATCAAATTATAAGAATCACTGAAATATAATTTGTAGCATTAAAATCTGATATGATGTATCAAAATAAATAACACAACGTGTAATTTATTATTGGGTAAAGGTGTAAAAATGCCCATGGACTTTTGCCCAAGGTGCGTCCAGCACCATGTGCTTTTTATTTATGCAAAATTACCCATGAACTCTCATAACTGGTGCAAAAATACTCTTATCGTTAAAATCCTTTAACTGTCATTACTTTTAGAATGGGCCCCACACTATTTAAAAAAATAAAAATGCCAAACTTTTTTTAATTCCCAACTTTACCCTTCCTTTCATTTCAGATGCTGAACTCTTCTCCTTCATTGCTTCGCCACCTCCTTCCTTTAGATCCACCCTTGTGCTTCAGATCCACCTCCACTTCCAAATCTCCAACACCTTATGCTTCAGATCCACCTCCACTTCCAAATCTCTGGCACCTCGTCACCTCCACCAGCTCCTTCGACCGAAAGCAGAACGCCATATAGTCTCCCTCGTCGATAAGCTACCCATTATTACCAATTTCTAATGCCTTCTCTGCCAAACTCATGACGCCTTTTGATTTCATGTTTGCTTTCTTCGATTTCGATTTTGCCATCTTCTTTCGATGCTTCTCTGGTTTCTTTGTTTTTTTTTTTTATTTCCCTATCTTCTTTTGATTTTCAATGTTTGCTGTCTTCTTCGATTTTTGATTTGGGGATTGTTGTTTATGGTTTGATTTCGAATTTGGTTTCTTCTTTATTGTTTCTGGTATGATTTCTTCTAATCTTTGGCTAAAGTTTGCGCTAGTGGTCGGTGGTGGTGGTTTTTCCAGTGGTTTGTGATTTCTTTGCGGTTTCTGTGATTTTTGTGTTTCCGGTGGTTGATCTTTGTTTGTTTCTTTGTTTCCGATTTCTTTGTATGTTTCTTTGCGATCTGGGCTTGCAATTTCTGGAATTTGTTTGCGATTTGGTTGATTTGGGTTTGTTTGTTTGTTTTATGATAAATCATTACCTTCAAATGGGTCTACGATTTGCCATTTGGGTTTGCGATTGTGAACTGGATTTGCCATCTTCTTTGTTTGGATGAACATTAAGGTTGAAGGGGGGTATTCTGGTACTTTCAAAAAAGGTAATAAATGGATGTTAGCAATTTTTAACGGTCATGGTAATTTTGCACCAGTTATGAGAGTTTATGAGTAATTTTGCACAAAAAAAAGCACATGGTGCTGGACGCACCTTGGGTAAAAGTCCATGGGCATTTTTGCACCTTTACCCTTTATTATTTTTATTCATTGCTTTTGAAAGTAAATTTATGAATTAATAAATATTTTATGTGACTCGGATCTTTTTTTTCAACTTTACATTGTTTGTTCGTGATTATTCAACAACTTTATATATGAAAAGACATTTTTTTTGGTCGAACATATATGAAAAGACATCAAGTCGTCAATTTTACACACACACACATTCATGCCCCAGCTCTCATACAACAAGACTTATAATAAGTCATAACACAGTCAAGCTATGCATATAGTAACGCCAAAAACCAGAATAGGACTGGGACAAATTAAAGAAGGTAACATGACGGGAGCTTTGGGTTGTGTGCATCCTTAACAGACAGCTGCAGACAAAGATAGCTCCATGTTCGTCTGAACAAGTGAAAAGGTTGTGTTGTTGGTCCGTGATATATCATGAAATCGAATCACTATGTGTGTGTGTGTGTGTGTTATAGTGATTAGGGAACACCCTTCACATGAGACCCGTGCATATTTGTGTGTGTGTGTGTGTGTGGTTAAGGTGTTGCAGAAGTTTTGAGGAATCATGCAAGTTCATCGTGCTCTTGAAGTAATTCCCCACACACACATGCTTTATTGCAAGTAGGTGTCTCCTTTGTTTCAGAAAAAGCCTTCACTTTCGGTTTTATGATTCAGGAGATCGATGCTATTCCTTTTCTTTCTAGCTTAGCTTATAGCTAGCGAGCTTTGATTCCTCATCCATTCATGTTTTAGCCTTTCTTCTTCTTCCCCACTTTCCAATGAACCCTAATCACACATGTACCCTACCACCCATGCCTAACTGGCTACTACTGTACCTACCTATATAAATATATTTATATCTTGCCCTCGCTTTAATTTGTTTGTATATGTATGCCTTTTCTGCTATAACTAAATACAGTAACAAAGTAGTGGAGTAAAGTTTTATCCAAATAGTATAAACCCAGAGAGTACTAGGTAATTAATTAAGGGAGTATGTATAGCTGGTTCTTTTGTTTTTGTCCATTGGGTTCGGAGGTGCAATGCAAGCTTTTTCTGTTGTATATGGCAAGAGAGTTCAGAAAGTTGAAACAAGTGAATGCATGCAGATGCTGTCTCTATCTTCTTTGCTCATAAGCCTCATATTTACTTCATACTTTGGACTCACATGGAATATTTAAACTATATGTGTGAGTGTGTGTCATATTTTTCAATTTCACAAGGTAACTCAAATAAAATGATTGTAATATGTGTACGTTCATTTTTTGAAATAAAAATAGAAACTAGGAATTACAATTAACTAATTCGTCATTAAAAAAAAGTATATACAGTTGAAATTAATAAAACTGTACTATATTTATTACATGTTTAGATGAAATACTTGATGAAATTAAAACATAAAGAAACAAATGTCAATACCTACTTCCAGCAGACGCACACACACATATATATGGGACTGTTTTGAAATTAATTACAGTTTTGTGGGGGCATTATGTAGGGACAACGTATGGCACATGATATATGGTACTATGATTTGATTAAATTAATAAAGAGAAGTTTCAAAACCTATTATATATGAACTACTTAAAATGGTGGTTGGAGGGCAGCAAAAAGAAAAAAAGACGACAAATTTGGAGTACTGTTTGTGCATAAGAACAAGCAAACATTATTAATGATGATGAGGGTTAATATATATTATATATGATCCTTTTTATGTAATCATATTGGGAGCTCACTTAATTGATTTAGACAAGTCAAAGAATGCATCTCACTTTTAAGTTATTGGGATGCTTAATGACTGCGTTAAAGGCACTCACTTTAATTTCTTCCCAGTACAATGGGAAAAATCTGAGGAACGACATGAATATATAACTCGAGCATTGATAACTGTTGATTAATTAATAAACACTCACCAAAACTCTTGACTTTATGTTTTATAAAACATTAAGGTAAAAGGTATATGATGAGAGAGAGAGAGAAGCTAATAGTGATCGAGTTCACTTTTCATATATGTGTGTGATGAATGTTGGATACTTGTGTGCTATATGTACATCTATATATGACACTGGATATACTTTAAAAGAACAAAACTTGTACTCCTCCTTTCAGCCACAAACCCTTGCATGCGCACATAGATGTTGTTAGTTCACACACACACATAGATGGAAGATAAGAGAGAAAAATTAAAAACAGAAAAGCTAAAGAGGGCAACCCCATTCAGGAATAAAAAAACGAAAAAAAAAAAGAGGCCAACCCCATAAATTTAAAAATGATCATCAGAGAAGGACTGATCCACTTAAACAGACTTTGAAGGTAATAAGGGGAAAAGTGTTTAGATCAGAGGTCTTTTGTTTTTTTCCTGCAGTTTGCTGGTTTTAGTAGCTAGAGTTTCAGTTTTATGAGATTCAATCATTTTTTTTTTAACAATTATAGTATATATATTGATCAATTACGTTGTCATCGTTTTTATTTTATAGAAAGAATAGCGTGCATATGGATGAAGAAATCACAATTTCTCAGTGCTGCTAGAGTATTGTAGTCCGGGAGCTGGATAGGATAGCACTGAATTTTTTAAGACCTATTATATTATTGCTTGTGATTTTTTAAGACTAAAATTTCTAAATCAACATGTTAATTATTATGTGTTATTTTAAGGTTCTTTTCATCATCACCCCCCCCCCAAAAAAAAAAAATCCCATCAAACATCTTAATTAGCCTTTCTTTACACTTGCCTCTGTATCATCATATCAATGGTTATATTCTAAAAACGGCAAAACATCATACCTCAAGAAAAGACAGGTTACTTACAAATCATAAATAGTACGTGTTGAAATAAGTCCAGTCCACCTTGTTAGATCAGGGTCCAAGCGCAATGCAAAAGAGGTTACCATGTAAATATAGAAAGATATGGGTTTAAAGGAGGAATTCCATGTTTACAGTTCAAAATTCAAGTTATAATAACTTCCCGTAAATGATATATAGGATTATGATCAGTTTGTGGGGGTCAGTTAAGATACCAATAGAAAACTTCCTAAAACTGTTCTTTTTGGCTCTCTTCTCTCCAGTGACGAATCTGACGTATAACGTAATCGGAGTCCATATTGGTGCTTCAATATTGTGCGGGTATTCAGCAAGTCAACGGATTTCAAGTATGTGTTACACGGGTGCAAATTAAAAAAAAGCTTTTAAGACCGGATAAAAGATTCAACCGGTCTTAAATAAATTATTTTAAGACCGAACATTTAAAAACACTAGGTCTTAAAAGTGATACTAAATCCAACCGAAATATTTTTTTTGTCGGTCCTAAAACTCAATTTTTAAAACCGGACAAAAATTTAACTGCTCTTAAAAGTTATATTTTTTAAGACCGGACAAAAATAATTATACGTGGTCTTAAAAGACTCACTTTCAAGACTGGTTGAGTAATACGTCCGATCTTAAAGATTAACTTTTAAGACCGGACATATTAAAACCAATGGTCTTGTAAGACCAACTTTTAGTATCGCATATCAAATATGTCACCTGACCTTTAAGACTGCACATTTAAGTAAATCCAAGTACGTCCGGTCTTAAAAGTTGAACTTTTAAGACCAGAGTTTTTGTTTCATCGGTCTAAAGTTTCCTGTATTTTTTCTTTGTTCTGTTCTTTCTGATCATCTATATACACAAATCCATACCGGCCAATCCAGCACATAAAACGGTATACTTTAAGCTACAAGCTATGAACAATATAATTGTGAATAAATTGAATTATCTATACACAAATCCATACAAACCAATCCAGCATAGAAAAGGCTACACTTTAATCTACAACCTATGAACAATTATGAATAAATTGAATTGGGAAAAAGCATATCATAGCTAGAATACAAATATTATTAACCATGAGTTACAAATACAAATATAATAAGCTGTTGCAATAAGATATACCACATACACTTAAATCAACATACATTCCCAATATTCACCATGTCTTCATCCGATTCCCACCCAACAACTCCTTGATCATTCCACCATGAACAACTCCCTTAATAGGATCCTAATAAGTTTTGTGGAGTTCTAGTATGATCTCTTCTCTCTGTGATTGAGTAGAAACAATAATCAATAACACTTAAATATTAAAAATTCAGAGATAATATAAAATGCGTTACTGATTAAGCTGGTTGTTACATATTAGAGAAAATTTACCTTAACATTGATCTTTGAGGGCCAAATTTTTAAGATATTGCTTCTATAGCTTTACAGCTTCCCTCGGCTGAGAGCATTAGATCGGATCTAGCTGCCACAAACACAAAACAAGAACAAAATTCATAGAGTCAGTGGCATCGGTTAAAAAAATAGAAGGAATATAATACAGTTAAAACCTTAAAGTTTTCAAAGAATTGTGAAGATGAATATTACCTTATGAATTGACTCTTTTATAAAGGGATATCCTCCCAAATCCCTTCTTGATGATCATTTCTTATGCCGAGTTCATTATTCGCTTCATCTTCTTCGTTCATGTCCAGTAGACCCTTTGAAAAAGGAGTACTGTCAGGAAGACCATAATTTGCATGACTTTCCTCATCAATATCAATGATCCTTTTACCTTGGAGAGCTACAGACCACATTTTATTTGCTTGATCGGTAATATAAAAAACTTGTTTCGCCTAGTCTGCCATAATAAAAGGTTCATCTCCAAAACTTGTATTATTGATATCGACTAACATAAATCTAAGCCAATCGATCTGAACACCACTGTTGACATTAACCCACTTGCATTTGAAAATGGGAAATCTAATGAAGATATAGTCCACCTCCCAAATCTTTTCAATAACCCCATAATATGGCATGACTGCCAATTTAGACCGCTTGTCTTTCAAACTGGAGAAGTGCATGGATTCAGCCTCTAACATTACACCACTGTTCTGGACGATGCTCCTCTCATCTAGGGACTTCGTGTAAAATGTGTAACCGTTGATCACATACGAATTCCAAATTATGACATCAACCTCAGGACCACGTGCTAACCATTTCATTGTCTCAGAAATAGATTCCTCTCCCTCAACCTTTTGTTTGAACCAGTTTGCAAATGTTCTGTTATGCTCCCTAATTAACCTTTGTTCAGTCATTTGGGGATTTTCTTTCCTCACAGCTTCTTTATGGCCAGCTATGTTCGCCTGAATTCATCAACATTATTCAAGATGTATAAGTGGACTTGTGACAATTCATCAGGATCCACTCTATTTACTGAGGCCCCCTGTCTACCCCCTTCAGCATGTTGACGTTTTGGAAGCCCGATATGTCTTACTTTGGCCAAATAATTTTGACAAAATTCCATGGCCTCTTCAGATACATACTTCTGAACAATTGATGCTTCTAGCCGGTATGCTTTCTTCACGTACCCTTTTAGGAATTTCATAGATCTTTCAATTGGGTACATCCACCATAAAAGGACAAGACCGGACAACTTGATCTCTCTCACTAGATGAACAATTATATGAACCATGATGTCAAAAAACGAAGGAACAAAAAGCCTCTCAAGGTGGCACAAGATAAGATATCCTTCATTCTCCAATTCATCCAATTGTTCAATCTCGAACACTTTACTGCAAACAGCATTGAAGAACAAACAAAGCCTAGTCAAAATGTGTCGAAGATCATACTCGGCTATGCCTCGAATGGCTACTAGGAGGAGCTGTTGCATCAAGACATGACAATCATGAGATTTTTGGCCTACCAATTTCAAGTCCTTCATCGATACAAGCCTCTTAAAATTTGAAGAATACCCCGACAGAACTTTTGTGCCATGCAAACACTCACAAAAACTACGTTTCTCATCCTTAGACAAAGTATAAGAAGCCGGGGGACAATAAGTTCTGTTACCATATGGCCTTGGATGTAAGTCTTCACGTATTCTCATTTCTTGCAAATCCAATATTGTCTTCACACCATCCTTTATGCTACCTTGTATGTTGAGAAGCGTGCCAACAATACTATCACATACATTCTTCTCCACATGCATGACATCAATACAGTGTCTCACTCAAGGTTGCGCCAATATGGAAGATCGAAGAATACCGATCTTTTTTTCCATATATTTGTTTCTTTTCTATCCTTTGCAGTCTTACCGAAGACAACATTTATATTTTTATCCTTTTCATACACTTGCTCCCCAGTCAATGCCCCGGAGCATCTTCATGCTCTTGGCCACCAAGAAAGGCTTTCTACAATCGACAATATGGGTAGCCCCGTCTAAGAAATCTTCTATGTTCAAGATAAACTGTCTTTCTTCCATGTTGAAGTTGATGGTAGCGTGTGCCTTCTCCACAAACCGGACATGCATTATGGCCTTTTATACTATACCTTGACAAGTTCCCATATGTTGGGAAGTCGTTTATGGTACAAAATATCATGGCTCTCATTTTGAAGACCTCCTTCTTGAAAGAGTCACAAACATCGACACCTTTTTCCCACAACTCCTTCAAGTCTTCGATCAAGGGCTGAAGGTAAACATCAATGTCGTTTTCGGGTTGTTTGGTCCCGAAATCAACATGGACAGCATGATGTACTTTCGTTTCATGCATAACATAAGAGATAAGTTGTAAATAATTAGGAGTACAGGCCAGGAACTATGTATGCTGCTAAAGCTTCCATATGGATTCATGTCATCCGTGCTAAGGGCAAGCCTAAGGTTCCTAAGTTCTTGACCGAAGGTCGGAAATAATTGATCGATTTTCCTCCATTGAGATGAATCGGCAGGATGTCGAATCTTTCCATCAGAAATCCTCTCATCTGCATGCCACCTCAAATTTTTTGCATCATTTTCTTTAGTGAACAAGCGCTTGAACCTTGGTATGATTGGAAGATACCACAACACTTTTGCAGGCCCCTTATTTGACTTGTACCTTGGGGTTTCACATATCGGACAATTCAGCTTCTCTTCTAACCCGTTCCTATACAACACGCAGTCATTCGGGCATGCGTGGATCTTTTTGTACTCCATCCCCAGTGGACAAAGTATTCTCTTAGAATCATAGTATCGGTGAGGCAACACATTATCATCCGGAAGCATGTCTTTAAAAGCCTCAAGCATTTTAGAAAAACTCTTGTCGCTCCACCCATGACGTGCCTTCAGGCTGACCAATTTCAATACAGCGTTCAACAGTTGGTATTTCTTACACCCAAGGTATAGTGGGGTCTCTGCATCACTGCACATATTACCATATGCATGCGATTGATGAAAAGCCTCTTCTCCTACATCACGAATAATATCCTCTATGCGATCATCCATATCAGTGTCATTATAATCAGATGTCACTTCTCCGTGTTGAGACCCACTTGGCATTTTTTCACCATGCCATACCCATACTGTATAGGTCTTACAAAATCCTTGACAAACTAAATGTGTGTGTATAACTTTAGGACTTAGTCACCTCTCATTAAAACATCGTACACAAGGACAATAAAACTTCCCACTATCATCATGGGCGTTTTGTTTAGCAAATTCTATAAATTCCCTAACCCCATTCTGATATTCAACACTCGTCCGTAAAACATTTATCTAACTGCGATCCATAGTACAATTCCTATGGACGGAAAGATTTAACATATAACATAATCCGTAAAAACAGAAACTTGCATATAAAATAAGCCAACTACAAATGCGTATATAAGCTAAATGTATCTTCTGTCTTATGGTCATAAATGTATGATAGTGAATCAAGAAGCAAAATAAATGCATGATAAGGAAATTAAACGCATTGCAAGTAGGTCTCGTGCACTCACCAGTAGCATATAGGTCAAATGCGTTTGCTGAGCCTCTCTTCTCCTACCATGAATGTTAATGTTGCAGACAGTAAGAGTAACCTGAAAACACTTGTTCGTCAGTTAGGTAGGTCCCAAAAGAAGATTTCATCGATTTTGGTCAACACATGGAAAACTCAGAACGATAAGTAGGAAAAGCATACAGTTATATAGCCGATACAACTCGTACAACTTAGTCTTTAGATGTTGAGCCAAGGAACCATAAAGTTGTTGTCGAGAGTGGAACGCAAAGCAGTGACAAAGCAACACACAAACACTTGAGACAGAACCAGAGTAATCACTTTCGGCTAGACGAGAGAAGTTCATACAGGGAAATTTAATTTTTCCGCGCGAGTGGCGCGAGAGAGACATTTATTATTTGGGATATTATTAAAACCGCTTAATTAAAAGGAATACGGTCCTAAAGATATATTGAAATTATATTGAACCTTTTAAGACCGAAGTTTTATAAAATTGCGGTCATAAAAATAAATTCATTTAAATTTATATTGAAAATTTTAAGATCGAATGTTTATAATACTGCGGTCTTAAAATTCATTTAATTTTGGACCGCATGATTTATAAAACTGCGGTCTTAAAAGTCAAATACTTTTTAATATTAAAAAGAAAAATTGCTGCAGCAATTGAATGACAATAAAGAACATTGGAGAATGGAGAATAAAATATAATATTCGTTCTTATTAATTTTTAGATCACTATGACAACATGCAAGTACAAAAGGAAATAAGAACAACAAACTGAAAATTAACAAAAAAGAGATTACAATGCGACTAAAAATCTTAGTGCTTCGTATCATCTAATGTCTTGGAGATGGAGGCTTCAGCAGCAGCAATTTCGTGCTGGATATCAGCACATTCTTGTATTATACGCCTCAGTTTCGCTTCATAATCATCAACCAAGGGAGCGTTGGGACTAGGAGAGGGGGAGGGGGAGCGGGAACCTCTTCGTGGTCTGAAGGCTGGAGGGGGCCGTCAACCTCTTCATCATCCAAAATAACAATGGATCCAATGACCCGTGACTCCTCCGTTGGAATGGAATGACGCACTGGAAGAGAACCCACGAGAGATCTGGCGTGGGCATGAGCTTCAAGAGTACTCCTGCGAGGGGTTGTCTGCTTGTATCTAACCATTGTTTGAGCAGTTGGGGAATGATGGGCAGAGAGCTACGTAGTGTGGAGTTACGAGGTAATGAGGACTTAAGTTAAGAAGGTCAGAGAGGAAGTGTGTGGAGGACAATAAAGGCAGGACTTAAGTTACAAGGTAATAGTCCTAAAAGTCTATTATTTATTTATTTCATTAAAATACCTTTAAGACCGATCATTTATCTTATAACCGGTCCTAAAAGTCTATTAATATTTTTCCATTCAATTACCTTTAAGACTAATCATTTATATTATAACCGGTCCTAAAAGTCTATTAATTTTTTTTAAAAAATAATAAATTTAAGAACGGATCTCTTACAATATGCGGTATTAAAAGTTCATTCTTCTCAAGTGAGAGACATACACCAGAGACACTCTGTTCAAATGAATGATTCAGAGTCTCTTCAGCTGCTAGATAAACTTCCCAACTATTCGTCTCCTCGTATTCTAATGAACTATGCGTCTCCTCAGTAACGGTTCCCACGTTTCATATTCTTCAGGATAGCTTCTCTATTTAAAACCGTTGTTACTTTACGTTCTTCACATTCTTCTCAATCACTTCTACAACCTCCATAATGGCCGCTCTACCACCACCAGGAATTCACAACAATGGTCCTCCCGCTCCACCACCACCATCGCCTAACAATCCTCCTCCACCCCAATAGCCACCTCCGTACCCTCCTCCGCTGCCTCCAAACCCCTTCGCCCGACAGATGATGCAGCACCTCCTTGCACGCGTCGCTCATATAGACCGACGCATGGGTCAAATGTTTCAGGTCTACCACGCCGTCAACAACAAGCTGAACATGTTACTCGACGCCAATGACGTTGAGTACAATCTCTCTGACGACGACGTCTCCGACCTCTCCTCTGATCCCTCCCTCCCCTCCAACAACGACGGGGGGGATTAAATATTTTTATGTTTTTTTTTGTACTCATCCTACCCCACAACGGGCAGGAAAAAAAATGAAAAATAAATTTTTTTTCCCATTTCGATTGTCTAAGTATAGTATATTTTCGTTGTCTCGATTTTGTTTCAGACAAAAAGGTAACAAACAAAACCATAACTGAAAAGTGATTAAAGATAAAAGTTCATAGAATACAGTTAACAACATACAAAACGTACAAAACGAAAAGAAAGACAACTTTTACCTTTCAAGAATAAAAACAAACACAGTTGTTTCAGACAAAAAGGAAACAAACAAAACCATAACTGAAATGTGATTAAGGATAAAAGTTCACAGAATACAGTTAACAACATATAAAACAAAGCGAAAAAGGGACAACTTTTACCTTTTAAGAATAAAAACAAACACAGTGACAAATCTTATCAAGCCTGGACCACCATTGCCGTCAGTTTTACCAAACCCAGAGCTAAAAATTTCCATTACCTTACTTCTTTTCCGACAATGCTCTTCAGCTTCTAGAGAGGTAAAATTGACGATGACGAGGGTCCTAAGCTTGAGCTGAATGCCAGAAACTCGAAGTGTTCTTGAACCCTAATAATTTATCTTAAAAAGTGAGTCATCATTTCTATTTATAGGAAGAATATTATGAATGGATATTTAACAAATAGACAATCCTAAATATCTAGCCATATTTAATTTAGAATTATCGAAGAATTTTAGGACCAGACTTTATTTAAATGTCCAGTCTTAATAACAAAGACCTTTAGGAGCGTCTTTTTAATAAATATGCGACCTTAACATTTACTTTTAAGACCGGATATGTATCAAACATACAGTCCTAAATTCAAGGCATATTTTTTTAAAAAAACAAAAACCTTTAGGACCGTCTATTTAATAAATATGTGTTCCTAAAAGTGTCGTCACCTTTTTAAGACTTTTAAGACCGAATATTTATTAAACACACGGTCCTAAAATCAAGGATTAATTTTTTTTTAAAAAAAAAGACCTTTAAGACTGTCTGTTTAATAAATATACGGTCCTAACAGTCGCGAATACTTTTCAGAATCTCTTACTGCTAGTTACAACTCTCCAAAACTCAAAACTCAAACAATATCCACCATCTAATATACGTTCAGAAAACCAAAATTACACAGGCTAAGAAAATTGTTTGGAAGAATAAAAAATTTATTATATAAAGAATGCTCCAAATTGTAAAATTGTTCATTTACAGAATGAATTTACAAATTAATTAATGTAGTACTGTAATTACAATTGTTGCTCTTCAAGCATATATTTACAAATGAATTATTACTGTGATTGTTGTATTTACTTTAAGATGTCAACAATATGTTGACAAAACACTCTGCGTATATGGTCTACCTCATCAGCAGAAAAGGAAATCTCAGAGGCAAATCTCTGTATAACATCAAAGAAAGAAACTGAATTAATTGGTGTGCATATTTCATATGTAACATTAATTAAGACAGAAACTGAATTCAACCATAATATGTAACATCAAATACATTTACCTTTGTAGTGAGTTTATTATCTGGTTGAATGATAATATCATACATATGTTTCATTATGTACAGGCCACATAAGTTGGATCCGATTGGTTGCCGACGGGTCTGAAAAGAACAAGAAATATATATAAGATCGAGCATATATATATATATATAGCTTATTGACTAACTTCACAAGGCAATATGTCAGTGTCCAAATATGTACTAACTTTTGGTGTGAGCCATCTAGGATCTTTGAGCTCACTCCCTCGCTTTTTTCTGACTTGGTTTAGGAAGGTCTTCATGGCACTATCATCAAAATCACAAATTTATCAATAATGTTCGCTGAAAATTCACATCAGAGATTTCTTACAAGAGAATCAAAATGACATGCTTACCTGTTGATGATCTGCTTCAACAGAACCCCTGGTTGGCCGTGAGTGGAGCATAAGAATAAGACCGCATTCGAGTTCATGATCAAGACGAGCAACTGCCAGTGGGCGCTGGAAATTCACAGCAGTAAAGTACTCAGTGATATATTATGCAGAATTAATTAAATTGCAACAAGAGATCAATTGTGATATGTACCTATGGTAATATGGAAACAAGCACACCTTCCTTCTTACTTCACACAACCTATTTGATATGTACTCTTGTTTTTGTTCCATGATGGCTTCACTTGCATATACTGGGCACAAGAATCCAAAATCATTGATTCTGCCTTGTTGCTCTAAATCTTGATGTATCAACCTACAATAAAGACATCGATCATGGAATTATTATACATGTTCCTAAACCCTAAACGATGCATTTAAATTATGTACCCATAAAATAAGATACTTACCTACACCACATTTGAATAACTGTTGATGTAATCTCCTATCTAGGAAGCAGTAGGGACTTTATATCAACGGTGTTAAAGAAAACCGGTTGAGGGTCATGAGGAACCCCTACCACTGCCTGTATATCCCAAGTTTGACATGCAAATTCTCCTTTGGATAGCATTTGGGATATTTTATCCTTGGCCCCCAACCAGCATTAGGGGATGCAGCTTTAGGAGGGAATGGAGATGGAGGAGGGGATGCAGCTTTATCATGAGGGGATTGAGCTTGAGGAAGGGATGCAGCTTTATTATGAGGGGATGGAGATTGAGGAGGGGATTGAACTAGAGAAGGGGATGAAGCATCAGAAGGAGTATAGACATTTACAAGCTTCACCGGCCAAAAGATGAAGGTTCCCTTGACATCACTCACACGCTTCAGCTGATTAGTTGGGAGAGGGAGAGGTGCATCAATGATCACCTCTTCAACTGACATTCTGACTTCATCATCAGTTATTTATTTGTGGTGTACAGTTGATCCCAAGTTGTGGACAGTCCCTTTAGCAATTAATTGTCTAGTTGGTTCAGCCATGTATAGGTCACAATGTTGCTCTGACTGTCTAACAATACAGCTCCCTCTGGTGTTATGCTGCACAGGTGCAGGTGTATGTGTGAGGGGAACACTGGTCTCTGGCCGAGAGCTAATAAGCCTCTTCATTTCCATCATTTCCTCCTTCATTAGCCTCATTTGGGCGTCAAACATCTCTTTCAATGCACGTTCTTTGGCCACTGCCTCCTCATTTAATTGTCTAATCGTTTAGTCCATCTCCTCCCGGGTAACCATACTTTGCCTAAGTCCTTTGGTTTTACCAAAGTATTCTTTTAGGCCTACCCGTCCTCCGATCCCCCTTACCTGCCCCAGGTGATCCGGTTTTCCGGTCGCAACGGTCAGAATATCATTCCTCCTACCCGACACAAAAGATCCCTCTACTTTCTTTTTTATATCTTCCTATAAGATACAGATAACGAGAAGCTTAGTAATGAAACATGTTTAGTAACTAAAACATAACAATAAACTATACTTACAATTCTCTCAGCAACTAGACGAGTTTGTTCACTCATGTAGGCGCCTTTTTTTGGTCTCCGAATATACAGCCACAAATCCTCGCGACGTATCGGGGATGCCTGTTAATCAACTACAGCAGAAGGATTAGATTTAGCTTCTTCTTCCAATCTCTTCCACTTTGCCTCCATCATTTCTTCTTCGACCTTTGCATATCCCCCGCGAGAAGCCCTATGCGGGCAATCATTCCTTCTCCTTATCTCCTGTGCTTGTGTCCTTCTTCTCTGTGAATCAGAATTGACAACAACTATTAATTATGAATTCAAGCCATCTCACTAAAAGAAATTATAGAACTTCTACTTCATATGAACCTCAAACACTAGTCAAATTCACTTCATCAAGTTTCAACGTTTAATTTAAGGAAGATGTAGAATTGTATAGAACTAAGATACTAAGTTACTAATAGCAATGTCTAATCACTACCTACTATAACAGAACTAGCTAAGAATATAATAACGGTTAACATATAAGACATGCATACTCACACATTAAACCATCATACTCAAATTCACTTTTGACTTAATTGAATATATACTTCTACTTACACATTAAACCATCTAACTAACAGGATTAGACGAACACAATAACATTCACATATTCGCACAGGTTAATAAGCAAACAAAAAGGGCAAATAAAACTAAATATGAACTCACCAAAGCATCAATAGTGGTCCGAAGCTGAATAAATTGATCCCAAATTTGTTGATCAATGAATGTGTACTTCGCCCACGGATTATGATCAGGTCGAACCTTGGCAAAAATATACTTGTTGGCGAGAAAGGTCTTAAATTTCCTCCACCTATCAACATAATAAGACAAGGTCTTGGCTTTCAACTTGTCAGAGTCAGAGACAGTGTATGAAAGCCGGATAGTGTCCCAGATAGGATCCTTCACTGTGCGTTGGTCAACATTTTTCCACTCATCTATCAAAATGCTGACCTTTTTGCGTGCCATATAGCCAACATAACTATTATATTCGTGTTCATTCGTGTGCCACTTCTACCACGGCGTGCAGGGTGGTCACGAGGCTCATTTTGAGAAGAAGAGGGTTGGTTCACGCTCACACCAGTAACATCAGCAACTGGTGTTGACTGAACAGGGAGAGAATGGTTTTCTCCGTTCATTTTCGAGAAAGTAAGAGAGTGGTGGTGCAAAGGAGTTACTGCCTGAGAAAGTGAGAGAGTAACAGAGGAAGGTGGTGGTTGGCGAGGAATAGATGTAATGCAACAGGAAATAGGGTTTAGCAAGGGAACAGTGGTTTCAGAGTTCAGACAGTAAGACGTAAGTCGTAAGTAAGGTTTCGCGTGAAGAAGTATATGTTTCCATTTTTAAGACCGGCCGTTATTAATGTAAAAGTTACGTCCGCTCTTAACAGCATTAACTTTAAGACCTCATTTATATATGTCTGGTCTTAAAATTTTTATACGATTATATTTAAATATTTCGTTATTGTTCTTGACCGTAGAAAGTATAAGTCGTTGATGTACGAGTTTTCTCTATAATGTAATCCATATTTTATTTTTTTTTAACATTTTTAAGAGCAGTTGGTTATTTTAAACGGCTTGAATATTATATTTAAGAATTGATATGATAGAAGAAGTTCTTTATATTTACAAAATTGCCACCGATCATATCTTTAAGACCAGCCGTTATTAATGTAAAAGTTACGTCCGCTCTTAAAAGTATTAACTTTAAGACCTCATTTATATATGTCCAGTCTTAAAAGTTTTATACGATTATATTTAAATATTTCGTTATTATTCTTAACTTTAGAAAGTATAAGTCGGTGATGTACGAGTTTTCTCTATAATGTAATCCATATTTTTTTTTTAACATTTTTAAGAGCGGTTGGTTATTTTAAGCGGTCTGAATGCTATATTTAAGAATTTATACGATAGAAGAAGTTTTTTATATTTACAAAATTGCCACCAGTCATATTTTTAAGACCAGTGCCTAGAAACTCCGCTGTAAATGAGGCGGTCTTAAAAATTGATGCAGGTGAAGAAGTTCTTTATATTTATAAGATTGCCACCGGTCATTTCTTTAAGAGCGGGGCGTTGATAATCCGCTGTAAATGAGGCGGTCTTAAAAATTGATGCGGGTGAAAAAGTTCTTTATATTTACAAAATTGCCAGTAGTCATTTCTTTAAGAGCGGGGCGTTGATAATCTGCTGTAAACGAGGCGGTATTAAAACATTTTTTTGCACTAGTGTTAGATACTTATGGTATTAAAATAGTTTAGGTAAGTGATGAATCTGTTGGCTGGTGCCAAGAGTTTAGGACATATGGACATTGGTTCAACCATATTATACCATATAGTTAAATCAACACTTGAATCCAATATAAAGTTGTTCTAATGACATAAGGCCTCATTAGATCCTTTTAGATCTCGGAGTTACAAGGGAAATATTTGTGCTAGAATGGACAACCACAACCCTCAAAATTAGAGTAGTCGGTTGTTCAAGTACCTAATAATAGGATATAAAAAATGCATATATGGGTCGATGATGTGAAAAAAGCAAGTATTCAATCATTGTCTCCACCAGTTTAATAATCAGTCCATTTTGCAATGACTTGATAAGTAAAGTAGTCCAGTTGATCGTGTATGACAAACTCTGTAAATATACATAGTTTAAATATGAAATCTCAAAGCGATATATTACCATAGCTATCCATAGACAACTCTCGTCTCTTTTTGAAACCAGATCCTCTTCATTGATTTTATTATGTTTTATGGATTCTTATTCTTGTTGGATAGGTTGGATCTTTGAGGAGTACATGAAGAAAAAAGTAGTGCACAATGTCTTACAGGCAATACTTTCTTTTAGGTTCAATTTTCCCTATACCTATTTTATGGAGTGCAAATTGGATTGTCGGACGAATTTCTTGCAAAATACAACAAAGACACACTTGAGCATAGATTACACTCAACACTTAAGCCAAGGTAATAATGACTTTTATTAAGTGATGATTTGACTTTATTTATGTGTATACTCAAAGACAAAGGCAACGAATTTGATTTCTTGTTACTGTATGATTTATGATGTGTGTTCTATATGTCCCAAATGAAGTCATAGTGCAAGGTATTTATAGACCATGAATTGATGCTTTGGAGTGGTGCCTCTTAAAGCAACATCTCTTCAATAAAAAAATCTTAATCACATGTTGAATTCATGAATAAAAAACCAACATAATATTCCACTAAGTAGTAGATAACACGTCTTTTCATAGGTGTCTTTATAAACTAAAAAAACATTGATCTTAATGACCTTTTGTGTTATAACTCCCTATACAATCCTTTACATATGTTCCTTAATTTAATGAACATGATTTTACAAAAAAACAAATCTCTTTATTTTAGAATATTCCAACAATTCTTTCCCTTTAAGTTTCATTTTTCAACGTTAAATGTCTGTCTTCAATTTAAAACAAGACAAGTCACCGAAAAACTAGGAATAATACTAAGGGCAGTTTGGTTCAATCCCATAGCAGGCCTACAATGGTAGTTATAATTGCATTACTAAGTGAATATATGTTTGATTGCTCTTAGTCGGCTAATAATTTTAGTTTATAAACAGAACAAATTTAAGAAGGTCAGAAGATTGATCTTTTTAATCCCCCTCTAAACAGGTCTCTCAGAAAAGGTGAACTCGTGTATCAGTAAATAAAACATACAAACCAATATTATTCTCAAATTTAGATTTTTCAAAAATAAATGTCGACATTTAGATGCGTTTCATTCAAGAAAACAGATAAGCTTCAACATTTTCCTTGAATTTTGCAAATAAGAGGATCCCACACAACTAGTGTATGTTGTAATGAAGGTATATACATAGAAATCGAGTGTGATCCAGCCATATGAACACAATTTAATTGTAAACTGTATGATCCACAAATTGAGGACACAAAATAGAGACATTACACATATGGCCATTGACTAAATATCTTATTTGTCTACTACCCTCAAATGCCATCACTTTCTTTTAGGGTATGTCGATCAATGAGTTGGAAAATTTGAGCAGAAGCCAACAAATTGAGCAGAAATTTTTATTTCCAAATTTTTTTAACTTAATTATGCGAAATGGATTTTCCCTTTTACAGCCCGTACGCTTGATTGAGAAAGAGGGTTGGATATCAGATAAAGTTTCTTGGGTGTTTATTTTCAAGTTCTCTTCATTAAAATATGGTCGTGACATTAATGTGTTATTGATGAGTTATACTTCTAATGCATACAAGGACAACAACAATAAAATCTTTATCTCATATCTCATTAGATGGGGTTGGTTATATAAATCATGTGAATTTGTTGTACTCTATCAATAGTTAAATCTTTGAGGTAATATATATAAACTATGCAATACTCCCTCTCTCTAATTTTTAATGTACGACTTAATTGCAGAGTTGATTCTCATCCTAAATGAAATGCATATTTCTCAAATTTGTCAATTTTTTTTTTCAATTTAACCCATTGGTGATCTCTCAACCATAATTAAGTAAAAGAGAGATGGAGGAAATTAATGAAGCTGATTATGATGTTTTTTCAAAAATGTCATATTAACTATCTTAACTAACTTTTTTAATCTAATTAAATTAGATATATACTAATAAGTTTAATATTAAGCACCAGATGGAGTATGCAATTGTATCAACCCCATGGCTGCCTATCACTATTCCAACAACAACTTCTTTGGTTAAGCATAGGTAACCTCCTATTATTAGAGACAATTTTATTTAAGACACAAAATGTGGCGCATTCAAATGCAGCTTAATTCGTTATGTTGTGAGAAAATAGCCTCTTCTACTACCCCGGCAGAGGGTTTAGTCCCACAACAATTTTTTTCATATACAAGGTGTGTTAAAATTCAAAACATGATTCAAAAGAAACAAGGTTCGGACCATTTGAACCGATCGCTAGTGACGCGGTGGGGGTTGATGAGTTCACTTCCTAGTATATAGTTAGATGGTATATATATGGCCATAAGTTTTGAAATATTTTTCCACAAGACCAGTAGATTAAAATAAGAAAAGAGACCAATGACAGTAATAAATTTGAGCGATGGTTATTTCTGTTAATAATTTGTAGGGGTTTCAAAATTTGATGCTTCTTCCTGTTTAATTATTCATATTCAGTGAACAGAGGGAGATCCTTCCTCATCTCTATGAGATATGGATGAGCCATAAACACCTTATCTTCTTCATCCTCAGCCTAACTCTCTCCGCGTTCTCAATTATTAATCCCATTTTGTTTTGATCCATGGAAATATAATTGTGACTTGACAACGCAAAACCTAGCGGGAGATACGATTTTTTTTCAATTTGTTAATTAATCTCTCTTTCATGAGGAAACTTTGTTTATGTTTTTGGGTTACAATAAATCCATCATAAAAAAATTAATTAAATATATTTTTTCATTAATGGTTCGTATTATTATTATTATTTCATTGTACTAATATATATTAATTCTCACTTGTGTAAAATAAAGTAGTGTGAGCACACAAAAAATATTTCTCGTGCATCTTGTTATTTTTTTTATTTCATTTTGATGAATTTTAATTTCATTCTATGTATCAAACAGATTTGTGATATGGTTTTCGTTTGTTTCTGATCGATAATACAGGAAATTGCAATTAATGATGATAAAAACAGTGTTATGTCTAGTATTTCAAAATTTCTACATATATGAGCCGACATGAATAATAATTCGTAGTGTAGGGTAATGAAAATTACAATGCCGTTCACGAACAGAATAAGCATTGTCTAACCAAACCGCTGGTAATTGTCTAATAATATATGCTGTATATTAGTATATTTTATACCCTAAAACTGTTTGCTATTATATATTTTAACGTTCAATTGGTTCAAACAAAGAAAATATTCTCTAAATCTCCCATGAATAAGAATTATTTGTAGATTGTTAATAGGGCGACTTCGGCAAGTGCACCGGTCGTTACAAGTAATAAAGTAGTGAGAAAAGATCGTCCCACGAGGAATAGTACTCCAATCACTAATTCGTTATTTACGCTTTAGTTGGATAAATGAGTAAAAGAGAAGAATTGTAACTAAACAAAAATTAAAGAAAGAAAAGAATTCAAGATCAAGATTCGCAAGAGAATGTTTAGAAAAGATAATCAGTCAAGAAAAACGTAGTTAGAACTTAGAATCCCCCTATGCTCCTTCAAGAATTTGAATTGAATCCCTAATTAATTATTAATCCCATGATAGACGATCAATTCTCTAAAGTTAGACTAAGTCTCAATATCTTGACTCTACCTTAGTCCGCTATATTTGAAAACAACTTAATGTCTTAGTATCGTTTAGAAAGATAGATTTATAAACCAGAATTATAAAATTACATAAACTCGTAAGCCTATGTCTAAGTCATGCAATTTTATGATGAATTAATGGTTCGGGTTAAATGCACCAACATCTCTATTGTCATACATCAACCTAAGAACAATATAAAAGGTGATCAGGCTTCAAGAAGGCGTTAAGCAAAGAAAATTCATTCAATCAAGAAAATCAAGATTCATCAAGAATTCAACCAAATACTTAAACTCGCATAGGGTTCATCTTAGCCCTAACTACAAAAAGGAAATTAGTCAAGCATGACTAGATTAACAAAATAAAGAAGAAAAGATGAAGATAGATGAATGGTTCTTCAGAGATTGAAGAAGGTTGATCTCCACAGTTGCTTTGATCTTCTTTCTCCAATGCCGTCAAGTTGTTTCTTGTCAAGAAGTTCTCTCTTTCTTTGCTAGGGTTGCCTCCTTTTATGTTTCAGGTCCAATTGGATTTTCAAATCTCAAAAATCCTTAATTTTCTTTCCTTTTTCGGGCCCTGAAAACTTTCTAAAAATTAAAAATAAACTTTTTCACACTTCTGGCGCCCTGGGCGCCACTTTCTACCAAGAAGACAGAGAGTTGGCGCCCTGGGCGCCAACTTTCCACTAAGTTAGCGCCCTGGGCGCCAACTTGGGCTTCCTTTGTGACTTCCCTTTTTTACTTCTTTGAGCTCTTTCAATTAGTTTCTCTCGTGGATAAAAACCTGTAAAACACACGAGAAGGCTTGTGAGGGTATGTCTGACATCAAATACATGTTTTTTACTTATCATTCTTAAGCTTTTTAATCATATTAGATCAAGTTTATGCTCAATTTATGCCTTAAAACATACTAAGTTTATGGCTCATCAATTGTTGCTTGCAGAATATGTTTAGTTAATTATTATACATATGCATAAATAATGAGCGAAATTCCTAGTGTTGGACAAATAAAAATTATTGATAAATAGCTTTTATCAAGCTAACATGCAATCGACAACAAGTGTACGTTAAGTTGTGAGCAGAAATATACGTGTGTCAATTAAGTTATATAAATGCATTAACTGAATTGAAATAATTTAAAGGGCAAAGGAGCAAAAATACACATGTGCTCTACCCCGAGAGCGCCCAGCACTATATGCTTTTTTTTAAAGCAAAAATATACACGTGATTATCATTTTGGAGCAAAAATCGCATTCTGCCGTTATATTACGGTTCACTTCATCTCTTTCTTTCTCATCACGATGAACAATAAAATAACGGTGGGATGTGACTTTTGCTTCAAAATGGTAACCACGTGTGTATTTTTACTTTCAAAAAAAGTATATGGTGCTGAGCGCTCCCGAAGGTAACACACATGTGTATTTTTACTCTTTTATCCTAATTTAAAAGAAAATTAAAGAAACTCCAGATTTATTCTAGTAAAAAAAATAAAGAAAAGAAGATAGGGAGCATCTATCAATAATACCAAAAGGAGGATGCTATAGTATTTATTACACCAGACATGGAAAGAGACCCGAGCTAAAGGAGCAATACAACAGTCCATTATTAAATGCCTACATATCGAGGAATAAAAGATCCTTATAATCTCCCCTCTCCATTTTCTTCCATTTCTTTTATTATCATTCATCATTTTTTTGGATTAATTCATCAGTATCCGGAATTACTAGCCACTAACTAATTCAATATATTGATCCTTGAGAACCTCACTACATCTAAGTAATTATCATGACTGTATACTCAAAATTTAAGTTGGAATGACTCACGGCCAATCGATCCAAGCACTTTATGGCATTATTCAACATTTTTCTATACATTTCTTGGCTAGCTAGCCGACGATGAATATATATTTCCACCCACACACACATCTCAATGATTTTTATCAGTGTTTGACGGACTCCATTTTTCGAAGATATATGGATCGATGGATCATTAGAGTTCAAGATTATAGTACCCGTTCCTATCTTAAATGTACGAGTTAAATAATTAATATGTAGGGGTTAAAAATTAGTTAATTTAGTCTTTTCATAAAAAATGTGTTACTTTCTTAAAATGTCTTTTTAATCATTTGTATTAGAAACTACCTCCTTTAATGAAAACCCCCTTTTTATAAGTACAATCAATAAAAAAGAATTTAAAAAATTATAAATCTATGAGATAAAATGAATTGAAATATTACATATTCTAGCATCCAAACAATCAACTACTCTATGGGCTCTTAAATTTGGGGGAGAAGGGAATATAAAGAGCATATTTGGTACAGCTTATGGGGCATGCAATCCTGCTGATTTACTATTTGAATCGGGCTTATGGTTTGTTTTATAAATTTTTTGTTTGGATTAAAAAAAGTTGCAATCGAGCTTATGGGGCATTTACATTGGTAAGCCAGGTTCTGTAATTTATGGTGGCTTATCCTCTTGGTATGTCTGTCTTTTAAAACGTTGTGCAAAAATCTTATATAATATTTATTTATGTAATATTTATTTGATCAAATTATGTATTTAGTATTGCCAAATTTTGTAATTTATCATTTTTCATATTTTTGGTAATTTTATTTTAAGTTTTCTCTTATAATTATCTCAAAAGTTACTTATCCATAAGTCATTCTAAATAAATTTTCACAATTTAACTTATACCCAAAAGTTACTTATACAACCATAAATCTAAACATAAATCACTTTTTACAATCTGACATTTATCCAATTTGACTTTTACCCAGTCAAACTTTTTCATAAGTCATTTTACCCTCCGGTATCTCAAAAAAAAAAAGTGACTAAAAGGCTAAAAGACATTTCTAGGTTGCAAACCTGTACGACCAAAAAATGAGGTTGCAAGTCTCAATCAAACTGTTTAATGTTTTTTTAATTAAAAAAAATAACAGAGGCACAAGAGCATTAAGTATATAGGAGGCATATTTAGTGGTCTTATTGGGGTTGTGATGTATATATGATATGAAATGTTTGTTATGAATTTTTAGTGGTCGAATTAAAAAGCGGTGGGAAAAGTCCTTGAAAATGAAACTAGCTGGCTTAGTTTGGACTTGCTATTAGGCTAACCATTTATGTTGAAATGTGTCGGATATACGTGATTAACTGTCATTAATTAATGGCGGGCGGTTAAAATTTTACCATAGTTAATCAATTAACTTTTCAATTAACTAATCGATAATATAAAACATAAAATTATAATAGTGAGTCGCAATAGTTAAAATTGTAGCTCATTTCCTTAACTCCACAGATATGCGCAATACAGGGTGATCCACCCACTTAATTAATTACAGGAATATTTTAAAATGAAAATATGTTTTTTTTTCTTTTAAAAAAGTCGTCTTCTTATAATTAATTAAAATATTTATATGCAAAATTATGTAAAAAGTTATAACACTCAAAGTCATTGAGGTTATGTCTTTTTAGTTCTTAACACGTGTAGTAATCATCATCACTTGGTGAAATATTGTCTTGTATTTATAAGAAAACTCTGTATAATATAAAGACATAAATCTTCATTTGTTTGTCCATGAATATAATTAACAAATGAGATTCATGAATCTAACAATTATTATGACTTTTAATTGTTTTAAGAGACTACTACAAAAAAACTTGAAATCACCCACAGAATTTCCGACGGAAAAAGTTCCGTCAGAAATTACCTACGAAATTCATGGGTAAAAATTACCAACGGAATTACCCACGGAATTTCGTCGGTAACTGACTTTACCGATCTTTTTTCCACGCTATTTTTTCCGACGGAAATTTTTTTTTTACTCACAGAATTTCGTCGATAAAGTCAGTTACCGACAGAATTCGGTGGGTAATTTCCGACGGAATTTTTTCCGTCGAAAATTCCGTAGGTAATTTCAAGTTTTTTTGTAGTTTACTTCATGGCATAACTTCATTTCCTATAAATACTCACTATACAATTAGTCCTTTCACACATAACAAATCATAATTACACCACACGACAAGGAAAGATCAAACTCATCCTTTGTCTTCAAGTGCACACAAAGATAAAGTTAAATAATTATATTGTAGAAGCCACTATTGTCTTGATTTGAGTATTGAAAGTACAATTTATAGTCAAGAGTTTTTATTGTATACTACAAGAAACTCGACCTTTAATATAAATTGCACAAATTTTATCCACACATTGAAAACATTGCACACTAGTAATTTCTTTTTCATATTTTCCTCTTGTACTTCTTAAAGAACTAGTCCTACAAACAATAATTACGGATAACAATACGTTTATTGTATTTCAAATCACTAATGAATAAACTTGCTGGTGATGCTGAATTGAAGAAAGACATCAAATTAACAGAACTCCGGACTTGAAGAGAATGATCACATCCATATGTGACACACACAGTTATACACAGTACAACCACACATTTATATACAAGTTATAAGGTGCACGGATATGGTAAAACCTTTCCAAATAAAAACCCTAAGCTTTTCTTCCCTAGACAGGCAAATATAAATAGTTATATATATAAGTCCTAATTAAATAGGTGACAGCTGAATATTATTACTTTTTCTTCTACTATTGAACCCGGCTTTGCTTTCTATCACAAATAGAAAACCCAACCCACCACTCTCTATTTTGCTTTGCCGGTCCCAGCAAATTTCAGCCTGCCGTATGTAGGCACTTCTAAAAACTACTTTTTTTTTGTTGGGGTGTAATTAATATTAATATTATTATTATTATTATAATATTCTTCATTTTCCCTTGCCCTCTCCTTCTTCTCTTGGATTCCACCATCACCCCCCCCCCTCTCTCTCTTAATCTCTATATATACATCACCTTCCACTTTTACTGTTGTTAAACATACAAAGCCTTGAAAGAGAGAATAAAGGCTTTTGCTCATAGTTTTCTTTTCTTCCTTCTCTTTCATCTTCTTCTTCTTGTTCTGTAATTTCTAATTGTCTTTTGAGAGACATGTCGAGCTGCAACATCGATGTTGCCCCTGAGCAACTTTGCTACATCCCTTGCAACTTTTGCAACATTGTTCTTGCGGTATCAGCTCTTCTCATCAATTTCTACAAACTCCTCTTTCTTTCTTTCTGATTTATTAATTAATTAATTAATTTTTAGTGGGAGATCGATCTTCTCTTTTATTTATACATATATTTTTGAAGCTTTTAATTGGATTTCAAAGGGAGAAAGAACTCTTTTAGATCCTTGAAAAGGGAAGCTATATGCTCTTGATGTGTGCTTTACATGCGAACCAATAGAGCCAAGATATTGTTATTTACTGATAAAATTTAAATTCTGTGTTTTCTTTCATTAATCTCTTTGCCTTTGTTTGTGTTTAAAGTGAGGTCTCCATCAACCATCGGCTGCACCTTTCTTTCCTTTTTCTTTTTCAGTCAAAGAAAAAAAGTCATAACCCTGATGAATCTCATCACTCATCAACTGATCCACCCACAAACATACTTTCTTTCTCTGTGCACACAGAGAAAGTGATGAAGAAATTTTGGGTTCTTTGGTTTTTGTACCTCTTAATGATATGGTCAAATTAAAACGAAAAGTATTATATGGCAATTTTTTTTTTATAAAAAAAGGGTTAATAGGACAACTCTGTCCTCTCTCCCTGTACATTTGAATATTTCATTTATCTTCTTGCCCTCTCTCTGAACCAATTATTTGATTTACCTTTCCCCTTATGATAAAAGTACTAAGTTCAGCTTCTTGCTGTCTCAACTTGTTTTCTTTCGCTCAACAGCAAATTTTATGAGAAGATCTGTAAATCCTTATAATAGGTCATGTCCATCCCTTGATATAATACCCTTTAATCCATTGTGCGTCTGGCAGCGCAGTTCTAGGGTTTTCTTACCTTCTTCTTCTTCTTCACCGATCCCCTCTTTTCATTATGTGATCTCTATTTGGGTTTCTTCTCTTGCAAGAGAATCATCTATTTTCTTTTGGGTGGGGGGTTCTAAATATATTTTCTATAAATGATAAATAAAAACAATAATTAGGATCAAGGTATAATAATAATGTATGCTTTGTATGTATATATGTATATGTGTATGTATATGTGCAGGTGAGTGTTCCATGCAGTAGCTTATTTGACATAGTGACGGTTCGATGTGGACACTGCAGCAATCTATGGTCAGTGAACATGGCTGCTGCGTTTCAGTCACTGTCGTGGCAAGATGTTCAGGTTTACTCCACATTCATTTCTCTAACTAATTATTTTCTCCTTATTTTCAGGGGGTTTTTACTTTCAGTTTCATGAACTCTCTTTTAAGTCTTAACACCCATAATAAACACAGCATAAATTATATAATAAATTAAAAACATAATATAATATCTATTATATGGCTGGATAGCTAGCCTCTTTGTGAGTTCCGAATCCTAGGGTTTCTGGGTGTTATATTCTCTTTTTTGGGAAAATCGAAGCTCTTATATGGCCTTGACCTTCTCACTTCTCTCAGGTATCTTCTCTGTCTGTGTTTCTGTAGTGAATGCTATGAAATCGTGTGTGTCTGTGTTGTGTTTGTGGTGAAAACCCTAGAGGGCATTGTCAAAAAAAACAAAAAACAAAGAAAAGAACACCCTATAGGGCAGCTGCAGCCGCCATAATGGAGGCTACCACACTTTTTTGTTTCAGCACTTTTGGTAGAGTCGTCAGGGTCTGTCCCTTAACCCCTTCGAGCCAAACTGAATTGGGTTTTGGGTGTTTCTTCTTTTTAATTATTATTATTATTATTATTATATTTATTTTGATGGTTTCCAAGATGCCTTGATTTGATAGACGTGTATATATGAGAGGGAGAGTTCTTAGGTTGCAGTTATTTCTTTTCATCATCTATGTCTTCTACTGTGCAAACAGCCCTTACTCAGGTTTCTTCTTTCTTTGTTTTTTTTCTTTAAAAAAATATTCCCTTTAGATTCTTAAATCAAAGTCCTACATTAATTTGAACAACTGTCAATCTGGGTTTTATGTACTTGTTGTTGTGGTTGTTAGTCATCTCTGATTATAGCTAGTCTTCTCTTCCAGCTAGACTAGTCTACTACTCAGATTAAAACACTAAATGGTATCAGATAATAATAATTACCAAAGTAAGCTCGCAAAATCAGTCAGATACCATTGTGGTTGCTCTTCAGAAACCAAAAAGATTCCATTTCGTTCCTCTTTCTCTTGACATGGATTATAGAGAGAGAGAGAGAGAGAGAGAGAGAGAGAGAGAGAGAGAGAGGGAAGAGAAATTGAAAATAAATCCTCCTTTGCCATCTGGAGAGAAAACGTTAATCATACTTACCGAATTGCACATTTTTTTCTTGGTGACAATGATTGCACAATTTATTACCAATACATGTACTAGTAAGCCTTTTTCTCATACTACCTATACTAGACACTGAACAGAATGAATATATATATAGTAGTACGCCTGAATCCAATAATGCATCATCGAATGTCTAGCTAGCTAGATACTATATCCTTAGCAAAATACAAATTCTCTTTAGGATAACATATTTGTGATTGAAACCTTGTAATTTGTTTTGCTGAGTGAGCTAGTCTGCTCCTTCTCACTTTCAGTACAAAACTAACATTATGTGTATACGTGTCTGTGTGAAGAAGTTTGTTTCTCTTTTTCTTCCTCGCTATTTGTATATGTTATTTATATATATGTAGCTGAAGTTAATGCATTATTGAATTAGCTTGTTAAGTTGGGTTTGGATATATTATATCAGGCGGCTGGTGGATACAACAATCAGGAGTACAGAATTGAGACAGGTTCCTCTTCCAAATGCAACAATAATATGATTTCAATGAGTGCGCCCTCCAATCATCATGTTTCTAAGGACAGAATTGTGAACCGCCGTGAGTCTTTATACATAGCTACTCCTAAAAGTTTTCATATCGTATCATATCTGTGACATCTATATATATTTTTAAGCCTTTGTGAATATGTTATGTTATGTTAATATCATATATATACAATAATACAATATGTATCTTACGAGGTGTTGTTTTCTATTGCAGCTCCCGAGAAGAGGCAGCGCGTACCTTCTGCATATAATCAGTTCATAAAGTAACTAGCAATTATATTTCACATCATCGCAGTTTCACAATGATTCCACCTATACATTCACATCATATATATATTCTCCTTCAATAGTAAAAATAATTTAAAGATAACATATTTATGATTGAAACGTCGTAATTTGTTTGTGTGCAGGGAAGAGATTCAGAGGATCAAGGCTAATAATCCAGATATCAGTCACAGGGAAGCATTCAGTACAGCTGCCAAGAACGTAAGTTTTATAAATTGCGTAACCTTGCAAGTTAATGAATTCAATATATATGCCCCTCTCTCTATATACAAGCATCTTCTTTTTGATTGGTCATTGTATTTTTTATTAATTAAGTGGCAACTATTTGATTTTAGTGGGCACACTTCCCTCATATTCATTTTGGGCTGATGCTGGAAGCCAACAAAAATCAAGCTAAGATGGAGAATGTAAGTATTATTACCAAAAGTCAAAACCAATTTCATATTCTCCTTACCTTCTTTTCAGTCATTTAGTTAGTTAGATATCGATAATACAGTATAACATATGTTCTTCTTAATTAATTTGAAAGAAAGCTCAAGTGTTATTATCCTTAAGCTATCAACTCTAGCAGCAGAAATGTAATGTTAAGGAATAATTGCTCTAGTACATTATAATTATATTTCATTCACTTAAATCTCTCTTTAACATATTAGATCATATATCGCACATCATGATGTGCTGAGGCAAGACGATAAAAAAGGAACAAAAAGAAAGGCGATGCATGTAGCATCATCTCTAACAATATTATTTTTTGAATTGTGTGTGTGTGTGGGTGTGTGCAGGGGAGTGAGAAGCATTTAATGACGAGGGCAGCACTTTTGAACAAATGAGAGGAAAAAAGGCAAATAATCTGAACAAGGATGACGAGATGACTATGCGTTACATAAGAGTGTGTCAATTATTAGTAAACAATTATTGTTACGTTACGTTTTCGTCATTAATGTGTTTTTATGAACAATTAGAGCTCTCTCTTTTCCTTTGTATCAGTGTACGTACTTCTTGTTACGTTGTATCATCCATCTCTCTCTCTCTCTCTCTCTCACTACTACATGTTCATCAGTGAACGTTTTTTAGATATGTATCTTTAAGTAAGAAGAACCCTTTCCTCTCTCATTTCAACCCCTTAAATTTCTCATCGTCTTCAGCAATATATGTACAATGACAACTGAACAGTATGATTAGGCATTATAAAATCCAACAAGATAAATACAAACTGATTAATTATTTTATTTATGGGTTTATAATACTTGTCCTAGGCAAACTCAGCTCAGGAAGAAAAGCGAAGAAGCTTAAATTTGTAAAACTGACCATGATATTGAATTAATTTATAGTATGGATTATAACAATCTATACACAACTCTACTGATCATCCTGTTGGCGGTGTACTTAATAATAATGACTTTTCTTGGCTTGAAACTGGTGATTATATTAGATATATACATCAAGTTTCAATTTCTAGGAGATACAATAAAATTTATATGTATATTCCTTATTATGATATAAAGCCGTTAATAATTCCTAAGAAACATAGTCTAGCTCGATAGCTTACAGAAATAAAGAAAAAAATTATTATATATAGTCATACATACGTAAATATTGGCTCTTGTATTATAATTTCACGAAATGCTTATTTGCATAGATAGCACTCTATATTTGAGGGATATCGGATATACATTACATTTTTTAAGGACGTATATATAGAAGATGTATGATCAAATAATAGGATTATCCGTAGCTGATTATATAACCTTCATGACACTATTTTTCTGAACTATAAAGAGTCAGCAACCGCAATCACCTTAAGTTGGATAAAGCTTCTTTAGCAATCGGCATGCTATCACACACACACATCATCTTTAGGTTTTAACAAAGATCACATGACTGACTTTTTTAAAGTTTGATTAGCTACTTCATCAGTTTGTCCCGCATGGTAGAGGCTAAGTACAGCTATGAAACTTTTATGTTGGACCTGAAGTACACCTATATGAAATTTAAACAAGGGATATCTAGATGTATCTGTATACTTGCTTCTTCTAGGGTTTAAGATTAACCACGATTGTAGTGGACACTATCATTTATATAAATGCTTGCTTCTTCTCTTTTGTTGGTATATGATACTACGATGAATATATATATTATGAGAGCAGATAGGGTTTTTAAGATATATGTATACGCGTAAAAGGGAGGCAGAGAAGAGGGGTAGGACCAGAGAAAGAAAAAGAGGGTTGCTTTTGCCCCTAAATTGAAAGTGAGAAAATCTGAGGGAAAGATATGGTCAGACTCTGATGCAACTGATAAATAATTAATAAAGATGAATGAATGAATGAATGACCTTTTGGTAAAGGGAATTTATGGACCACCATTTTGGCATTATGGAATCCTCTCTATGCTCTTTTCTATCTAACTATATATATATATATATATATATATATATATATATCTAACATCCTCTCATTAGATCAAATATCAGCTATACACACACAAACTGAACATCCCAAGAATCTCTTCGCCAAAAATATGAAACCCTATGATCAATATATATACATATCACTTTCGCACCTTTTCCACCTTTGAACTTAGTGGTTGCAACATTCATTATTACTATATTCTGACCAACCCACCTCTCCCTCTCTTTGTGCAGTCAAAGTTTCTCCTGACGGTCTTTACAAATGCTCCTCCACAAAAAGAAGTGTATCCCTCTGCAGCCACCAAACTAATCCCATATATCTAATTAATTACTCGTATTAAATTTGTGCCTCTTCCACTACGCTTGAAAACTAAAATATGCTTTTTCTTTAATTAAATGGGGCTCTCAGTTGAGTTCTTTATACCACATAATATTCTCATTTAATCAACAACAGGAAATGAAAAAACTTGGTGAAATGATTTCATTATAGTACAATGCAAACAAACATTGGTCTGGTTGAATCAACGAAGCAGCTGAGTTTGAATCTCGTCGTCAATGTGAGGAGGTTTTGTTAGTGAGATATATTTAAGTATCTCTTTTAAACCTAGACTTTGTTAGTGAAAGCCATGTAAGTATCTCTTTTAAATCTACGGGCTCACACAAACCATCTTGTACAGGGAAAAAAGGAAAACACTACTGTGCTGTGTAGTGAGTGTAATATAAAAGTAGAAGAAGTTGTAATAGAGGCAACAAATTGAAATTGCTTCAAATATGATACTCCGTATTTTTTTAGTTAGGGTGCAGAAAAGTGAGTATATGCATAGAGGAAATGGGAATGTGGGGAAAGAATGAAGCGAAGGGAGAAAAGCAAAAAGGAGAAAAAGGAAAGAGAAAAGAGAAAAAGGGGGAAAGGGAGAGGGTACGTATGACTGCAATTCTGGGCATATTGGGCTCAGCGTGTATAGCCTGCTCCTTCTGACATTTAGAATCTGAAACGTCATTGTCACTCTTTGTACGTTTTTCACTTATTTTCATTCTCATTTCACCTCTATCCCCACTAGCTTTCTGTATATATACTTGTCTTTCACACTCTGCTCTCCTTGTAACTCTCACCACCATCATTCCTCATATTAAACAGCAGCAACCTTAATTATTAGGGCTTGTTTAACTTTACGTGAAGAAAGATATATGTTCACGTAATCAAAATAAAACTCATATCATATACGCTCATACAACATATATTAGATTGAAAAGATATCTTTTATTGTCAATTCAAACAAACATTTAATGAATTTATATATATATATATATATATATAACTTTGTTAGTAAATCTCTTCAATCTTTTCTTTAATTAGTGGAAGCTTGAAACCTTTATTTTCATATAGTGTAGCCACCAGTCACCACCCTCTAAAGAATATCTTAAAGAGTGACTAAAAACATCATCATTTAACTAGTCTACTTCTTATGATGAGCATACGAGGTTCTTATACCGTTTTCAAGCCAAATTTAAGAACCTTAAAAATTTACCCATTTGGTTGGCTGAAACAAGTTTTTTTTAGTAAATAATAAATTCTAGATCATACCAGATTGATGTGTACTGTGTATTATGAAGTAATAAATGAATGGAAGCAAAGTATATAATAGCTGATAGTGATAGCGCTGACTGTACCAATATGTTAGTGTAGGAAAAGTAAAAGTAAGAGGCTATATATATATATATATATATATATATATATATGTATGTATGTATGTATGTATGTATGTATGTATGTATGTATGTATGTACATGCAAATATATAATGAATGACACACGCACGCACAGAGGTGGGGACCGATTAAATGGCCAAGTTAGAGGGTGAAAAGGAAAGAGCAGTCAAGTGTCGTAAAAAACCAGGGCAGTACGTGATGGTGGTTCCTAAGGGCAAAGGCATATAAGCAACGTAACTATATATATTATCCAAATTATTGCTTTTTGTGATGCCTATCTAACCCGCGTGTCGCTCTTTCTTCTTCTTACAGAAGTGGACCACATCAGCTTAGAGTATTTCCCGCTAACATGTTATGCCTTCACTTTCCCTCAATCCTTCCAATCAACCCCACACTCATTTCCTTTACATTGGATTCTACTCCTTGTATTGTATTCTACAAAACACCAAGTCCCCCTTCTTTTTTGGGAGCTAAAACCAACAAATGTGACACTTGAGAGATCTCTCAGGAGCCCACCACATTCAACTTGTTTCTTCCTTCACCTCCAATGAGAAAATCAAGATACAAATCAAGGTTTTTGAGTCTATATGGCCGTGTAGTTTAGTAGCATGTAAGCTCTTATGTTAAGATTTCAATGACCATAGTAAACTTTATGTCTTTCGTGTCTACTCCTTCAGTTAAAATAAGATTTTGGGATGAGAGGAAAATATAGAGAGGAGAGAATACTAGAAGAAAAAACTTTTGAATTACAGATGTCCAATTCATGGAAGTTGTCCTTACTAGTATTCTTTGCTCCTACCATCTAAACGAAACCTAAACCTAAAGGATTCAAGCTTCTCTGAAAGAGATTGAAAGTGAGGATGGAGGTGGTCAAGTAGTAAAATTTGACTTGCCCATTTCATGCAATTGTAGCTTCTATTCAAGATGGTGTTATTTATATTATTATCCAAAGGGGAGTGTAATTATATTAGCAACTCCCGGCGGAGATAACAATAGTAATTAAGGGGCAAAAATTACATAATAGAACCCAAATGTTCATGAAATTATATTTAAGCCCCATGAATGTTTCATGATTTTCATTAATCCCTCCATGAAACTTTTAGTGGGGACTATAATAAAAATATTGAAATTTTTATAAGGAAGAAATATAATTTCCTGAACATCCAGCTTCTATTATTTAATTTTAGGGGGCGGGGGCCACCCCTAACCCCTCTCTAGTTCCACCCCTACCTATTACTAAGTGACAAGTGACAACGCAAAACAGAGCTCAACTTCAGTGTAGATGAACTTGGGTTCTACACTTAAGAAACTACTAAGTAAAATGATTCAAAGTCCGATCAAATTTTATTTATAGTTGTCTTGTATCTATATAGACATAATTGAAATGACAAGCCTGCCTCCTTACTAAGACAATAAAGAAGGGCGAATCTATCTAAATATCTACCAACAAACTAATTATTGATTGAGGTGGTAAGCAACCTCACCTTCATAAAGAGGAAAATACGAATTCAAATTACGAAAATCACAAATGTTGGAGAGAGACGAAAAATTCTTTGTACTTTACACCAAGTAAATAATAAATAAAAAATAAACTACAGCACCAAGGAAGGAAAGACAGGCCATTCAACAAAAACAAATAGTATTTGCACAACCCACAATCTAATGTGAGTCATGATCTTTGTAGTGTACATTTTATGCCTATCTATTTCTATTCCAACAATACTGCAAGAAGATCCAAACTATTAATCTCCGAAACCATAGTGAATAATGCTCTACCAACACTATAAACAACCGGCATTTATTTGCTGGGTCATCCACAATGAGCTTGGAACCAAAGTGTAAAAAAGAGATTAAACAAGTGTGTTGAGGATAATGCAAGATTAGGATAGTTTGTTCGATCAAAGGAGCCAGATGGATTCAGTTGCTCAGCTTAAACCTGTTTGTTTTAGCATTTTAAAAGAGCATTTACAGCATTCAAGATAAATACGTAAGATAAGTTTTTATCTCAGCTTCCAGCTTACAGTAAAGTACTTAATAAAGCAATTTTGTGTGCTCCCCAAACAAGTAAGATGCTTATAAACTGCTGGCTCATTCCTGAAGATGTGAACATGTACTTCAGCTCTCCATTTTATTACATGTTCTGCCTGGGCCACAAACTACAACGAACTACATGACCGGCATTGATTTTCGGGAGACAGATTGCAGGCAGGTCAGGTTTGTATACCAAGACAAAAATGCCCCTCCAGACGATATAAGAAATCATGTGCTCGTCAATATTTTACAATCTTCCAACAAGCAGGCCGAAGTATAAAGGGGAAAAGACAATAGACAGAGACTTAAAAAAAGGATTAACTTTTAATTCACTCGTATCTTCACTCGAAAAAGAGAAGCAAGAGTGTGCTGTACAAATGACTGAGGATGGGCAACAAGAGCTAAAAATGACAATTAGCCAGAGGAAAACAAAAATAGACGACAAAATTTGTGGAACCTAAACTTCCTGGGTTCAGTCAATAGCAGACAGCATTTTTATCAAATGAACTGAATGACAGCCTAGCCTTCTCATTGGACCCAAAGCTGAACTTTATGTCACCAGCAGAATCATTCTGAGCAGCTGTGCTGCTTGTAGATGGGAAAGAAAACACTACGGGTGGACTGGATCTTTTTAATCCGAAACTATATGAAGGTTCAGTTGAAACTTGTTTTGATTGGTGCTGGCCCCCAGCAGAGAACGTTGGCACGATGGATGGTGTGGGCGGCTCGGAGAATACAGAAGATGATGCAGAAACAGGGAAGGTAAATCCTGAGCTCTTATCCGATGCCAAGGTCCATTTTGACTCGGGCTTGTTGATGGAAATAGATGGTAATACCGATTTGCTAGCTGAAAAGTTGAAGAGAGGTGTCTTCTCTTGAGTATTCACACCAGGCTTATCACCAGATACGGCAATCTTCGATGCATCCTGCACAAAGATTAATAAATCTAAGTAAAATTGCAATGTCTTTTCAAAAGAAAATCAAGGCTGAACAATCTTCAATGAATTGACATGAAGAAACAGTTTCTACGCCCATTGGTGGGGGGAAAAAAAAAACAGGAAAATGTCTACATACAAAAAAGTTTTCACGCCCATTAGATGACTGTATTCACCTCTTCAGTAGATTTCCTTAGAAAATTTTGAGCGCCATGAGTATTCTGCAAGGACCTTGTATCATTTCCAATTTTCAGGAAGCTATTGCCAAAATTGATTCCAGATGGCAAAGGCGTTACATTGTCGACATTAATAGATTTATCAGCACACTCCCTATCAACATGGGAGCTCACTTGATTTTCATTCAGGATAGATTTTTTCCCATCATGCCCATCATATTTATATGGATTGGCGTCTTTTAATTTCAGAAAGCCGTTATTTTCATTCAACAGGACACCATTGACATTAACAGAAGACTCAGGATTCTTCCATTTAGTAGCCAGCTTCAGCTCTGCAGATTTCTGTTGGGGAGTGGGAGGATTTCTATCTATATGCTCCAATATTCGTCTAGCCATCAAACTGGTATGCGTGTGTACCGTTGGAAGAGTAACCCCACTGCCCTGTGGCTTGTTATCTACTGAGTGAAATTTATGAGTGGAGCCAGTCATGTCAGGTTCCAAACTCTTTGTAAAAGCAGGCAAGAAACCTTCATGAACAACTGAACCTCCTTTCGGTGCAGGGCCACTGAGAGGCGAAGGAGTGTAAGCCGGCCTTCTTGAAGAAAATTGTGTACCAGCCTTGTGCCTAATTCGACGAATGGGTCCAACAGATCCATAACCACCCTCAAATGCATCACCACTAGATTTATCCTACATATCATGGTTAAGCAAATAATCCGATGTTCAGTCAGAGATATGAAACTGTCATATACTTCTGCTAAATGACAAAAAGAAAAAAGCATGTTAGTAAAGCCCGCTTGCATGGCCATTACATTTGACAGGTTCATTTGAACTCAGTATATGACACCATTCCAATTTCTCATGCTAACTTGCATCATCAGAAGCTAACATGTTACTCAAGACAGAAATGACTCTCGCTACCTATTCAGAATTAAGAATTACACACATTTATACTTCAAAAGACCAAAACCAGAGAAAACCTATAGCCCCAAAAACAAATAGGCTAACCAAGTTTTTTCTGTTCTTTTTTTTTTCCTTTTCTTTTGTCCCTTCCTTTCTCTCTCTCTTCCTTTGGGGAAAGGGATAACAAATGATCTCTCTGTTGTTAAGAAATTAAAATTTGAATCGGTTCTCTTCATATTCTAACCAATCAAATCAACCAGAAAATGAACGAAAATCCAAATTCAGTTTTTGGTTTACAAATTCTTTAATAAACAAAACAAACATCAGTATCTAAAGACAATCAAGAAATAATCAGTAAACCAAAAGATACCTGCAGATGCAAAGTAGTCTGTGATTGGAGGGGAGTTGATGACATGTTACTGTAATTGCTTTGCATGTGAATCGACTAAACAAACAAAACAAAATCATTATATATACAGAAAATCCTTAAAGCATCAGTAAATGGGTAAGTTCTTGAAACAAAGTGTACCCTGGGCTTGGATTTAGATAAAATGGTTCTAGAATAAGGTGTCCGGGGGAAGTTATGAAGCCCAAATCCCCTACTTTGGCTTTGTGGTGTTGTGAAAGAATCTTGTACCACAGCACCTGGCCAACATGCTGATGGCTTTGGCGTAAGCGATGGAACATATGGCTTTATAGCAGCTTCATTATCATATAGCATGCCGCTTCCAATAGTGTGTACTGTGGTCTTAGAACTGGGGCCAGCTTCAAATGCACGGGAACCCATATAAGCCTTTGCAATCTCAACTGGTGAGGCACTGATATCATCTTGGACCTGAAAGTTGTTGATATGATCATAATGTAAACTCAATGATCAGAGTTATCTTCACAAGAATTCAATGAGTTGTAAGAAAAAATAATAGAGATTTAAGGTAGTACTAAACTAAGGTATCTGCAACCTTTTCTCTCTCTAATAAAACTACCTCAGGAATAAATCATCTTACCCTATGTTTGGAAAGAGAGAAAAGAGAGGAGAAAATAAGGGGAGGTAATACTAGAAGAAAAACTTCCGTAAATGGTAAGAAAACTTATAATTTTTGGAAGTTTTCCCTCCTGATTTTCTCCCCCCGCCCCAAAGTTTCCTTTCTATCCAAACATAAGGTTAGAGACACAGTGGAAAAGTTTGATAAACAAATAATCCATATCTACCCTATTTTCAAGTTCTTTAGAAGTAAAACATGAACAAAATGCTCAGTTTGTCTCCAACATTACGTAGATAGAACGTGGAAGAATGCATTAATGGGGTGTGGACTATAACAGATTGAAAAGCATGCTAAGTTGCAAAAAATACAAAATTTAGGGAGTCAATGACTGCAACTAATCCCAGAACAGGAGTCCAAGGTTATGTGCTAGTCAATATTCAAGAACAATGAGCAGTAATTTGAAAATAAAATGTGCAATTGAACCATTAATCAAAAGACAAACTGATGATAATTTTTCTTGTAGACAAAGGGCTTGATGTTCCAGCAAGTGCCAATTCTTTAAAACGACAAGTTGCAGAACCCACCTTTGACCTTTCAAGTGGTGTTGAGCTTCCCCATAAAGCTCCATTCAAGTCTTCATGCCTTTGTTCGTTTGACATCATTGGATCATGTGACACTACAAGATCTTTGTTGTCATTTCTAACAGTCAGCCTAGCATTTTCCTCTCCTTGTACAACATTAGGAAGATCTCTTGCCCTCGAATTTATTATCTCCATCAAACGATGAACCTCATTGCTGCATGAGAAAGACACCAACTTCAGGCATGACCATAGTTTAGAAATCATTATAACAAATTAGAAACGCTGTCCTCAAAGGTTTGATAAAGCAATAAACTCAACTTTTCTTAAAAAGAAACCTAGATAAACACATGTAAGCTCCCATAACAAGGTGATGTCAATAAAATAAAGAGGTTTAAGTTATGCACAAAAATAGGATTTGAAATTCTAAGCTTCGTCGAGAAATATCTAAGCCTTTGAGAATAGGGATGAATTAGATTGAAAATGTGATTGCCAGGATAGAATTCTGAAACTAGCAATCCAACCAACATAAATAAACGCCACTAAGTCAATTAAGTTGTACCTAGAAAATCTTTTCCCCTTTACCAGCTGCTCAATTTCAGATAACTTGTTATTTTTAGATTGCTCTCCATTTTCATCCTGTCTATGCAGAACAAAACCAGGACTTCTCCTCAGTTCATTACTTATTTCATCACTATTTTCTGTTTCAACTGGTTTGGATGTCCCATCCTGCAAAAGACATAGTATAGGCAATAATGAATGTAAGGAGCAAATAAAAGCTGTCAAATTCGGTATGATCCTTGCCTCATGTGCAGGAGTAAAAATGGTGAAGAGGAGCAGCACAGATGCAGTCAAAAACTAATTTAGTGGGAAACCAAACAACCTTTCAAAGTTTACAATGAAAAGATCAACATAATCATTCACCAGTCACAATGACATAAATGAACAAGGCCAAGCCATCACAATAATGACAAATAGAAGAAGAAACAGAGATGTATTACTTTGGGAAGATTGGACTTTAAAACATTAGGGTTATCAAAGCACAAGGCATTGGCGAAAATGGCAATGCTCTAGCAGAAGTGGTATTTATTTTATATGAAGCAAGAACATAGAAGATAAGGCGAGCTTCTTACATGTAAATCGCCTTTCTGTCTGTCATCCTTATGACTTTCTTCACCTGCCAGCCCCTCACCTATAGCAATGAACAACTTCGTTAGAAAAATGTGTCCAATGAATCAATAAAATATAAACACAAATGGACATGAATGGTGATCAAGTATTCCAGAAGCATTCACATCATCTACAAGCTACATACAAAGGAGCACCAGACATTTATCAAAGGCATAGACAGCACCAGATGATTATACAACCATTTTATAGAAGAAAGAACAGAAAACAGAGATAGCAAAGACTATACACCTACGAAATTAAAAATTGTAGCCTCAGGCAAGCTACAGATGTATATCTCTTTCAACTTCCTGATAGTTAAACATTTTCTTCACTAGGAAAAAATCAGTGCAATGAATATCATGAATTTCGTCCCATCACAATCATCAATCTCATTCGAATAAAGTATCAAAGCAAAGTAATAAAATTATTATTTTAACTAAAGCTCCATATTTTCAGTATGAAAACCCATTTAAACTCCTTGGCCAAAGCTACAATTACATAAAGTAACAAAATTATAAAACTTTATATTGTAGACTAAACCATAAATAGGTCTATTAGCAAAGTTCATTTAGCTACATATAAATACAATTGAGAGATTTAGGGCCAAAACCCCAACTGCAATCACCAAACAAGTACTCCAGCTCCTAATAACTTTGGATGCACTCATTCCAAAATTCATATCTCAAAATAAGAACAATTCTATCTCCTGATAATTATAACATAATCCATCCACTCTTATTCTTATTCAACCAATAAAATGATAAAATTGACAACAGTAATTAAAATAAAACATGTTTACCAATAATCACAGTGTATGCTATGACTCCCGAAAATGGCGCTCTTATGCATATTCTTCCAATATATTCAGCCCTCAAGGCTTCTCACAAATAAATGCTTCTACACCAATGATTCTGTTTTCCCATCCATTTTCTAATTTCCATCAGTCATTTCAGTGCAATGAAAGGGATAATCATTAGTCATAAAGATAACAATAACAGACCAACAACTTGTTGGTTGATGTGGTAGGGGTCTCACCCCCGTGAGGAAGAGAACATAAGTTTGAATCCTGAAAAGTGAACTTGTTGGGAGAGATAAGAACCCTTTACCCTCTAAACCTTGAAGGGGAAACCATGATCAAATCAAAAAATAAAAAAAGATGACAATAACAGAATGCACGCTCGTGCCTGATTTAGAGGCAAGCTTTATTTTAAGATGGGTCCAGTGTGCTGGGTTGGGTGTTCTTCAATCATTGACTGTATTCAGCCATGATTTTTTATTGATACAGTTTTTTTGTGTGACATGAATAATGAGTAATGGGTAATGCTAGACAAGGAGCCATGTGGATCCTGCAGCTTAGAGTAAAATTCCCTCACTCGTGCCATTGTATTCTGGCCTCTTGGTTTGTTTCTGATCCTTAAATTGTTCTCTGTCAAATTTCATGACAACTTTGTATGACATATAGATTGTAAATGTCTTTAATCATGGCCCAAGGTGGCATGGTCATGTCAATTTTCTTTGGCCTGAATTAGCGATGTGTTTGGAATCAATTCATACCAATGCTAGTTTCAAATTAAAAAGATCCATCAACTAATTTGCCTTTGAATTTCCAATTTAGAGACTTCTTTGCATCACAGTTAATTTATGTAGAAAAGGGGAAGACATGTAGAGATCAAGAAATGGCCTATCACTTTGATGCTGCTGGGTCTGGGCGCATATCTTTACTTTAATTTTGATAGTCCCCAACCTCATTGATGAGCCATTACTGCCAGCAAGCATGTTAGGTATATAAAAGTTAACTTTTGAACTTTACCATAAGCTCAATTGAAAGCGGGATAACGCTAGACTGACACATCAGTATGTGAATGAGGGCGAATGTATGCATCTGAGAGAACATTCTTGAGCTAAAAGCTAAACCACCAACAGTATTCTATACAATGAAAAAAAAAAATCCCAAATAAGTGGTACAATGGCAGGGCCAAACCCCAACACTAACCTAAAATAACTAAACAATCAACCCTGACAAATTAAAATCAGCAACCAAAAGAACAAAAGCGAGAATGATAAACAGACTAATATGATGGTAAAGATATGGCAAATAAAAAGCTAAAAAGACCTTGATCCTCGTCGGCACTAGTAAGGTCAGGAAGAGCAGGGGCAGAGGAGGTTTTGGAGAAGAAAGAAGGGAGAATCCGCGTAGCTTGACCAGCAATGAGACGGCAAGCAGGATCCACAAGCTTCGAAATCCAACGGCGGCGAGAGGTATCCGGCGGCCGCGAATAAGGAGTTGCGGGAGGTTTCCTGGGCAGCAGTCGCCTGACCTTGCCTCCAGCACCTCGGTCATGTTCTTCTTGAGCTCCTCCTCCTTCACTGGCATCCAGCGGCGTTATTTCATCCCTTGACATCTCTGCCTCTCTCCGTATCAGAGATTTGGGGTGGAAAAGGATTGGTGGCGAAACAAAAAGTGAGAATCGGTCGGTGAGGGAGTGAGTTGAGGTTACTGCGGCGGCATATGATCGAGTAGACGCGGGGGGTAGGGCGTGTCAGGTACTGGGGTTTTTGTGGGTCCCATCTGCTTGAAAATTATATGCCGTACGTCCACGAAGCACGTGGGGTCCACCAAGTACTCGCCAATTTTTTGCGCGAACACATGGGCGTATAAACTAAAAGTGTTATGAATATACTTATTATGTGGATGTCCATTGACTCCCGGTTTCCAAATATTAAAAGATGATATGGGACCCACGCATAGTGATTTACTATTTGCATAGTACCACGCATAGTAGTTTACTATTTGGTGGGACCCGCACACAATTATACAATCACTCACGGGAAGGAAATCCGTGAGTGAATAGTTTAGGTTTTTGGGGAAAACTACACCAAATGACCCAGAGGTAGAAATTACACTAAAGTCCCATTTTTCTTCTATAAATAGAGGTTTTCTGTAACTGTTCATCAATTGAATGAAATGAGAATCTATCTCTCTACTTTATCTCTCTAGAACCTCTGCTCTTCTTCTTATTATTTTTATTAGTTTTATAACACGTTATCAGCACGAAGACTCTACCAAGGTAAGATTTTCTCACCATCTATTTCATATTTCCATTTTATTTATCTGGGATGATCTTAACCATTATATGGAATTAAATATCTATTCTTACCGATTATTTTAACATCGGGTTCCATGGTTAAGATTTGAGATTATTTACTATTTTACTACGGTAAATAGTAATTTACTATTCACAATAAATTTACCCCTTTTTCAGTAATTTTTACATTTTATTCATTTGACTCCTACATGGAAGTCTAGATTAATCTTTCTGTAATTTTACTTTATTCACTATTTATAGTGAATAGTAATTTTACTATTCACGGTAAATTTATATTTTATTATTTACAGTAATTTATTTATGTTTATATATTCTTCCCACTTCCTATTCATTTATTTCATGGTGGCGTCATTAAGCTCCATTTGTAATTCTTTACTTACTGCTTTATTTATTTATCTCATGGTGGCTATACTAAGCTCCATACTGACTTTACTAATATTTAGTTTTATGTCACTAACATTTATTTTATTGTTACTAACATTTATTTATTTTTTTATGGCGGCAACATTATTTATTAGTGGGCTCCATTTATTTATTTTATTTTACATTTATTTATTCTTCATGGAGGCACACTAGTATCTATTAGTGGGCTCTATTTATTTATTTTATTTAGAGTTTATTTATCTTTTATGGTGGTGACATTTTGTGGGCCCCATTTATTTTATTTTAATTCTTTACTGCTTTATTCATCTTTCATGGTAGCAACACTAGTATAGTGGGCACCATTTATTATTTACTGCTTTATTTTTCATGGTGGTAACACTTGTATAGTGGACTCCATTTATTTATTATTTATTTACTGCTTTAAATCCCCTTCCCTTTTTATTTTACCGTTTTCTATATTATATATATATATATATATATATATATATATATATATATATATATATTTACATTTGCATATGCATCTTCTTTCTTATCTTTGGATGAGATAGGTCTCGCTGTGAGTTTACTACCATTCCTATCTCATCTTCTTTTTATTAATCTAGCATGTTTATTTCCAGTCATTTATTTTATTTTATTTATTTATTGCTATATATATATATATCCCTCTCCCTTCTTATTATTTATGGCAACCACACTATTAGTGGGTTCCATCTATTTATTTTATTATGCTTATATTTTATTTATCTTGAAGATAAACTGTTAAAAGATCATATATATTATTATGAGATCAAAATGCCATAGAGATATGAGGCATAGATTGGCTTGAGAGATGAGGCATAAATTGGCTTGAGCCTAAGAGGCAAGATAGCCTTAATTTCATAGGCAAGATTGCCTGAAGCCAAGAGGCAAGTTAGCCTGATAACAAGAGACAAATTATGAAACAATATTTGATCCATAAATTTTGTATGTTATCAGTTGTATAAAGGCCTCAAAATTGTATATTTGGCATTAAATATTCCCTTAAATTATGAGACAAGGGATTGTATGATCATGATTGATATTATAAATAAATATATTCAATTTGCTATTGTAGTAGCAATATTGTGGATTAATTTCTTGCCATGATCAAACAAATCAGTGAGTTATGGATCATGAATTTTTATCCAACTTCATTCCCAGAAGTGAATGAAGCAAATATATTATTATAGTTGTTATGTGATTTCTATGATTATAACAATTTTTATAAATACGAGAAAAGAATATTTATAAACAAAATAATTAAGCAAAAGGAAATATTATTTCAACAAAGTTTAATTGCGAGTGGCTCAACATCATTACAAACTTTAATCATCTCATTCTGAAGATATTTAATGTCTTCTTCTTTTGCTTCTCTTGAGATGGGATCCAGATGAGGCAAAGCTCTTCGTAATATCGAGATTTGCGTCATAAGTTTCTTGAGCTTCTTGTGTGGCCACTCAGTTAACCCTCCTTTTTGATAGATTTTTTGTATGGTGTGAGTAGACATATTTAATTGTTTACTCGCTTCATCAAGGGTTAAGTGAAAATAATTTCTTAAATCATGGAGCGTTGTTTTCTTTATTCTTTCTCTTTGCTCCATAGATAACCTATATAATTCACCCTGGTTAAGGGATGAAGTATCATAGGGTGTACTTACTGCAGGTTGTTTTCCTTTGCCTAATGAGTGTTCAATATTGGTTTGAAATGAACTTCCATGGAGGTCATTTGGATTTATAGCCCATTCCGAACCAACACAGAGAACCTCATGATAGGCTAATACAGGATCACGCATCAAGATATATCCTGATGCTTGTAAATCTATACAATACTGTGTCAGAAATTGTTTGATTTCTTCAAAATTTTTCTTTGTGAAATCAAACATTGGAAGCCTGTCAGTATTATAAGATTTATCCTGTACTTTTTCAAATAAAACAGCATGGGTAATCATACCTGTTCTTCTTCCGTGAACTTCAAGTTTATGGTACTGAAGTCCGTTGGTATGAATAATTTCCCGTAAAACATGACAGCAACTACATTCCAATAAGCTAGTAGTTGCTAATTGGCTTGTAGCTGTTGGCTGGCTAATTGTTGCTGGCTGGCTAGTGGTTGTTGGTTGGCTGATTGTTGTTGTCGGGCTGGTTGTTGCTGGCAAACTGATGATAGTTTGCTGGCTAGTGAATGCTGGTTGATTAACTGCCGACACTATTGGCTGAACTGGATTGGTAGACTCCATTAGTTCTGCCATAGTTCTACACCTCTTAACAGGCCTCCTTGATGAACCTGCTTCAGTTGTACCTTCAATCCTTGTAGATTGAGGAAGAACACTTGTTCTAGGGGGAGAAGTAGGTACATTTGAAGCAGAAGGAGGAATAGTAGAAGGAGGAATAAACATTTCAAAGGGATTAGGAGATAACAAAGAAGTAAATGACATGTTATGCTGATCATCATACAACAAAGCATCAAGTAATGCTGTTTCGGATGTATCAGAAACTGGGATAAAACTGCTTGGTCCTGCCATGACAATAGAATTTAGAGAAATATGTGTGAGTATCTGGTAGTTGATATTATCAGATGCTTGAGTGTTTGTGAGGCATGTTCGTTTGCCTTCCTCTATTTATAGTTGAATTAAATCCTATTGAATCTTTGCAGATTTGCGTAGTCCTGTTAAATCTCTACAGATTTGCTCCCTATAAAGCACGAGCCTGGAATCTTTTTGACTTTATATGTATACGACAATCTGAGTTGTCGCGCCTGTGATTCCACAGTGATGCGCCTGTGATTACATAGTATTGCGCTCGTGAATCTGCAATTATACACCTGATGATTTTGTATTTAATATATATTTGTTTGTTGATTCTGGAAAATGGAAATTTTGTTACCAGAAGTAACAAAATTATGCATTGATAATGCATTTAGAAATCTGTGGAATTTTAATGAAATAGATATCATATATGCTATTATCATGGAATATTGTATGGAAATTCCATAAATTAATTTTTAAGGTCTCACACTTGAGGGGGAGAATGATAATGATATATATCAAGTGTGAATATTTATGTGATAATTCTTTGTGAATGTTTCTATGTTGATTCCCCCAAAATGAATATTAGATTTGATGATAAATCATATGAAATGTTGGCATGACTTGTTTGATCATCCGAGTCATATTATGTGCTGCTTGTTCTCAAATAGATATGATTATGAAAATATTATTGGAAATGGATCTCTGGAAATATATTAAATTGAAAGAGTACATATGAAATTATTGATCTGCAAAGTTTGCAGTGATGATTGCAACCAGATGTTTGCAATATATTATGCGCGCAATTTCCAGATTGAATGATCCATAAATCATGTATTAAAGTATCTATGAATGGATAGATCAATGATTATGAGAACATTGTTCATACGTGTATATTTGCAGCTTATAATCCAACAAAATTCTCCCCGTAAAATTTAGCTTTTGTTCAGGAGCCAGAATAATTCCATCTTAAAATGTTTTAAATGTGCAATGATTATTAATCTACTTCAATGCACATAGATGGATATACAAAGATGGATATACAAAGAAAATTGATGATTTGATGACGGGGAGAAAAATAAGCAGATTGGGTAAAGATAAAGTGAAATGAATTATCATTGGCTCTTATTGATCCTCGTACAAAGAAATGTGCACTAAAAATTCAAAATGATAATTCAGTTGCTGAGTTTAGTTAATCGAATGCCAGAAGCATTTACTGACCTAAAGAAAGTGACAAAGTCACATGTGCCAACTGCAAATGCTCCTATATGAATTGTTATAAAGCACACCAGAAGTGTTGCAAGTCCATTGATTTTAAAGATAAAAATCCTCAAAAGAGAAAAGGAGCTATAAGAATATAGATGATCATGTTGAGGATAATTAAGAAAAGCTCTAGAAGAGCCATCTCCTGAAGAGATGTTATCTCTAGAAGAGATATTACAAGTAAAGTGTATTGTGGTCCAAGAAGAGACCCAGGTATTTACATTATGAGATCTCAATAAATTATGAATGAAATCCAATGGGATTGAAAATGAAGTCGACGTTAATAATATCTATGATAGCATATGCTACAATGAATGATAATGAGGATCATGAGCCACAATAGGCGCCAAAAACACATATGTCCCAAAAGGACTCAAGATGATAGTGCATATAGCATCATTATCTGAATAAACATTTATTGAATTTCTATATGCACATATATATTTATGAAAAGATTATTATGACTTTACTTGACAGATTTAGATCTTGCAGGTATATAATGAACAATCAGATTGGGTGTTTCTAACAGAATATTTGATGACAGAAAGTATAATATGCTCAGAAAGACATTGAAGCAATATAGTCATCAGGGGGAGCAACACTGATGTAATCAAGAGGGGGAGACGATACACGCTGTACTCTTTTTCCCTTATCTGGGTTTTATCCCACTGGGTTTTTCCTAGAAAGGTTTTTAATGAGGCAGCACTAGAAAGTGTATCAATGGATGATGTACTCTTTTCTTTGGCTAGGTTTTTATCCCACCGGGTTTTTCCTAGTTAAAGTTTTTAACGAGGCACATTCATAAATGGACATCCAAGGGGGAGTGTTATGAATATACTTATTATGTGGATGTCCATTGACTCCCGGTTTCCAAATATTAAAAGATGATATGGGACCCACGCATAGTGATTTACTATTTGCATAGTACCACGCATAGTAGTTTACTATTTGGTGGGACCCGCACACAATTATACAATCACTCACGGGAAGGAAATCCGTGAGTGAATAGTTTAGGTTTTTGGGGAAAACTACACCAAATGACCCAGAGGTAGAAATTACACTAAAGTCCCATTTTTCTTCTATAAATAGAGGTTTTCTGTAACTGTTCATCAATTGAATGAAATGAGAATCTATCTCTCTACTTTATCTCTCTAGAACCTCTGCTCTTCTTCTTATTATTTTTATTAGTTTTATAACAAAAAGGGCTATTTTTGTGCGAGATAGTTTTTTATAAAGCAATTTGGCCGTTAGTCAAGGGTAAGTTTATTAGTTTAATTGTTAATTAACACATGACACCTGGACTCGATAAGCCACCTCATTGCCACATCATCACCACGTGGCACTTAATACTACACCTCATTAGGAAAAAATAAAAAAAAATCACTTTCATCATCTTCTTCTTTCCTCCATCACCAACGCCGCCGCGCCTGGAAGAGCTGCGGCCAAAATATTGCTTCCCCCAATCTGCGGCAAACATTAAGCAGAAGTACTCAGGGAAGGCAGGGTGCAAAAATATCTCATTACCAGAACAGTCGCCAAGTGATATTTTTATTAGTTTCTAAAGTTCCAGTGGGCTTTGACTAAAACGACAAACTTCTAAAGATAGGTATGATTTGATGACTTTCGGAAGCATTATGGGAAGAAGGTAATGTTATTGTGTATGATTTGAGGAAAGGGAATGAAAACGAATGGAGAATATTGACCGAATTGTAATTTTGGAAGCATTATAGGAAGGTAATGTCACTGGGTTTAAGAGGAGGGGATGGGAGTCAAGAGTCCTTAATTAAATTATCATTAATAAAAGGAATATTTATTTTTACTCCCTCCGATCCTAATTATAGGACAACATTTAGGAGTTAGTTTTGGTCTTAATTATAGGATAAAATTTAAATTTTTGTCAATTTCTTCCTAAAACACCCCTATTTTATTCTCTAAAGTGTGTTTAATTTTTTATAAGTATATGTATTTAGGTGTATAGAATTTTTCAGTCAATAAAACTCTTAAATTATTGGATTTTAATTTGTTTATCAATGAGTTAACGTTAATTTACCAATATATATATATATATATATATATATATATATATATATATATATAAACACACACATATATGCATAGACACACATATATATTTATATATGTGTGTGTTTATGTATATGTGTGTGTGGATGTGTGCATACATGTGTGTGGGGGGTTCCTATTTGTGTGTAGATATGTGTGTATATCTGTGGGGGGTGTGTGTTTTTTTTTTTTTGGTTGTAGATATATATGTGTGTGCATACACATACATACATATGTATGTACATACACACAAATATATGTATATATATAATAAGACCATTATTTCAATTAGAAAGCATGGAAATAAAGATTCTAGATTGGGAATATGTTAATGTCATTGAAAATTTATATAAGGGCATTTTAGGAAAAAGAGTAAAATTAACTAATTTAACTCTCTTCCTTAATCTCCCCAAAATTAGTTAAATATGTCTTATAATTAGGACTAGAGTGAGTATTAAAGGTATATTTTTAAAATATTAAAAAAATTATAAATTATTTAATAAAAATGAGAGAAAAAAATATATTTCTCATCCCTCCTCTCCTCAAACCAAACAAGTGGTAAGACTCTAGAGAGAGAGAGGGAGAAGGAGATGCAATACCATATCGGAGAGTTCCTTCAAGATGGTGAGCGATCAAGTTCCAATTTTGTGGATCATACTGAGCTACAAGCTAAGTTTGGCATGTTCAACGTGCCTCGAGAACAGAGCTTTGTGTGTCCATTTCTCAATCTAAAAGAGCTCTTAGCTCTGATGTCCTCCTCACCAAGTCTAAAAGGCAAGCTCTTATTTAGAGCCCCTGAAGGTCCATTAGCTCCAATGTGCCCGGCCTCTCATTGTTATGCTACTCTCATGGGGAGGAAATGAAGGGCTCAGACTTTGGAAACCAATCCCAGCTCTAATCTAACCGAAAATGTTCGCCCGAACCTTGAACAAGGCTTGCCCAAACCTTGCTAAATCTCTATACTTTAACAAGTTTTTGTTTTGACTCCTCACTCATGTATATATATACCCATTTCCTGATTATGACTAGAAAAGAAATTTATCCTTATTTCTTTACACCCTTTATGTCTGTGATTTTGGTAGCATGTTCGTGTCAACCGTGAAGAGGCTGCATCTATTGAAGAATTTTGAGCTCTCTGCTTTTACTCATGAGTCTTGAACTCTTAATACTACCCTCTCTTTTTTTCTCAAAAGGTATTTTAAATATTGCAAAGCAATATAATACTTGAAAACAAACTGAATATAAAATAAAAACAAAGGCAAAGCAAATATAACAAAACAAACCAAATAAAACACAAACCAATCACCACCAATTGAAGAGTTAGGAATCGAAGTAAAATCATTGACTACACCGACTCCTGAACATTTAAGATTAGAAGTGACATAAAAGAAGGTGTTGGTTGCAAAACTCACATTAGCTATAATTAGATTAGCTACAACTTACCCCATCTAAAGAACACTTTTGCTCTTTCGTTCAAATACATATGGTGACGTCAACCACACATCAAACAACTAAAGGCGGAGCCAAGAATTGTAATTAGGGGCAAAAATTACATAATAGAATTCAAGTGTTCATGAAACTACATTTTATCCCAATAAAAATTTCAAGATTTTCATTTTAGTCCATTCACAAAACTTTTAGTAGAGACTAAATTGAAAATATTAAAATTTTTATGAGGCTGAAATATAATTTTTTGAACATTTGGGTTTTATTCTGTAAATTTAGAGGGCAAGAACCACCCCTTGCCCCCGAGATGCGCCCCTGCAAATAACACCTCTTGAAACTTTCCCCCAAGAACACAAATCCGAGCCACTATGTGAGAATTGGATCTAATAACATTCAAACAATCATCCAACCAAAGTCATATTGAAATCTTGCAAATCTGTTTATTATTTGAGAAGTCGAGAACACCACCACTAAAATCCAACACCACAAAAAAATAAAGAAAAGACAGACGTCCCCTCCCCCAACAGAGACCGCCGAAGGGAAAGACGTTGACACGAAAGTTCGCATAAAGGCGAGGAAGAGAGCTCTCACCGCATCGAGAAAGATCTAGGAAGGGAGAGAAAAAGCTCACCCTAAAGGCGAGAGAAGACCACAACCAACAAAAATCAGAGGGAGAAGGCTGCAGCTGGGAGATTCGAGCTTGGATCTACCTCTCTGACGCAACTATGGGTGAGAATGATGCTCATCGGCAGCATGTGATGGTGAAACATGCCCGATGGCAAAAGAGAGTTGCAGGGATAGTTGGCGAGATAAAGATACTGAGAGAGAACTTTTGATGCTACCACCCCTATATATAGGACATAAACTATGTTCGGACTACAGTAGCATTTTATAAGTTGATGCTTGTCACAGCCCTGCCTTGACTTTGCACAAGGCTTGTCCGAACCTTGCCCAAGGGCAACGGTGACGGCCGCGACAACAACAACAACAACAACAACATTGCCGGTGGTGGTAACAAGGGTTGGTTTGGAAAGATTAACATGGACGGAGTTCCAATTGGGAGGAAAGTTGATCTTAATGCCTCCGGTAGCTATGAACAACTCTACTCTCTGCTGTTGGCGAACTCTTTTAGAGACACTGGTCTCTTCCTTCCTTTATTTATTTATTTTTTTTGGTTTTTTAAGTTCAATTATTGTGCATGTCATGTACACTTTAACTGAATATACACGTAAGCATGTCATGTACACTTTTAGTCAGTAGTGTGTTGATCTGTAGGTTGGTGTTTACTTATTTTTACATTTTCCTTTTACAATATGGAATCACCATTTATATTAAAATAATATATTATTCAGATTCAGTCTTTTATAAAATTATTTCTATAAACATAAATAAGAAAATTTTAACTCTTAAAATATAATCCATATCACCCCATAATTTCAATCCGTAAAAAATAAATAAATTTTAATGTATAAATATTACAATAATAATTTTATAAAAAAATTAAATCTAAACAATCTATTTTATAATCTAAAGGTGGAAATAAGATGATAAAAAGATAATGAGAAATAGAACAATGAGAATATACTCTTCTTGAAATGTGATGTATGTTTAACTTGTAATGTTTAAAACTTTGAATTTAATATTTTATTATCACTTTATGATTTTAAAATGTAAGTTTATGATTTAGATTTGTGGGGGAAAAGATATTTCATTATATTGTTATAAAAAAAATTGAAAAAAGGAATATGAATTTTTTTAAAAAAAAAATGACGGAAAACAGAGGCCTGCCCGAACCTTGCACAAAGCTTGCCTGGCCCTTACCCACACTTGCCCAAAGCCACTGCTGCGTTGCATGAGAGAATGATTGGAGCTTTCACCGCAGAAACTTGAAAGTGTTTTACCTTTGTTTCTTCCACTTGGTGTCTGATGAAGAAGATTAGAGAATGAATTATTTAGTAATGGCTTACACATTTAAACTGCTAAGTAATGTGTATGGGTGAATCTACTTGTTCATGAAGATTTGAAAGTGTTTATGATGCATTGACTTGTTTTGTTTGTTTGTAAACCTTTTATTTGTTTTGAGTTTCATCTGGACATTTTTATTCTTACTTCCTACAAAAAAGATTTGCCATCAAAATTAAAGTAAATATAAGTGCTTTTAGACCCAGCAGCATCGAAACGATACGCCATTTATTGATCTCTACTTGTTTCCCCCTTTTCTAAATAAGTAAATTGTGATGCAAATAAGTCTCTAAATTGGAAATTCAAAGGCAACTCAGTTGATGAATCCCATTAATTTAATACTAACATTGGTATGAATTGATTCAAAACATGTTTCTTATTTAAGCCAAAGAGAAATGATATAACCATGCCGCCTTGTGAATTGAACTTTACCATAAGCTCAATTGAAACCCGGGATAACGCTTGATTGACACATCAGTTTGTGAATGGGGGCGAATTATGCATCTGAGAAATATAAAGAGTATAATCTGTAAGAGTTAAAAATGATGGATTTCATAGAGAAGAGGAGATAAAGGAGGATGAGATGAAGAATATGTGGCGTGGGAAAGAAGAGATCGAGGAGGGTCAAACATTAAAATATGGATTCAATACACTAACTTGAACGTTTCTGCGAAGTGGGATTAGTGTTTTGTTTAAATAGCATTATATCAAATAAAGTTTCCGTTGGCAAAAGATAATAATTAAGAAGAGTAATAATGATGGTCATGAAGTTTTATTTCGATGATTATGTGATATTCAATTAATTGTTTCAGAAGTATGATGTAGGCCTGAATCGAAGGCCATTGAAGCCATGCTTTGCAGACTAAATTTTACAGTTCTTTTATAATTTCTAGTTGGTCAAGTCATGACTATAGTTGTTTCATGGTGATAAACATATTTGAAGATATTTGTGAATGGTTCTTAATTTCTGAGCAAAAAAGAATGGTTCTTAATTAGATTAAAGAAGAATTTTACAATGGCCTTTGAATTGCAGCCGTAGTTGTGTTGTGGTGGCTGGTGGTCTCAGGAAAATGTGGTTAATGCAATGTGATTGTGGGAAAATATGATGAATTCAGATAATAATTGTTTGATTATTTAATCTGTGTTTTAAAGTGATTTCATTAATGCCCCATTATATTCTCCATATCTTAAATATGCATATTTCATGACCTTCCACTTTTTCAGATTGCATTCTGTTAAGTGTGCTGGTCCTCAAGACTGGAACATCATAAGAATGTGGATTGAATGTTATGGTGGATGTTAGAATAGACCAATAGCAAGTTGTGAGAAGCAAAAAGAACATGGCACCATCCACTAGGCGTATGTTTGGATTAGCAATAAAAGTTGATTTTCTAACATAATTTATGATATACAAGTTAAGTATATGAAAGGAGTTTTATCTCCGTTTGCGTGGACGTGCTTCTCAAACCGCTTTTACAGCTAATAAGAAGGCAACAGTTGATACAGCTGCATGGAATTATCATAGTAATTAGTAGACAAACCCCTGATAGCCACTTGTGGCTTCAGTTTTGGTATATCACCTTTTTCTTTCTTATGTGACATTCCATTTATTGATCTCTTATTCTGTTTCTCAGTGGATTCAAATACTTTAAATTATTTTCTTTTAATTGCCCGTGCCTTCTGCAGCTACAACATTAACAGGGCTACACTTTGTTACTACAACTTTGATGACAATCATACTAAAGTGTCTAAAATTCGTACTTTTTGCGAACATCTCTATTGTGGGAATGAATGTTGGTTTTGTGGGGAACTCGGTTGGATTCTATCAGGTGAGTCGGGCTAAGTTTTAGCTAATAGTCTATCCATTATTAAGTTTTAGCTAATGGTCCATTAATTATTTTATGTGTAGCAGTTAGTCTCCCTGTTTTTAATATAAGAGATATTTATTTAATTTGATTATATTAAAAAAATTGTTAAAGTTAATTAATATACATGTATTTTCTAAAACATCCTAATTAACTTCCTTTACTTTTCCCTCCCGCTCTTCCCTAATTATTATTAAAGGAATATCAATAGGAGCCAATTTGAAAACGATTGATAAATATAAAAATTTAATTTTATATTTAGATACGTCTTATATTAAAAACGTGAGTATTTATAATTTTTAATGATTGGCAGATTGCAAAGTTGAGCATGATTCCAATATCCTGCCTATTGCAAGTTGTCTTTGAAAAGATTCGCTACTCAAGAGATATAAAATATGGGATTAATGTTTCTCATGTTGTAGGAAAAAAATTATCTCATGTCACACACACATGAAATGGTGGGACCCACATATACATATATTATATATGTATATGTGGGTCCCACCATTTCATGTGTGTGTAGAAAGTTTAGTTTTCTCATGCAACATGAGAAAACTAAAACCCATAAAATATATATCATGACTGATTTGTGGTCAATACAACTTAGTAAGGTACTAAGGTTGTTATGGTCCTGCATGTTGGGCCTGGATGATATGCGGACTAGTAACAAAACTTTATGACAGAATCCCTCCATAACCAGGTAAAAAGCGAATCACCCCATAATCATGCCTATAATTCAAAATAGTATAGGTAGTGAAGTAGACATGACCAAAACGTGGGCACGCATGATCAGAATGTGGACGCATTCACTCACTAGAGGCGCGCATTCTAATAGAGGGACCAAAAACCCTAAAGATAATCTCTATAAATAGGAGATTATCCAACAGATACACTCTCTCTATTGATCTATTCTATATTCAATGATCTATTATATATTCAATCTCATTGTGCACACAGTCCACCCCCTTTGGTTATCATCATTTTTGTGTAGGACAGTGATCTTCAGACACTCTATGATATCTTCTCCCTAAGCATCACTGAATAATCTTTCCCTCTTTGGTGTTTTAACCCATAAACACTGAATAATCTTTCTCTCTTTGATGTTTTAACCCATAAACACTACTGACAATACGTTCGATCCAATATAAACTACTCACTAGTGTATTAAGACTAGACACCTGTGTTCTACTACAAAATAAAGGTAAAACTTATAAGTCTCAACACACCCACACACATATATGTGTGCTTATTACCAAAAGCCTCATAGCTTAATGGATTGGATACTCCCTTGTTACTTAGAAGTTGGAGGTTCAATCTTGCATGTTGTTAGTGGCTTCCTTTTATTTTATTTTATTTTTTTAAAAAAAAAATGCTTGTTCAACAATAATTCAGAACTATACGAAGCTTTTCCAAGTAAAACAAAACGCCCTCCGTTTTTTTCCCATTATTCGTCCAAGATTGGCCATATGAGGTAGTCATATACTACGCTGAATGGAAAACCGTAGTATCTTTATTGGGTCGGCCAAAATTTACAGGGTCAAAGTAAATATAGACAAAGTTAGGTAGTCATGATCATGAACTACGTGGGGCAGCGCAGGGCATGCTTAAGAAGCAGCAGCCAAGGGAGGAAGCGCAGGAGGAGCTCCATGGAAGAAGCTGGGAGATTTTTCAGAACCATTTTCTTCCTCTACTTCGTCTTCTGCATCCCAAAGGAAATGAGCATAGGAGGCTAGAACATAACTGCATTCACAAAGTCAAGCTCAGGTTAATTCACACAATAACATGAGCCGTAGAGCAATTGGTTGTTCATAGTATCCTTTGCAAATAACATAAATTATGCATCCAAGGTGGCAAAAAAAACTCAAATGATTCTTACCAGTCATCTGGAGCAGCTTTAACAGCTTCGTTGTAATAGGCCTCGGCTCTTGCAGCATCCTTGTGACCTTCCCAAATCAAGTCTGCAAACATGGATAGTGCGTTTCCATCACTCGGATTTGCCAAAATTGCTCTGCTACAGTATTCTTCTGCTTTGACATAGTCTGCACGAACCTGTGTCACCAAACCAAATTGACATAATTAGACCAAAGTATGCGGATTGCCGCAGGAGGAATTAACATACATGGACTACAGCTAGCTAAGAAGTACAAGCATGAGAGATGATTTAATTTCAATATTCAAATCTTTAATTCGGTGTCGTGTAATATTACAAGAAAAAGTAAATAAGTCAAACTTTGAAGCTCTAGATAGTGTTATGCCTTCCAGCGCTAAAGTTTTATAAAAAGTAAGAAACAAATAGCAACGACATAGCGAAAATTTGATCTCTCTTTAGAAGTACTACAGAGTATGCAAAGAAAGATCTTTTTTCCTTTAGAACGTTATTTCATCAGAACATGAAAACTTGATCGCTGAATAAGCAGAAGAGTACACAACAGACAACGAGCAATAAGACTGTGGATCCAGTGGAAATATTAACCTCAAGCAGAAATAGAAATATCATACAAGAAACCAAACAGAGCCGACAGTAATTTCACACACCTCTTTCAAGTACTTTGCGTAGTTGCTAAGAAGAAGTGGATTCCCTGGATTTGCTTCGATCATTGTCTGGTAATACATGCCAACGCTGTCATTCCCATTATTAGAATCCCAGAACCCCGAACGCCCATAATCTCCGTTGTCCGATCCACCACCTCCGCCTCCATAACTAATCCTTCCACCACCAGCACCACCAATCTCGCCACCGACTAAAACACCCACCTTGCCGCCATCATCCTTGGGACCAACCTCACACTCTTCGTCCAACTCAGAAAACGGAAACAGCCCACCACCAAACGACGCCGTTCTGGAATAAGTACTAAACCTTTTCTCCATCAAGTTCTTCTCCTCGTCTTCAACTGAGAGCCCACCGAGCATCTGAGTGAATGGTTTCTTCTTCGGCACAGAGAGGTCCCGGAGATCCGTCTCCGACAGCGCCCGCGTCATTTTATTGACGGAATCGTCCATCCGAGATAGAGAGCTCGACGAGGCAGACAATGTAATCGAGCGATTTCTTGGAATCTGGTGAACTATTTCTGGTTCGGGAGACGAATCCTTCGAGTGAGGATGCCATGAGTTTAGAATCGGCGTCGATGAACTACGGAGCAGCATCGTAACTTCCTTCGAAATACGAGATCTGATTCCACTGAATCCCTAAAATTCAAACATTTTTCAGGTAGAAATTAGGGGAATGGCTTTACCCAGAAACCAGTCTGGAAGTAAGAACTCAAGTGTCGATGAAGAAGGTGGCGGCCTGATTTTATAATGGGAGAGATGGGCGCTCCGTTAATCGATCTCAGCCGTTGAATATTCATCAAGAGGACACATCGATTCAATTTGCCCACTTAGTCATTGTTATAAAACCGTCAATTCTCTTTCCCTCTCTTTCCCCCCTTGCATCGACGCGGGAGGGAAATTGTTCACGTGAAGTGGGGCCCAGTTGAAACCGTTAGATTTCAGAGACAGAATGAGTGAACGGCTACGATGCATAAACTCTCGTGATTTTTCCATATGGGTCGTCCACATCATCATTCACGGTAATGGGCCTGACAATGAAACTGGAAAATCACGACTATTTATGGGATATTTAGGATTTTAGCTGGTTTTGTAAAAGGCGCACGAAGTTTGCTGGTATTAACGAAGTTGCCATTCTAGGCTATTAATGGTTGAGTTGGCCTGTGGCGGGCCCCAGTACGTGACAGCGGAGCCAAGTGACTCATGATTTCCCCCTCCGGCGGGGCCCGGGGCTTGATTCAACGGTGAAGCCGTGAGCCTGCACGTCGGCGTCACGGGGTCGAGGAATGGGCCGAAATGGCAATTTCTTGGCTCAGCCCCTTTGGGGAGATTATTGCAGGCCCCAACCCGATTCGTGTCGGGGAGCGGCGCAATTTGGAAGGCAGGGATAGTATTGTCATTTTACTTCATGCGCTCTTGTTAGTTAGGGGTCAACATTCAGTCTTTGGGTTCGGTTTTTTTAAAGAAACTGAAAAACACACATTCTTAAAACTAAAACCGAACCGAATTAACAAACATATTTCGGTTCGGTTTTGTAATTAATTCGGTTATTAGGCTTCAGTTGGACCTTATTGTCTCTTTTTTTTTTTGTTTCTTTTTGTTGAAACAGGTTTAGTAACTATTTTTTTTACAATTAACCGAAATATTTTTTTTATTGTGGACCTTCATATCTTACCTACTAATAAGAAAACCGAACCGAAAAACCAAAATACACACAACACTGAATCAATTTTACAAAAACCTCTATATTTCGGTTATTCGATTAAAACCGAATTAATTTTAAAAACACCGAACCGAAATACGTCTATTTTACAAACAAACAAACAAAAAAACTGAAAACCGAATAGCCTTCGGTTCGGTTTGATTTTCGGTTTCGGTTTTGATTTACTCACCCATGTAACTATGAAACACCCAGAAGTTTTTTTGGAAAAATCCATTTTGGGGCCCTTGTAAGAGAAAAAAAATTTAAAAAAGCCTCCAAAATTCTGAAAATACTAGAATAGGCCCCAGGGCATTTTCTGATATAAATTCATTAAAACGTTAACAACTATATTAGCCCCATTAACAACTAAAGTCTTAATGAATTTATACCAAAAAATGTTTTGAGGCCTTTTCTGATATTTTCATAATCTTGGAGCCTTTTTTAAAAAAATTTCTCTTACAAGGACCTTAAAGATGGATTTTCCCAAATTTTTTGTTACCCTGTTTTTATGTCCCTATTGTTGCCTTTCTTGTTTAGGAAATGATCCTGCTCATCGGACAGCTGGTGCTAATCTTCGTGTGAAACTTTATTTTAATATTTTTCTCACGTGCCGAGGCTGAGATTTTTGTACAATTATTTATTTATGTCAATCACAATTTGTTAAGAATAAATCTCGTGCGTGTTATGGTTCGTCCATACATGTATGCTCAACAACTAAGATTTATTCCCTGAAGGAGATGATTTTCTCTATGTATGGCCAGACCAAAAAAAAATATATATATTGTCATGACCTAATTTGCACCTTATAAAAGTTATTATATAATTATTTTATTGTGTTGAACGCACGTGAAGAAAGAGTACAATTAAGGTACATGACGATTATATATAAATGTACATCTCATTATGAACTCTGATTCTATTCTCTATATATTTTTCTGAATATGACACGTGCCTTTACTTTTGTGAACCTGAGGTATTAAAAGTGTTTGGTACCTTCCCTCTGGTAATTTTTTTTTTTTTGGTAACATTAAAACGTTTGGGAGCATCCATAATTCCATATAACTCTTTTTAGTAATAAAATAAGGATTTTCACTTTTTATTTGTTAAAATTTTGAAAAATCCGTAAATACTCTGTGTTTGAAAATTTCATTAGTTAAAATATTTAAGATATTTTTATTCCAAGAAAGTATAATATTATGCAAGATTTCTTGCACATAAAGTATTGGCACTTGAATTCAATTCCTTAATCCTTCTTGCTAATACTACTATTACTTTTAAAGAGGGATTTGTCACCTTATTTTCCTTAAATTTATTCCTTCACCATTAAATTCCTTTTGTCAATTATATATTTTTCTTTAAGCTCAGTAATCCCTCCCCTCCAAAATATAAGACACACCAGCTAAAGAAGATTGGTTAACTGATTGAATGTGTTTTAAATTGATAAAACTCACTTATTGTCCCATTGTTAAAGAATGTGATTTTTCATATATGTATTTAATATTGGTCAGTTCTTTCTCTCTCAGTGGGTAAAAGTAAGGTTTTCAAACGTGCAACTTTAAGTAAACTCGTAACAGTAAGATAAACTCGTATCATTAACTCAGATTATAAACTTGTTAGAATTTATTTTTACTATTAAATAAATATGAATAGTGTAGAATTAAATAATTATAAAATAAAAATAACAACAATTTGATTTAAATATTGTTGAATTTTAAATAATTGAAATTAAATCCATCAACATGCATAATCTATCATATTTCACAAAGAAAATTCTATAAATTTATATTTAAAGCCTTTAAATATGATCAAACCAGAGAAATTAATACAAGTTTAAGGTAAGTTAATACAGTTTTGTAAGCTGTAAACGTAAAAATTGTAGCCTCGGCATACAAACTCGTGAGTTTAACCAAATTAACAATGATAACGAGCTGATCAATGACTCAACTCGATTTTGTAAGTAAAAAACATAAAAACGTTAAACTTAAAGAGTCAATTCGTGAGTTTGATAATAATAAGTAAAAATGAAAAAAAAAACATATTAATTAGATTATTAACCTCTTATGTTTTGAATCAATTTTGTTTCAATTAGACTTTTTTATATTATGGAGTGTTTGATGTACTGAGTGATATTAAATCTACAGCTTACCATAAAATTGGTGCCACTAGCTGCAATAATAATGACACCACTTATATATTTTATAAATTCACAAGCAATAAAGTAAATTAATAGAGATTATGCCAATAAATTATTCTGTGTATGAGGAGATAGTTGAAGTGCTAGTCCATTTTCTGAGGCATAGCTTTAAGTGTAATAAATGGTGGAAGAGGAAAGATTCCACCATATTTGACTCCTTCTGCTTCAATGCTTTCAAAGGCCTTGCAATTTCAGTGACAACCATAAAAGGAAAAAGATGTTTTTCCTTCTTCTTCTTTTTTTATAATATACACAGTAATTTGAGAAATCAGCCACAACGTTATGGTGTATGAATTTTTTTAAAATTTTAAGATTATACTCGTGTATCAATTATATATCGCTATACGACTGTGTTTTTATATATATATATATATATATATATATATATATATATATATATATATATATATATATATATATAAAAGAGTTTAAGATATACTTGCATTATTTATATCTAACACATGGGATGCGTTTTTTTTATTACAAAAAAAGAATTCCATATTATGTAGAGTTTCATTTCGTTAGACTGTTTTTCATATATAAAGTTTCTTTAATTTTTTTTTTCAAGAAAAATATTTTACATTAAATCATTCCCAATTTTCTTCCGAAATTGTTTTTCACATACCCATTCCATCCAAAATATAAGTCATTGGGAAACTAAATGAAACAAATTATTTTCAATTTAAGATCGAGTTAATGAATTAATTGTTTTTCATAATTCTAATGAGGCCATTGAAAGTTATTTACATTTTGGGCAAAATTAATTAATTTATTTTTAATTAGAAGGTCATACACTAATAATATAAGCTTACCAGCAAAATTGAATCTTTAACTTTCCACTGATAGGAAATTTTCCACGCAGTTCCAAGGTTATTAGTGTCGTAGGGATTATTATAATAAAGCCTTTACACAAACACGCAACTAAGAAAGATGCCACTCCGGTCTCTGTTATATGTCCTTTTAACTAATTTTCACTTGATAAGGAGTGACAATAAAGTCTTTAAATAATCAAATATCTATTATAAGTCTATTTCAACTAGTATATTTTACATAGATACATTTTTTCAAGTTTATTATAACGAGTCTCATCGGATGAGTTTTCTTAAAAGAAATATCTTAGGCTCTCTAACTCTGGTAGTTAGTTTTTTTGGATTTGATTTTCCTAATAACTTACGCACGTTATAATAGTGTTTTCATTAAGAGACGTCAGACTAAAATGAGCTACCGGCCGGTGGAGAGGTCTTGACGAAGGGTCTGACAAACAGAAGGTTAAATGAAGTGTTGTAGTATGGAACTATCGAGATGTCATCTTGGTTGACCTTCTTTATATTTATAAATGATTTTTTTTTTCATATGCATCCAATATTATAAGGTATTTAAAAATATTTTTCAGATGTGTCTAATATGTTAAAGTATTTTTTTAACACATTTAGTAGCTGAATATATTTTTTTATATACCTAAAAAAAATATTTCAGTTGCTGAATAAAGCCTGACCGTACATAAATAATCATGGTATTTTGAATGAAGATGAAAGATGCATCCAATGAGAGGGAAGAAATCAGAATATCTTGTGGCACAAATTCAGTGAAGCCAATCATAAATTGTAAGTCTCACAAGGCCCTTTCATGTCATGTCAGTATTCAACATTTTTTCAAATAACAGCTCACTTTGTCCAATCACGGTTTAATTCACATAAGCTGTCATTCGCTACTCCTTTATCATCATTATTAATTAGTGTCATTGTCTGTGCTTTGCCCTTTTTTTATCAACTTGTGCCCCTTTTCTCAATTATTGGTCCAATTTATAAAATGGGTTAATCAACAAAATAATGATGATAAGTTATACACACTAACTCAAGTAGGAAAATTAAATAGGGAAAATTACATTTGGGTCCCAAGGACTAAAATTAATTACAAAAAAGTTCCACACCAAAATCCCATTATAAAAAAGTCCCAATTGAAAAATTCTCAATCTGAATTTACAACTGAAAATGTTATATTAACAACTTAAAAGACCAACAATTGAGAATTTTTGTTGTTAATATAACATTTCCAGTTGTAAATACGGATTGAGAATTTTTCAATTAATTATAAAAAAGTTTCAATGATTTTTTGGGACTTTTTTGTAATAGAATTATGGTACGGGACCTTTTTGTAATTAATTCTGGTCATTGAGATCAGATTGTAATTTTCCCAATTAAATATAAATAGATTTTTCAAATATTAAGAAGCATGCAAAATTTTAATCTTTACAAGTTTGACTTAGAAATATATAATATGACTGCAAAAACTAAATTGATTGGTATTAAAAGATATTAAAACTTATATCCATTTGCTTGTATCATTTAGATCCAATTTTCAAATAAAAAATTGTCATATGTGAATTTTATTCTTAACAATGGTCTAACAGAATATTAAAATTTTATTCATATGAATTTATATTGGAAAGTCACTATGAGGTCTTAAGGACCATAAAAAATTATTAAAAAGTCTCATACCAGGTTTTGATATAAAAAAGCTCCATAGGGACTACATTATGATTATTTTGGAATCTTAAATTACTTTGTTGCCTCATTGTAAAAAATCATAACTTCTTCAGGTAAAAAAATTTAGTTGTCAAAGCACATTCACGCAGTTGTGAAAATAAGCATAAGAACTTGTCAAATTTCGTATCCACATAAGTCTACTTTGACGGCTAGATTCCTACCTAGAGAAGTTATGAAATTTCACATTTTGAATAAATCACAATACAACCCCTATGGACCTTTTTAATAACTTGTTAAAGCGGAGACATTAATTTGTGAAATTTCATAACTTCTCCATATAAGAAAATCAAGTTGTCAAAGTAGGCTCATGTGGATGCGAATTTTGACAAGTTCTTATGCCAATTTTTATAATTGCATGAGCCTACTTTGACAACTAGATTTTTCTACCTAAAGAAATTATGAAATTTCATAATGGGGACAATAAAATAATTTTGCATTACGAATTAATCACAATATAGTCCTTATGGACCTTTTTAATACGGAAATTTGGTATGAAACTTTTTTTTAATAATTTTTTATGGTTTTTGGGACCTCACCTTGATTTTCCTAGTTTTTTTATTAAGTAAATTTCATGTACAAATATATGATTGAAAAATTGGATATAGCGAATATAAATATATAAACTTTCAATTACCAAGGAAATCTACGCTATCTCACATAAGCTGTCATTTGCCACACCTTTATCATCATTATTAATTAGTGTCATTGTCTGTGATTTGCCCTTTTTTATCAACTTGTGCCCCTTTTCTCAATTATTGGTCCCATTGATAAAATGGGTTAATCAACAAAATAATGATGATAAGTTATACACACTAACTCAAGTAGGAAAATTAAATATAAATAGATTTTCCAAACATTAAGAAGCTTGCAAAATTTTAATGTTTACAAGTTTGACTTACAAATATATAGTATGACTGAAAAAACTACATTGATTGGTATTAAAAGATATTAAAACTTATATCCATTTGCTTATATAATTTAGATCCAATTTTCAAATAAAAAATTGTCATATGTGAATTTTATTCTTAACAATGGTCTAACAGAATATTAAAATTTTATTCACATGAATTTATATTGCAAAATCACTATGAGGTCTTAAGAACTATAACAAATTATAAAAAAGTCTCATACCAAATTTCATATAAAAAAGGCCCATAGGGATTGTATTACGATTATTTTGGAATGTGAAATTACTTTATTGCCCCATTGTGAAATTTTATAACTTTTTCAGATAGAAAAATTTAATTGCCAAAGTAAATTCATGCAATTGTAAAAATAGGCATAAGAATTTGTCAAATTTTGCATCCGCATAAACCTACTTTGACAACTAGATTTCTTATATATATAGAGAAGTTATGAAATTTCATAAGTTAATGTCTCAACTTTCACAATTGCATATGCGAATTTTGATAAGTTCTTATATCTATTTTCACAATTACATGAGCCTACTTTAACAACTACATTTTCCCAACTGGAAAAGTTATGAAATTTCACATTTTGAATTGCAGCCCCTATGGACCTTTCAAATAACTTGTGGAAGTTGAGACATTAACTTGTAAACTTTCATAATTTTTCTAAGTAAGAAAATCTAGTCGTCAAATAAGACTCATGTGAATGCGGATTTTGACGAGTTTTTATACCTATTTTAATGACTACATAAACCTACTTTGACAACTAAATTTTCCTCCCCAAAGAAGTTATGAAATTTTACAATTGGGGCAATAAAGTAATTTCACATTCCGAATTAATCACCATATAGTCCTCTATGGATCTTTTTAATATAGAAATTGGGTATGAGACTTTTTTTATAATTTTTTATGGTCTTTGGAACTTCACCGTGATTTTCCTAATTCTTATTATTAAGTAAATTTTGAGTGCAAATATATGATTGAAAAATTGGATATAGTGCATATTAACAAATAAACTTTCAATTACCAAGTAAATCTACACCACCTCACAGTACTTGGCTCCCTTCTTTCCTAACAAAGGCCAGGCATCTTCTCTTCCCTTTTTATCGATATTTTTTGCAGGTGCATTTTATTTATAAAGAATGTCAAAAAATTTAGACCACACTAGATAAGAGGCCATCCCATTATGATATTTTTTTTTCTCTTAGATATCATTTTCTTGTCCATTAGAGCATGAAAAAATCGAGGCAAAAAAAAAAAAAAAACAAGAAGAAGAAGAAGGGAAGAAAAATCTTGTACCAGATATGGAGTACCCGTTGGCACGACTTGCCAGTTCTTTTGAGTATTTGCACCTCACTAATAGATCCATGGTTCGTATCTGGTACCCTATGATTATTACATTGGCATGACTTACTGGATTTTTTGCTTCAAGTATGTATCTCATTCTCATGTCATTTGGATCAGAAAAATCAAATTTTGAAATTTTCTTAACTTCAATCTGACAAATATTTTTGTCCGTTTTGGTCAAACAAATCCTAAAACCAACCAAGCAACACCAGACAACTCTAACCCAAACAATCCACAAACACATAAGCCTCCTCCGATGTTAATTACAGGGTCCTTTTTAACTAATTTGTAGACTTTAAATGATTGTTTTTAATTAAATATCTAGAAAATTTGCAACACTGTTTCAAAAATAACCTTACTATTTAATTATTAAAATTTAATATGTAGAAATAAAAATACCCTAATTGTATTTTTTTAAAAAAAAAACCTCGTAAATAGAGGTATTATGAAAAAGAAAGAATTACACCCTGTTATGGAACACAAGAAAGAATTGGATCTTGTATTTTAGATATGTTAAATCCCAAATAAATACTAACAAGCTTTTAGTTGAGGTAGCAAGCAACCTCAAAAACCCTTTACTTTTTAAGTTCTCAAAGGGATTATACCTTTGATCAAATAAAAAAGACAAGAAAGAATAACTCTTAGATTTTAACCAAAAGAAATATTACAAGTCTTATAAGTTGTTAATGGTAATTAATTCCTGTTCACTTCCCACACTAATCTAATATTATTTTCCTTGATATGACCTAAAAGTTATTTTCCTGTGTGTTTAGACGAGAGTTAGTAACAAAGTGGAGCAGCCCGTGAAATTGAAGTGGCAAGGCCCAGTTCATAAGAGTGAGATTAAGTCCATTGAAAACTTGAACCAAGCTTGCCAGTTACTTACACAAGGAGTACAGGCAATGCCTATAGAGACGTGGATCTAAATATACCCCAAATAATAAAGCTACAAACTTTGTCAAAGTTCATAGAGCTTGTTACCACACTTGCATTTCCATGAGAGAAGATAGTATCCCGCACGATCTCTCTGACCAACTGATTCTTCTGCCATCTCTGATCTGTGGCGTGCAGAGATCACCAAAGCTAACCTGCAAGGATTACACCCAAAGCACTTGTTCATACACCCTGGAGGCCTTGATCCCAATACCACTTTCTCCTCGTTCATTCCTTCTCCAGAATCTGATCTCTCTGCCAAAACATACACACATACACTTACTTTATAGCTAAAAAACTAGAAAGTAGGAAACCCCTGAAGCATAATTTGATGATTGACGCCTTTGTTTTTCAATTACCTGAAATACAAGGAAAGGGTAGTGTGAGAGAGATGATGAGAATCAGAACCAGGATGAGTGAAGAGGTCTTCTTCAGGTTTAACCCATTAGGGTGCGTTTTCGGGGAACCCATTTGTCCATAAAAGAAGAAGAAGCATATGGGTCAGTTTTTAATAAAGGGTTTCAGGCAATGAAAGCAAGAAAGAAAGACCTTGATATTAAAGTTTTTGTCTTTTGAGTTACATGTGCTGCTTTGGTTATCAGTTTGAATGACTCGAGTCAGAGTTTTCTTTCATCTTTTGCTGCCTCCTGAAATGAAATGACTACCCGAGGCTGTCTTTTTTAAATAATTCAAGTACTATACTCACTCTCTCTTTCTTTTGTCACGATACAACGCAATACATAGGCTTAAACTATAGACATATTACTTCATTTGCCTTTACCTCTGCCTCTGAGTGTTATTATTAAACTAATAAGTATAATGTCAGTGTTTAACCTGTGTGAAACATATCCATCAGACCTATTTATTCAGATCACGGTCAACTGCTGCTGCAACAGTCTTTGTTGATGAAAACCATATCATCATCATCGCATTTAATGCTGCCACTTTGTTAAGCGTTCTGTTCTTTTGAAAACCAGAAAGTTTAAAGTCATAACAATGGTTAATGACAGAAAGTCAGTCCAAACATATTGTCCATTCTAGATGACCACTACTTGGGAAATCCCAATTTGTTCTGTTCTATAAGGTATATGCTTCAGCCTCTTACAGAAAAACTATTTATTCGATTTTCTACCTCAAAGGACTTGGATATTATATGTAGATGCTAAAGACTTGGAGTGAATTTGATTTGTATGATGTATCACGCGTATGATTGTCACGGTTTTGCAAGTCCTACTTGGAGAGGAGAGACATTCATACATATGAAAACAGAGTCAGACTTTCAGATGACTCTTGATTCATACTACTTCTGCTCTTATAAGAAGAAGAAGAAAGACTTGCCTGTAAAAAGATCCCTTCATTACAAACAGTCGTAGTCTAGACCAAAACTGAAACGAAACCAATCATGGTCTTGAAAGTGGAAATGATAAAAACATGATACTAACATATAAACTAGCTTGAAATCTTGCGGCGGCACAAAGGACAGGTATTTTGCTTGCTGAACCACTTGAGGATGCAATTAAGGTGATACACATGACCACAAGGTTTAGGAATTTGAACTGCCTCTTCTTCTTCTTGTCTTTTATTTGATAGAATGTCCTGGAAACATGGAACACAATGTAGGCACTTCAATTCTAACCTTTTCTAAACTCTCTATTGACTTTTGAGTTGCAGGATTCACCATTATTACTGCTTCTTCCATCTCATCATCGTCCATGTCTGAATCATAAGAAGCTAGTAATATTGTCGTCTCCACTCCTTCATTATCCAAAAGCATAAGTAGAACCGTTTCACTACGAACTTGCCCATTTAAGTCGAATTGATTCGACATGGTTATCTTGGAAGGGAACAATATGTGATGAGCTTGCTAAGTACAAAATCCAAAAGAAGTTAGTCAGTGTTAGAACAAGAAGCAAATACATCAAACTTTCAAATTTGGCTAAGGATTGTTGAATATCAATGTAATTGGATTTGTTTGGATGATAACAATGTGATAATGCTGTTATTCTAACTTGTTTTGATCTGATTAGATAAAAACATACTGTATTAAGCACATAAAGGCTAAGTATTCAAGTCTTTTCCTATTATCAAGTGTTCTTATGATAAACATATAACTAGCTGCAAAGGCTCAGTTTTTTGCAAAAACAAAGGAAAAAGAAAAGGAAACAAAAATAAAGGGACTGCGAGTCAGTTATATAAAAACCATTGATTAGGGTTAGGGATGGAAATAGGTCAGACCTCTATCAGGCAGCCTACGGCTTGGCCTATTTAGGGCCTGGTATGGCCTGACATGTTTATTAAAAAAGTCAGGCCAAGGCCTATTTAAAGACCTAAATATGTAAATAGGCCAGGGTTTTTTTGTTAAGGCCTGGTCTGTTTTCATATTAAATAAATATAATAATATTTATATCATATAAATAACACAATTTTAATTTTTTTTTTCATTCTTATATTCTAATTTTAAGTATAATTAGGTAATTATAGTTTTATACATATTATTATATTAATTAATTATGATTTTTAAGGCTTGTAATATGAGGCTTTTTTAAAGGCCTACATCGTAAGTAAGCCTTTAAAAAGGCTTCAAGCCTAATCAGGCCTTATGAAGGCTCAGGCCTGAGCCTAAAGAAAAGCCTGTATTCAGGCTCAAGCCCGAGCCTAAAGAAAAGCCTGTATTCAAGCTCAGGCCTTTCCCCTCTATTACAGGCTTAGGCCTATTTAGCTAAAGTCTGGCCTATTTCCATCCCTAAATGAAGGGAATTTTTTTTTTTTAAACATACAACTATCTAGTAAGATCAGAACCCAAAAATACTTATCAGACACAATTTTGATGTGTTGGTGAGTCTACTCAATTATTTTTAATCTTACGTAGTTAATACAGCGGAAACATAAAAATTGCAGTAATTGCTTACATGGAGTTCAGAGATGGCTGGGTGTGGTGTTGCCGGCAGCCGCCCTGAGGTCCAAGGGGGATTCAGGGACTGAAAAAGGAGGCGAAATTTTATAGAGTAATATTTATTAATAGGGTATATTTCACTAAATCTGTTTATTGTCAACTTGGGGAAATTACCAACAAATAAAATTATTCGTTTATGGATAATATTTATTTTAATCAATAATATAATTAACTTTCCCAATATAAATTGAATTATTTAAACAATAATAGGTATTGAAATTGGAATGCATCACTATCAAAAAGATGGAGAGGACGCAGTCATGTCAAACACAAATGGAGCAGAGTGATCTTCTATCCACAAACCCATCTCTAGGGGTCTTATATATTTGTTCAATTATTTGTCCATTATAAAGGAAATTATACTGTTATAATTGAAGAATAGTGTGTCATGGTTTATAATTGCAGAAAGCAATTGATTAAAATAGAGTGGGCTTGTAAAAAGGATGGGGTGTATCATATTTTATAGTTTAATATCATTATTAGTGTTTATAATTTAATTAAATTTTAGTTTTAAATACTACAATTCAAATGATTGGTTTTAGTTTCTTTAGTTTCATAAGGTGATATGAGTTTATATATAAAAATTAAAATATAGAATTATTAAAAATATAGGGACACACGGTTACTCTGAGACAAAATCATTTTGGAATTATGGAGGCCAAACTTAACAATTTAAAACTATAAAAAACTAAAATAAAAATTTGATCAAAAGGTAAATATCACCAATAACTAGTTTATATTGCATTGCAAGAAAGAATGAAGACAGATGCCATTGAATTTAAGGGCTAAGTAGTAAATCCGTTATGAAAGTTAAAGAGTAATATTGTATTGAAAGTTTTTTCAAGTTTAATTTTGGTCTGGAAGTGTAAAAACATAGCAATGTTGTCATTCTCCGTTAAAAAACTAACGTTGGTCGTTAAAAAATTGACATTAACTGTTAAATTTTTAACAGAAAGGGCAACATTGCTACTTTTTTAGACTTCTGGGGCAACATTGAGTTTAAAAAAACTTCCAGGGTAATATTATTTTCGGACGTATACTTTCAGAACGGATTTACTGCTTAACCCTTTAATTTAAGGGATTAATGTTTTTCATGTTGTATGAGAAATATTATCTTATGTCACACATACATAAAATGGTGGAACTCACACATACACACATTATATATGAATTCATATATATATGTGGGTCTTACCATTTCATGTGTGTGTAAGAAATTTAGTTTTCTGATATAACATGAGAAAATTAAAACCTTTAATTTAATTCCATCGTGAATACAATACAGAATATTTTTATTTTTAAACTCAAAAAAAAAAAAAAAGATGAGGAACATATGTACGTATGTTTGGAGAAGTGCAGAGACAAGTCAGAGAGATTCTTGGAGTAATAAGATTTGAAACAAACTAAGTGGTGGCGTCATTTCAATGTTTCTTTCTTGTTCTTGTTCCCCTCTTTCACTTTGTTTGTTTGTTTTTTTTGGTTATTATAAAATTGGCACAAGCGATTTTTTTTTTTTTTGTTGCTCAACAGCACAAGCGATTGATTACTTCAAAACTACTCAAAAGAGCACTAATAAAATGCGTAGCATCTTAGCCGTGACAAACAACACATGCACTAAATCTTTTCAGATGGACTTCTCAAGGTTAGAGATGATCATCTCAAAAGATCTCTTGATCCCTATACCAAGATTCATACAAAGCAAATCAAGATTTCAATCCAAAAGGTTCTATTTATTGTAATGTTTCATGAGATTTGAAGTCTACTAATAAGATTTAAGGTTGATACCATATTTGGTCCTTTTAACTTTATTTTAATTTTGTTTTTAGTCTCTTAAGTTTCAAGTTATTTATTTTAATTCCTTTAAAGATAAAATAATCTAAATTTTTATTAAATTATAGAGATCAATGTAATGTTTTGAATGAATTGAAATTTAAAAAATCAAATATTATATTAATCCTTAAATTTATAAACTCTTTACTTAAAAGAGAAAAAAAGACAAAAAAAGAGAATTCAGAAACAGAAGAGAGCCAAAGGGACGAAAGCAGGCAAAATCCCTCATTAGGATACTACTCTATAGTCTATATAGGTAGGCCTGGGAAAGGGAGTGAAAGTGATACTGCAAAATTATATACAGAGAGTCAGTACTTATGATCTGAAAACTGCAGATAGTAGGTAGAAGCAGACTCAGTCAGTGTTTGCCTTTTATGAGAAAGTAAATGCAAGTTACCCTAATTTTCAACTCCACATTCTTTCTTGCAACAAAAACAAAATTTTTAAAAAATATGGGACCAACGGTTCGGGCAGGGTTTAAACCCTGATTACAAAAGTTGGATAACCAGCGTCATACCACTGCGCTACACTAGCGCTTGGTACAAAAACAAAATTTTGGTGCCGCTATATATTATTATCTCTCATGATTATGTGTTTTATTTTTTGGAAGAGAATGTATTATTAGATCAAATATTGGCTTATAACTTATAAAAATTAACTTGGACAAAAATAATGAGTGTCAATACTTTAAGGTAGTCCTAATTATACAACTGGGTTAATCTTTTTTTTTAGAGATTAAAAAAGTTAAATAAATTATTTAATCATATGATATATTGTGTATCCTTATATTATCTATCAATTTATTAGTCAAACTAATTAATTTTAAAAAAATAAAAATAAAATACTCTAAAATAATTTAATTAACTTTTTTAATTTCTCTAAAATAGTTAACTTGATCTTATAATTAAGAACAGAGAGGATAACTAATTTAATTTCTTTACCCACCCAACAAAATCAAATAGGTCTTATATTACACTTTTAAACATCCCTTTTTTTTAACTTTAGATACATAACAAGAAAAGATCACCTACCTGTAACAAAGGGTTGTTGCTCTTTCCTCTAAAGATGCAACAACCAACTACTCTTATTAAATACCCATGCACTCCCACCTTACTTCAATTTTCAACATCTTCCCTTCCCGACTTTTTCTACCCCACTCTCATTAAAAGTACTTTATATAATTGGGTTTTAGTTTTCCCATGTTACATGAGAAAAAAAATATTTTTACACACACATGAAATGATGGGACCTATATATACATATATAAATTCATATATATACATGTAGGTCACATCATTTTATGTGTTTGTAACATGAGAAAATGTTTTTCCTACAACATGAGAAATTGTTTTCCCTTATATAATTTACAACAAAAGGAAGAGATTACAATAATGGAAAAGGCCATAAGGGTAATAAGAAGTAGTTATTATATCATATAGTACGTTCAACAAAGTGGTGTGCAGAGTACAATTTATAAAGTAGATAAGCCTGAAAAAACAAGGACTTGATTAAAAAAAATAACCCCAAAACAAGGGTTATTGTGGCAGACTCCAGGTGAAGGAACTGCCACCATCAAAGCCCTTGAATACAAGGCACCTAGCCTTAACTTACCCACACAACCACATAGTGTAAACTCAGAAGACGGACCCTTTTTTTTTTTGCTCAGAAAGAAGACGGACCCTTTAAAAGACAAGAGAAACTACATTGACATTAACCTTTAAGAACAAAGGAACTAAGCTTAAGTATGGACATAGAAGCTAAGCTAAAACAATCATTATACAACATCCAGCAAAACAAAGTAAGACATCACATAAAACAATGCGTTGTCCACAAGTGGAGACCAAACCACCAACCAGGACTTGATATCTGTGTTTGTAGGGAACCATAGCCTTTAAACAGTGCAGCCTCTTGCTAGAGAGAGGCCCAAAGGGTTGAAACAAGCAATTCAAGGGGGAAGAAATGCCTGCAAAAAAGAGGTTCACTGGAAAACAACCACGTCCTCAAACCGCCAACCTAGACCACTTGAGATAAGCATATCAGCCCAAAAAGTATGCCGAATGTGACCAGCTCACTGGCCGTGAGTTGATCATTATGTGCTTCATACATGTACTGTCTATTCTTCTGAGTTTCTACTTCCAAGTTCAAAGCCTTCTTCTATAATAAGCATCCTTATCGGATCCAGCAGATGCAGTAGTTGTTACTATATTCATTAAGCCAGAATATCACATCTCCACAAGCTCTCCATCAACGACTCGATTTTGCTCCTTCCAATTGACTTGCAGTTTTGAATATTCAACCCCTCCAAGGTGCGGCCCAATTTTTTAATGAAAGGGACACTATGGTTTGATATATCATAACAGCCTGAGAGGGAAAGAACTTGCAGACTAAGATGCTTGGCACCAGAAAGAACAGCTAAACCCATGTCAGTGATTGCAGACTTTGACACATCCAGATCATTTAAAAGCAGGCAGTCACTTGCAATTGCAGCCAAGCTTGCATCGGTAATCTTCATGCAGCCATCAAGATTCAGCAGTTCAAGTGTTCCACCATGTAGCCTTGCCAAGGCTGAAACTATGTTATCGGTCAAGTTCCAACAGCCAGTAAGGTTCACCTTGACAAGTCCTGCCTCGCAGTCCTCCAAAAGAGGGAGAAGACCAGCATCAGTTATGCCATAAAGCCCGGTGAGATCAATATGCTGAAGTTGAGGGCATAACTTCCCAACCATGGCCAGACTTGCACTACCGAAACCGGGGCAGTGTTTTATGGTGAGAGATCGAAGAGACATGCAAGGAGAAAGCATAGATTCTTCCATATCTATATCTTTAATTCCCTTGCACTTCACAAGTGAGAGAGACTTCAATTTTGATTTGAGATCTGAAAGGGCAACAATAATCCCAGACTGGGTGATTCTGCTACACTCATCCAAGTGCAAGCTCTCAAGAGATCCTGCAGTTTTGGCAAATGCTACTAGCCCATTGTCAGATACAAAGTAACACTTTCGAAGGCAGATCTGCTTCAGGTTGCTGCAACCTTTACCTATGCCTTCAATGCTTGCATCAGTTACCCATTGGCAGGAAGTAATTGTAAGTGAAATCAATTTCTGCAGACCCTGAGCAACCCCCATGAGCCAAAAGCCCTTTTCACTGACATTTCGGAGGTCACTGAGAGCCAAATTTGTAATTGATTTTCCATAATGGCCAATGACAGCCAGAGAGAAATCAGTAATGTTCAAAGACTGAAGCTTCACTTTCGATAGGTTGGAGGCTGATGCTAACAGACTTGAAACTCCATGATCTGCAACAAGAGGGCAACCCTTGATAGAGATGCACTGTAAGTTGGGGCAGAACTTTGCAACAGCCTGTAGTCCCTCATTTCCAATCTTTCGACATGATTCAATATTTAAGGTAGTCAAATTGGGGCATCCCTCAGCTATGGCAATCAAACTCTTGTTACTAATAGACGAAATCTGGCACAAATCAAGCTTCTCCAACATATGGCATCCTTTTGCTATCTCAATAAGGCCCTCATCCCCAACAGAAGATACATTCCATAAAGAAAGTGATCTAAGGGAAGGGCAGCCACGACCAACAGCTGAGAGGCCAACGGCAGTGACACCACATCCAGAGTCGTTTCCTTTGATAGAGAGTTTCCCCAGTCCACCACGGCCACTAGTCCCGACCACTATTGCAGCCAGTCTTATATCATTTGCTTTCCTTCCTTCCAAACACCTTGTAAGGTAGCCATCATCGCCTTCACTATCTCGACCCTCGTTGGCCAGGTTCAGTTTGATATCAGATGAAGCAGGCTTGCAGATTTCGGCTTTGCTGATACCGCTCATGAGCATAAGCCATCTCTTAGATACACTAGCGCACGAGGTTCTTTCTTTGCCACCGGGGAGCCTCCTGAATATCTCAAATAGGCATTCATCAGGAAGGATTTCAATAGTAGGCTTTTGACCTTGCTCAGACTCAAGAGTTTCATACTTAAAAGGGGCCCTGATCCGAGCTCGCTTGATAGGAGGATAGTAAACATCGAAGTTCGAAGCAATAGCATATAACCTACCCAAATCCATAGGATAAAGGTCATCATCACCTGAAAAACCGATTCAAAAAATCAGCCACATACAAATGGATCCCAATCCTGGAATATTCAACCAGAAGCATCTCATAATTTATCCCACGTATAACAATAGGATTTAAACACTCAATACATTATAACCAGTGCATTTATTTACTCAGTTACACACATAGAAGTAGATTCAATTTCACTCCCTTTTCAACGGATTCTTATTACAAGGACAAGCTCTAGGAGTATTCATATACATGCAAACAAATGTCGATATCAGTTGAGATAGATATTAGCTTTTCCTGAATTTAACACGCAATGAGCAACAGATGGGTGATCCCGTTTTTTAAAATGGGGAAAGCTAAATGCAATTTCTTTACGAGGTTTTTTTCCCATCCGAATAGAAAAATCCACAAGAAACTCATGAAGAATCCAAACTTGGCAGCATGCATATGAACCGTCAATGGATTCAAAATTCAAGACACCTGACAAAAATAAGAAGGCGTACCACTGTAATTGACGAGGGCAGGCATGAGTACAACAGCAAGACAAAGCACGAGAATCCAAGCTCCAAAAACTGAAACCTCTCAAAAAGGATCGACAGAAGCACAAGAAAGAAGACGATGAGAAGGTGAATGAGAAGAAGGATCAAGAACATTTAGAGAAGAGGAACCCCACAAAAGAGCAGGGCAAAAAAGCAGCCTTTTAAAGAGCATAAAATGGAGTTGAATGAGAAATAATGTATGAGGGCGAAGTTTTTATATTGGAAAAGGAAGAAACAGAGGTGTCGTCAATAGCTTCATTTCCCCTTCCCCCTGTCTTACCCAGGGGAATGCTACATGCATTGAACCTTTTCACAAAACCAGACGTTGAAAATACAATACCACGAACCGCTTCTCTCTCTCAATGTGAAAAAAAGAAATTAAAATGATGGAAAAATACTTAATGTTAAAAACCCCAAAATATTTCGTAAATTAACAAAAAAATAAAATAAATAAGTAATCTAGTAAGAATATAGAATTTTGTTGATAACTTGAATATAAGAATTAGTAATTTAGATGCAGAAATTGACAACTTGAGTTCTTTAAATTATCACTATGTACTATATTATTGACACTTAAAATTTAAAATCTCAAATTCTTGTCAGATCACTTATTCCCTTTACTAATTTAATAGACGCTTTGAAGTATTTATAATTTAAATGGGATTTTTTTTGTCATTTTCTCCTATTTTTAAGCACTTAATTATCTTATTATTTCTGTAAGGACTTTTCCTATTGTGCTTGACTTTATTAGATGCATGATAACTTTTAACCGCCACCTTGTTAAGGCTCCATTAGAACCTTCTAACAACCACTTTTAAGGACACAAGTTTTACAGATACAATGAGCAGTGCATGTAATTAACTATAAAATGCATGAACAAATCTGTGTCTTATGTATGTACACTGTTTGATTAAGAAAGAAAACAACTTTTTTAAAACAATTAACAAAATTTTAATGGTTTATTAGTTCAGTGACAATTGGCAACTTGGCAGCATGGAGAATGAAAAGGAAATTAATTAAAAGCTTTGAATTCAGTGGAGGTGGTGATAATGAGATATCTGGAAGAAATCAGATTAAAAAACTGGACAAGAGGGCCAAGTGTAAGGTCCAATGGTTCATCTGATTCAAGTTGGATTAAATGTATTTAGTCATTGATTTGGGAAAAGAAATAAAAAAAAAAAGTTCAATTTTTTATTTTTAGAAAAAAAAGATAATATGTTGGCTCTCCTAAGGCTAACAGATTCATTAATTGAATGTATCTCTATTCTGTAATTAACTTTATTTATTTGGATGTACCTGTAAGATAATAAATCTGCATTATAAATAAGTTTGGATTTTAGATTTCATATGTATGCCCATGGTTTTACTCTTGTGTATTCATTTCAGATTTTGTCAAAAAGAAAAGAAACTGCAGGGTCCTTTTTTATTTAAGATTTTATGAACTTTTTAGCTTAATCTAAGGAAAAACACTTAACCTAATGACTAGCAAAGATACGCTGCACAATCTTCAAATTAAATTTTTTCTTTTTTTTTTATTTTTAAATTTTATAGATTGAATTGTTTGTTCATCAGCTGAATCTTGGGGGAAAAAGAAAAGAAAAGATTCCAAGGATTTTTTCTTTTCCTTTTCTTTTGGCGTATATTTTCCCAGTTACCAAACACAACTATTGTGAAAAACAGAGGGTGGGACAGAAAACATCATAAAAAAGGAAGTTGTTTGGGTTGGCTCTCAAATCCTACAACAGCTAGTGAGCTGTTTCAATCATTAATTAAAACCAGATTATGTTCCTATTTATTACTTTTAAATTAGCTAACTTACATAAATAAAAAATATTCAGTATCTCTAAAATTATGTTATCCCATTATAAATACCCTTCCTCTATGTTTGGTTTGAGGGAAGGGTGTGGGAGGGAGCAGAAGGGAAATTTTTTTTAAAAGTATACTGACCAAATTGTCATTAATGAAGAGAATATTCTTTTTTATTAAGAGTATATTTTAGGAATATTAAAAATTTGTTATAGGTAATTTTGTAAAGATGAGAGAGAAAATTTCTCTCTCAACTTTCCTTCCTACACCCTTCCCTCAAACCAAACACAGTGTAAGTGTTCTTTCTTTCACACATACTCTCCTTTTCTATTAAACTCTCTTTAGAAAAAGACATTTTTTTTTTTTTAAAACTTACTCTCTGCCGTTTATAATATAAAACACTTTAACTAATTTATCATAATAAAAAATGGTAACAGTTAACTTATTAAATTCATCTTAAATTCAAAGACATTTTCAACTTTCTAAAACTCTCTAAAGTTTATCTTAGGAAAAAATCATCCAATAAACAGGAACACCAAAACTTTCTAAAGTTTATCTTATAAAAAGTTCAGAGAAGTCTCGTTTTTTTTATAAAAAAAAATCAAAATAAATAATATCATCAATTTATCGTAAAACCTTAAGGCAATCAAAATACATTAAGCACATTTTTAATTATTTTATTTCATTTTTAAGTTTAAACATATTTTTCTATTAAGGTTTAAACATTTTTCATGGGAGATTAGTGTTAAGATATGCACACACGGCCGATAAAAAAAAGACACAAACACGCATCTTCATATTCTAGAAAAAAGTAGTACTGTGCTATATATCTTGTCTAAAAAAAGAGGAAATAAGGAAAAGACAAATTAAAGAGTTTAATTGCGGCTAACAAGTCTCAAATTGTCAATATATATTAAAATTGTTAATTTGTATTCATAATTTTAGAATCACAATTAACAATTTCAATATATATATATATTTATAACATGGGCTCTCAAATGTTGTCAGAGTCATATTGGTCATTTGTAAATATTTGTAATATTGGACCCCCTTATTTATTTTTTTTCCCTATTTTAACAAAATTTTTCTGGGATTTCCCAAATAAAGGGGCAACGAACTCATTCATCTTTTCCAAAAGGAAAAAACACAAAACTAAAGTGCAATTGATAATTTGTGTTTATAATCTTGCTATCAGATGCTAACCTCAGAATCAATGTTTCATCTTAATTAAATTTGGGAGTAATTTTCGTGTTAGATGGGAAATTAATATTGATATAATCCCAATTGGCCCCAAATAAATAGATTGATATGACCTGTCCAATAAGCATTTCCAGCAATGATACATCTAATTTTTTGCGCGAAATACAGTTATTATATTAGCAAAAATAGAGAATAAACTAAAATTAAAAGTAGTAAATAGAGCATGTTTGGGAGAGCTTGTATGAGGAGCTTATGGAGTTTATCATAAGTGCTTATGAGTTTTTTCTTAAAAATTTTTTGTTTGGGTGAAAAAAGTTAGCAAAAGATCTTATGGCTAAATTTGAGCTTATTTCAAAAGTTACAATTCCTAGCTTATGGTAACTTATGGATAAGAGCTTATGATAAACTCTTATGATAGTTTCTTAGTTACTTATATAATATTTTTATTTGATTAAATTATGTATTTTAGTATTGTCAAATTTTGTAATTAACATTTTTCATATTTTTGTTAATTTTGATTTTATTTTTTTCTTATAATTATCTCAAAAGTCATTTATCCATAAGTCATTTCAAACAAGTTTGTATCCAATCAGATTTTTCCATAAGCTACTTATGCAACCACCCATTCAAACATAAATCACATTTTACAATCGGACTTTTACCCAATCGGACTTTTCCATAAGTCCGATTGCCCACCAATATCCCAAACAAGCCTATTTATGACATATAAATAATTAAATACAATTTTGATATAATAATATCAATACATATATGACAATCAAAATTAAATCAATACATATAAAATTTGTAAGGAAGGAAATAAAATTTATTTTTCAGAATCTCACATCAAATTCATCTTTAATTATGGGGATAATAGGGAGTAATTTTCATTTTAAACTAACATTATATATGACATTTCTTTAAACACTCCCCTAATGTAGAGTATACACTTAAGGACGTGATTAAAATAAAAATGAGGGGATAAAATGGGGGGTAAGGGATAGAAATTACCTTTTTTAAGTTTTATATAAATATATTCTTCATTAATGATTTAGTTGATATTCTTTAGGGGATACAGGGATTAGAGGAAAAAGGGGTAAAATGAAGGGACCATAGTGAAAGAATTTGATGGTACTCATCTCAAAGACTTTTTCAAGTTTTTGATTACCCAACCAGACATTCAATGAATTTTAATTAGGAAAAAGATAAGAAAATTTCATTTAAACTTTAAACTTTAAATAAGTATTTTTTATTAAAATGAGTTGTTAATTGCTATATTGATATAATTAATATCTATATTTTTATGAACAACATGACTGAGATTTTGAAATTCAAGTTGTGGTACTTTTATACTTGGTGTTGGTGAGTCTTATAGTTTATTGAAATACATGCATGGCTCAAAATTAAGGACATAGATTTTCATTATTTCCTGATTTAAAAAATAATGATAAGATTTCAATTTTACACGAAATTAAATTGAACAACGAACATATTCATGATAGTTTCCAATACGTAACACTGAATGTTGAACTTTTCACGAAAACATTAATTTTTCTCTGTCTTATGATGCATGAAGATTATCTTATTTTTATAGCGCACTCAAATTATTATATGAAAGTCTGTGGTTAAGTTTTTTATTTTTATTTTGCCAGGAGATGTTTAATCATCCGAACTAAATTTTGATCAGATGGGTTATGTTTTAATATTTTTTTTATTTAAAATGCCATCATATTTCAAATTGATAATTGGAAAAAATTATTTGCCAAAAAACAAATGTATCAATATTATTTATATAAATATGTATATAATATTTCCTAGTTCAAGTTAGCTTATGTGACAAGAGTAGGGTGGGTGTTATTAGTATACAAATGAACGTTCAAAGTTCAGACACTCTTATTTAATTTAAAAAATGCATATAATCTTTGGAAAGATATATTAATCTATATATAAGAACAAGAACCATTATTAGTTTGGACTATGCATGTAATGATTGTTTGATTAAAATTAATACAATTAAACACATTTTAATTTAGATTGTTTAATTTGCATTTAAACAATTTATCAATCATCATCATAGATTAACATCCATGGTACTCATCATCTCATGATAAACGAGCACTGAATCTAAATTAGCACTTGATGACATTTTGTTTATTTTCTAATAATACGATTAAGATTATATATATGTCTCATTTAATTTACATAATGACTTTGACATTTTTATATTTATGTGTGAGTGTGTATATGTGCTTGATGATCACATCGGGCACTAAACTGAGAAAATTATTCACAGAGCAATTTCCACTGAGAAGTGGTTAAAAAAGAAGTGAGCATTGAAAAATAAAAAAAACAATTAAAAAAATGATAAAGAGGAGGTTGGGATCAATGAATCTAAGCCTGATGATGCCAACCCCTTTGGCTTTTTCTTTGTTTAGATAATCAGTTGAGGTAATTAAATTGGAATGAAGTGGAAGCTAAGTTTTGTTAATTATGTGAAGACAAATGAAAAGTGAATGTGTGACATTGAGAGTGTTAATTTTCTGTTTATGTGTAAAGAAAACGACATTTTTTTTTCAAATTAAATAAAATGAATAACGACACTTTAATTTTAGGACCTAAAAAAAAATCTTAATTAAAACCTTGTTTCTTTGCATAAGTATCCTATTCTATTTTATTTGAAAATACTGAAGGTGAGATTTTTTTTTTTAAAAAAAATATAATACGTTCATTTGAAAAAAATGCTAGAAGTTGAGTTAGAAAAACAACACACACAAGTTTGAAAATGCTGAAGAATAAATAAATAAATGAATAAAATCTTATGAATGTGTATGAATATAATAAGGACATTTTTATCCACTAATTTCTTAAAATAAATTTAAGTAATTAAAGCATCATGATAATTAATTAATTTGATATTTTAAAAATTCTAAATCCTAAATTATCAATATCTTTCTTATTTAGTGTGAAAGTGTCATGTTCCCTTTAATTAATTGTACTGGTTAATTAGTTGAGAAGTCATTCAGTATCATGCATCACTATATAATAGAAGGACATTAATTATTAATTAGTCCCTCATACATTGTACGAGGTGAATAATTCCACCCATCCAACTAACTAATCCTAATTTAGATAAACATCATCATTTCTTCCATTAACGTCTTGTTGCATTTTATAACAATTTAGTTTATTTCATGAAAATTACATCTAAGGATAAAATAACTTATGCAATAGACACCTAGATTGTCAGTGATTCTAAAATTTTAAATCTCATTTCTCTCAAATATTATTGGAATAACCAATTATTATTTGTGTCTGATATTTCCTAAAATTATCATTCATGCATGCTTCTTATAAAGTTTAAAACCAAATATGAAACTTCTTCAATATAATCCTAAAATTAAAATTCCATATTTATGGATTTTTATCACTTATAACCAACCAATTAATCTTATACATTAGGAAAAATTATGTTGTACTTTTAGTTAGCATGAGTATTTAGTATTTTAATTAGGAAGTATCTAGCGGTAAGACATTTTTTTTGTTTGCTTAATTATTTATTAGTTTTATACATTATATTTGGATTTTTTTAAAAAAAATATGCCACACACACAAATTATTTGCCGGGGAAAATTGCGACGTGTGAGTTTGTCAAATAAATAAGCTTGTGTGCATAAATTAATAAATTACACATACACAAAAGAATAATAAAATACTCCAACATAGGGCAAAAAATTGAGAAGTAGAAATTAAAAGAATTGCTTATGTGATTCTGAGCCCATAACAAAGGAATATTAATCCACAGACGCACAAAAGTTACATACTCGTCAACTAAAGACGATGCCACCTTTCACAAAGTAGCACCTCGAAACTACGTGTACATGATCACCTCCTCACGTCCATGTATCTTTTATATATGTGTGTGTCTTATATAAATACTCTAACAGCAGAAAAGAATACTCAATTAAACTATATATACTAGATTACTAGCCTTCGATGACTTATTTTTTAATATTATATATACTCCTATTTATAAGATTTTGATAAATAAATTACACGATTTAAAATAACAATTAAAATAGTTAAAAATATTAAATATGCTTGAAATATTTTTTCTAAAAATATGCAATTATTTTAAGGAAGGAGGCAATTAAGGGAGAGAAATAGAAAAAATATAAGTATCATCAACCTTTTATATATTTAATGAGGGGTAAAATAAAATAAAAACTTACTAAATGTTCATACTACTCTTATCAAATTCTTATAAAAAAGGGTTAAGACAATTCAAATTTTAAGCTTTTATAAAAAAGAATAGGGGGATTATAATGCAATTTATTAAGGAAAATTAATCTTTTGTTAACATGGCTGTAATTCACTCTTTCAAATTTGATTCAATGCTATTTAGTCCATATAATTTTGATTCTGATTCGTACGAAACTTAGTTTCTTAATCTTAACCCACCGGAACATGGTTAATCACTTAAAACTTTAGCCCCTAAGTTTTACAATACACACACATATACATATTTATTTTTTAAAGAATAGGGACTAATATTTTAAATAGTTAAACTATAGGAATTTAGTTACATACTAATATTTTAAATAGTTAAACTATAGGAATTTAGTTACATACTGATATTTTAAATAGTTAAACTATAGGAATTTAGTTACACTGAATTAAAATTCGGCAACTAAGTTACAATTGAATCAAAATTATAAAGATTTTTATGATGAGCTAAGGTTTAGAAAATGAGTTTTAAGTCAAATCTATAAAGATAAAAAAAAAATTAATTTTTCCAAAAATTAAATATAAAAAGTTTAATGGGCATGCATTAACGTCTTAAAAGTTACAAGTGTGATAAATTCTATATACCAATTACAAGAAATCTTCCTTACTAGCAGGCCATAAACACATTGACGTACTACGTATTAAAATGTGTGTTTGTGTGTTTATTATACCGTTAGAAAGAAGCATGGATTTATTAATAAATCATAATTAAGACAACGTTTAGAATAAACGTGGAATTTAAAGTGATTAATTTGTTCAAAACATACATGTTCTACTCATCATTTCAATTTCAAGTAAACTTTTTATATAAAAAAAATATTCGCTCGTAGTTCGTTGTCCTCCAGAATATGGAACTTAATTAGCTAGCTAAACCATGATAAATAAATGTTCTTAAATATACACTACAAAAAAAGAGCAGATTAACAACAGAATTTACATATGGAAAAAAATTTTTAGGAAATTACACACGAAATTTCGTGGGTAATTATAGAAAATTTCCTTTGCAAAAAAATATGTGGGTGAAGAAGTCATATCTTTTTTTGAGACAGAAATCTTCCGTGGGTAATTTTAATTACCGACGGAATTCCAAAGATAATTCTGTATGTAATTTTTACCCACTGAAATTTCCTTCGAAATTTTTTCCGTAGGTATTTTATGGTTAATCCGTTCTTTTTTTGTAGTGATATGTGAGTGTGTTTAAAAAATTAAAGTAAAATGTGAAATGCAAAGTGAGAAGAATGTGAGGGAAGTGTGTGCCAATTCACATTAGGTGCTTGTCTCTTAGGTGTTTGTTACATGCTTGTCCCTCTAATTTGAGGGATGAGACATTTTTTTAATTTTTTTATATATTGTATTTATTTAAATTTAATTATATGCTACTTTTTGAAAAATTTTTTGCACTCAGTATCTCAAATTAATTAATTTTCATGATACTGGTGTTACAGAACAAATATTTCTAAATGCAAGATAGAAAACTAATTAATTTGAGATACTGGGTGTAAAAAAAATTTTAGAAAACAACATATAATTTAATCTAAATAAGTACAATATATAAAAAAATTAAAAAAAATGTCTCATCCCTTAAATTAGAGGACAAGCATGTAACAAAACAAACACCTAATGTGAACCCCAGTGTGCACCTCTTGTCTTAACCTGACCCCAATTTTGAAATACAGACTTTTAAGGCACGTCACCTCTCTGCAACCTCCATTCATGCACTGTATGTATCTACTTCCATTAATCCTTTTATATTACTTATATATTTTTTGAAGTGAGTGTAAAGTTTGGAGTTTGTCACTGTCACACCCAATTGCTTAATTAATAATAATACGATTATTGATGGGCTCGATTGAAAAATATATCTTCTATGCATTACCACTTCAATTTGATCACACAAGTGATCACACACACACACACACACACACATACAATGCATCCATCGTTCTCCAACTCACAATCGATTTATAACTATCAATTGGTAGAATAATGGAAATACAGAAACAAAATAATGCGCATTCCAAAAGTACAGCTAACCTAACAAAGATCGATATGATCATGTTTGATTTTATACAAATTATATGTTATTTAATTTGTTACTCCTCCCTTACCACACTTTGATCTTATTTATAAGTCCATTTTAACTAAATCATACAAACTAAGGAGAGGTAGTTGGTTCAATTATCACAAAGTAAAATTTTAACTTTATTCTCATTTATGAATGAGTATTTTTCAACTATTTCTTATCTCTTTATTTTTATTGGTACAATTAATATAGGTAAAATTGTTATAATATTATTTATTACTTGAAAAAGGACTTATAAATAGAACCAAATTTTTTAGTTAAAAGGAACTTATAACCTAGGACCGAAGTGATAGTAATTAAAGATATATAGTCTATAGATCCTCTTATGTCATTAAGATCCAATTAACTAATTTAAGTAGATTAAGTATGTAAGTTATATTGGTTATAATATGATTTTTTTTCCTCTAAAATACCCTAATCATATTTCTTAATTTCCTTCACCCCTCTCCTACATTTAAACGTTATTAAGAGAATATTGATAGGTTAATTTGGGAAAAACAGATAAAAATGCAAAATATGTTTTACATTTAATTTAATGTAAACATCAATTCCCTAATTAGATTTTACATTAAAGACCAAAGGCTATTTAATTTTGTGTTTTATCAAAAATGTGGCTTTGCCTTAGGGAAAAATTTAAGTTGGTTAAAATTGGAATTTTGAATACCTAAGGATGGCTAAAATTGATGTTGGTGCCAAAAGTTGGAATATGCTGCTTCTAAGTTAATTTCCTAACAATAATTTTTTAGCTTCAACGTGGTTTGAAAATATGAGAAAATTTATTCTTTTTAATCTATGTAGTTTTGATTTAGTTGTAACTTAATCTTTAAACTTAATTTTAATACAACTTACATTCTATAGTTTCACTCAGTTTTAATCAAATCAACATTATAAGGATGTAATTATAATCAAGTAAAAAATATGAGCACAAAAAGATTATAAGTTTCCCAAAAAGATGTCTCATTTGAGATTAAAGCAATTTTACGACGTAATTTTTAAAAATATTCAAAACCGTGGTTTTTTGCAAACAAGCATAGCTTTCCCAAATTTTATTTTTATTCACAGTATTCAAACACCCAACGTTAAGGAAATAGAGTTGTTTCCAGCAACTTAATATATATAATCATGCTGTGAAAAAAACTTATATATAGTAGTACTCCAATTTCATAGAATGAGATCTTATATAGAAGACCGTTGATATTGATAGGTTAAATGCATCAAGCACCATAATACATGGTGTGCCGTTTTGCCCATACAGCTGTTTTGAGTATGTTACCAAGAGGCATATATATGTATGTGTATATATAACTACATCAAGTTCTTCAATCACATATGATCGTGTGTCTTATTTAATTCATTTAGATTTATAGTTAAATGATAATAATTTAAAAATTATGACATATGATCACATGTCATTAGAGAAATTGATGAAATGAATAAAATAAATTAAACTTGACCTAATTTTTTCATACACAAAGTCATGAGGTCAGCCTGGAAATAGTGATGGTCCATCATATACCAATCTCGTGCACAGACAATATTGCTATCAGCTCTAGTCTATAATATAAGAGTCACTTGAGAGTTAGATTTGATTTTAAATATAAGAACCTAATTCATCATTATAGATTTTTTCCAAAATTAAAGTATCCTTAGCTTATTAAACACATGTAATAATAATGGGGTTCTATCTAAAGGTTTGTAGTCATGAGGGATGCGATAATTTTTTTTCTCAAAAAAACTAACATATATTTATTACAAATAACCAATATAACTAATTTTATTAATCTACTCGAATTAATCAACTAATTTATATATTAAGGAGCATAGGAGGTAGTATTTAAATTTCCGGTGTTAATGTTGTATGGATCTTTGACTCTCTTCACCATTCTTCTTCTTCCTTCCAACTTAGAGATTAGGTTTGAAACTGGAAGGTTCATGCATGAATGGAAGATGATGAAGATATGCATGCACGCACGAGGAATATGAATGTGAATGAATGAATGAAGAGGAACGTGAGAAAGATGGGAACAGAGGAATGGGCTCTCGTACACCTGATTGCAGCAGATATATTACATATATATACAAATACCCAGTGGAGGCTGATTACAAAAAAAAAAAAAAACAAGTTTAATTTGGTCACATGCGTGCTTCTTCGTCTACAAACAATGAACCTTACCTACCTGCAGCCCTCTTCTCTATTTTTATTTCTTCCATTTGATCTCATTCCTCCAACATCCCAATTAAGTATATATGTTCCTGCTATATATATATATTCTCTCCCCTTCATTATTAATTTACTTTTATCATATCATATCATATCTCTCTCTCTCTTAATATAACCATTCTGATCTTTTAGTCTTTTCGTGCATGCATGAACTTATTCTCAGAAAAATCTCACAATTTATGGCTCATTCTTCCTCAATGTGGGGTCGTTACAATCATATATATGATACATACGTACACACACATATATATCTTCCGATTCATGAATTTAATATCTTCTAAATCTTCATCATCCTCATTCATGCACTACTATGTATTTGTTTTAATTTAGTCTCTAGAGTTTTAATATTTGTGTCATGTTACTCCTTTTTTTTTCCCTTATGTATATATATCAAGTTAATTACGAGATAAATATAGAGACGAATAATTACAAACTAACTAAGCCGCCAAATTCAAATAGAACATTATTGATGGATTATAATATAAGAGCTCTGTACTGCTCCTCCTAACATTTTCGTCTCCCAAGTAGTCCTGTGGTGCACGTCAAGTTAATTAAGGTTAATATCTGGCATACACCAACCTTTTTTGGTTAAATTTAAAGGTAGTAATTAATAATCCATGGTGAACTCAATCAATTAACTTTAACATGAAATCTTGTAACACCAGCTTAAAAACCTATTTAATAAAAATGGGTCGGGTAGTCACATAATTAAATTAATCCACATATAATTATATTAACACTCATTTAGTTAATAACTGTTAAAGTAATTTCTTTTTTTTTTAAAAAAAACCATTACAGATTATTCTCTAATATAAACAATTTCCATTTCTCTTGAAAGTAGACTTCTTTAATAATAATTGTGAATAAAATTATGCATTTTATTTTCAACTTATTTGAATTTATTGGACTATTATTCTCTTTTAATTCATAGTTATTATTATTAGTTAGGGTTTGAAGATAAGGAATAAAGTAAATTGAATTTGACAACATAAATTAAGTCATGAATTCAATTTGATCATTAATAATAAATCATAATCATCTACTAGACAAACATTTGGAGGCTATAAAAATAGTTATGCGTGGGATGTGAATGTTTTGCTCTTCCTATCCCCCCCCCCCCCTCAAAAAAAAAATCCTATATTTTTTTATTATGAGAATTAAAATAATTCCATTTAACTTTCAAAGTCAATGTCACATGTTTATTACTCTATCAATATATTTAAATAAATATACTACCTAACATATTGTTTATATATACATATACTAATATAACAATTAACACTTTCAGGTACAATATTCCCTCATGCAACGCACAGGGAAACATAACTTGTTAGTAATTAAATTATGTGATAATTTTTTTAAAAAAGGGTTCACATGCTAGCTTGAAAATAAAGGCTGAGAAATTAAAGCATCCCTCTCTTCCAACCTTTTTCTTAGTAAATATATTGAGTAATTTCAAGTTCATTTTTTAAGAATGTTTGTCCACCTTTATCTTCATCCTCAATATTCATATAGAATAATGCTACATGTCATATTTTGCTCTTAAAATTTTCTTTCCCCTGAATTTCGCACTTGGAATTGGAATGATGTGTCATTAAGTATATTTGTATATATGTTAGTTTCAGTTTCTTGATTAGTAATGTCACGTAATTAATTAATTAATTATATCAACAATCATCATCTACATTTAAACGCCCATGATCAACTTGGAGAATGATGCATATAGTAGGAGGCTTGACTAAAATCCCATGTGAGCCGCCAATTATAATGTATCTGTCAAATTGCTAATATCAAAATCATGGATCTTGTTAATGACTTTTAATTAACCATCAAAGATAGGTAGCTAGCTAATCAAGAGTATTATAACAGCTACTACGATAACAAAAGTACCAAGTGGACAACTAATATAAAAACAACTTCACAGCTTAAATCAACGTGTACGTGCAAGTTGTGACGCAAAACAGATTCCTTCCTCGAATTACTATAATTATAGGTTACCAGCATGTCGGTCATAAATAAAACATTTATAAACTTCGATTCACCGTAATGATATGTCTTTCTTTTTAAAAAAAAGAAAGAAAAGAAAATCATTATTTGTTTTCACTATACTACTATATGTCTTTTTTAAAAAGCATTTGTTTCATATTACAGGTCTTTTAAAAATTTTAACGTAGTATTTAATAACACTTTTCGCATTTTACTCTTAAATTAATTTGTTATTTATTATTATAAAACTAAAATACATGGACTACTCCTTTATTTTACCAAAATTACACAAATCTCCCTTGAATTTAAAATTCATGTTACAATAACTTTTCTTACGTTTTTAAGATTTCATTTTCATTTTGCCAACTGTTAGTTGACGGTTAAGTATGACTATTACATATTTTCTTTGACCCAAATACCCCTCTTTCAACAAATGGATAAGCATTTATATTCACTTAAAAATAATTTTTATACAAATATAAAATAATTGTAATACATATATGTCCAAGAATTTCAACATATTATCAAATTTATTAATTTTTATTATATTAGCAATTTTAAAATTTTTTATTATATTTATTGAAACTTGTTTATTTAGTATTCTTTATTTTTTTCCCTCAAAGTATTCTTTTAAATGACTAAAAACATATTTCTTTCCTTCTTTCTTTCTTTCTTTTTTTTTTTTTTACCACAACATTATGATTGAAAACATACTTGAGAGGCTTTTTTTTACCATATGTTATGAATAGAGTAAATTTGAGATATCGTATAACTTATATTAATTTTAAATTTTAATTTCTTAAATACTCTTTTGCACAAACATTTATAAACACAGATGTTTAAGTATGCATCTATTAAAAAAAATAATCATATTTTTAATTAATTTTTCTAAGTCTAAATTAATTAAAATAATTGAGTCTTTATCTCAATGTAGAAAAAAAAATAGCAGATAACTATTTGCAAAAGTAAGAAATAAATTAAGGAAAAGAAAACAGTCTTAACTTACTTACACAATTTTAGCCAAAATTAGTGACCAAGTATGAAGGGTAAATTAGTAAATAATATTTTTTAATATACATTTTAATTAAAAATAAAAATCCTTAACAAAGTTAATGGTTTGGACTTAAATGTATGTTTTCAAAATAGAGAGGAGATCCGTGTAATTAAGACAAAACACAAGGGAGGTCAGAGTATTTTACTTTTATTATAATATTTTTTAAAAGGCATTAAGTAAGAGGCCGACATGATAAAATATGTCATTTCTTAAGGGACAAATATATAGAAACGGAGGGTATACTTGACTAAAATTTGTACAATGTGAAACCGCTGTAACTTAACAACATACTGTGTTTGCCCAGCCTGATGCTTCTGGAAGACTGGAACCCACGATTTCTCTCTCAACCCACCCACCATTAGGGTTTTTGTGATGTCATCGGCGAGCCTCCTCCTGAACCTCAACCGTAGTAAGGAAGCAAATCGGAGCTCGAAGTGCCAAGAGCAGGTGGGTTTTAGCTTGGAATAGAGTCTCACAATGGCGACCTTGTATCTTCACCAGCACTGACTCTCCTCTGGTCTTCGTCCTCATCGCCACTCCAATTGTGGCGTCCCTTTGCTTTTTGTGTGCAGTTGTGGTTCTCTCTCGTCTTTGAGACGATTTTTCCCCCTCCATCTCCAAAACTGTTTTGAGGTGGTGGGAGCTTTTGTTTCGACATCGTCCTTGCTAGCGGTCTCTGGCGAAGGGGACATTTGACCTCTTATTCTACTTGTGTGGTTTTATATCTATGTGTTTCTACTGATTTTGTGGTTTTGGGTATTACTAGTGGTATATTCTGTTGTGTTGTTGATTCGTGATCTTGGGGGAAGGGTTTTATCGATAGTGGCTTTTGTAATATGCTTTACATATGAGAAGACCATTGTTAGATTTGTTCGATAGTGGCGAATCCAAATCATTAGTGTTGGCCAAAATTTGTTCGATGGGCGGTTGTAGTTGTTGTCACCATATTTACTTCAATGGAGGAGCAAAAGTATTCTTTAGAACATTTGTCTTCTTTTTTCTAAGGTTGGGTTCTTTGTGTCCTTTACCCCAAGACAGGGTAATTATATAGCTGGTCAATTTGCAGCTTATATTTATAAGGAAGTGTGTTCTATAGGGTGGGTTTTGCAGCCAATACCTTATTTCATATCACTTCTAACATTGAATGTCTAAGAAGCTGGTGTTGTCTCTGAAATTACTTTTATTCCCACTTTTTTAGTGATGACTAGTTTTTTTGTTTGTTTGTTTTTTTGTTGTATTTATTATTCTTTCCCTGTTTGTCTCTTTTTCTTCTGTGTAATAGTTATATTCTGATGTAACTTTTAATATAAGTATTAATATAAATATCTTTTGACAAAAAAAAAGTACAATGTGAAACTTTGTTGCCCTAAAAATTGTCACTTCCAAAGGCAAGCTCATTTTTTTAAATAAAAAAAAAATTCTATTTTATGAAATGAAGAAATTTATACAGCTAAAATTGGTATAATAGAATGCAGAAAATGGAGAATTAATATAAGCATAAAAATTGTCACTCTAGGGGAAAAAATTATTAACAGCGCTAATTAATTTAAATTTGATTTATGTCAACTAATATTGTCAAAATCGAGTTTATATGTACAAATGAAAGGGGTAATAAAACTATAAATCATAGAAATGACACGAAATGTAAAATTTCTATTACTTATGATCAGGAAACAAAATTATACACATATGCATGTTAACAAACATAAATCACTACTCAAAATTCAATAAACAACTTCATATTTAAAAGATATAAATCACTTAATTATATAAAATCTAAGTTCAAAAACACAAAAAGAGTTTAACAACTTTTACAACCAAGTTCTAAAACATCAAAAGAATAAAGTTTAACAATTCATAAATTATATTAATTGATTTAAATCAAACACATCGTCTTGTATTAATTGCATCTCCTCAATGTCATATTCTTTTGCTCTTATAATAAGTTCATTTGCAAAACTTGGAATATTCAAATCATGGTCATCTATATGTTCCCTTAATTCAACTTCAATCAAGTTTTCCTCATTATAGACAGTAATATCTAAATTGTCTACATTTTTCAAATATTCTTCATTAAAGGCAAAAACATAAGTTTTTACGCAATGTTTTTACCTATTTCTATTTAAAACAGTTTTTCCTTACACTTTTAAGACATATCATTCCAGTAAAAACGTAAAAATATAAGTTTTCGACAACAATGATGGCCACCTTTTAAAAATAGTTAAATCGCTTAATATTAATTGGAGGTAATAAACCTTTAAACGTTGTTTTCTGTCTCCACATAAATCAAATTCGACTATTTAAATTCCCAATTAAACAATATCGAGTCTTTTTCGTAGTCAACATAATCAACTTGTACAGGGTGCGTGTAAGATGCATTGATGGAAAAGAAAGTTCATGGTAATTCAGAAAAAAAGAGACATGGAACATCAAGCCGTCGGTTCATGTAACATACAAAGTGAAAAGTCATATAAATAATTATAATAATAAAAATAAAATTTAATTTAATTAATTATAGAGTGGACCAGTGGAGGCTTTGTGTGTCATATAATGGAGATCTAAATGAAACGAAAGGTCAAGAATGAGGCTACGTCAAAATGAATGTGTGTTTGTTGAGGAAACATAAAGAAGCCCAGATTCAGGGTTAGTCTAGAAAGTCTTCGATTTTTAATGACGACCCACTTGTGCTTTTAGTCTAATTTTACGAGTTTTCAACTAATCACAGTTTGGATTTGCATTAGTGAAAAGTCCTTCACAAATAATTCATCATACATACACTCCTTAATACTTATAAGATGTTTTCAATTACTTTGTCAAAATTAAAAAGAGTATTCAAAAGTATAAACAATTCAAATTTACTCATATTTAAGTTATGAATTACGTCTTAAAAAGTGGAAAAAGAAAAATTTTATCAAATTTTAAATATCACAGCCTTAAGAAATGTATGGAATTAATACCCTACTTAATAATTTATACTTCTTCCGGTCCTAAATATAAGGCATAATTGACTTTTTTAGAGAGATTGAAGAAACTAATTAAAACAATATAGAATATTTTTATTTTTTTCTCCAAACTAATTAGTATAACTAATAAACTGATATATAATTTAATGATACTAAATTTATAACATGATTGAATAACTTATTAAGCTTTTTTAATTTCTCCAAAAAATGTCAAATCTGTCTTATATTTAGGATCGGGGAGTAATAAAGACCATTTATTCCTCTTAGCAAATGCCTTGTTAGAACAAGAAAGTACCTTAGTCCATTAATTCATGAAACTCAAACTCAAATCAACACTTAAAGAGAAACACGTTGAAATAAGAAAATATAAAATAAAATTATAAATTTCAACCCCCCCCCCCCCCAAAAAAAAAAAAGACAATCTATTACCATCAGCTTCCTTCCCTGGGTACACTTCATTTTCTGAACAAAGTAAATTATATACCTCACCCAAAAATAAAAAAATCGCACTATTCCGTTAAAATAAGAAAATATAAATGGGGCAGAGAAAAATTATGGTTTCTGTTGATAACAAAGGGGAAAAATACATTTAATGTGATTGGCCTCATGAGGGTGAGGAAAAGACAACAAGTGTAGGTGTTATTTGACAAAGGTAAAGTGTGGGGAGGTTTTGTCAAATATACATTTGATGAACCTGGATTATGCTGACTAACAACACAACACAACACACCGTACAAATAGTAGGGTCAAGAAAGCGAAGCTTCCATCATATCACAAGTCACAACGAATATTCAACAAAATCACACCGAAAATTCAAAGATACAGAAGAGATGAAAATTGAAGCTGCAAAAAATACTTGATTCTCTCCACCATCTTTAGTAAACAAGCTCAGAAAGTGCGAAGCACGCCATTTTTATTTTCTGTATGGCATTTTCACAAAGCTTGAGCAATAATAATTATAACTAGGCCTGCTTTAACAAATGCTGGCCTCAATTTCCACCCCTTTAGATTTATCAACAATAGCAGCCACAACTAATAATCTGATATCGCCCACCTGATATAATGCTTGTCTTTGCAAGTCATAGCAAAAAAATAAGTTCAACGAAACATGCTAACTTACTAGCTTAAGGTAAAAATCTGGCAAACATTGTCTAGCTATAAAAGAATGACATAAGCCGCCTGCATATGCTTATCAGTGTGCTGACTAGGAAAAAAAGATAAATCATTCTTGTTCTAAAAGTAATGGAAAAGAAAAAAAAATAGAAAGTGTAATGCAGACCAAAGCCAGACACGCCTCCAGTGTCATAGGAAAACATTCAGTTCAAAGGAAAGGGGATAAATGTTTTCTTATCTTTCCAGACACCTCGTGAGTTAGACGCACTTTACAGATATAATTATAGGCAACAGCAGTCATTTCTGCATTCCCGAAATCAGATTTTAGTTTGAGCATGATAAATGATTGGTTTAGGTTTGGCAGAAATCCCAGTTTGGCCTCAGAAGAATGATTGTACTCAACAGTCAATAGTATTATTTCATTCCTATTTCACCCTTTCATGAGTACCAAAGTGATCCTATACAATCAGCGGAGAATCAAATAATTTACGGTCACATTATCTTTCGAGGACTAAGAAAGGTTGTTGTCCTTTCGACATTACAATCAAAAGACAAATGTGTGTTTGATACTTTGATTCTTTAACCTTCTGCTCACATGTATGTACTAATGCCTCTCACCAGTTAAAGACTGCATTTTAATAAAAAGAAAGTCAGAAACAGCTACGGTAGCCCCAATCAGTCTCAATCATACATCCCTTCATGCTCCCAAATTTTCACCAAGAATTCAACCATTTCCTATTTATTGAATATTATATAGAAATAAGTAATTGTAATATCTTGTCAAAAAAATAATCTCAACAGAGAAATGAGCGTGTGTGTAGAGGCTACTTACAGACAAAGGTACAGGCCTGGGGAAAGGTTGTTTAGTCCCAAGCAAACTATCATAAGTTGCATTCCAGCTGCAACAAACAGAATGAGAATCACTATGGGAAAAAATATATTATTTTAGATAAGATATGCTTCCTGGAGCAAAAGTATTGTAATTTGGTTTCACCTTTTGTAAAATATCGTAGTACGTAGTATGTCAGGTAAAAGAAATTTTAAGGAAACACAGATAAGAATGAAATCGCTAACATGAGTACAAGGTGTAGATTTTAGGGCTTGGGTGCATATTTAAGCAATGAATCACGAAGTGAATGGAATGTGTTGAGAAATAAGGCTAATCAACCAACATGCCATAATAATTGATAGCCATCAGAAGCAGCAAACTTAAATATGTTTGGTGAATAAATTACATATTTATCCCACGATCTCTTTTTTGCCACTCTAGTCAAGCCTAACCATCTTAAATGATCAAATTGTAATTGGAGTAGGCTTAAATATTACACTTTTAACCAATAGGATCAGTGTCCACGCAAAGACATACTTAAGTTTGGGTTCTTGTTTCTGTTTATTTTGCTTCTCTGATCTGCTGCCTCCAACCCACTGAATCCTGCTCTCATTCCAGAGAAGAAGACCTGCATCAAGCAACAAAAGGAAGAGATCAGCCTTTCGTTTTCCTTTAAAAAGAAAAGGTACTCACAATTGATTCAAGCACAATATACAAGCAAGCTAAAATTACCCTGGAATGCAAATATGCAATGCCAGCATTCAGTAATGAACATACCAACAAAACATTTCTTTTACCATAAGTGGAATGGAAAAAAATTAAGAATTGCAAGGGAGGGAATAGAAAAACAGTAATGTAGGATTTGCCTTGGTTCACAAATTCAGGATGTGTGCCTGCGGGAGAAAGTTCACTGCTATGATAGAAAAGTTGGTTTAATGTGCTGACCGAGGTGATGCTTCTTTGAGATTGAACAGTGTTGTTATCCAGGTCACATGTGCTCGAGCTCCAGAAACCATCTGATATGGTCGGTTTCCTCACTGTCTTCCCCCGAATTCTTAGTCCTTTGGCTGGCTCATCCACGGCTATAATTGGTGTAGGTTTCATGTGACATCCAAAACAACTACTGCACTGTTAAAAAACAAGTTAAATAATAGCAAATACAGGCACAAGCATGGCAAATAGAAGAAAATATTCTGAAGTAACTAGACAAGCCTCGAAAGATTGCAAAATCATCAAGAAAATTATGCCTGGACTACTACAGAAGAACCTGCTCATTATATTTCTGTTCTTAACAGCAATCGGAAGATAATAAGCCTCAACTCATTGCTCTTGATGTTAAATGTGACTACGGACTCAGGGATCATCCAAATAATATTGTCAAATAAAAGTTCAACATTTTTCTTCATTTCTTCAATTATTCAGTAAATAATTTGCCATTATTAGAGTTGACATCACTACTGCCTCTTTACTTGATCCGCAACTTTCAAGCACATATACTTACTACAATATGAATACGCAGCACAATCCACTAGGATAGAAACATATCGAAACGTCTCTTCTCTGCCACTTCATAGTAGTTTATTGTAGTTGGTTTTCACTTTGATATTCCAAGGCAGGTGGTGATTCACTTCAGCAGCTTTAATTAAAAAATGTCTACTGTATATGTTATATAATATACTGAATGATGCAATCTGTTTATAGAAAATCTGACTGAGCAAACGCCAGTCTTGTTGTAATGGTAGTTATGCCACTGAATCAAGATTGTTTTATATAAAAAAGATAAAAAAATATCGAGTAACAGCAAAAGAAAAGACTATTAGCAATGGTTCTTAGCTATTAATTATGATATTTGCCCCCTTTCCCAATAATAAGGAGAGAAAGTATCTCTTCCGGCATCCCCATTTACTTGTTCAGTACGACATTTCCTAATTTAATATCACTGACGAATCTTGATCCAATTTTTCAACCAAAAACCTGATGAAGTAGCCATCAATCTGACTCCCAACATCAGAAATAAAGTCATCTCCATGTAGTTTCCACAACAAGGAAAAACATACAGAAAGCAACACTTGTATAATGAAATTCAGAATACCAAATCTTTCAGCAGAGGTATAATAAATATTTAACCCAAACCTTCCTTGTGATGTAGAAGTCAACAAGGGGTGAATAAAGAATTCCCCATACTCCGAAGAGAAATTTAATTCATTGGTTTTTTTTTTTAAAAAAAAAAAAGAAGCTCAAATCAGTACCTAACTAATATCAGTTACCCAAATGCCACGCTTCTTCAGCAATAAAATGTTTCCATTTCCGGAAACAAAACATGACTATGAGCAACCAAAAACTCCCGATACAATAAAACGACTTCCAAAAGTGGGAATCTTCAACAAGCAATTCACAGCACTGTTTTAGTTAATTCCAGTAATTAAAAAAAAATGGAGGGCTCACCCTATGCAAGCAAAAAGGTCACGGACCCAAGCAGTAATCGAGCTACTGATCATCATAATATCCACTAAAATCAACAGCTTCAGAACATAGATTCCTCTCGCGAGAAAGTTAACAAATCCTTGAAAAATGGGAAACAAGGAGGCAAGGGGATTATCTCTAAACGACAATTCAAAAGCTGAATTTCTGTTGAGCTGCAACTTTCTCTTCGTCAATCTTTTTGGGTCTCTCTACTCTCTATAGGCCCTATGCCAGCCGCTTTTTATCGTGCCTGCTATGGTCTGGTGATGTTACGCTTCTCTGAGAGACAGAGACTGCCGCCACTGTCGTTTAACGTTTTCGGGAACATAAACGACCAATAATGGCCTTTGTTTTCCCTAACGAAACTCCCTCTGCATCCAAAATTCGTCGTTTACACCAATACGCAAGCATGGATATTAAATGGCAAATAAATCAATATTCAAATCATACCAACTATGTTTATTAATTCTCGTTTGCGGTAGCTTCTGCAGAATAGCACACGCCAACTAATAAATTCTCTTTGGTTCTTAGTTACCAATTTATCTTCGTTCAAATAGTTAATTAACAGTTAATGAATATATAAATCAAATGTAACAACTATGTAAAAAAAAATATTTTATTTAGATAAATTTTAGTTAAAATATTTATGAGTTACATAATTTTGATATCTCATGTGGTAAGATAAATAAGATCAATTTTTTCATGGTTAATAACTTCAAAATTAAGATACAACTAATATATAGAAAGTATATTAAACCATTATATATTAAAAAATTTAATTTCATTTTCTAATATGAACTGGTATTCATTAAATGGGTCCTCCGTGAGTCCAATGAGTCTATGTGAGGGTTAATCTTAACTAGGTTTGGGCCCAAAACATTTCAATTCGGTTTACGTTCTCACATTATGGGCCGAAGTCTTTAATTAGTTTCGGCCCAAACAAATCTAAAGTTGATCAGTATTGGCCCATGATGGGCCAATTTCGGCCCATTTATCTGAAAATGTTTTCTTTTGTGCATCAATATCCTAGCTTAGGCCGAAGGAAGTTAGCAAAGATGATATGAGATTTGTTCAAATCCCAAAGATTTGTGTGTTCAATCACCGCTGCCGTTGTTAGGACTTTTTCGATAAGCGATCTCGTAAGTCTCCATCAAATGCTCAAAGAGCATGAGGCCGTACCTTAGCCTTAGTAGGGACTGATGTGTCGAACCCCTCCAAAACTTTTTGTTATATATATATATCCTAGCTTAGTGACATGAATGGTTAAATAAAACACTGATTAAACCAAAGATTTAAATTTTGTCGTGGCTGACAAACTTCAAAAACAAGAACAAATCAAGTGGTAGCACGTTAATTAAAAGCGATTGGTAACATGTAAAAACACAGTATAATTGGTCACATTCAGACATGTTTGGAATATTCCAGCATTTAAAAAAAAAACAATTGCGTTAGATGAAGATGAGATGTCAGTGGCGATAATGATAATGATTGTTTAAAAATATAGAGGACCTTATCTCCAACCGCCTTGGGTTACAATTTTTGATTGGTGGAATTAGATATTCTAGTTACTCAAGTACAATATTCTGAGCCCAAATATAAAAATTAGATGAATAATCTGTAAATATTATAAAAATGGGTTAAGTTATTTATAATAACGTGTGTTGATTTTATAAAATATCCTTTCAAACAATAGGATTTGAGACTACCTTCATTGATGAAAAGACATCCCTCATTACATGTGCAAGTACTTGTATTATTTTTAAAAAAAAATTATTTTTTTTAATCAAAATAGATCAAGGTCTTATACTAGCGACTGAGAGATTAGTTAAGTGGTAGGAATGTGTAATAAGGGCCCGTTTGGTATGTGGAAAAAGTGAGAAGGGAAGAGATGATGTGCAAGTTCTCTTGTTTAATACATTTTTAGCATGTAATCTTTCATCTAACTAAAGTTCTCAGACCTTCCAATTTTCTTTTAAAGGTGAGAAAATAAAATCCCACGAAAATTAGCGGAAACCCAAATTTCCTCTATAAATGGTGAAGCTTTCGGAGATATTTATCTTTCGTAAAACATTATTTTGCTCTTCTCCTACCTCCTCAAAATCATCTAAAAACTTTGAGAATTTTTCTCGATAAACCTTTGAGAGCAATGATTTTGTTACTCCAATAATAATAATAATAATAATAATAATCTTCAATAAATGAATTCCCTTTTTGAAAAATCAACAAATGAGTATAAAGAAGATAAAAGTTTAGACTGTAAATGTCGCCTTGGATTGCTCTGTTTCAGCAACTATAAAACAAGGGGGAATAGAATTTTGCTTTGTTTCAAACGAGCAGGCAAAAAGAATTTGATTCTCAAATTCGAATTTGGTTGATAAATTTATTAATGAAATTTTAATTTCATTCCGTAAAAAAATTATAATTTAGGAGGAGGTATTTTGAGTATTTTATATTTTCTTCCGGCCACCATTTTATTTTCTTTCTACTGAATATTTTATTTTCCTTCAATCCATGTTCCATTCTCATCTCTATTCTCTAGCAAACAACACGCCTCTTTAATTTATTTATTTTTTGATAACATCAAGCCTCTTTAATTTTCCTCTCAATATCTCTTTCTTTTCATTCACTCCCCTTCCGTCAATACCAATGGGCCCTTAAGTTTGTGGTTGTGGATGAAGCATTGGAAATTCTAAATCGAAAATGAGGTGGCTTTTTAATTAGGAGAATGAATAAATTATGAAGGATTATTGAATGGTCGCTGGCAAAAACGTAGGTGATTAAGGAACAAGACAAAAGGTAACGAATAAATGATAGATAATAACGAAGGATTTGGGAGTATATAATAATAAATTAATAATAGTAATGGAGGAGTGCTTGCTTTTGATTAATAAATAATAACATTGCTGACACGAGGAAGAGGCACATTATAATGTTCACTATTGTCCCCACATGGACATACACCTCTTTTTCCTCGAAACTTCCTTCCTCCTTTTAATTTTTTTGCTTTTTTATTTATTTATTTATCGGATTAATATAAATGGTCAAAAGTTGCTGAAGTCACAGAAAAAGTGGTTCCAATTTAAGCCTCGATTTTAGCTCTGCACACGTCATCACCATCCTCCTTTGTCTTTGCCCTTCCCCATTGGGGTCTACAGGACTAATGTCATGCTCCACTTTGTTTACCCTCCACTTTTTTTTTTTTTTTTTTAAAAAAGTTTTGGAGGGGTTTGACACCAGTCCCCCATCAGGGTCAGAGGGCGGCTCGAGCTCTATGAGCACTTACGAGATCGCCTATCAAAAGAGTCCCAGCAACAGCAAAGGGAATCGAACCCACGTCCCAAGGGATTAATCCTAAATCCCTTACCATCTTTGTCAACTACTTTGCCTCCCCCCCTTTTTTGTTTAAACAATTTTTAGGTAAGATCCAGTTGTTGATCTCAAACAATCTAAGACATCCTAGGCCAATAAAAAAAAAAAAAAAAAAATATATATATATATATATATATATATATATATATATATATAAAAGCCAATTGTAACATGTTTTATATCCTTAGTGTCTATTTGAATTAGTTGGGGAACATTTATTAAAATAAATAATAATACTACCTTACACTACGAATGATATCTTGTATTGAAGACTTAGAGGCAGAGGTGGATCTTCATTGATACAGGGCCCAACAAAAAAATGAAAAAATTTGTTGAGAAATTTTTGTTACAAATTTAATATAATATACAATAGTATGTTATTTTATATATCAGAATTATTAAAACACTATTATTACACATTTGGCCTCTAAATATTTTTTAATTAGTTAATGAGTATACATTTGACCCCTCTAAATAAATTTTTTTGATTAGTTAATAGGTATATATTTGACCCCCTCAAATACTTATCTCAAGATTCGTCACTGCTAATATATTATTCTCTTTGAAGAATGTAATTCAAATTTAAAATATTCTAGAAGCTAGATTATGGCTTTTCCATTTGAAAGCGTCATGGTTGATGGATATATAAAATAGAGGATTACGAAAGCATGGTGAAAATGAGAGGTGACAAAAAAGTAGGTTTTGAAAATGAGGGAATACAATGAGATTAATATTAGTGATTTTATTTAGCAAGGAAGCTAATTGTGGCGTTGAGGAGATGGATAAGAGAGCACAGTTAGCTAGGTAGACTTTCCATTCCTAACTTGTGTGTTTGATTGATGGGAATTTTACTTTTTCTTGTGTACAATTAAATTAGATAAGATTCGAATATCAATGCTTAAGTGGGAAACAAAGCCATATGTTATTTTCCTTAAATTTCAATCATTAATTTTGACTCTTCCTTGATATGCTCATGACTGTTTTATGGGAAAAACACATATAAATACTATTTAAATTTCTAAAACCCCTGAAAGGTTTTATAAGAAATGGAAAGGATTGAGAGGATAGAAATATGAGATATCAAAGTTTGAGTGAAAAGACTTAAAAGCTCTTCTCTTTTTTCTCTCTATTTTCTTTCCTGCCGGCATCCACCACCGCCATGCACGTCCATCACTTAAGGAATTAGACTTTGCAAATCATATACAATTAGTTTTTAAGCTCGAGGAAATTAGGTCATACTTGGTCATCGAGAAACAACGTAACATTTACCTTGAACGCGTTGCTGAGATCGCTGAATGATGTAGAGGTGACTGATTCATTGAAACTGCCAAAGACGTCAAGCTCATCATAGAGCTATCGTTGCTGTTGTTGTTGAAGCAGTTGCAGCAATTTTAAATTTATAGCCACATTTAGCCGTCAGTGGCTACTTCTCGTTTGGCTCCTCAATGAAATTTTGCACCACTTTTGCCAAGCAAAGTGAACTAGGTTCAGACTCTGATCCTCCTCCATCTTTATTGGATGAGTATTCACCGGCGATGACAAGTTTCTCCGAAGAGGAATTCCTTAACACGCTCAGAGATTGCCAATTAAAGACGAACAACCTTCCTAGCCACGACTTCAAAACTTGCTTCGCTTGGGCTTTTGACCAAAGCCGTGGCTTTGTTTCATGGGCAACATCCTCTATGATATTATTTTGGTATTTCTATTGAACATTTGTTGTCTTGATGGTTTTTAGGAAACTACATTATATATAGAAAATTCCAATCAAAATCTCTTTTTTCTATTGGTATTTTGGATTGACGCGTGAGCTAAGATTCGTAGGAATTTGGTCAGTGTGTGGTTTTGGCTAAGATCAAAACTTCTTTCTCATCATCTTTTCTGTCAACTTTAGTCACAGCCACCGCCAGAATCACTTTCCATTACCTGCATCGCCAAAATCTGATTTAAGGTTGTGGTTGGACTTTTGTTTGTGTTTCGGTAATTACTATCATATGAAGTTCACTACAAAAAAACTGTAAATTACCCATAGAATTATCGACAGAATTCTATGGACAATTTCCGTGGGTAAAAATTATCCACGGAATTTCGTCAGTAACTGAAATTACTGACGAAATTATGTGGGTAAAAAAAATTCTGACAGAAAACTTTCGTTGGATCTTCTTTTTTATACCAATAGAAATTATCCACGAAATTCCGTTGGTAGTTTTAGTTACCGACAGAATTCCATAGGTAATTTTTACCCACAGAATTCCGTTCATAATTTCCGATAGAATTTTTTTCGTTAATAATTTCGTGGGTAATTTGCAGTTTTTTTTTTGTAGTGGTTGCCATTGTCTATATTCAAGTTATCAATATCAGGTGTCATTGACAACATGAGTACAAACAATGACAAATTGAGTACAAGAATTAATTAGTAACTTGGATTTATAGATTAACAACTTAGGTAGCTCAAACTGTTAGCCTCTATAACCAAATTGTTAATTGTCTATAGTCACATTGTCAATGATGCCTAAAAGGGATAGTTGCTAATTGTCTTACTCGATCAAGTTGTCATTATTTATATTCAAATTGTTAATGACAACTTAAGAATAATAATTAGCAATTGGGTATAAACATTGACAACTTAAGGAACTCAAATTGTTAATCCCTATACCAAAGTAGTTAATCGCATTATTAAAGTTGCTACCAAAGCTCTAGCCACCAGCGTCGAAGTTCTAACAACAGGCAATTCCGCAAGGTAAGACCGATGCTAGAGCTCCAACGACTAGCCGACAATGGTGCTCCAGTGATGTGCCATTTTCTTTTTCTTTTTTTTTTAAAAATTTAAAAATTGAAGGGTATTATGATAAAATTACCAACATTTTAAAATCTCAATTTGATCCCCTATCACTTCTCTATCATTTACAAGTGTTCACACACTTTTTAGAATTTTAGTAATTGAAATGGTATTTATATATCTTTCCCCCTTATTTTATTTTAGCTTGGTAATACATTTTGTAGTTTTATTGGAGCACAATCGTTCAAAATATAATGGTATCATATGGTCTTACAAGCGTCACAAGCCCTCTCATTAATTAATAAAACAAGGTTTGACGTTATTTTTATATTATAGAGTAAGGTTTTGCCAACTTACGACAACCATGCATGTAGCACGCTTTGACATTATTGTTCATATGATACCATTTGTTTTAAAGATGCTCCCCCCCCCCCCCCCCTTATAATAATCCAAAATTTACATTGTTTTAGTCTTTTTTATAAAAGTTTGATAATAGTTGTTTGAATATTTAATGAGTTTTTTTTATACTTTTAATTAATTATATGTGTTGCATTAATCAAAAGGTTATTGATACTTATACTCCTTTCGGTCCTTTTTATAAGTAAAATTATCTTTCATATGTGTGGTCCCTAATATAAGTAACAAATCTCTTTTGTCTAAAATCTTAAACTAGTTTTTCTATTTTTACCTTATTAAATATATGTCACTTATTATCTTTCTAAAATAAATTTTTATCAGTTATCTCTCATATACCCTCTTTATATGTAAGGATATAATTGCAAAAAATATTGCAAATTTGACATATTTATTATTTTTAACTACCATTTTAAAATGTGTGATTTAAGTATTTGTTTCTTATAAAAAGGACAATAGAGAGTATTTAATTTATTTCTCTCTCTTACTTGCCCCTCATAAATAAAGACATACTTAACTTGAAAAACAAAGTTTATTTCAAACATGATTATTATTTTTAACTAATTTTAAACGTTTTTTTTAAATCGCGTAATTCAGTTATTAAACTATTATAAATTAGAACGCAAATTTTTTTTTTTGGCACATAAGTATCATTCTATTGGATTCAATTATGTTAGCAATGTTGGTGCATCTGCTAACAAAGGTTTAGAACTAGAACTTCATTCACAACATTGTTAGATAGTACTAGCCTTTTCCATTTGCAAAATTGATGAATATTGTCCTAACTAATACTAGTTTTTGGTAGAACCACACCTTAGAATTTAACAGTTATAGTTAGAGAACCTAAGGCCATCTAAAGCTCTTCTCTCAAAACAGCTCGTCCCATGTGAAACTTATTACATATATGTAATTTGGATATTGAAGATGTGGACCTTGATCAAATTAGAAATTATATTAAAGTAGACTAATCACATGACAAAATTAATTAAACAGAAAAACAGAGAGATCGACAAGCATGAAACATGAGAGAAGAAGAAGAATATACAACAGCAGGACAAGTAAGAGAAGCAAGAAACAAAGGCATGAGACACGAAAACAACTGTATATGTAGATCAAAATAAGGTACAAGATGCATATAAAACTCACATGGGTGGGTATTACATTGTATCCATATTCATGAACAACAAAACCAGTAATGTAATAGCAAAGACACTGGACTTGTTATTGATATTTGCAGGTTATTAGGATAAGTTGCAGGGAAAAGCAATGGTCCCAACCAGATAGAGCCAAAGTGGAGGGTTTTTGGGAGTGTCTCTTACAGTCTCCGAAAAGCAAGCATGTGGTGTACCCTAATGTTTGCACATGGCTTCTGTCCAATCAATGCGCTTGCATGTTGATGCATTTCCGTGTTTGCGTAGGTAACTCCAAAAAGTGTTTTTATATTTATTTTATTTTATTACTATTATAAATCGAGATAAAATTTTTTTATATATATTTACTTCATAAATTATAAAAACATTTTTAAAAAACTAAAACAATTAAACACTATATACCCTGTGCCCCAACTCCCCTCCACATCTTTCAAAATTGGGTCCCAAATCTTGTTGGTTACTTACAATATAATGTCTCAAAACTTAAAAGAATGCTTCGAGACACTAGCTACTTACTTATTTTATTTTTTACCCCTAACCTAACTCACACAGAGTGTCGTTTGAACCAAAGGCCATTATATTGGCAGTAACAACGATAACAAATTGATTTAGATTAAGCATATATTATTATATGGGTCTTGAGTCACCTTTATGGCTGGCCTCTTCCATATATTTAGAAAATTAAAAAAAATATATATAAAAACTGTAAAAATTACTGCTCCTATCTTTAATGGCCTGTTTGGAAAGAGTTTTAAGTAGCTTAAAGTCAGGAAAAAAAAAACTCTAGTAGAAAAAAAACCTTAAGTGAAGTGTTTGAGTTGAGCTTTAAGTTTACTGGACTTTTTTGAAAAAAAAAACTCATAAAAACTAGTTAAAGAAAAAGCTTTATGAGGTAGGCCCGCCACTTCTACCACCATTAATTCAAAACACAAATTATATTTATAACCTGACTTACTTCTTACTAGGCTTTTAAAATAGTCAGATAGAAAATAAGCTATCACTCTCACCGCTGGCCTAAATAGGCTCAATATCTGACTTAATTGAGAAGTTGATCTTGACTTTAAATGTAAAACATATTTTTCATATCTGCCCATATTTTTTTAATTTACCCTTAATCTATTAATATTGTCTTAACAATAACGAAGTAAAAGAAATGTGAGAAGAATTAAGAAAGATGATTAAACTATTTTAATTAAAAAAAAAAGTTATATTAACTAGTTTAACTATTTTAAATAATTATGTCTTAGATTAAAGAATGATTAATACTATTATTTGTCGATTAAGAACAATGTAATTCAAAGTTTAATGTAGAAAAATGGGGAGAGTATGGTAATGGTAGATGAGGGTGGGTGGAGAGGTACTGGTGGGGGGTTTAATGGTTGGGAGGGTTTGATTGGTTAAACCCTGAGAAGGAGTGCTGGTTGGGTAACCGACTTTTGTTTTGGCATTTTTGGGCCATTCCAACTACTTCCACGTCACCACCACTCCTATGCCCTTTCATTTATATTCTTTTAAATATAAAATTCAGTTAATTTTTTAGGAAGATTAAAAAAATAATAAAATTATTTCAAAGTATTTATTTTTACACTATTTTTTTCTAAACTAATTTTTCTAACTAATAAATTGATATATAATTTAATCTTACACAATAAATGAAGTGATTAAGTAACTTATTTGACTTTCTTAATATTTAAAAAAAGTTAATTATCTCTTATATTTAGGACCAGAAGTAATATGTTATTATCTTTATCTTTATTTTTAATTGTTTTTTCTTACACAATATAATTCATCCTGTTAACAACATCAATCAATGATATGATTTAAGTGAGAACCTTTAAATACAAGATCTCAATTTTGAGCTCTTGAGAATCTATACAAGGTCTTTAGAAGAGTTGATGATATCCATCGGATTCAATTTTCATTAATCAGATTGAACATACTCCCTTTGGTCCAAAATATAAGTGATTTTTAATTACCTCATCCGAAACAATTTTGAAGAGCATGTAATCCACTAAATTTATCTTAAACTGTAAGAATTTTCTGACTTCATCTATGTTTAAATCATAAATTACTATTCCAGCATAATTTAAATATATGAGAAGAACTTTGTCTTTAAACATACTTCTCTAATACTAATTCAAACATGCTCTCTTTCTCATATTTATCTAATATGTATAGTAAATAAATGGGTGTAAAATTGAAAAGTGACAAACAATGGGTGTCTATGTGTAATTTATGTTATGGAACAAGGATTTCTTCCAAAGGTATTCTCTATTTTGGACCATATATACATGGATCGCAGAGTCCCCACTCATTGGGACTCTCCAATATATTAATCATTGTTTCAAACTTCACCACACGAACATATAATATATGTACACTTTGTATTCGTTGCATCATCATTCTTAAACGCCTTTTTTTTTTAAATTTATTTAAATAAAAAAAGAATGATAATTTATGTAAACAAATGGAAGGATGACATTGGAATTCACAAAAGAAAAAAAAAAAGGGGGTCTCCCACAACCAATAAGCTTTGATTGATTGATGTTCTCTTTTCTTGCTTTTCAAGTTGCCCACAATATTATCTTGTGTGTTCATAATTGCTTTTTTCTTCTTCTTTTTTCATTTTATCCACCTTTTATTCGCCAAGTGTCTTCCTTTCTATGATCTAAATTAAACCCGACATTTTCATTCACAAACCAAAAATATATGTACTCTACTAAATGAAAAATTAATATGCTACCCACAATTTGTACTCATATATATCTCTCTATTCATGTCTTTTTTTTTTTTTTTTTACTTGATTTATACTTGCGACGTTTAGTGAATATTATAAAAGAAAGATTCCAAGAAATAAGATTTGTTAAGGAAATTAAAATAGCATGGTTCCATGCCTTGTATTGTACTGCAAAGAATATAAAATTTTAAGAAACAAGCCATAACAACGAGCATGCTTTGGCATATCAACAAGGCAAATATCCCAATAAAGTTTAAAATAAGAGCTTAAGAATTGGTCAAATTAAAGACTAAAGAGACTTTTAGGACTTTACACGAATTACTTAGTTTGAGTAAAGTTTCGCCAAGTCAGTGTCAATAATTACTCATGAGGTTACTTGGAGAACCAGAAAATCTAGTTCACATTAGACCATTCACACTCACACACACACAAACGCCTTCTTAAAGACGCATCAATAATTATATGGAGAATCTTTCATTCTTTATGATTTAATATTTATGTTTTTTTTAAAAAAAAAGTTTTGTATTATCGACTACCACTCTAATCCTATTTATAAGTAGATTTTGACTAAATCACATATACCAAGGAAATGTAGTTAACTCAATGATTATGAGGTAAATTTTCAATTTTGCCCTCATTTATGAATGAGTATCTTTTAACTTTTTTTTCTCTCTCTATTTTCGTTGATACAATTAATGTGGGTAAAATTGTCACAATCCCATTTATTACTTGAAAGAGGACTTATAAATAGAACTAAATTTTTTGGTCAAAAAAGACTTATAGATAAAACTAAAATGGTATAATTTATCAAGTTTGCGATAGGAAACCGGAATCTCAATCCCAATTATTATGTAGAGCATGACAAACACAAAAAAGAACCGTAGTTGGCCCACCTTCTACACATATATCAATGAAAAAAATAAAATAATGGATTGTGAAAACAGAGATTTTCACCTCTGTCTAACCAAAATGAAACCTTCAAGTTAAGGGAAAAAAAGGAAAATATTTATATATATCATCATTTTAATGATTCTTGTATGTACAAGGCCAGAGCATACCCATTTCTCAATGAGATTATCCTGATTAATATAGACAAAAAAACCTGTTAACTAGAAGACATGTGGCCGTTAAGTTCCTGTCAGCCTGAAATCCATTCCTCTGCTTCTAATCTAATTCCCAGTTTCTGCAGAGGGAAAATGATCGACCCATTCTAAAGGAAAAATAATAATGAAAAAAACAGAGAGAGGGATGATCCACACAAGAGAGGAAAAATATTCACAGAAAATCGGATCAGTAAGAGTAAGCCAATCGTTGAGCCACGCGATCTCTGAGGATTCCATGATAGAGGGCCATTCTGTTCGCAGGAATCCCTCTTATCTCAGACCCGCCATTACAATTCTCTCTCGTCTTCTTCATTTCAGAGTTTGAATACACAGAACTGTTACTCACACGATGCTTTCTCCTGAATTCTTCACCTTCTCTCCTTGAATCGACAACATCTTCGGCGAAATGAACTCTTTTCTTCTTCTTCTTCTGTCCCTTCTTCCTCTCTGCTTCAAAACCAAGAGTTTATTTCAGGGGAGAGACAGGGGAACAGAGTAAAAATTGAATATTAGAAAACAGAGTAGGCTTTGCTTACCAGAGGATATACAAGATCGGAGAATTGGAGGGGAAGAGAGAGGAGGAGGGAGAGATTTCTGGAGACGGAGAGCCAGGAGGATGACGGTGCCGGAGAGAGCCATGGCGGTGGCGACGACCACCCCTTGAGAACCAATCACTGAAGAAGAAGAAGAAGACATGGTCAAAGGGGAAGAAGGGGAGTTGCAGAGGAATGTGGTGTTGGTGGTAGAAGAAGAAGGCAGTTGGGTCGATTTACCCATACGGACGTTATAATATACTATTAGAAACAGGCCAACAGCCAAATACAGAATAGAATAAATAAATATATAAATTATTAATGCGTCACAAGACCTTTTCTCCGAGCAATTTTTAATTTGTCTGGCGACAAGATTTATGAGTAATTCTTTTTTCTTTAATTTTCATTTATATATATCTCCCTATATTTCGTTTCATAATTACATAATAAATTATCATCATCATCACCATGCCGCCGCCGTCATGCATAAATTTATACTCACTCCAATCTATTTTATAAATTACTTTTTATATTACATAAAATAAATTAACGGTTAAAAAAATAAATATGATAAAAATAGCATGTATATACTCTTATTTATTTATATATATATATATATATATATATATATATATATATATATATTGGAGAGAGAATGAGTAACAAATATAAAAAAGAAGTTATAATAAATGATTAAAGGAAATAAAATTAGTGAATGTGGAGTAATTAATATAAAGTTATGTATTTAATAGGAGCAGAAAAAAGATAATTTAATTTTTGAGACACAAAAGGAAAATTATTAATATTAAGAATTAATCTTATGAGACAGAAAATGGCTTATAAAAAAACAAAAGGGAGTAATATATTTTTTGCAAGTTCAAACTAATGTGGCTCTTCATGGTGTAAAAAAAATAAAATAAAAATCCAAATGGCTCTAATTGCTAGTGTTTAATATATTACAGGCCCCAACAAAAATTATAGTCCCTCCCTTAAAAATATAAGATTTCTTTTAAATTAAGAAGAGCGATTAAATGTCGTGAATCGTAAACCTTTGCCAATTTTACCTTTATTCAAATAACACGCCTCGTGTCTTTGCTTTTTCTCATATTTCATATGTATTAATAATAAATGAAAATAATAGTACCTCCAGTACTAATTATAAGACATAGTTGATTTTTTTTTTTTAGGGATTAAGAAAGTTAAATAAGTAATTTAAACATTTTATATATTGTGTATTCTTATATTACATACTAATTTATTAGTCAAATTAATTAATTTGAAGAAAAAAAATAAAATAAAGATACTTTAAATTAATTTAATTAGCTTCCTTAATCTCTTCAAAAAATTCAACTATATCTTATAATTACAGCCGGATGTAGTAATTATTTATTTTATTCTCTAAGTGACTTGCTATAATATATATACACCAACGATTTCTTTTAGAAGAGAATTTATATTTTGGGTAGGAGGATACATTTTTTAAAGGAAAAATACTTCTCATATTATAGGAGAAGTGTATTCTCATGTCACACACATATGAAATGGTGGGACTAATACACACACATATATGTGTGTGTGGGTCCCACCATTTTATGTGTGTAGGAATATTTTTCTTCTCATGCAACATGAGAAGTTTAAACCCCATTTTTTTATGGATAAAAGTTTTAGGTTCCCAGCTATTACAAAGTCAGTTATTTATTTATAGGGTAAAAGAGCAAAAATACACATGTGTTTTATTCTCGGGAGTACCCAGCACCATATGCTTTTTTGGAAAGCAAAAATACACATGTATTTACTATTTTGAAGCAAAAATCACATCCCGTTACTATTTTGAAGCAAAAATCGCATCTCACCGTTATGTTACTGTTCACTGTGATGAGAGAGAAATAGATGAAGTGAACAGCAGTATAACGATGAGATATAAATTTTGCTTCAAATTAGTAACCATATGTGCATTTTTACACAAAAAAAAAATATGATACTAGATGCTCCCGAAGAGAAAACACATGTATATTTTTACCCATTCCCCTTATTTATAATATGAATGAATGATATGAATTGCCCTGGCAGCGCGTGTTGCGCGTGCTCCTTCGGGTCGGGTACTGAACATTTTGTTCTTCTTCTGTTAAGCCCGTGCCAGTACGTAAGAATTTTGGGTAGCCCTTTTTTACCAAAAGAAAAGAAAAAAAAAAAAAAAGGATAACTCTTGTCGGTCGAATAAATTATGTAAAAATAGTATGAATTTAATATATATTTTTTTATCTGTTTGTTTAATGGGGTGAAAAAGAACTATTGGTGCGGTGTGTGGATGAAAGGGATTAAACTTTAAGGCCCCACGTAATTATTAATTAAATAATAATAAAAAGAAAAATAAAGGGTGTTGACTGTTGATGTACGTAGGAAAAGTAAAAGAAATAAGAGAGAGAGAGAGAGAGAGAGAGAGGAAGCCATCGGAAAGATAGAAAGATACTGTAGATTTCTTTAATTTGGTTTAATATATATTTAATTTACGCTTAAGTATGATGTTATCGATGTGAATCCTCGCAGTTTAACCAACTTATGTTATTGGTTAATTACGTTAATTCGTTTCACCAACTTGGATTATACTAATAATACTTATAACAAGACAGATGATGAGTTGTGCAACGCACGGAAAGAAAATTCAACCAATTATCCTATCAAATAGTTTCTTTATTTAATTCAAAATCTTAAAAAAAAAAAACAATTGTAAGAAGAAGAGAGTTGAAACTACACGGAAAAAGGAAATCAGTCTTCCATTAATACAGTACTATTATGGAGAGATTCAAATTTTGAATTTAAATGAACAAACGGAAGAAGCATTTAGTCAAAGGCGTCAAACTCACAGATTCAAGCAAACCGGTAATAAAGTAAACTCGAATTTTAAATTTATAAGATTATATTTTTTTAACTTTAAATAGATATTAATAGTGTATCATTAAATAATTAAAATATAAAAAATAACAACACTTTAGTTTAAATATTTTTTAAATTTAAGTAACTGAAATTAAAACCATTGACATTCATGATTTATCATATTTAATAAAAAAAAATTATGAGATTTATATTTAAAGCCGTTAAACATGATTAAATAGAAAAAGTTAAGATGAATTTAAGAATATGTTAACATGGTTTTTATAAGCTGAAAACGTAAAAACGATAACCTCAGTATATGAACTTTTAAGTTTAACTGGATTTACCACTAACTCGACTTAATTTTGTAAACTAAAAACGTGAAAACGCTAAATTTGGAGAGTCAACTCGTAAATTTAACAACAATATATTTAGTGTAGAAAAAGTATTATGGAAAAATAAAATGGAACAAGATCAACCAATAAAAATGATAATGTTGATAATACATTTAGACCATTCAATATGAAGCAGCACTATTGAATAGATATATTTATGATTGATTACTTAGTGCCTGTTTGGAAACTTTCCAAAACCTAAATTTTATGTAGTACGAGGTAAGTATGTGAGAGGAGTTTTGTCTCGGCTTGCGTGAAACCTAGATTTTGATGGATTGCCAAATAGACATTTACTTAATTAGTACAGTATTCTCTAAGCGGTAAAAGCAGCATTTTGGATATTGTACACCTTTCGTCTCTACATATATGAGCTTGTTTTAATGTATTTGTCCTTAAATATAAGATCCTTTTTAAGTTTGTTTCAATAATAAATTAATTTTTTCTCATTTTATCCTCAATTAATTATTATTTCACATATATTATATTTCATTATTTTTTCATTGTTTCTTCTCACACTCATTCATAAATAGGGGCAACTTTAGGGGAGAAAAAGAGATAAATTTCCTACATTTAATTACTTTTAACTATTTTTTAGAATCTCACAATTTAATTAAAAGTGATTTAGTTGAAAAGCTCCTATATATGTACATATATAGTGACAGAGGAAGTAGTAATCATCTGTTGTAATCATAGCCTTCTTAATATCAGTATTGTCACAGCTGTGGATTGGCTATTTTAAATTTTTACGAACATGCCAACAAAAGTGAAAAATGATATGTCATCTTTAAATTTCTGAAATTGATACAGAGCAATTCAAGATTAAAAATTCAAAAAATTTAATTAACTAGTTAATATTGGTATATTGATTCTCAACACAGTATTGTCTGACGACCAATAACATATATAGAAATTCAAATGCAAGCGAGTAGCCAGAGACATCTTTTTTCTTTTGAGGTACCTCATTGTCATTAAATTAATTATCTGAAAATAAATAAGTGCTATATATATATATATATATATATATATCTTGCTTAATAATTTATTGGGGATGAGTCATGCGCATGCACATGAATAATTTACATTTTATATGTTTCTTGCCGCCACAGTTTGCTCTAGCACCAGACTGGTGGGAAATTTATTGGTTTGTTAATTTTTAATTATTATTTTTAGTCAGCCAAACAAAAAAATCTTCGACTAATTCAAGATGCTCGAGTCATAATTAAGCTATTGTTTACACGCAAGTACTCCTACTTTATTAATGATTGGTCAAGTCTAATGATTAAATAAAAACTTATATAACTCAATAATACACAATACCCTGTAATTAAAAAAAAAAAATCAATCCACTTGATTGAAAGCAAAAAAATCATTGAAATAAAGCAAAAATACGATTAGAAGGGTAATCGTGGATTAATGTTGTGGCAAGAATAATTTAACGAGTGTGAGGAAAAATGTCAAAGCAAAAAAATATGAATTGATAAGAAAAAAAAAATATAATTAATTACCACTAACCCAAGATTATAACAAGGAAATCACCATAATGTCTCAAAAAGAAAATGAATATAACCGTAAAAAAAATGTCACAATAAATATGTAGCGTGTAAATAACAAGAGATGATAACTAGTCAAATGTCGTCGTCAAAAAGTCTGAAGCATGTACTAACAAGTTGATGTGGAAAAATTATATTAAGTCTAACTTTTTGAATTGTTATTATGATTTTTTTTTTATATATATAATTCCTTCCTTAATCCTTAGTGATATATTTTTAGGGTTAAATAGTAAATCTGAAGTATACGCTTCGGAGTAATGTTGTCCTAAAAGTTTTTTCAGACTCAATTTCATCTCAAAAGTCTAAAAGTGGAGCAATGTTTCTCTTTTCCGTTAAAAAACTAACGTTGACTGTTAAAAAATTAATTTTGACCGTTAACTTTTTAACGAAAAATGGCAACATTGCTCCACTTTTAGACTTCTAGGGCAAAATTGAGTCTGAAAAAACATTCATGACGATATTGCTCCTCGATACATATTTTCAGCAGATTTACTATTTAACCCCATATTTTTATATTATCATAGTAATTATTAAGGTCTTGGGGGAGGGGGAAAAAGTCAAAAGTGGAATAGTGGAAAAGAGGGGAACAAGATTAAAGAGGGAAAAAGATGTGAATCGTGGATTGTACGAAACCAGGGGCGTCACGATAGGAGGCCACGACTACTTATACAACACGCGGGACCACCTTCATAATTTAAGAGGGAAAATTAGAATTAAGAATTTGGAGGAAGAAAAGATATTTATTAAAAAGGGTTATAAAAATTATAATTTTCAAACAAGATTACCCCTAAGAAAATGTACTCCATTCCCTTTTACACCCCATTTTTAAAATTAATATCAAAATTCTAAATTTTACTAAATTAAATAAGAAATTTCTTAAGTTTCATTTTTCACTACTTGACTTGCATTGATATCTATAAAATAAATTGACACATTATTCAATTTTACAAAATTATAATTTTTAAAATCAATAAAGTCTTAACTGAAAACATAATTATACAATTTTAATAAAACAACAGGTATTTTATAATTTAGTATATATGTTCGACCAACAAAAAATTATATGATTTATTTTTATTTTAGAAGAAATCTATGTGGGCTAATAAATTCATTTAATGTTAATGAAATTAAAAAATCTAAAAAAAAACTATTACATCCCGAAAAAATTAAAATGAATTTATTTTTTATTTTCATAAGAAGTGTTTAATTGATGTCAATGTTGATAGTTGATAATATAAATCTGGTAACTTAATAATATATTTGTTAATTAGATGATCTATTGATTATATAAATATAGAATTTGTTGAAGAATATTTTTTTTTTAAAAAAAAATATGAGTTTGAACCATGGTTAGTTAAAGATATATTGATTTTACATGAGTCTAAAATCTAGTGAAAAAAAAGTAAAAAAATATATAATGATATTATATATGAATGAGGGCGGTTGTAATTTTAGTTTTAGTTATTTTTAATTATGAATATAAGAAATAATGTAGAAGTTTTGATTAAGGACAATTTGGTAATTTTAAAGTTACATTGTGATACTTGGTCCTTTTAAGTAATGATAATTTTTATGGTATTTTTCAATAAATATTTTTTCTCGAGGTCCTTCATTCTAATTTTCTCTTGTTAATATATTTCGATGGAGAAAATAACATGAGAAAAGAAAAAATTAAGAGAGAAAACTCAAAAAAATATTAAGTTTTTTCATTATTTATGGAAGCTTTTTTCCCCTAGTATTTTCTCATTTATATATATTTTTCTCTCCACTCAGAGATAGATGAAAGTGAAAATATATGCCCCTTCCTTCTTCACTGCATTATAATCTACAACATTTTAACATGTGCGCCCCCTCATCATTATCCCCTTTTTACCACTCTTCATCTAAAATTAAATCTTTTCAATTTGTAGTAGGGTTAAGATCTATTTTGTCTCACAGTGTTTATTGTAGGCTAATTTTACCTCAAAAGTTTTTTGGAGGAAATTTTGTTCTGGAATGTGTTAAAAAGTGAACAATTTTACCATGACCAATATTCAAATTAATTTTGACTGTTGGTTGATAAAAAATATTAAACTAATAGTTTACATGTCATTCACATCATCTTTATTAAGGTGCTAATTTGTCTAAAAAATTTTAACTCTAACTTTTTTTAAAAAATGAAATATATGGAAAATGGATTTTCCAGGTAAATTTGCACTTTAATAAAAATGACATAGATGTCATGTAAACTATTAGCTCAACAGTTTGATCAGCGAATGGTCAAAATTAACTCGGACAATGGCCAAAGCAAAATCACTACTGTTTTTACACCTCGGGGAACAAAATTTGCTCCTAAAAAACTTTCAGAATAAATTGCCTCTAACCTTTTTGGTTTAGTTGCTTGTTTTTGGCACTAGCCAGGCTTTGATATTTAAAAAAGAAAAAAGAAACATATTTTTGTGACGAGCTGTCTTTTTCCCAAACTCTTTACATTTGAGCAGTTAATTATTTAACCCAAACTTATTATAGCCCAGTAACCTGAAAGAGTTGTCCCAGAGCAAAAAAACAAAAAACAAAAAAACCTGAAAGAGTTGTCCATTTTCTTCGACCCAAAGAAAGCCCATACAGCTTCAGCCTAATCTTTTTTTTTATCAACAGCGGCCCAAAGCCTCTGTAAGTGCCAATAAAACTATAACCCGGCCTGAAAATCCCAATAACAAGACACATGATACTCGCATACACATACGATATGATTCACACTCGAAGGCCAAAAAAAAAAAAAAAAAAAGATATGTCTCACACTTAGCAACAGTGGGGAGAGATGCGATTACATTTTTACATTTAAATTAGAGCACTTTCCTCTGGCCATATTCTAAACTTGATCGTAAATGAAATTTTACCATCTTTGAGATCAATCCACATTGGACTGCATGTGCATAGTAAGGTTTTATTATTATTATTACTACTACTAGTATAAAATGTGTAGTGAATTATATTATTTATTACTACTTATCTGTGCAAAACTTAGAATGAAAAATAAAAGGCAACGGATAAAATTAAAATAAAATAATTTCATAATTGTTCTGTTCGTTCTTTCGAAATATATGAAAAATATACTGGCCTGTGTGTGTGTGTGTGTGTGTGAAAACTAATATTTTAACATTAATAAATGAATATCGTTTTTAATTTAATTTCACAAAACTTCTTCGAACATTATTAACTCAAGAAATAAACCCTCTTCATTTTTAAAAGATGACAAGAAGCTTTCCAAAAATGTTTAGTTAAAGCATAATATGCTACTAAATGTTAAATAATGCATAGATAAGCCACTGGATATATAAACGCCTATTATTTTATTTAAATGAAATGAAGACAAATTCGCGTTATAATAGTTACCTGTATTAATATTATAAAAGGGAAAATTATAATAAAGGATCTAGCATAAATAATATTTATTAAGAAGGACCATGAAAATTGTAATTATTTTAATTAACCAAAAATTAAAATAGAAAAACTAAATTATTTCCTATGTTATCTCCAGATCCTCTTTTTCTTAGTTTTTGCCATTTTGACAGTAATTTTTTTAAGTGCACGAAACAACTATCAAAGAAAACAAATTATTAAAGCATTATCCAGGAGTGATCCAAATATTATTCAAGTATTTCTTTTTAGGCACATAATGCATATTTTGCCCCTTTCTCATCTTAGGAGGAAATATTATATTGACCAAGAGGCGGAACTAGCTAGAGGGGGCTTGAGTCCCCCCCTCCAAAAAAAAGAGAGAGAAATAGGTTTAAGCCGAGGGATGTTGTTGATTTAAGGAGGGAGTGAATTCCACTTTGAAGAGCTACAAGTTTTCTATTATTTCTTTTGTTTGGTTCTTATTTGTCTATCATGGTATTGTGTGGTTTGCTATACTAGAGTATATACTGATTGCAGAGTTATTTTCCTTCTAATAACTTTGTTTTCCCCTTTACTATTTGATTAGATTCAAACGAGTTGACCATGGTGAGCTTTGTTGGTGTAATAAAGATTTTTCTGGAACTCCACTTCTAATGAGATGCTACCTGATAGGAGGGAACTACTTGGAATGTCATGGAGGCTTTAAGGGTTAATGTTTCTATCCAGTTAGGGGTAGATTGGCTTTTGTTGCTTTGGGTTGGGATTCAGATGGGATGACTTCCAGTAGTCATTGCCTTTCTTGGTTTTTGGTCTTGAAGTTGTTTAGATTGGTGCGGAATTTTGCTGGGGTTAATGCAAATTTTGGTTTCTGATTGCAAGAAAACTTGGTTTAATTTTCACACATACAACTAACATAATTTATTATTTTTCTCACCATTAATTTGAATACATTCATACAAATTAGTGCTTCCACTCTTAATTAGAATATATGCGTAATTTGAACAAAATGGTTACATAACAATTAGGGATGCTCACAAATATGAAGTCAAGGATTGAGGATGCTGCACTAATATATTGTATTCATCTAAGGATTTAATCAGTATTATGTAGGAGATGAAAAGGCACAAGTATAAGGAGTTAATGATGCACTAAGGTTCTTGGTTTTCATGGGTTCCCATTGCTTAATACTACCAGGAACATAAAGGATGAGAGGGATATAGTTGAAATCGAACAAGTAAACATTGTGCTAAGTAAAGATTTTAAATCGCCATCATGAATGTTTCAATTCAAGGGAGTGAAGCAACCTCGTAATTAAAGATGGGCATTATACTTAATACCTCCTAACCAATCACTATGATGGCTAACATGTATTGGGGATAAAATAATAGTTAGCAAATTACTATTGGTTATCTGATGTTAACTAAGGAGTTTTTGGGGCTCAATGAGCTGGAAAAAAAATGGCGTGAAGTAAAGCAAATCAATCTTCTTCTTAGTGTGAGGGCTTCATGGACTAAAAAAACATTATGTGAAGTAAAGCATGGCCGATATTTTGGTTACAAAGGCAAGCAAGTGGTTTGTATTTGTCTGAAGTCATCTTAATTTTTATAATAGATTTTTTTTATTTTTTTTTGATAAATTAAGTTTGTATTGTATTTTAAATATTTTTATTTATAATATAGTATTTTTTTTTTTAATTTTCACCGCGTCATTAAAATTTTTGGCTCCATCACTGTAATGACCCTGGGATACAATAACAAATGTAAAAATATGCCTATTGAAGATTAGAAAAGAAACAAAAAAAAGTTAAGATAAAAAAAAAAGAATATTAATGGGAAGAACTCTGTGAGGTAAAGGATTGTGAATCACACACTTAAATACAAGTCATCAACAAAAAGGAAAAATGTTAATGCAAATTTCCTTACAAAAAGGCCCTCTCTTTGATGATACAGCTTTATAGATTATTCTAGTGAAACTACTAATCTATCAAAAGTGAAGTTATCTTGTTTTGGAAAAATGAGGTAATTTGAATTGATATCTATTCATTATTAATAATTAATCACTCCAAATCTTTAGTTAAAAAAAATAACTCCACATTTGGTTAGAGAGAAAATGGGAAATCTGACTAAGGGTAGTTTAGTTCTTTATATTTTAATATTTTAATTTTTGGTCATTCAAATAATAATTATTTTTATGATCCTTTCTAATAAATATTATTTATATTAGATCCTTTCCATGTTATAAAAGTTAAAAAGGTTTCTTATACGTTTTTATGTTTCTATAGAAGGAAAAATAAAGGGAAAATAGGAGAAGAAAAACTTTCATAAATAGTAAATAAAAATATACTATTTTCTTCAGTTTTGCCTCAAAATGGTTTTTGCGTACTCTCTAATTTTCTTCAATCAACAAGCCATATCCTAGAATTTATAATGGTGACAGAAAAAAAATATCTCTAATGACTATTAAAAACTAATTTCACTTAAAGAAATACTAATCTTTGTATTTTTATATGATCAGTTTTCATACTATCATATAACTAAATCCCTAAACTTTAAATTGATACAACTCAATCCATTTAGTTTTCACTCGATCATAACTTAGTTGTTAAAGTTTGACTTAATGCAACTAATTCCCAATAGTTAAATAATTTAAAGTAATTATTAGTCTCTATATCTTATTTAGGAAGTAAAATCATATATTCCATGAAACTTGGAGACCAAAATTTTGAATAGTTAAAACACTTAGTTGGCAAGTTGCAATGTGTTAAACTTCAACGCTCGAGTTTCAACCTAATCAAAATGTCAAGATCATATTGAACCAAATCAAAGTTAAGGGTTTAGTTATAATCAAGCTAAAATTACGGAGAACAAAACATTACTCTCCACTAGTATTAGTGTAAACATATACTGTGGGAGTACTAACCCTATACCACTGAGGTAGGTAATGAGTGAGGGGTGTTAGGGCTACCACATTGAGATGATAGGACCAAAAGTCAGCAGTTACTTAATCTCATGATCAACAAGTAAACATGCAATTACTCTAGTTATTCATCATTAATATTAGCTATATCCCTTTTTTACCTTTTTCCTTCACTCCTTTTATTTCAACGCACTCCTTACTAACTCGGGACCTAGATACCGCCCTTGTTGCCTTGGACTACTTTGAATCACATTTATACCTAATATTGATCCATTACATTTTAACTTTTGTTCTTTTCCATTTTAAACTCTCAAAAAACTAGCAGAATGTTAAACAAGTCTTATTGATAATTTTTTCAGTATATAATTAACAACTCCATCACTGGGTGTTAACAATTACTGAAGGAGTTGTCAATCCGATGTCAAAAAGGTCACAAAGAGTTATTAAAAACTACAGATGGAGTTGTTGATCACCTACTGAAGAAGTTGTCATGAAACTTTTTTGATATCAAAATTTTCTATAGGAGTTTTTTGACATTTTCTTGGTCCTTTGAAACCTTAAAGGATTTTCCCTTTCTTTTTACTTGTCAAGTTAAAATTGAGATGAAACTTCTTTCTTTAAGAATATTATACTACCTTTGATTCTAAATATAGGATATGATTTGTACTTTGTAGTGTATATTATCATATATAGATAGGGTTAAGTAATAAATTCGTCCTGGAAGTACACGCTTGAGAGTAATGTTTCCCTAGAAGTTTTTTTGGGCTCAATGTTGTCTTGGAAGTCTAAAAATGGAATAATGTTGCCTTTTTCCATTAAAAAGTTAATGCTCAACGTCAATTTTTTAACGATCAACGTTAGTTTTTTAACGGAAAATGACAACATTGCTCCATTTTTAGACTTCCAGGGCAAAATTGAGTCTGAAAAAACTTTCAGGATAACATTACTCTTAGATGTATACTTCTGGGGCAGATTCACTACTTAACCCTATATAGATATATGTATTCTTCTTTATCTCTATTATAAGACATTTTATAGATTAAAAAAAAAAGTGGTCCTTATAATAAGAAAGCATAGTAGCAATAAATTAATTAAAGCGTTTGTTTTCATAAATTGGATATTAAAAACTCATTAAATTAGTTTAGGCCTTTCGGTTAAAAAAATGTTTATACCCCAACTTATTATAAACATGTATTGATACCCTAATATAATAAGACCATCGCATTAATGAAAATCTGGACTTGAATTTGTCTTTACATATATAGTATATACTCCATTCAATTCTCAATATAAGACATATTTACTTACTTTAATTAGATTAAGAAAGTTATTTAAGTTAGTCAGTATGACATGTATTTTCTAAAACACTATAATCATCATTCTCAATTCCCTCATTTCCACTACTTTTTGATTATTGTTGAGAGAGAAACAATAAGAGTAAATTAAAGATTAACAATTATGAAAATTATATCTTATATTTAAAACATATATTAACTCCTTAAATATGTCATATATTAAAGAACGGAGGAGTGTGTGTGGGTGTGTAATGGGGTCATATTTTTATTCATGCATGCAATGAATTTGGGACCAACTTGCCTATTTATAATTTGATATATATAATCTAAGGACTAATGATACACACCATATATCATGATTAAGTAATGTTCTTAGCTTCTTTTATCTTTCTAAAAAAGTAGTCATCTGACTCATATTAGACACCAGAGGCAATAGTACTTCTTTTGGTTCTTGTGAAAAACAACAAACTAACAATTATCATAAACTAATAAAAACAATTAAAATCGTTAAATTTATCATAAAATTTAAGTAATTTTCAATATTACATCTACTAATAACATTAAACTATAATATCATATTGATTATTAATCTCTCCCAATATTCTTATTAAACATGGGTTTACATAGAAAAAAATATTTAATACTTTTTAGAAATAAGCAAATGTTTTATAAAAAAGGTTAAAAACACTTGTTAATTTATATTTTATAATAAAGACTGAAAAGAGTTCGTGACATACACTTCATTTTATTTATGTTATTTCATAGATACATAACTAATTGGCCAAAAAAATACGATTATCACTAGGTCCGCATTACAGGCTCATAGCATTTATAAGCCTAATTAAAAGCTCATCCAGCAAAACGATATCGTTTTGATACCAAAATGATGTTGTTTTGCGGGGCATGCTCCTAAGCTCAATGATGAGCTGAGAAATGCGATAGTCTGAGGCAATAGTCATGTAGTACGCTGCTAATAAAAGGTCTATTGCATTAAAGACCTAACTCATAAAAGTTTCTTGCTACGTGGTCACTGGACAATCAATCAAATTCTCCATAAATTGGAAGCTTTAAAGCTGTTGTAGCTAAAAGTCTCTTCGGATTTAATCCCTCATTTATGTTTAAGTATTTGTTCTTTACCGGCATTTAATTATTTAAAAGAAAAAAGATATTCAAATCCCAACTCAACTTCCAAAACCTAAAAAAAACTATTAAAACTTGTAAATGATTTAGAAAGGATGGGATGCGAATAGGAGTTTTTTATGTTTGGCTTAAAGAAAAAAATGTCCCTTTAATTTCATACATTTTTTTTTCTAGCACCTAATGATTTTATCAAAACTATTATGATTTTTGCCACAATTGTTATTGTTTTAGTTAATCTTATTACTCAGTTTGTCACAGTCAACTAAAATAGTAATAATTTTGATAAAAACTCTATGATTTTTACAAAAATAGTAATGATTTTGACAAAATTATTAAGTACTAAAAAAATATATGAAATGAGCATTTTGGTCTTCAAGCTAAAACATAAAATACCCATATTCCAACCCCCATCCCTTTTTTGTCCTTTGCAAGTTTTAATAGTATTTTTTAGGTTTTGATTGAAGTGGAATTTAATGTCTTTTTTTTCTTATTTAATTATTATAAGTTTCCTCGCATTTATTTGTTTTATTAATTATTTGTTAATTATGAGGACTTCTAGTATTATCATTTATTTGTGCCTTTTCTGTTGTAACTTCCTCCTTGCAGCGGGATTTCTTTCTTGGGAAAATTGCTCATAAATCCCTATTTAACCAATTAATTGTTGAATGGGATCTGAAGTACCGAGGTCCTTTAAGAGAAGCAAAATAATAAGTAAAATGACCACATTGCCCTCTTTGAATAACTTAATAAACAAGGAATTAAATAAGCGTAAGACCTCGTTGAATTGAAGAATGAAGGCCGGACAAGATCAACATAAGCGAACGAGACCAGGTCTTTGTGGTGGCAACAAAGTCTATATGTCTTTGTAGTGGTGATGGATTATGCCCAATTTCCAGAGGCGTTGGCAACAATGATAAATGAGCATAGAGAGAAGCTAGTGAAGAAACTATTTGCTAGCAGGAATGCAATAAGCTTATGGAACAATGGAGTAGGACCTAACATAAATAGAAGCAAAGTTGAATGGGAATGTGTTGTGCACAGAAGGAATGGAGGTTTTGCAACGTTCTTCACGCATCTTTGAAATACAAATAGGAGAAGTTCGTGTTGCTGTAAATCTTGCGTTGAGATTAAATGTGCTTGCAATGTTTGGCATCGGGAAGATATTTTCCATATAGGGAATACATGTAGGGAAGATGATTTGAACACAAGGGAAGATATATTGCACTAGGGAAGACTTTTTGAATACAAGGGAAGATTTTTTGCACCTGGGAAAGGTATATTGCATGCATGGAAGGTCAATTGACACAAGGGAATTAGATCACATAGGGAAGCTATATTACATACATGGAAGATTTTTTGAATACAAGGAGAGATGTATTCTACGTATGCAAGATTGTTTGAACATAAGGAAAAATCTTTTACATATAAGGAAGATATATTGCACCAGGGAAGACTTTTTGAACACAAGGAAAGATATATTACGTGCAAGGAAGATTTTTTGAACACAAGGGAAGATCATATAGGGAAGATATATTGCATGCAAGGAAGATTGTTTGAACATGAGGGAACACAAGGCAAGATCTTTTACTCATAGGGAATATAAATTGCACATGAGAAGATTATTTGAACATAATGGAAGATCTTTAATTTTGCGCAGGGAATATTGTTTGAGCACAAGTGAAGATCTTTTGCGCATATGAAAGATTGTTTAAACATTCGGTAAGATATATTGCACATATGGAAGATTGTTTGAACACAAGGATCTTTTCGACATAAGAGAAGATATATTGCATTAGGGAAGACTTTTTAAACACAGGGAAAGATCTTTTGCACATAAGGAATTAAGTTTGTTTGAACACAATCGAAGATCTTTTACTCATAAGGAAGAATGTTTGAAGACAAGGGGAGATTTTTTGCACATATGAAAGAATTTTTTCACTTAAGGAAGATCATCAGTTGCACATCATGTAATTTGCAAAAGAGCTACCTGTATACTAAAGTTGTACATATATGGCCTATTTTCATTTGTTGCACAAATTACATTTGCAAAAGTTTTGTACATTACAAAATTGTCATTACGCGGAACTTGTATATATACAACATAAATGCAACAAAAACTACTTTTTCTTTTTCATAGCTTTCCATACTTCAATTTTATGCATGACCTCATCCAGACATTTATTCTTCTCATAGTGATATTGTTAAATTTAATGTAACAATATACTCACATTAGGCATTGTAAAACCATTCCTCTCAGGCTTTCTAATATTTTCCCTGATTTGCAACCAAGATATGACTTACATTCCACAATTTCATCTAGACAGAAAGCAAATTACAAAACATTAACATATCATCGATACATGCATAGATTAATTAATGACTGTTCAATACTTCAACAAACTCACTCATTGTTCTGCAGTTGGCAAGACCAAATTAAATCAAAAGGCAAGGTCATGCTTGTCTTCATAGAGATCATGATTCAAGTGTGCAAGTAATTGACAAATGGAAATAGAGCAATTAGTTAAAAAAATCACAACTTACTCTTTTGAATGAAGAGGGACATCCTATACAATCTCGAAGCTCCTTGGCCTTTTGGGAATACTTACTTTTTTCCTCTTTTGATAGTTTTTCCATGCCTCCCTTACTTCTTTGTCTACATCTTGTATTGTGTTGTGTCTGTCTTTCCTTATTTTATCATAACAATTATTCATTACAAAATACCAACGTTTTGTAGAGGTTGAAATTGTGTATTTGTAGTGATTTTAATCACTACTAACAACAATAGAAGTAGTTCCAAGAACCACTATAAAACACACTATTGTAAGATGATTTGTAATGGTTTTATAACTGCTACTCATAAAATAAAACCATTATTGTACTTGTAGCATCACCGCTACAACTGAGATCAAGATGATGGATTGTGGAAACATTTTGTAACGGTTAAATTGCTACAAATGATGACGAAAAAATTTTAAGTGATGGAAAAGAAAAATTGAGAAATTGGCGCCAACTTTATAGTGGTTATTAAAATTGCTACTAAGTGTATCAATGAATTTAAAAAAATTGGCAGCAAAATTTTTGTAGAACTACTACAAATTGTGAATGAAATTTAAAAAATTGTATCAAACGAATTTGGATTAAAATTTGTAGTGGTATAAAACCGCTACAAATTATTAAAAAAATTATTTTTAAAAAACCATAATTTGAGTCAATTATTACAATATTTTCTTATTTAAGTGACAATTTAAATGATAATAGTTAATATTTAAAAAAAGAAACTGTTACAAATTAACTGCTATAAAATTGCCACGAGCTTGACGCCTTGTTTTGTAGCAATTACTTTGTGGTAACAACTACAAAGTTCATTCCTTAACCTGAGCTTCACTTGGCATGAGTCATCCCGTTGCAAATTTGTAACAATTTTAGTATAAATTGTTACAAATTCTAATATTTAGAACGATTTTTTGTAACCACTACAAAGTAACTGCTACGAACTTACAATTTTTTTTAGTAATTCTTAGTTGAACAATTGTGCTCCATTCAACCTTGGCTTCCCACCTTTCCCTCCCATTATTGTGACCGTGCTTTCTTTCAATTTTTTTGCAGTCTGAGACTGTCAAAACAATGTAAAATATAGACAGTATAAATATGAAGAATAATGTTTCTTAAAGTTTATCTCATGATATGCAATCACTCTAGTTAAATTTCTTAATGGTTCTCACTCATTCAAAATGGAATACATACTAAGAAGGACATAACCTAATTTATAATAAAGCTCCTTCATGCTAAGAAAGACATAACCACATTGTCTAAACTAAGGATCTAATAATATGGATCGATCTACTTATATATATTTCTGTATCACAGTGGCTCTAACATGGAAATCAACAGGGGAAATACAATGTATTAATTGTTAAATACAAGTGTATATACTCCCATAGAGGCAGAGCACATAGCATTTGTCGTATATTCAAGATATTCAAGCTTCATAACACATGTAGTTCCTCTTCCTTGTATAGTCTGTTACGAGGACTAATAATGGCAAGAATAATCTCATATTCTACTTATTATTGGCTAAGCTTCGTTTTAGTTCTCCATCCTAATCTTTTAGCCTTTGCATGGAAGGTAACACAAAGCTTCATACCTTCATTGCTACCGACGCCTATGCAAATGGGGCACTATCCGTTGCCGCCTCAAATAGGGGACAATCCGTCGTCACCTCAAATACCTAGTCTCGTTCGCCTCTGTTGATCTCGTCTAGCCTTCACTCTTCAATTCAACAAGGTCTTGTTCTTATTTGATTCCTAGCTTGTTTGTTGAGTGATCCAATGGGGGCAATGTGATCATTTTACATGCTATTTTATTTCTTTTAAAGGACATGCATCAGCGATACTTCAGGTTCCATTTAACAATTGATTTATTATATAGGGCTTTATGGGCAAATTTACCTTCTTTCTTTCTAGTTTCTATGTACACCTTGTCCGATATAGTACATACTTTGAATTCTGGAACCCAAAAAGGAAACCCGCCATCAGAATAATTTGACCTGTAAGTTATATTAAACTCCATCCGCCCAAATCAGAGTGATTCATACGAAGGACTAAAATGAAACAACAAATTTCACTCGGTTTATTAGACGCGTTTCTTTCTCTGTTGATTATATAAACAGAATCCCATTTATAAGGAGTCAAAATGAAAGGGTACCCTAATAACTACTCCCTCCTACATGCCTTAGCTACTTGATTCTAAATTAAGATAAAGATGTGGTAAATTGTTTGCTGTTTTTCTTCCATAAGTATATAGGTCGCAAGTAGTATAAAAAGTTGTCGTTCCCATGAGGATGAAGGAAAAAGTAGGCTAATTCATGCAATTATGCTCTTAATTAGGATGGGCAAAGTCATTTTGAATATTTCAATTTGTGAAAATAATTTCTAGTCCAAAATAAGGTAAATTAGACTAAGATAAAATTTGTTTCTAACTTCAAGAAAACGAGGCTTTAGGATCGCTTCTCTCCTCTATATTTCAAGAGATCAATTAGTTCCCTCTCAATTCGCTCTAATAAAACACCAAGTGTTTGTCTAAGATTCCAAGTATTGGAAAAACTTTCTCAAGTCATGACCAACATCTATTTTTAAGGAATTCATTCAATCCCTTGCAACAAGCTAGTGAAAATAGTCACTAAGATCCAATCTTATAATAACAATACTAAGTTAATAGATAAATATTTTTCCAATTAACAAACTCTCCATTCAAACATGAATTTTAAGGTTAATATGTCTTTATCCAAGTTCTTTAAATAAGATAATCTCTCTCAAGCATTATCTCATTCAAAAAGTCAACTAAGTGGTGATCAAGCACTTATAAGCATTAAGCATAGAATAAAATCAACATAAAATACTTAATTAAATGCTAGAAAAGATAGAATATAACATAGTCTCAATCCATATAGAGATTTAAAGCAATCCTAGAAATGAAAAATCCATATAATAATAAAATTGAATCCATAACTAAATTACAAGATAAGATAAGGATAAAGTGACAAAAGTCAAGTAGAAACCCCAAAATCCATATTGATTTCAATCAAAGGAAAGTTGAAAAGTCACATTTTTGTGTGTGAAGATGTTAACTTTACCCTATGGCTTATGATTAGGAGCAAAATACTTCTTCTTCGTTTTGTTATGAATTCCAAAATTCTTATTCTAATCCAAAATATAAATCACTTTACGTCAATAGAACTAAAAAAATACAATTAACTCAATATAATTGTCTTAAATTTTAAAAAATTAACTTTGCACTTATTCGTATCAATCTCATCCATCACTCTCTTCTTTATTGATATCCAATATGCACTTCCAATAAATATGTGATAAATTGGAAAATGGTTATTAATAACTCTCTAATTGTCATATATTATAGAAAAAGAATTTCTTCTAATGATAAAATTGAAAAATGGTTATTAATAACTCTCTAATTTTCACGTAATATAGATAAATAATTTCTTTTAAAAAGTGTCATTTACCAGAGAGAGTAGTAGAATGTATGTGTGTGTGTGTATGCATGTATATATTTTGGTAAATCAAATAAAAGATGACTTGATAATTGTGCATTGAAGAATAATAATTTCCACCTTTTTTACACGTGAGTGATGGTCTGATCTGATACTTGAAAAAAGTAACATTTAACTACCAACAACTAAAAGTACCCCCTTTAAAAATAAGGCAGGTATATACTGCAAATGCACAAGTACTTGTCTTCTTTTTTGAGCTTCTTGTTTTATCCATGACAAGTGAGTATTTAATTACACACAAGAGCTGCATCTGTCTGACTCTCGATCACATGTATTCATATTTACAGAAGTGAATCAAAATTAAATTCGCAGTGTCTTGTCCATTCAATATTCAGTAATATCTATTCGCCAAAAATATATAGCTTAAATAATAAAATCCAAATGGAAACACACACACAAATGACACATCAGTGGGGAATAAGGCAATAGCTCATAAACACAAGAGGCCAAATAATAGAAAAATTAATGTGTGAACCTAACGAGAGCAGAGAGAAGAAAAATTAAAGTATATGATATTTGCATTAAAGAGATGAATAGACTTGGAAAGCTGGCATCTCCACTCCTTCAAAGTGACCTCTCCTTAATATATTGTTGTATCTGACTGTAACCTGTTATTAAGGGACCTGTGTCCTACATATGGGACCCCCCTCCCCAAATCTCTCCCTATAATCTAACCCTTCCTTAAATGATCCAACCAACGCCATGTTTACTAACATTAATTTCCCTACCATAATTTTCCTATAATTAGTTTTTTTTTTTAAAAAAAAAATACAACTTTATATCTGATTTTTACTCCCAAAATGGAAATAGTCACTTGGGTTCCAAGACAATCTTTTATAGTTAGTGAGTGTCATGTATCAATGGTTAACTGATTGTGCATAATTAATTAATAAAATTAACGAAAGAGAGAGTCGAGGGAAATGAGGCTTGAGATGCAATTAATTGGATATTATTTTAATTAACTCAGTTTGACTTCATCAATTCGTTGAGATGTCCATTTTCTTTCAAATGATATAATTATTCAAGTGTTATTAGGGAGGGTAGTTCAAAACTAATAAATTAACTTGAAGAAATTTATAATATGAATTGAGAATTGCCCAAGAACTTTTTGTCTTAAGACTCATCAAGTCATCCTAAAATAATGAGAAGGATATCATGTTGTCATCTCTATTTTTTCAAAAAGAAATAAAAAAATTCAGAACATGTCTCATACCCCACAAACGTTATAAAGACATTTCCGTTTTATTGTAGTGAAATATTTTCCTGAAAATATTAATTTTTTTAAAGTCCGTATTTTTATAGGTATTGTCTTCGTTTGAATATAAAAAATAAGCGGAGTCAACAAAAACATCAATATCAATAGTGTTTAAAGTCTATATATTTTTTATAGGTATTGTGTTTATTAGAATATAAAAATAAGTGTAGTATATTTAGTAAACATAAACATCATGGATGCACAAAAACCCCTAATTTAGTCCTTGCTAATTTAGCCTAGGGTCTAATTCAATCTACTTTTTGGCTTCAAATTAAACTTAAAGTTTATGTGGAACATCTAAGATCCATTCATTCATTTAATTATGAAATAGTATTTTAAAGTATAGAAATTTTTATACAATTAAATGACAATATAATATAATTATCTCCGGCCTGTAATTGGAAAAAAACACATTTATAAAGAATATTTTATAAATAAAATATGCCAAAATTACACCGACCAACTAAATTTGGCGATTAACTTTATACTCTGCAACTGAGAATGTTATTTATATAATTTTTCAAGTAATACACAGCTTAACATATGCTCTAAATATATTAATGGAATATTTTTATTAAAAAATAAATTATATATATATATAGTGTACTGATAATTTATGTACCCAATAGGAATGTTCGACGTCGGATGGGATATAATTTACATTTGAGTGACCAACAAATTAAGGGAAAAATACAAAAGAGAATACGAGGGGGATGCATATATAGGTCTTCCGTACGGAAGGGCAGGTTCACCAGTTCCCCAAATAATGGAAACATCAATGTCAACTTGTTGCATCAGCCTTCAACGCTTTCTCTCTTCATTGGATATGTTGGCGTTTTCACTTCAACTAACTCTTGTCTCTTTTTCTCCCTTTAATTTTTCTTCTCTATTAACTTAGTCTTTTTATTTTTATATTTAAAAAAAGGGTGAAGGTGAAAAAATCTACAAGTTTTTTTTTCCCTTAGGGGACCCAACATTAAGAGTTTTTTTAAGTGTAAAAGTGAGTATCTGATTATAAATTAAGTATAAAAATATCATTTACTGTTAGGTTTGACTTTTTTTATTGACTAGACAATAACTTAACTTTCAAATATGTAAAAATACATGTAATTTGACCAAAGATATCATTCTACTATTAGGTTGATTTTTTTTTTTAATTAATTGGACGATGACATGACTTTTAAAGCAACTGTGTGGAGAAAAAAACCATTAAACCGTCATGGCATCAACTAGATTGAGTATGCGTCAGACAACGTGTCCATGCCGTTGCCTCAAAAATAGCCCCGTAAAAAAAAAAAGCTAAAGGGACACGTGGATGAAACATATATCCGCATTGGATATATTGTGATTTTTAGGTGCAATGTTGTTATAGAGGTGAACAAAGAGATAGAGATGGTGATATTAATTATTCTCAACTCAAACTTGTGACTAGTTGGCATTTTTTTTTCACGTGGTTGCTTTGAAATTCACTTCATTGTCTAATCAACAAAAAAAAAAAGTTAAACTTAATGGTCAAATGATATTTTAATTAGCACCTAATTTATAACTATATAGTCACTTTTACACCTAAAAAAACACTTGTTATTAAATACTCCTCGAGAAAAAATACATATGTATTTTTTCTCCTTAATCTTTTAAAAAAAGTCATTCTTTTTAGTTATGAATCTTAATTATACGAAATGCACAATTTAATTATAAGGAAATTTATACCTACAGCAGTTATTAATAGTTGTAACTTTGAATGAGTTAAACTCATACATCATCTTCAAAAAAAAAAAAATTGTCCGGTAATTCCTGTTAATTCCTTTAATTTAAAAAAATTCTGGCTGTCTTGCTACATGTTAATGATAACAAATTAGCTCCAAAACTTCTTACATGCATAGAGTGGGTCTCAAATATAATTCAATCAATGGATTATTGATTGAATTTTTCTAAAAATTACCTCTATTTCAATTTTATTAGGAGGAACTTAAAGTTTAAATAAGGATAGAATTAAGAAATTCTGGGGAAATCACACCAAATTCCCAATCAAGAAAAAATAAATGATATCACAAAAGTCTTGTAGCATATTAATGACAAGTAGTGAATGAACCATCATTAACAAGCTATAAGACTTTTATTATATTATTATTTTTAATTGCAATCTTAATAAGTTTGATTTTCCCTAAAATTTTTCATTTTGAGACCAAGTTAATCAATGAGTCAATCACCTCTCATTGATTCCATTAAGGTAATTAGAGGTGAATTGATACAAGAATAGGAGAAAGTACATTTCTAACTCTCATGATATATATATTCAACATCCAATTGTTAATATAAAAGTCATTTGTTTTTTTTTTATAAATTAAGGAAATAAATTAAGTTACTTAATCATAACATATGCTATATATCATTAAATTATATAAAACTCTATAAGTCATGCAAATCAATTTTAAAAATGATAAATATAAATATTTTAAATTGACTTATTTAATTTCTTTAATATTTTAAAAATTGACTTTTATGTTAAGAACTAGAGATAGTATATATATATATATATAGTAGGTGAACTTGTGTTGATGTGGATGAAAAATCCCATATTAGATAAAATTAGGCCTAACAAATAATACTCTCTTCTTTTTATAAGATACAACTAACCGAATTATATATTAAAAAAATTGGTTAAATACGGTAAATAAGGGGAAAAAAACAACTTATTTTTTAAAAACACCCTTATTGGGGGTTGAGTGTGAGAGGAAAATGATCAAATAGTTAAAATGTAGTAAAATTAATCAATACTTAATGAAAGTAAAGGATGAATGCTAATACTAAAAGTTTCAAACAGGCTATTACTCCCTCCGTCCATAAATATTAGTCAACAAGGCAAGAGTGAAAAAAAATGACATAAAATAAAAATGAAGCTTATATTTTAAGATGAATCTATTGTCATAATTGAAGTTTATATTTAGAGGCGGAGAGAATAGCATCTTTTATAAACAAGAATATGGCATCCCTAAAAAGGTTCTTATCAAAGAATTATATATTAAATTGAATGACATAAACTTGACCCTTAAAAATTTTGATTTAATATGTGAAGGGAGCCATTTGTGTTTTTTCCCCTTTTGTGTGTTTCATCCTCTCTTCCAATAACACAATTTGGTCCAAAAATCACCGGGCAGGACAAGATCATTGGAAGAACGGGTGTCATGAACAACCACAAAATATAAATTTATAGAGGACACACATGCCATCTTATGGCTGTGTTTAAAAATCTGTTTGTAAATCAAGTTGAAATTGAAGTTGATAAAAAAATATGGTTATTTAAAGGACAATTTGAGTATATAAAACGAAAATTTGATAGCATCCAAATATGGGCAAAAGGTAGGATAATTCAATTTGAACTTTCGAATTGAAATTAATCCAAACTTAGACCACAATAGTTCAAATTAAGTCCTGTTCTAATTCAAGTATACAGGCAATTAAAATCAACCGACGCACAAAAAACGCAGCATGCAGATATAATCCTAATTCTTTAAACACAAAGTGCTAGCATATTAATGGGGTTAAGTAACAAATCTATCCCGGAAATATATGCTCAAGAGCAATGTCACTGTGGAAGTTTTCTTAGGTTCGACATTATCCCAAAAGTCTAAAGACGTAGCAATGTTACCATTTTATGTTAAAAAGTTAACGGTCAACATCAATTTCTTAACGGTCAATGTTACTTTTTTAACTGAAAAAAGCAATATTACTATGTTTTTAGATTTTCGGGACGAAATTAAGCTTAAAAAAACTTTTAGAAAAATATTACTCTTTAATACTCCCTCTGATTCTTATTATAAGGCACCAACTAACAAATCACACAAATCAATAAAAACAGTTAAAGTCAATAAAGTTATCCTATAATTTAAGTAATTTCCAATATTACTCCTACTATTTACACTAAACCCTAATATTATATTATGATTACTCTCACTTACTACCTCTATTAATTATGGGTATATATGGAAAGAAATAATCAATACTCCTTGGAAACAAGTAAGTGTCTTATAAAAAAGACCAAATATATTTAGTAGTTGATACCTTATAACAAAAACTAGAGGGAGTACTTTAAAGACGAGTTTACCTAACCCATGGTGGCAAAATTACCTAATCTAGGGATGGAGTGATTTAAAGAGAAGACAAAAAAACCGATAAATCAGGAAGGAGATAGTACTAGGAAATGAGCATGTACTGTGTGAACTGCAGTGGGACTTTGTTGTAAGAAACAAGTGAAGCAAAGAATAATAAATGAAAATGTAAGTGTGGTTTTATATTAAGATCATTTAGGTGACCATTTTTAATGCTCTCAGTACGGATTAAGCCGCTCAGTGCGCCGACACTATGTACCCGACTACCTTGATCTCTATATCTCCCCAATCAACCCTCTCTGTTCCTTCTGTACTTTCTCTCTTTTCAATCCATCTCTCCTTCTTCCTCCTCCTCCTCTCACTCATCAATAATCATGGTGCATTCAAAGAAGTTCAGAGGTGTCAGACAACGTCACTGGGGCTCATGGGTCTCCGAAATTCGCCACCCTCTCCTGTATTTCTCTCCATCTATCTAATCACATCATACATTTTCTCAATTTATGATGTCATCCTGCGTTTCCTGTCAGGATTTACCTTTCTAATATCATTGGATGTTCCGAAGGGACACATAATACATTTTTATTTCATATATATGTATATATTGGGTTCCTTTATTTTTATTTGAATGTTGTGGTTTGTGGAGCAGGAAGAGGAGGGTGTGGCTTGGGACCTTTGACACGGCGGAAGAAGCGGCGAGAGCATACGATCAAGCTGCCATTTTGATGAGTGGACGGAATGCGAAGACGAATTTCCCGATATCCCAGACACCGGAGGGCGATCCTAAGGGGGCGGCCACTGATCATAATAACAACAAGGCGGCGAGGGATCTGGAGGAGATTCTACACGCGAAGCTGAGGAAATGTGGGAAGCTGCCGTCGCCGTCGATGACGTGCCTAAGGCTGGACACGGAGAACTCCAACATCGGAGTGTGGCAGAAACGCGCGGGCCATCGTACGGATAACTCCAACTGGGTTATGACAGTCGAACTGGGAAAGAAGACCAACAACGGTAACAACAGTAATAGTGGGTCAGAGAAAACGACGTCGGCTTCGTGGAGTACGTGCGATGAGTCTGCAATCTCATCACAAGGCAATAATGAAGTGGCTTTGGTGGGAGGAGGAGGAATGAACGAAGAAGAAAGGATTGCACTGCAAATGATCGAAGAACTTCTTAACAGAAACTGTCCAAGTCCTCCTCCTTTACCAGGACCTTCGTTTCATAATATGGTAGTTGAAGAAGACAGCCAGGTCGTCCATCATGGGGAAAGCTTTCTGTTTTGACGATGTTATTATGGTGTTTGGCCCAAAAAAACAAACAGGTAGGTGGGTGCTAATTTCTTATGAATATTAATTATTTCTTTATATGTTGATTTATTTTAAAGATTAAGAAAATTAAATAAATTATTTAATTATATCATATGATATAATATATTTTTAAATTATATATCAATTTATAAATTAAAAAGAAGAGTTTAGAGAAAATATGATAAATATAAATATTTTAGAATAATTTAATTAGTTTCCTTATCAATTCTATAGAAGAAATGCTATATATAGAAGGTATTGATGATGTAGACTATAGAGTAGCTAGCCCCAAAGCCTAGCTAAGAAGTTATTACTCCATCAATTGACAGGAAACAGGCTGGGATGCATTGGAAATTTGGAAGCTACTGGTGTATAAGGAAGTGGCAGAGTAAGGGATGGATACATACATATATATGTTAATTTGTAGTATGTAAACAAAATCATTGTGTAACTGTTCACTTCTAAGTGTATGTACGAGGAAAGTTATTTATGGGAACATGGAACAGAATAAACCGGAATTTTATATATACAGATGATATATGTCCAATTGCAACTGTATGTACAAGAAAATATTTTCAGGGGTGTGTGCCAACGACTTTTTAATTTAATAATATAAAAGGGAGGTCATGGGTTTAATAGATTCTCCTTATAATTTAAGTTTTTAATGTCTGCCCTTGTATTTTTTTTTTTAAATGTGCGTGTGTGTATGAAGCACAACTATACTACATGGAAAGGATTTCTTTCCCTTTTTTATTTGTATGTCTTTATATAAATTTCCTTCAAGGAAAAAAAAAAAAAAAAGGTATTGTAGTCAGTATACCAAGTGGTTGGATGTTCAAAAAAAAAATTGTATCTTGGTGTTGTGCAACATTTTTTAGGGTAATAGAACACTACATCTCTAAATATCACTTTGTTTTGTTTTTTTGTTCATTATAATGCTTAAAAATTCATCTCTTCATAATCTTATTCGTGGTATTATTATAAGTGAAAAATGAACTTTCTTCGAATTTATTAACAATTAGCCTAGGGAACCTGAGTTTGCGATTATGTGTCATGAGATGAAATTTTCTATTAACTCACGAGGCTAATTAGAAAAACGATACTCAAGTGAATTTGAAAAACGTCTCAAAAGCAGATTTTTCTCTTTGGTTTTTTTGTTTTTTTCTTTGTTTTTCCTTCGTTGCTACTACTGGACATAAATATAGGACGAATACTATAGTGTAATTATATTATAAACTTTGATTTATATTTAGAATCGAATAGAATATTAATTAATTTGCATGCGCATATCATGTTCAGTCCCTATCTTGATGACTATGAAGTTTGTCATTATGTAATTATATGGTAAGGAAAAAAAATGCTTGCACAAGGGAGCTCTGTGTGTGTGTTTTTTGAGAATTAATTATTAGATACTAAAATAAAGTGGAAACATACATGAGTAATATTATTGTTGATGACGATGCTCAACTGACCACGACACGTCCATATATTAAAACAATAAAATAATAAAGTCACATCCTTTTCATAATTACATCCTCCATCCATGTCACCTGGCCTATAGCTACAAAACCAATAATAATAATCTAAAATGACAAATATTCAATGAGAACAAAATTTTAGGTCAAAAAAATAACAAAAGTAAAGCTTTAAAATTAAAAGATTGTGTTGAAAATAGAGTAGGGCTCTCTTCCCAAAAAAAAAAAAGGGAGATTTGTATGGAGAGTTAAACAGATCTAAACTGTTAGATTTAATAATCTAAACAGTTTAAATCTGATTTTTTGAAAACCTATAATTTTTAAAAATATTTTAATGAGTAAAAAGAGAGAGAGAAAGAGATTTGTAGGGATCTAAACTGTTAGATTTGATCTGAATAGTTTAAATTTGAGTTTTTAAAAACCTATTTTTTTAAAAAAATATTTTAATGAGTATAAAATAAAAAATCAATATAATTTCTTTACCATCATTCTTTAAAAAAAATGATTATTTATTTTTAAATCATCATTTTAAAAAATTTAGATTTGAACCGTTGAAAATCATATCTAAACAGTCTAAATGTACTTAGTTTTCACTAGTAAGCATTTTGCCTAGGATGAAAACTGGTTCCCATTTGATTATAAGAGAAATTAATTCCTATCGTTGGCAATTATAACTTTATCTTATAATGGGGCAGTCAAAGAGAAAATAAAGAAAAAATCTTCATTAAAAATTTTATTGATTAAAAAGACCTAAATCAAAGTAGTTATGTACTCTGCCTGTAAATAATTTATAGAGTGCCATCTTCTTCTGCGCATAAAAGTTTATCAAGTCATCCTCTTTAATACAATTTTCAATAAGGGGGTTTTTTTCCAAAATTTCCCAACAAATTGACTATTAAAACAAGAAGAAATATAGCCCCTCCAACATTTAAGTTTAGAAATGACTGAATGAGTGGACCAATTTGAAATTAGTAACAAACATAATTTTGATTCACTATGTGTGTGTGTGTGTGTGTAATATTCGCAATAAGAAGCTCAGTCACATTAACTAAATATGTTTAATTTAAAATTAGGGTGTACATGGGTTAGGTTTCTCCCTAACTTGGTGCTGATAGACTTGATCTTGAAGCTCGAAAAGGTTACTCCACCTCTCCGGTTTTTTTAGTGTGAACAAGGATTTCATTAATGATGATGAAGAGATATTAATCCAAAGGAAATTAAACATAGCCCCCAAAAGCTAACATACTAACGGCCATGATTAAGAACATTTATGAATCGAGTGCCCTTGTTAATGAATTAGTAGATTTAACAAAAGATCATGAACAGGGAAGACACCTCCCCACCTCTTTTTACACACACTTCTGATACGATCTTACTTATAAATAATAGAAATAAGTTTTTTTTTTTAATTTACAATTCATGTCATTAAAGTTTTCCCATATACCATCAATTTATTATTAGAGAAGTGGTCCAAAAATATATATATAGTTTTTCTAAAACTACGCTCAACATCATGTGTTTTTTAAGGAGTAAAAGTAATTAGGTGGTTACAAAAGTTAGGTAAAAATCATATATGCCATCAAATATAGGAGATGGAATTATCATTAATCTAACGGACGTCATTTATATTTAATGGAATCTGTGACTTTTGCCCCATTTTGATAACCATGTAGTCATTTTTACAACTAAAAAAAACATTTGGTGTTAAACTTACTTTTAAAAAAACCTAATGTGTATTTTTGCGCCTTAAAGTAAAAATAAAAACCCTTTATTATCATATAAAAGTAGTATTCTTGGAGTAGAGTGTATATTAAATAGAAAGGTAAAGTTGAAAGCAATGTTGAGAAATGTAGACTGGACTAGCCGAATTCGAAACCAGTCCATTATGGACATCAACCCAATTTGATACTTTAAAAAAACGATGTCTTAAGAATTTTCTTTATATTTTCAAATGAGTTATTCTAAAATCTTAAATTTCTCACCATTTTGACTATGATTAGCTCTAGTTTAATCTATAGACCATTGATTCAGCATCCCAATCGATATATTGGCCATTTTGGGTTTCAAAACCTCGGTTGAAAGGTTATTAAATTTTAAGACAAAGTAAATAAGATTATTTAATATTCTTCTTAACTTTAATAAAACATGTTAGAAATGCTTTATAGATAGGATAAGATGAGAGTATACACACGTAGTAGTATATTTGATGGAAAGTAACGGATAATAAGTAAGTAACTTTGTAAGTAGTAGCTAGCAAAGGGAAGTCATTAAAATGTAGTAGTAGGAGAGTAGCTTTCAAAACAAGAGCAATAGATTATCGGCTGATTAAAGGGAAGGTGGCTGTCAAAGCTCATGAAAGAGTCCAACCACTTCAACGAAAAGCCACGAGTCATATATAATATTTACTCGTAATAATTCAAATGCTACTAACTCCTGACCACGGCCATATTATCTAGGAGTTAGCTAGATTCCATAAAGGCAAAGCCGTGAACATATATTGGAGAACCCGCCACGTAGGCTTGCTGCTTTTTTTTATTGGAAGAGATTGTTATTGATTTTCTAGGGGTGGGGGAGGACAACACATGGCAGCTTTTTTTAAAAAATAAAAAAATAAAAAAGAAATTTTAAGAAAGTGGTTTGGTTCACCTACGATCTAAGGGCATAGTGAAATCTCCCTTCCTTCTAAATGATACCAATTTTGGGCAGGGCAAGTCCACTACTACCCTCATGCATTTACTTAGGCATTCATAAGTTAATATACCTCCCCCAATACCTTGACTAACTCTAGGATTAAACTGTCTCCCTATAGTGAGAGTCTGCAACCCCTTAACACATGGCAGCTTCTAGTACGACATTTTCCCACAAAACTATATTGACCCCATAATCTTTGACAAGAAGTCCTATCTGTCCCCTTAAAAACACCTATACTTATTATGGTTGACGTCACTCTTCCCGGTAAATCATCAACAAACTAATATAATTATCTCATAAATCATAAAAATATTTCTACCAAAACAAACCGTGCTCTTATTAACTCTTTCATGTATATTTTCTGTGTTTCACTTCACCTGTCTTCTTCTTCTGCTGAACCTGCTAGCTATCCGCAGATTCCTAAAGCTCTCTGCTTTTATGGCACTCCATGCCTCAAAGTCAAATACTCACTTAACTTGTGTTGTCTGTTGGTACGCATTTATACATCAAGGGTCAATAGATATATAATATCGTTAGCTACGTTTGTATTCATACGCATGTACAAATTCAAACCACAAGAAAATATGCATGTGTTTAGTTGTGGGGCATACCAAAAAAAATGCATCACTATTTAATTCTCCCCATCTCTTTAGAGTATAGAGACCCCTTCTGATGCTGATTCTTCTACCAGTGTATATATAGTCGTCACTACACCGGCAATTGGTATACAAAGATTAAGAAAATACTCCTTCCCCTTCTTAATATAAGATAAGAGTTAGTTGATTTTTGTTAGAGAAATTAAAAAAGCTAAATAAACTAGTTAATCATAATATATAATATCATGCATCGTATCTAATCCTTATTATAAGGCACAAATTGTTATTTCTCACAAACTAAGGAATGAAAGTTAACTCATTAATTAGGTTCAAAATTAATAAATGTTTCCAACTTTACCTTTACTTTAATGATGTAGATTTAAATGAGTTAGTAAAAAATGATGACATAATAGGAAAATAGTAATAAATGAGTTAGTTAAAGTAAGTTGGTGCTTTATAATAAGGACCAAAAAAACATTGATAGTTGGTGCCTTATAATAAGAACTAGAGTGTGTGAGTGAGAGAGAGAGAGAGAGAAGTATCTCTTCTAGGGATTACCTTGGCTATTAAGTGCTTGTTTGGAAATCTTACAAAGCCTAGGTTTTACATAAATTGAGATAAAACTCTTCTTACATACTTATCTCATAAATCTCAAATCCTAGATTTTAGAAGGTTTGAACACAGGCACTAAAGCGTTAATAGTTTAATCCCATTATTTCCTTTCTTTTCTTCTTAATTATATTGCAGGTACTTGGCAATCAATGAGAGGAGAACCCACTACTAGAAATCATGAAATTTGCGGCGGAATAATAATCCATCGCAAAATTGCGAAGGAAAACGCCCTCCCACCGCAATTCTGATAAATTTGCGACGGAAATAACTATTCCGCCGCAATTTGAGGCGGAAGAGTCATTTCCGTCGCAAATTGCGGCAAAACACACTGGTCCGCCGCAATTTGCAGCGGAACAGTTTGCTCCGCTGCAAACTTTTGCGGCGGAAACACCTTTCTGCTGCAATTTGCGGCGGAAAAGTGTTTTCTGCCGCAAAATTGTCGGTGGGATAATCCCACCGACAGTTAGCGGCGGAACCACGGGTTCCGCCGCTAAATTTTGCGGCGAAACACGCGTTCTGCCATAACTTGCGGCGGAACCCGTGGTTTCGCCGCAAAGTTTGCGGCGGAAACGTGGTTTCCGCCGCAAAAGGGATATGATATCCCTTCCCTCCCCCTTCGTGTTCATTCCCCCGTCGTCTCCCTTCCTTCATTTTGCTCTTCTTCCTCTCTTGGTTTGCAGGTTGCGCCATCTGAGCTCCGCCACAAGATAACTGCCGCCGCCGATCTCATCTTACTCCGACATACTTTCTCGTTCTCAACCTAGGTTGTTTCTTCAACTGGTATGGTCTTTTTCTTCTGCAAATTTAGACTTTGTTTATTGCTAATTCTTTTTTATCTGAAATGATAATATTAATGGAAGATCTTGAAATCTTGATTTTGTTTATTTGATAGTAATTTTAATATGACTGATTTTACAATTAGGTTTTTTTTACATCTCTATTTTCTTTCCAAAGACGTAGAAGGCACTGAATTAGTTTAATACTCTACATTTTTTTAAGGAAAAAAAAGTGTAAAAGACAATATTATAAAAAATAACTTAGGAAGCATTTGTTAATTCTTTTTAAATTTATATTGTTAGAAAAAAATTATGTAATATATTGGATAATTTTCTCTTTATTATTCTTTCCTTGTATCATAATATTATTAATACTCATGGTCAATAAACAAACACTGTTATATGTATTGGTTATAACTTGTGTATGAGTTACATGTTTTAGAATAGATGATATCCTTTTTATTAATTTTATTATGAATATGTTGAAAATTTAAATTTATTTTTTTCTCACTTATTTTTTTTATATCTGTTTTCTCATTTATTTTTTGTGACCCATGATCCTAGTAAATAAGGATATATTTTGAGAGAAAAAAATACATTTATCCCATTTAACAAATTTTAACTAACTTTTTTATTCAGTTATTTGATTATTTGTAGTTTTTAGATCCAAATACACTAGAACAATTAGAATTATTTTTTAATCATATTAAAATTATATTGTCTACAATTTATTAGAATTATGTGGTTTGAATTTAATTTTTTAATTGAGACAATTGAAAATTTTTATTTATAATTGTTAACTTCAAGATCATTAATATGGGAAATAACAATTAATCACAATTTTTAATTTACATATTTGAATACAAAAAAGTAGGAAGATATTACATATAGGAAATATAGCAATAACTTTTAAGGGCGTATACTGATAAGTCAATACTTAGAATTCATTATAAAAAAATTTCATAAGACTTAAATATAATTGTGAGATTTTCATAGATCATTTTTTGTTTTTTGTTTAAGACGTCAATGTAATTTTCCTTTTATTAAAAAGTATTAGTTATTAAATTTTTATTTATAGTTCTTAACTTCAAAATCATTAATATGTGAAATAACAGTTAATAATAATTTTTAATTTATATATTAGAATACAAAAAATGTAGGAAATTATTGCATATGTGAAATAACAATAAATTTTAATGAATTTATTATATATATGAATGAACAATACAATAAATTACCAAAAAAAAAAAGATTTGTTATATGTCCCCATTTTCAATCGTACTTCGTCATTCTTTGTTTGACCCGTCAACTTGTATGTCCCCATCTTCTAGTGTACTATCCCCATTCTCTGGTTGCTTGCTAGGATCTGTTCTTTGTTCACTGCATGTGTTTGTTTGCCACTTTCTTGATTAAGTGGATTAAGTGGCAATTGGTTGGTATAAGCGACCAACTGTATTTGCCACTTAAGTTAGTTGAAATAGTTAGTATTATTGTATTATGTTTCAATAAGTGTCTGTGCAGGGTTGGGTTGGGGAAGTATGGAAGGTGATCGTGATAGGAGTTGGATGTACAATCGTCTAACTCAGAAAAAACGACTTGCTCGAGTATTCTTAGACGGTTTGGAAGAGTTCGTCCAATTTGCCTTAGCGCACACAACTAATTCGAGTGCCTCGATCAGTTGTCCGTGTGCAAGATACAGGTGTTTTGAATTTCATGACGCGGGAACGGTCAAAATCCATTTGTGTAGAAAAGGATTCATGAGGGATTATGAATGTTGGGTACATCACGAGGAAGTCCAACAGACACCAAGCGGTTATTACGGAGACAGTACTCATCGAACCAACCTTAATCAATATCAGCAGTTGGTCATGGATGCTGCAGGACTGTCGATCGGCCAATATTTTGATCCCGTGACTCATGCTGGACCTTCACACATGGAAGAGGAGACCGGTACACATAATCAACCATCATACATGAGAGAGGAGCCTAATCCGGAGGCCGTTAGGTTCTATCAAATGCTTCAAGATGCGCAACGTCCTTTATGGGAAGGTTGTGAACACATTGAAAATAGTGAATATTCATCGCTATCGGCTACCTTAGCAACATTAAGCTTGAAGACTGATCACCATATGAGTGAGAAGAATTACAATGAAATGATGCAGATCATGAATAAGGTTGCTCCCAATGACAATAATTTGCTGAAAGATTTTTACCAAGCAAAGAAAAAGGTGAAAGAGCTCGGGCTTAGTTGTGAAAGAATCCATTGCTGCCCCAACGGATGTATGCTCTATTACAAGGATGATGCTGAGCGGATTACTTGTAAATTCTGTGAACATGATAGGTACAAGAAGATTAAAGGGAAAACAACCACTCAACCATTAAGTAAGATGTGGTACTTACCCCTCGTGCCCAGACTTCAGAGATTGTATTCATCACAACAAACAGCTGCTCACATGAGATGGCATCAGGAGCATCACAGGGATGAAAAATTTGTGACGCATCCATCTGATGCCGAAGCTTGGCTAAAATTTGACGAGGCGAATCCTTCATTTGCAGCCGATCCCCGTAATGTTCGTCTTGGTTTATGTTCAGATGGGTTCGCTCCTTTCAACCAAACGGGCAGGATTTATTCTAGTTGGTCGGTGATTGTGACTCCGTATAACCTCCCACCTTCTATGTGTATGAGAAGAGAGTTTTTGTTCCTCAACGCGTTAATCCCTGGGCCATCCAACCCAAAAAAAAAAATAGATGTGTACCTCAGGCCTCTGATAGACGAGTTGAAGATATTGTGGAGTGAAGGGGTTCTTACGTACGATGTATCATTAAGTTAAAACTTCATCTTGCGGGCTGCCTTAATGTGGACAATCAATGATTTCCCTGCATATGGGATGTTGAGTGGATGGCAAACGTCGGGGAAGCTTGCATGTCCTATATGTATGGAACAGAACGTGGGGTTTAGCTTGCCAAATAGTCGCAAGGTATCTTGGTTTGACAGTCATCGGCGATTCCTACCCCTCGATCATCCGTTTAGGAGAAACAAAAAAGACTTCAGTCGGAATGTGGTTGAACGATCAGCTAAACCTCGTTGTTTAAGTGGGCAAAAAATATGGGAGAGGGTGAAGGACATTCAAAGTATTGAAGAAGGAGCTGCTTCCAGTGAGCCTGAGGGATATGGCGTTCATCATCATTGGATCAAACGCAGCATCTTTTGAGAGCTACCATATTGGAAAGATCAATTGTTAAGACACAACCTCGACGTCATGCATATTGAGAAGAATGTGTTTTGCAATATTCTGTACACCGTTATGGACACCAAGGGTAAGACAAAGGATACAGTCAATGCAAGACTTGACATACAACATATTTGCAAAAGACCTTCTTTGCATTTGATAGAAACTGCCACGGGCCGGATTTCCAAACCTAGGGCGCCGTACACCTTGAACAAAGAGCAGAATATAGAATTGTTGAAGTGGGTTAATAGTGTGAATCTATGGGACGGTTATGCATCAAATTTCTCAAGATGTGTGGACTTGAACGAGGTGAAGTTACATGATATGAAGAGTCATGATTGTCACGTTTTCTTTCAGAGATTATTGCCGTGGGCCTTCAAGGCACTACCGAAGCATGTATTAGATATTCTGACAGAGTTTTCCTTCTTCTTTACAACAATTTGTGCTTCTGAACTTAATGTCGATAAGTTACGACAGTTGGAGGAGAGCGTGCCAAAAATGCTATGCAAGTTAGAGATGGTGTTTCCTCCTAGCTTCTTTGACTCAATGGAACATTTGCCCGTTCACCTGGCGTACAAAGCAAAGGTAGGAGGTCCGCAACAATATAGGTGGATGTATCCATTTGAAAGGTAATATATATTTGTTTTCGCTATGATTAGTTCAAACACATTGAGACATAGGTTATAAATACCCTCTAATTGTTCGTTGTAGGTTTTTACGCACACTGAAATATAAGATCAAAAATACAAGATACGTTGAAGGATCTATTGCTGAAGCGTATCTGGTCGAGGAGGCCACCAAATTTGCCTTATACTATTATCCCCCTGAAGTTATATCAAGATGGAGGGGGGTACCTTGCAACGATGATGGCGGTGAAACAAGTGGTCAAATATCAATATTTAATTATCCTGGTCGGGTCATTCGAACAAATTGTAGGTCAACTCTGGAAGGAAGCGATAAGAAAGTAGCGGAGTGGTACATTCTAAACAACTGTGAAGAGGCCGCCCCGTACTTAAAGTAAGATTTCAGCTTTTCAGTAACTGCTACGGTAAGTATTAAAGTATTAATTTCTTTCTTTTTGTTACAGATATTTCTCACAATGGGTTCGATCAACAAATCCTTTGATCTCGGATTCCAACCTCGATGAATTCATGAAGGATAAATTTCCTCATTGGTTACGATACAACTTCGCGCAAAAAATATGGAGTTCAACTTCTGCGTCAGATCCCCATGATGTTGTATGGAGTTTAGCTTACGGGTCTGCAACAGTTGTTACCAGGATCAAAAAATATGTAATCAATGGGTATCGGTTTGCAACTGTTAAAGCGAACGGAAATACAGAAACTTGCAATTACAGTGTATGTTGTCGAGGTGGCCAAGTTGACGGAGTCGAGTGCGACTACTATGGCAAGTTAATTGATATAATTCAGTTGGATTACAAGTGGGACAAGTCAGTGATTCTATTTAAATGTGAGTGGTTTGATAACAGTCCGCGTGGTACAAAGGTGGACAAATATGGAAATGTTGAGATCGATTGGTCACGAAGATATGCAGTTAGTTATGACCCATTCATTCTTGCTCAACAGGCAGAACAAGTTTATTTTACATATTACCCTACATCTCGTCAAGAGTGGGTGGGAGTTATCAAAACCAAAGCACGAAATATTATACCTACTTCAAAAGAGTCAGAAACAAATGACGATATGACTGAACCTTTCCAAGCGGATGTGGAACATGTACTTGCCGTAAGTAATGTCGAGGACGATGTACCTTGCAATATCTTTGATTCCACTGGAAACTTAGAGCTGATTCCTATCCAAATTGAGAATGAGGAATCAGACGATGAGGAACAAGCGGGTTACTCCACTACTGAATCTGAATTTGACGATTATGAGACGTCAGAGGAAGAACAGTAATCATCCGATTGATTTAAGTTAGTTGTTTTGGTTTATGACGATCTGTTATATTTGATATTCCATTGCTTAGTCATTATTGTATTAAGTAAATTTCTCTTGTTTATATATATTTTGACATCATGTTTATAAGTGTTCAGAGATGGAGCATCCAGGAGGCCGTTCAGGTAGTGGATATAGTAGAGGTAGTGGTCGGGCCCGTCCTATTAGAGGGGGTAGGCCGACATCATCTACCCCCTCTGTAGTCAGAGGGCTTAGCTCTTCGCCGGAGCTTCCGCCTCTTTATTTTTCATCTTCACCGCCTACTACTGACTCTGTTATGGGCGGTATAGGTGAGCCTTTCACTGATACATATCCACACCAGCAGACAGGGCAGGTTCAATTTATGATTTCTGACTGATTTAAATATATTTTCTTAAACATCTAAGTTCTAACATTTTGCAATATACTTCTTCCTTTAGTACACTGCATCGCCTCATAGTCAGGGTGGGGGAGCTAGTTCCTCTGACGACCCAGCCTGGGGATCCATTGATCCTGCGACAGGGAAGATGTGGATCTGTCCTGTAGGGAGCACCGAGTAAGTTATGTAATGTTATGATTTTTTACCTTTAGTTTGTATGCTACTATTTGCAACATTCTCTTTGTTTTCAGGTTTCATCCTCATAAGCCGGTGGCAGATTTCATCGGCGAACAAATATTTCGTAATTTTGATCAACCTTGGGCCACATGGACATTGATTCCTCAGAGCCAGCGAGATACTTGGTTTAGTGAGTTCTTGGTAAGTTATGTGATGTATGGTTATTAATTTATTATTCTCATCAAAATACAAACTGATTAACTACTTGTATAATTTAGAGCACTAATTGTTTTAGTATTGTTTTTCAGGGAAAGTTTAGTTGGTTGCCCGAGCATGTGAATAATTTAAAGAAAGCTTATAACTTCAAGGGAAGCAAGTGGTTGTCTGATAAATTATATAAATTGAGGAATGAAAAAGGAAAAAAAAAATTGGATTCAACCTGGGGTTGCAGGCCAGTTATTTGAAAAATGGGCGACTGACGAAAGATTTTTGAAGCAAAGTGAACAAAATAAATTAAATAGGTCCCACATGGATGGACCGTCATATGCTAGCGGCTGCATTCCAGTTAGTGAGCATCGGCGAAAGATTGTAAGTATACGCTATTTTCTACTTCAGCTTTCAATATTTTGTACTTAATAAATAATTAATGAATGGTTATCATTTGTGTTTGCAGGTAGCGTCTGGGGAAGTTCCTGAAGATTTGATTTCTTGGACCACCTTTGAGCGGACCCATACCCAGGCGGTTGAGGGACAAGGCAAGCGCTGGATTAACGATAAGTCCCAGCAGTTCGCTGTTAGATATTAGTTATATTTATTATTTGCTTCAAACAGTAGTATATTTCTTTCATTTTATATGCATTATTTGTGTTGTATTTTTGTGCTTGTAGGAGACCTATCAACAGCTGACACAGGAGAGAGACTCACAGATTTAGAGTGACCCGTCGTCCTCTTATTCCGATAACGAGAGTATCTTCCTTCAGGCTGCAGGCGGAATTGACAAGAAGGGGAGAGTCTTCGGGATGGGTGCTTCTGCCAGCCAACTGAAGTCGTCTTCGAGGCGCTCATTCGGCAGTAGTAGAGGTGGTCCTGAAGGTAGAGTTGTACTTTTGTTATCAATCGCAAATCATTACTCCCTCTTTCATATAAATGAAGTATTACAAGTAAATTGACTTCATAATATTGGTTTTGCAGAGGATAAGAGGGTAAAGATGTTAGAACACAAGGTGCTGGAGCAAGACGAGAAGATGAGGGAGCAAGGAAATATTATTAGTGAGATGCGAGCACTTCTCCATGCCCTATTGAAAGACAAAGGTACGGGGTTGCCTCCTAGTGGTGACGACGATACTGGCGGTGACGATGGTTAGGCTACTGCTATTTAGAGTTTTTTTTTAGTTCATTTTAGAACATTATAATTTATATAATATTGTGTTTTTATTATGTAAACTTGTATGATGATTGTATAATTTATTTTTATGATATACAATTTTTTTTTATCTTCTATTTTTTTTATAATTTTTTATGATTTTTTTTAAATAATTTTTAATTTTGCGAGGGAAAATACATTTTCCGTCGCAATTTGCGAGGGAAAATAACGTCCGCCGCAAAATCTCTCATTTTGCAAGGGAAAATTGTTCCGCTGCAAAATTTGAATTTGCGAGGGAAAATGCTTTTTTTCCGCCTCAAAAATTATTTGCGAAGGCTTTTTTTGCGACGGACAAATTTCCACCGCAAAATCTGTCGCAAAATAATTTTGCGAGGGAAAAATTCCGCCGCAAAAAATCAGTTTTCTAGTAGTGACCTGTACGAGATTTAAAAAATTATCTTTTGTGTTGGTGTGCAATGAATATCTTCTTAAATTGTATGATGGGCCAAATACATAGGCGATTGAACAAATGTAGCTTTCAAAACAAGCAATCCCTAAAAATTTCATTTTCTGTTCGTGTTTAATATGCGTTGTTGCAGAAAATGAGGTGCAACCACTAAATGGTCCAGGCTACATGGTTCTCTGGCGGTGATCAGAAATATAGTGTCATTATGTTTCTGGTGCATCCATGAAATCAAAACTCTAATAATTATTTAATTGTTCTATAAAATCTAGTTGCCACTGGTCCATCGGTTTTGGTTTATTAATTTGTGGCTTGGTTTATACTGTCCTTGTCCTAAATCAAAGTTATTTTTTACTAACTGACACTTACTGATAAAAAAAAATTATAATTGTTAAAATTATAATGAAATTTAAGTAATTTATAATATTGTCTTTATTAGCCATGCTAAATTTCGACATTATATATATTAGGTGTCACATTCCCTTAATAGCTTTATCAAATATGAGTATATATGAAAAAAATATTTAATACTCTTTAAAATAAGGAAATACCTTGTAAAAACTAAAAAGGGTTAATATCACTTTTTAGAATACGTCATATAATATAAGATGGATTGAAAGAGAATTTACCAATCCATTCTCGGACAAAGTCAAGGCTATTTAGCTCATTTTATTTTGTTTTGTTTATTTCATTTTATTAGATGTTTAGTTATTGAGAAAAACAGTACTCGTGCTAGTTAAGAATGGAGACATCGTTCAAGTTGTCCTCCTTCATTTTGAGGGCAAAAATCTCCTGCTACAATCGATACTTTTATTTGGGCCCATCAACGAGATCATCTACGGCTTGTTTGTATTCTTGAATCTTTGTACCAAAAATAAAGTCTTGAATCTCAAAGGCCTGTTGGGCCAGCCCCTTTTGTACTAGTACTTATCAAGGTAGCCCAGTACCGTCGATTCTGTTGCGCTCACTAGCTTTCCGTACTCATCAAATGATTAGACTTGAGAGGCAAGGCTTCCAAGTGGAGCTGTCAGGAAGTAGAGGCACCCAGAGAAACTTCATTTGGGTCACGATGAGTCTATCAAACGATTTCATCCAGTCGGTTGGGATCACATCACTCTGTTAAAGGAGTTTGGGGATCTTAGCTTTAGGTGTCTCTCTTCCTTTAATATAGCTTATGGTGGCCTAGAAATTGATAGTGGTTACAAAAGGTTTATGAGCTGATATTTTTCAGGGGCAATAGATGTTGCCCACTGAAGACTCCCTTTTGTCTTACTGCTTAGGTGACTCGAAATCGTGGCGGTTTATTACTTCCCAAAAAGACATTATTGATTTGGGGACTAAATGGTAGGTACGAAATGGTTGAACAGTTAACTTTTTCTATGACCATTAACTTTTTGAAGGAAGAATAAAAGATTTTTGTATAAAAAATTTAACTGTGGAGGAGGAGCACTCCTTAATGGTTGAGTGGGTCTTAGATGTTTTTTGGAATCTGATTCGACTTACTAGTACTGTGCATCCATCCAGGATACTGGGCCGTGGCACTCATCCGTCCCCATGTTCTAATGTTGGTCAGGATCTCTTGATTTGGGGTGCAGCTAGACACGGTAACTTTTTAATTAGAAGTGCGTATTTTCTAATTGCGAAGAACCCTTGCTCTTGAAATGTAATATGTTAAAATGTATTTGGATTTGGCCTGGAACAGAGCGTATTAGAATCTTCATTTGGATGGTTGTGTTAAACAAACTAGCTACTAACGCGTGGCAAAGTACTTGGTCCTTCGTTTCTGCTTATTGTAGCTACTGTAATGGAGCTGCGGAGGATATTATACATATTTTAAGGGATTGCTTTTATGCTAAGCGGATGTGGTTGAAGCTTGCAGATTAAAGGTATGTCTCTCAATTTTTTTTTCCCCGTGGGACTTAGAGACTAGATGGCTATGACTTTATTTGGTAAGCTTGGTACTGGTACGAGCCCTTATTGGAATCTTATTTTCGGTGTCTCTATATGGAAATTGTGGAATTGGAGAAATTTAGCTATCTTCGAATCAAGTTTTCTGAAACCTTGGACACCTGAAATTATTGTGTTACATATATGAAGGAAATTTCTTGTTTCTAAGACCTTTCTTTGGGGAACTCAAGGTTCTGTCATGACCCTTCTTCTTTTCGGTCTTGGCAACCTCCAAATGAGGGGTGGGTGAAATTAAACGTGGATGGGGCTATGACTTTAAACTCTTCAAAGGTTAGGTGTGGTGGTGTCTTGAGAGATAGTAAAGCAGTGTGGATTGCTGGTTTTACTAAATCCATTGGGATTTGTAATGCCAGTGTTGCGGAGGAGTGGGCACTTTATGAGGGATTGGGTTTAGTTTGGGACTTAGGCTTCAAGAAAATGGTTGTTGAGTCTGATGCTTTGGACCTTGTGGGTTGTTTGGTTGAAGTCAATCTTCTTTCTGGTAGCCTTCTTGTCCAACAGGTAAAGGAATTTGTGGCTAGGAAGTGGATGGTTTCCATTTCCCATATTCCAAGAAACTTTAATAGAGTTGTTGATGTTTTGGTAAAATAGGAACCATCCTCAGTAGTTCCCTTTGACTTTGAGGGCTTTGGTTGATCAAGAACGTATATGTGTAATCTTTTTATGGTTTGTACTTCGGTTTTTGCCATCTCTTTTATATCCCAAAAAAACAAATGATAAGACTTGAATACAATTCTTGTTTCCAACATAGTCTAGCAACGTCTAAATCTTGAGTTCTGGTCTTAAAAAAGTTACTTGTGTTGTAAGGGGCAACCATGAAACCCGAACTTCTAGGAGCCACTTGAATCCCCAAACTAGATACCACATGATAATAAAAAATAAAATAAAATCTTGTTTTATATTTTGTTTCTATTTTAATTTAATTACATGTTGAAAGCTTGGAAAAATTTAGTTACGTGATAGTTAGTTATAAAATCAATAAAAAGTCATAAATATTTTTATTTAAGAGTTTGGTAATAAAATATACCACTCCAGTCCTTTTTAGAATTGTACAAAACTTAAATTGTCTTGTTTCATTTTATAAAAGCCTTAAAAGAGTTGTTTGAATATTTAATGAGGTTTTTTCATTTTTAACCCACATTAATTATATGTATTGTATTAATTTAAATTTAAAGGGTTAGTGATATTTATATCCACTCTATTTTTATAATGGAAAACTTGGTAAAAACAAAAATTGATTTATAAAAATTAATTATTTTTAACTAATTTTAATCATTCTTTTAAAGCGTATAATTTAGTTATTGTTATGAATATACTTATTATGTGGATGTCCATTGACTCCCGGTTTCCAAATATTAAAAGATGACATGGGACCCACGCATAGTGATTTACTATTTGCATAGTACCACGCATAGTAGTTTACTATTTGGTGGGACCCGCACACAATTATACAATCACTCACGGGAAGGAAATCCGTGAGTGAACAGTTTAGGTTTTTAGGGAAAACTACACCAAATGACCCAGAGGTAGAAATTACACTAAAGTCCCAGTTTTCTTCTATAAATAGAGGTTTTCTGTAACTGTTCATGTATTGAATGAAATGAGAATCTATCTCTCTACTTTATCTCTCTAGAACCTCTGCTCTTCTTCTTATTATTTTTATCAGTTTTATAACACGTTATCAGCACGAAGACTCTACCAAGGTAAGATTTTCTCACCATCTATTTCATATTTCCATTTTATTTATCTGGGATGATCTTAACCATTATATGGAATTAAATATCTATTCTTACCGATTATTTTAACATCGGGTTCCATGGTTAAGATTTGAGATTATTTACTATTTTACTACGGTAAATAGTAATTTACTATTCACAGTAAATTTACCCCTTTTTCAGTAATTTTTACATTTTATTCATTTGACTCCTACATGGAAGTCTAGATTAATCTTTCTGTAATTTTACTTTATTCACTATTTATAGTGAATAGTAATTTTACTATTCACGGTAAATTTATATTTTATTATTTACAGTAATTTATTTATGTTTATATATTCTTCCCACTTCCTATTCATTTATTTTATGGTGGCGTCATTAAGCTCCATTTGTAATTCTTTACTTACTGCTTTATTTATTTATCTCATGGTGGCTATACTAAGCTCCATACTGACTTTACTAATATTTAGTTTTATGTCACTAACATTTATTTTATTGTTACTAACATTTATTTATCTTTTATGATAGCACATTAGTATATTTACTAGTGGGTTCTATTTATTTATTTTAACATTTATTTATTTTTTATGGCGGCAACATTATTTATTAGTGGGCTCCATTTATTTATTTTATTTTACATTTATTTATTCTTCATGGAGGCACACTAGTCTCTATTAGTGGGCTCTATTTATTTATTTTATGGTGGCGTTTATTTATCTTTTATGGTGGTGACATTTTGTGGGCCCCATTTATTTTATTTTAATTCTTTACTGCTTTATTTATCTTTCATGGTAGCAACACTAGTATAGTGGGCACCATTTATTATTTACTGCTTTATTTTTCATGGTGGTAACACTTGTATAGTGGACTCCATTTATTTATTATTTATTTACTGCTTTAAATCCCCTTCCCTTTATATTTTACCATTTTCTATATATATATATATATATATATATATATATAATATATATATATATATATATATATTTACATTTGCATATGCATCTTCTTTCTTATCTTTGGATGAGATAGGTCTCGCTGTGAGTTTACTACCATTCCTATCTCATCTTCTTTTTATTAATCTAGCATGTTTATTTCCAGTCATTTATTTTATTTTATTTATTTATTGCTATATATATATATATCCCTCTCCCTTCTTATTATTTATGGCAACCACACTATTAGTGGGTTCCATCTATTTATTTTATTATGCTTATATTTTATTTATCTTGAAGATAAACTGTTAAAAGATCATATATATTATTATGAGATCAAAATGCCATAGAGATATGAGGCATAGATTGGCTTGAGAGATGAGGCATAAATTGGCTTGAGCCTAAGAGGCAAGATAGCCTTAATTTCATAGGCAAGATTGCCTGAAGCCAAGAGGCAAGTTAGCCTGATAACAAGAGACAAATTATGAAACAATATTTGATCCATAAATTTTGTATGTTATCAGTTGTATAAAGGCCTCAAAATTGTATATTTGGCATTAAATATTCCCTTAATTATGAGACAAGGGATTGTATGATCATGATTGATATTATAAATAAATATATTCAATTTGCTATTGTAGTAGCAATATTGTGGATTAATTTCTTGCCATGATCAAACAAATCAGTGAGTTATGGATCATGAATTTTTATCCAACTTCATTCCCAGAAGTGAATGAAGCAAATATATTATTATAGTTGTTATGTGATTTCTATGATTATAACAATTTTATAAATACGAGAAAAGAATATTCATAAACAAAATAATTAAGCAAAAGGAAATATTATTTCAACAAAGTTTAATTGCGAGTGGCTCAACATCATTACAAACTTTAATCATCTCATTCTGAAGATATTTAATGTCTTCTTCTTTTGCTTCTCTTGAGATGGGATCCAGATGAGGCAAAGCTCTTCTTAATATCGAGATTTGCGTCATAAGTTTCTTGAACTTCTTGTGTGGCCACTCAGTTAACCCTCCTTTTTGATAGATTTTTTGTATGGTGTGAGTAGACATATTTAATTGTTTACTCGCTTCATCAAGGGTTAAGTGAAAATAATTTCTTAAATCATGGAGCGTTGTTTTCTTTATTCTTTCTCTTTGCTCCATAGATAACCTATATAATTCACCCTGGTTAAGGGATGAAGTATCATAGGGTATACTTACTGCAGGTTGTTTTCCTTTGCCTAATGAGTGTTCAATATTGGTTTGAAATGAACTTCCATGGAGGTCATTTGGATTTATAGCCCATTCCGAACCAACACAGAGAACCTCATGATAGGCTAATACAGGATCACGCATCAAGATATATCCTGATGCTTGTAAATCTATACAATACTGTGTCAGAAATTGTTTGATTTCTTCAAAATTTTTCTTTGTGAAATCAAACATTGGAAGCCTGTCAGTATTATAAGATTTATCCTGTACTTTTTCAAATAAAACAGCATGGGTAATCATACCTGTTCTTCTTCCGTGAACTTCAAGTTTATGGTACTGGAGTTCGTTGGTATGTATGATCTCTCGTAAAACATGACAACAACTACATTCCAATAAGCTAGTTGTTGCTAATTGACTTGTAGTTGATGGCTGGCTAGTGGTTGTTTGCTGGCTTATGAATGCTGGCTCATTGATTGTTGTGACTATTGGTTGAATTTGACTGGTAGACTCCATTAGTTCAGCCATAGTTCTACACCTTTTAACAGGCCTCCTTGATGAACCTGCTTCAGTTGTACCTTCATTCCTTCTAAATTGAGGAAGAACATTTGTTCTTGGGGGAGAAGTAGGTATATTTGAAGCAGAAGGAGGAATAGTAGAAGGAGGAATAAACATCTCAAAAGGATTAGGAGATAATAAAGAGGTAAATGACAGGTTTGTCTGATCATCATACAACAAAGCATCAAGTAATGCTGTGTCAGATGTATCAGAAACTGGGATAAAATTACTTGGACCTGCCATTGCAATAATATACGCGATTAGAAGAAAAATGATAAGTTAGTATATGGTAGTGAATGTTATCAGATGCTTGAATGTTTGTGAGGCATGTTCGTTTGCCTTCTTCTATTTATAGCCGAATTAAATCCTATTGAATCTCTGCAGATATGCGCAGTCCTGTTGAATCTTTACAGATCTGCACCCTGTCAAGCACGAGCTTAGACACTTTTTGACTATATATGCATACGACAATTCCACAGTGATACATGTTGCGCCTGTGATTCCACAGTAATGCATCTGTGATTCCACAGTATTTTGATAATTTCAATGATTTTGTATTTATTTGATTGTTGTTTCTGGAAAATTGAAATTTTGTTACCAGAAGTAACAGAATAATGCATTGATAATGCATTTGTGGAATTTTAATGATATCTGTAGAAATAGATATCATATATGGAATATTGTATGAAATTACATGAATTAATTTCTACAGACTCATACTTGAGGGGGAGATTGATATATATCAAGTGTGAGTGTTTTTGTGTTAATTTTCTGTGAATGTTTGTGTGTTGATTCCCCCAAGATTGATATTGGATTTGATGATAAATTATATGGAATGTTGGCATGACTTGTTTGATCATCCGAGTCATATTATGTGCTGCTTGTTCTCAAATAAATATGATTATGAAAATATTATTGGAAATGGATCTCTGGAAATATATTAAATTGAAAGAGTACATATGAAATTATTGATCTGCAAAGTTTGCAGTGATGATTGCAACCAGATGTTTGCAATATATTATGCGCGCAATTTCCAGATTGAATGATCCATAAATCATGTATTAAAGTATCTATGAATTGATAGATCAATGATTATGAGAACATTGTTCATACGTGTATATTTGCAGCTTATAATCCAACAAAATTCTCCCCGTAAAATTTGGCTTTTGGTCAGGAGCCAGAATAATTCCATCTTAAAATGTTTTAAATGTGCAATGATTATTAATCTACTTCAATGCACATAGATGGATATACAAAGATGGATATACAAAGAAAATTGATGATTTGATGAGGGGGAGAAAAATAAGCAGATTGGGTAAAGATTTACTAGAATGTATTATCATTGGCTCATATTGATTATCGTACAAGGAATTGTGCACTAAAAGTTCAAAATGATAATTCAATTTCAGAGTTTAGTTAATCGAATGCTAGAAGCATTTACTGACCTAAAGAAAGTGACAAAGTCACATATCCCAACTGTAAATGCTCCTATATGAATTGTTATAAAGCACGCCTGAAGCGTTGCTGGTCCATCGGTTATAAAGATAAAAATCCTCAAAAGAGAAAAGGAGCTATAAGAATATAGATGATCATGTTGAGGATAATTAAGAAAAGCTCTAGAAGAGCCATCTCCTGAAGAGATGTTATCTCCAGAAGAGATATTACAAGTAAAGTGTATTGTGGTCCAAGAAGAGACCCAGATATTTACATTATGAGATCTCAATAAATTATGAATGAAATCCGATGGGATTGAAAATGAAGTCGACGTTAATAATATCTATGATAGCATATGCTGCAATGAATGATAATGAGGATCATGAGCCACAATATATTTGTATGTGCTAGAAGCACATAAGGCGCCAGAAACACATATGTCCTAAAAGGACTCAAGATGATAGTGCATATAGCATCATTATCTGAATAAACATTTATTGAATTTTTATATGCACATATATATTTATGAAAAGATTATTATGACTTTACTTGACAGATTTAGATCTTGCAGGTATTTAATGAACAATCAGATTGGGTGTTTCTAACAGAATATTTGATGACAGAAAGTATAATATGCTCAGAAAGACATTGAAGCAATGTAGTCATCAGCGGGAGCAACACTGATGTAATCAAGAGGGGGAGACGATACACGCTGTACTCTTTTTCCCTTATCTGGGTTTTATCCCACTGGGTTTTTCCTAGAAAGGTTTTTAATGAGGCAGCACTAGAAAGTGTATCAATGGATGATGTACTCTTTTCTTTGGCTAGGTTTTTATCCCAATGGGTTTTTCCTAGTTAAAGTTTTTAACGAGGCACATTCATAAATGGACATCCAAGGGGGAGTGTTATGAATATACTTATTATGTGGATGTCCATTGACTCCCGGTTTCCAAATATTAAAAGATGACATGGGACCCACGCATAGTGATTTACTATTTGCATAGTACCACGCATAGTAGTTTACTATTTGGTGGGACCCGCACACAATTATACAATCACTCACGGGAAGGAAATCCGTGAGTGAACAGTTTAGGTTTTTAGGGAAAACTACACCAAATGACCCAGAGGTAGAAATTACACTAAAGTCCCAGTTTTCTTCTATAAATAGAGGTTTTCTGTAACTGTTCATGTATTGAATGAAATGAGAATCTATCTCTCTACTTTATCTCTCTAGAACCTCTGCTCTTCTTCTTATTATTTTTATCAGTTTTATAACAGTTATCAAGCTTTTATTTTTTTAAGGATAGGAGCTCCATGTTTAACCAGATGGCGGTGATGGTTTTCTTTCCTTGTTTTGTTTTTTTTAAAAAAAAAAAATTATTTCCCCTTTTTCTAATAGTATGAGGGGTGGGTGGTGAAGTTTGTGGAAGAAAATGGTAAAAAAGGGGGACGGGCCAAATTCTGAAGGGACCAAATGCTTTAGCCAAGCCACATGGGCCTTGTGTTTTGGTATATGCCTTTTAGCATTTGGAATCTTCTTCTGATTTGACACAAGACCAATCATATGGTTATTTTTTAAAAATAGGGTTTAAGTGTAAAAATACACATAAACTTTTTCTCTAGAAGCGCCCTACACCACGTGTTTTTTTTATAGTAAAAATACACATGTGATTATCATTTTGGAGCAAAATTCACATATCACCGTTATGTTACTGTTAATCTCATTATATTACTGTTTACTTCATTTTTTTCTCTTTCATCACGGTGAACAGTAATATAACGGTGAGATGTGACTTTTGCTTCAAAATGGTAACCACGTGTGTATTTATGTTAAAAAAAAAAAGCACGTGGTGCTAGGTGCTCTAAGGGAAAAAACTAATGTGTATTTTTGCACCTTAACCCTTTAAAATATAAGTGTGTAATTTAAAAATGAGATTAGAATACATATATTGGGAATAAGATTTTAAAAATTTGAGACACATGTGTTTGTAATTTATGAATAATATATCATGATTTTTTATGAATTAATATGAATGAAATTAGAAATGGAGTTTGAGAATCTCATAAAAAGAAAAAAAAAAAAGAAATGGAGTGTATGGAAGGAGAAAAAAATAGAAGTCTAGAAAGGGATAGGAGAGAACAAGGGAGAGAGGGTGGGACCAAGAAGCTTTAAATGAGAAGTGGAGACCCATTTAGAACAAAGGAAGCTCCTTCCGAATATTCCCTTTTTTGTTTCTTTTCCTTTTTTGGTAATTCTATATGCCCCCATCTCTATTTTTTCAAAAATATCATTGGGTGTGTTCAACCTACTTTACTTTAATTACAATATTTATTTTTTGGCCAAAAATTAAAATATTTATTGAGTTGAATAGGACTTAAAGGGCCATATAAACTTTATAACCGAATATTTAATGTTGTTGATTTAGAAAAACCTATGTAGAAGAACTCTTATTATAACAATGTTGTATGAACCTTGCTGCATACTCCCACCATATATCTGCAATTCAAATATCAAATTTAATCACATTTCACATTTATTTGATAAAATTATATATAAAAGAAAAAAAGGCTACCTGGTTGTAACACATGTCATAACGTTTACATTAAACTAAAAACCAACGGGGTTTAATAATTTAATTTTTGTTTTTGTTTTTCATTCTGTTTGATCTGACACAAATTTCAGGTACAATATCTTTTGTTATTACAGGCACAATTAAAAAGAGGAATATTCTAAACTAACAAAAGTTGGTATTTTTAAGAAAAAGTTGACTCGTGATTTATAGAATTATAACTTCAAATTTCATTATTTATCAATAAGATCTTGTTGGTGGGTGATGGTCTTTAAATCCTTAGGCATGTCATGATTATGGTGAGACCTGAGAACCCAAATCTTATTTTTTTGTTCCAAAAAAAAAAAAAGCAGCTTTCTCCATGTTTCCTTAATAAATTAAATTGTACAACGAAATAGAGAATTGGTCTTAAATATTTAAAGAGTGCTAATTTTACTTTTGAAATCATGGTTAGCCAAGACCATGGTTTCAAAAGTGAAGTTAAAAAACACTCTCAAATTCTTTAAAACTAGAATTTTGACTAAAAACTATAATTTGAGAGCTTAAAATCATGATTTTACTGTAAACTATTTATTTTACTACCTTTTTAGAAGTTATTATTCAAAATCTATTTTTCTAAGGGTTTAATGTTTTTGTTTTTACTGCGAAAACATTTTTTTTACCACAACCCACTCACTTTTATTTGAGTGGAGTAGAAAAAAATATTTCTACAATAAAAGTAGAAATATTAAACCCTTCTTTCAAATCTCTTTTTCTTTTTTTTTTTTAATTTTTTCTTTAGAATCTATTCTCTGAAAGTTTCTCCAAACATAATCTTTAAGAATGTTTAGTATTGCTTTGTTTTAGTCAAAACTGTCATACCATAGCATGGCATTTGGTCAAAACATGACAAAGTATTGACTAATTAACCAATGCAATATCAAATATGTTCTAAACAATTTCAATTTTTTTAAAAGAACAATCATTATGGAGGAGGGAATCTAGATTATGCCCAGGTATATCCGAGCACAAGCAGGCAAAAATATCTCATGTTGAATAACAGGTTTTGATCGAGTTGGCCAATTAGGTTCAATGTTTTGGACCCCAAATCAATCTCATAATTTGACCAATTAAACTCACATTACCCTCATCAGATTCTTGTATATGTTCAATAATAATGATAACATATTGGCATGGCGCTGGTCAACACAAGTGATTTATTAATTAATTAATTAATTCGTATGTGTCGGTAAATTAGCTTTTGTATCAAAACTCAGGAGCACACGTTGCTCATCAAGATAATATTCTAAATTCATTAACTTGAATTTTGAAGTATACTGTGGTTTGAAAATGAAAATGAAAATGAAATTATTATATATATTAAAAAAGCATGTTGGCGCGGAAGGAATTAAGATGTGTTTAATTTGGGTAGATATGATTAATGACTAAACTGGACAGATCAATGGATATTCCAAATGCCTTTGAATTATACCATGCGTCTTTAATTGGCAAACCTACCCTTTGACTTATATACCCTCTCTAAATTGTCATTCAAAATTTCTGCCCAATCAATCTGCTTATAGTACTCTGCTAACAAAGGTTTTTTTTTTTTTTAAGAAAAAAAAATTATTTTCCTCAAGTGAAGAGTGGCAAGATTCAATCCCTCCTATAACGTCAAATTGTTAATACTTATTCTTATAAACAAAAAATTATGCTAGAAAAATTACATAGCTTGTCAATAATAGCTTTTTTTACTTGCTAATAGTTATTCTTTCATCTGTCAATTATAACGTATAAGATTTTTTTGGTATTATTTTTTTTAATTGTAACCTTAGCTTTTCACTGATGAACACTAGCTAATGAGATATAAAAACATGGTATGTTCATATTTTTATATATGCTACTTTTTGTTTTTAATATAAAATCTCGTTTCTAATATAAATTGTACTAAAAACAATATCTTATATTAAGTGCAATGGGTGGTATATATGTTAGTTAAGGTTAATAGGATGAAGTGATGAACAATAAAATTTGAATTTTTCATTCATAAAAGGCTCTATACTAAAATAATATTGTTAGAGGGACGTGTTTATAAACCGTTCTTATATGGCATAATGTTTACTTTCTAGCGATGATCACAAATAAAAATGTTTGATTTATAAAAGGTTGTATACAAAATAATAATGAGGGAGAAAGAAAACAATTATCACAGAACAAGGATGTTGTTTTCTTGGCCACAATGTTCATATTATTCTTAGTAACTCCGGTTAGGAGAGAATGTTACTCAACATTATTTTCCCTCCATATTCAATACACAAAAGAATTTAAAGTTGTATTTATTCAATATATGTAGCTTGATTTTTGGTTACCTATTATAATCAAATAGTAAAGTGATCTTCACTTTCATGTTAGCAAAGATATTGTTAGCCTGAATATATCTTGGAGATTAATATTCTCATCAATAAATCTAAAATCCCTTTGAGTTTTTAAGGAACTAAATGTAAAAGCAATGAATAAAAAATGAGAATACTTTATGGTTACTTTTCATATCTCTGTCGTTCAAAAATACATATATTTTATATAAAAACGGAATAGTTGATCTGATATGTTCTCTTTAAGACTGAGATCATTTGATTTGATTTATATTTTACTTTATCTACTTTTACAACTTGGCTTATTTAATTGTTAATTTCGAGTAAAATGGAGTTATTGTGAATTTAAATCTCAAATTATATAAAAAATTTATTTTTTCAAAAAAAATCTAAAAGTTAATTTAAAATATCTATCTTGAATTCTGAGACTATGTGAGTCAGCAGTTGACATGAGAGGCGAGAGAGGCAAGGGAATAAAACCCCAAATATACTCTTTTTATGGATATTCCAATCAATGCCCTCCGAATATTCCCTTTCTTTACCGTTATATCACTCTCTCCTCCCTCCCTTTCTCTCCCCTCCCGTTTCCTTTTCCCTCTCTCTTATCTCCTAACTTCGCGCTGTTATACCTTCTTCAATTCGTTCCTTCGCTGAAATTGTGCCTTTCTTCTCACTACCAAGTATGAAATTCGGCAAGAGTCTTAGCAACCAGATCGAGAAAACCCTGCCTGAGTGGCGGGACAAGTTCCTTTCCTACAAGGAGCTCAAGAAGAAGTTGAAGCAGTTGGAGCCTGCCGCTAAAGTTGGCAACGACGGCGCCTCCGACAGGGCCGCCAAACGCCAACGAGTCGATGCGGCTGCCGACTCCAAGGAGGGCGGAGACAAGGATGGCGTGTCCAAGGAGGAGTGCGAATTCAGGAACCTGTTGGAGAACGAACTCGAGAAATTCAATAATTTCTTCGTTGAGAAGGAGGAAGAATACATTATCAAGCTGAAGGTGAGAAACTCATTCCATTCCGATATTCGAGAACATATTTTCACAATTTAACGTCAAATAACCATTGATTAGTTTTAGAATTTTGTTTTTCTTTTGTTTTCCGGCTTGATATGCTTTGGAATATATGCTTAGAAAAAGCGGAGACGCAACTTGCAACAGCGCCAGAATAATATCTGCTCTTTTTTTTTTTTCCTTCTCCCAAAAAATTAAAGAATAAAGAAATTCTTCGGTAAGAGAGAATGATTAATAAACCACAGCTCACCTCTCCCCTGACTCCCCCCCCCCCCCCAAAAAAAAAAAAAAAATCTGTATAGTGCTTATGGTCCAAAAGAAAAATCTGTACAGTGCCATAAGTCGTCGTTTCTTCTGCATTTTTGTTTATTATTTAATGATGAGTAAAATAGCTCAATACTGAGATAGTGTTGTGTCCTCACTTGTGTTTATTATGATGATTAAAATGCAGGAGTTGCAAGATAGGGTGGCGAAAGTAAAGGATTCTAATGAAGAGCTACTGAAAATTCGGAAGGAAATTGTTGATTTCCATGGAGAGATGGTCTTGCTTGAAAACTACAGCGCCCTCAACTATACAGGTACTTTTAAATTTTCGATATATTTTACTTTTTTTTTTTGGGTGAAATTCAAATCTAGCACAGGGACAAATCATGTGGTCTATTGAATTTTGGATTCTTTCTTTCTCTCCATTATAGAGTAAATCACATATCTAAGTTGTGACCTGTGGTGTTTGGTGTTTGACTGTTTGTCCGCTATGGGGGTAATTATACACTTGTCTTTCTTGAAATTAATATAATATCAAGACTTGTAGCCGTTGCATGTTAAAATAAGGACCAATGGTTCAAATAAATTTCATTGAAGTCTTTCAATAAACCTTGTTGGTAGCAGCTCTATGAGTATAATTCCTTCTAATTCTATATCGACTTTTGTTGCCTCCTGGAAAATTCTACGTTGTCAGTGTTTTTATTAAAAACGACCTTGAGAACTTCTTGTTACAAGGTAAAGAAGGGTCTCACAATTTGAAAGGCCATGATGACCCCTGAACAGAAGTCTGACTCTTTACAACTGAGAGTGATTTTATTTTGAAACTGCTTTACAAGCAAATGAAACGAGATCTGAGTTTCTGATAGTCTCGGTGTAATTACAGTAGATGAATATCTTGTGCTCTGTGCTGTAGCAAAGGAGAATCTTCTTTTTTACCCAGCATCTGTGGATCCAATCAAGATCTTGTAGAAAGAACAAGACCTTTCTCCATTAGTACTTTTGTGTCACATACTTTATGAATCACAATGATCGTTTTCAATGAAATTTGAATTTGCTAACTGGCTGACTATTATTATTTTAATTTGTAGCTAGTTTCGACACTCAATTTCTTTTTCACTCTCACTTCATTAGTGCTAAAAGCTATAGGCTAAACTTTATAGTCAGCCTAGAGTTGGCATTTTTGAGCATCCATTGAGGATTTGTGTAAAACTTAAATTTCATTTATCAACAGCTTCAGATATAAATCAATGTTCTTTCTTCTCTACAGGGCTAGTGAAAATACTAAAGAAGTACGATAAGAGAACTGGGGCACTCATTCGCTTGCCATTTATTCAGAAGGTATTGCAACAGCCATTTTTCACCACTGACCTCCTCTACAAGCTAGTAAAGGAATGTGAGTCAATGCTGGATCGCCTCTTCCCTGCAAATGAACCTGCAGCCTCTGGTGAGGGAACTTCACAAGCAGAAGGGTGTGATCCTTCAACTTCAACTATGACCGAGAGTAACGGTCTGCCCACACCGAAGGAACTGTCAGAGATTGAGTACATGGAAAGCCTCTATATGAAGAGTACCATATCAGCATTGCATGTTTTGCAGGAGATCAGAAGTGGAAGCTCTACAGTCAGTGTTTTTTCACTGCCACCCCTGCAAATGAGTGGAATGGAAGAGAAATGGAAGAAAATACCAGTTCTTGAACAAACGGCCAAGTAACCTGCTGGGTTACTTTTAAGAGGCAGTGCTGAGGGATAGGTTTTGTCCCTCTTCTTTTTCCCTTAAAATGAAGTCTCTGTCACGCGTTTGCCTTAGATACTAACACAGATGTAAGATGCTAAATGTAAAGTAAAGGAATTGATTGGATCGATAGAATCATATGGGTTCCGGAAAATAATACCTCTCCAGTTTATCGGATTGGCCATGTTTCGACATTTTGCAGACGCTTATATATTCAATATCAGTATGTAATGTAACCACATATTCTATATCTGCTTCTTACCTGAACGTTACTAATACAAGTTTAGATATTTTCTTTTTTAGTTGCCTTCCTTCCTTGCTGTTTAATACATTTCACAACCTTTTAATTTCATGGTGGATGAATCTGTGAAGATAATAATGGTGGTGATTGTGAGGCAAGCCACCTTCATATGGACAAGTTTAGGTTAAATGATAGTATTAGATATTAGAAGATATTTACATAAAAAGATGTTTCTTTGCGGGTCTAATCATTTAGATTGTAGTCTGATCGTAAAAACTTTATGAAACTAACTAATGAGGGTCCACAATACCAATTTAGCACTTCTGTAAGCTTAGGAGCTCATCCCACAAAATGATGTCGTTTTGCTTCAAAGCTTATAAGCTCAAATTGGGTTTTTTAACCAAAACGACGTCGTTTTGTGGGAAGAACTCGTAAGCTTATGGTTGAGCTTAGCAGGTAATACAGATTAAAAGATATGGAGGCGTCAAAATCTTGTATCCTTTTCCCTTTTAGCCATCGGATTGATAGATGTGAAGCCGTCAAAATCCTGTATCCTTTTCTCTCTTAGCCATAAAACCTTCCAAGCTTTTTACCAAATGAAGATTAACTTATTTTTACTTGTGCTTTCTTCTTCTTCTTGTTTTTCTTAAACCTCTAATAATTGTTCATGACCTGCATGCTGCCCAGGATAGACTTCATTTCTAAGACTGCTTGTTTCCAAATTCACTAATTCTCAACCTTAGTATTGCAGTAATGCCCCAGAAAAATCAGAAAAGAAAAAAGAACAATGACATTGGAGTCACATTACATCAAGTAATTCAATTTTAAGTTGATTAAACCTAAAACTGATGAAACAGTCAAAACTTGATGCAAAAAAGTCACCCACAGAATCGCGGGTGGGGCCACTGGCTCCGTCACTGGCAGCTCATGATGCTGTCCCCTTGGGAATAATCTTCTATCCTATCTAACAAGATCATGATAACACTTGAAACACTGGCAGAATCATGGTCCAATTTTAGTCATTGTCTGTCTTATAAAAGCGTATATCCATATACATAAAAAGAAGATTCTTTAAAAAGGAGTCATTTTTGCTTCTAAGTTCTAACATTCAACTTGATCCGTGCTGTTTGTTTAAGAAGGTGGGTGAAGGAGAACCATATATGGTGGAAACCTATGGGGATCACGGAACGAAATGTAAAATGACAAAAGAGATATGTAATTGATGTAGAAGGCAATAGATGAAGATTGTAAGAAAGCAAGGATACGTAGGAGCACTGAGATTCAACTGGTATTGGTGGCGTAAACGGAAAGCGTAGCCAAAGAAAACAACAAAAACAAAAACAAATTCGTCGCCTGAGAGATTCGAACTCTCGCGGGGAAACCCCATGTACTTAGCAGGCACACGCCTTAACCACTCGGCCAAAGCGACTTTGTTGTGCTGGGTAGTTATGTATTGCTATTGATCAACTTCTCCTTTTCCTTATCTTCAGGTAGAGATAATTCATGGTTGATTATTATTATTATTGCAATCGATAATTTAAGAAAATCGGAATTTTCGTTTTGGTGTCTCATTCGCGTTATATTTTAAGTAGTATTTTTCCCAACATTTTTTTTCCAATTAACAGCTGCAATAATGTGAAAACATAACTATAACTTCATATTGGGGGAAAAAAAAGGAACTTCATATTGAGAGGAGCATCGCTCTTGTCTTTTAATGATACGAAGCCAAAAATAAAAAAATCAGCATTATTTTTTTAAATAAAAATCTTAGTATTATTGCACATTTATTGATTGATATTTTTTTGTTATTAATTTGTGATAACATTTTCTATCTCTGAGAGAGATACAGCCCTTACCTCTGGCACATGGTATGTTATTATGTGATGCATCCTATAGAACGGTGTCGTTTAATCTCGTCCTGCCATCGTGTTTCCCAATAGGCCTTTCGAACTTATCTTTCTCGCAACTTCACGAAACGTCTTCCCCAGTCCTTCCACAATATAAGCACAAGCCAGAAAAAAGAACATGGAATCTCCTATGCGAGTAAAAAAGTGCGAGCTCTTATTTTTCTCTAATCATACCAAATAAACCTATTTGTTGTGATTTCTGCTCTGTTATTGGTATACCATTCGAACCCGATACTCGCACTGACTCAGTCCCTTACTTTGTTACAGAGATTCATTTCACCAGGATATCTATACCGTCCTTATATATACATATTTAACCGGAAGTTTACTATATCAACTCGATTATTCTGGTGAATTTTCTGTTGCTTGTTCTTTAAGATTACTTTGGTTGGCTTTCACCGCCTTTCTCGTCTCTGATTGAAGTCGACTTAAAGGACTCCCATGGCTTCTCTTGCCCCGGCTTCTCAATTTAAATCCTGTTTTAGCGAACCCCGTATTAGAGCATCTCGTCAATATCCTTCTACTGTACCCAGTTTCATCGGCAATCCAAAAGTTGGCTCCTTTTTCTTACCCAGAAGGCTATCTTTGCAAATTCGGTCTCCGAATGGGAATTCGAAGATGCCGATGAAGGCTGTTGTTTCTGCAACAACGGCTGAGAAACCCAAGAAACGTTATCCGGGTGAGTCGAAGGGGCTTGTGGAGGAGATGAGGTTTGTGGCCATGAAGTTGCATACTAGAGAGCAGGCGAAAGAGGGTGAGAAGGAAGTCAAGGAACCCGAGGAACAACGCGTGACCAAGTGGGAGCCCACAATTGATGGATATTTGAGGTTTCTCGTGGATAGCAAACTGGTTTATGATACGCTGGAGAAGATAATTGAAGATGCTGCTTATCCTTATTGTGAGTTCCTTCCCTGAGTTAATTTTCACTGTCTTTGGATGGTTAATGATATTTTAAGTTGTTCTGATTGGTAGTTGATTGAGTTGACATTCACTTCTCTGATGAAAGATGGTTCTATAGGGTTGGCTGAAATATTTCAAACATATCAAATATCAACATACGATATATAAAATATCAACAGCATAAAATTTGCTGATCCCTAGCTGACGTATAGTTGTCCATCTGATTGATTGTCACTCATCTTCATTTTGACTGCTTACTAACGTGGGACAAAGATAGTTAATTTCCTATTCTGTTTCATTTTCTTCTGTTTGCTCTTTTGAGGGTGGGTTTTCATCAAAATAATGGTGGGAGATATCAGAGTTCTAAAAGGGTTTTATATACTTCTTTTACTGCTTTTGAATCATGTGGAAATATACAGTATCGTTTAGGAGAAGTTGAACCCAGAAATACAACTTGCAAAACCTACTGAAAGAGAAATATCAGCATCTCAAGTGGTTAATGTGGTTCTCTATGCTGTATTATTCATCCATTGAGAAACATTGCTTCTCAGATTCCCTCTGCTGAAAAATTCAAAATCCTTACAAGGTTTTTACAGGGGTTAAATGTTTATTTTGGTATTTTCTAATGAGTTCTTAATCATATAACAACTGTAATTGAAGTTTGATGCAATAGTCCGAACCCTCTTCATGCCTGGTTGACTATTGTAGAAAGTTTTTCTAGCTTTCACATGTCTCTAAAATTAGTTTATACTCACAAGGCTCTCCATTGAAGCCTGGTTTGTTTTTTTCTACAGAAACGGTCCAAAGTTGGTGTTCCTGGGACAATTGGTTTTACATCCAGTTCCTAATTGCTTTTGTTTAGGGCTACTGTGGAAGTCATGTGATATGTATCCTTCCAACAATGATTTTGGTGGAGGTGTAATTACATTTTCAAGCACATGCAGATGCAGTAGAGATTATTATCATGCATTTTTTATATTCTTGATGTCAAGGACTATTTGTTTTGATATAAAGCTCTCCCTTTCAAGGGTTTGTTGCTGTGCAGTGGTTCATCTCGGTTCATTAGCTTGTGTATAACTTATGAATTGCTGCTCCTTGTCGTATGTCTATTTTCTTTTATGTTGATTGTTGGTTTGTTGAAGTTTCACCGTTCCTTCTGCAGATGCTGAATTCAGAAATACAGGATTGGAAAGATCTGCAAGTTTAGCAAAAGATTTGCAGTGGTTCCGTGAACAAGGCCACACCATTCCTGAACCATCTTCCCCTGGTCTAACCTATGCAGAGTATCTTAAGGAGATATCAGAGAAGGATCCCCAGGCTTTCATTTGTCACTTTTACAACATCTACTTTGCCCATACAGCTGGTGGTCGAATGATTGGGAGGAAGGTAATCAAATCTTATTCTTGCAATAACTCTTCCATTTATGTCAATAATTTATTCCTTCCATGAAATCAATTCACCAGCTCATCAGATTTGAAACCTCAGTCTGCAAATGTTTGTTTATGAATCATATGGTGCATTGGTTTTGGTGTTGGGGGAATTATCATATCATCATTATCCTTAGAAATGACCCTTCTCTGTAGAATAATGTCATCTCCCTCCCATTTCTGCATCATTACTATTGTTGATAATTGGCGTTGCAAACTTACTTCCTGTTAAATGTAATATATTATATATATGTATATTTCTTTTGACACATTTCTAGTCCGTCAGATGCTGGCACTGCCCACAACGTAGTGGTATTACCTCACTTGTGCAATGCCTATATGATCTGTTTCTGCCTTCATATTTCCTTTGCATCATGAACTTTGTCTTGTGGAAGCATCTTCATGGCGTCTAAGTAACATAACTGATGTATCGTCACCATAATTCTTCATTGGAATGCAATTTTTGCGTCAAATTGAACAAGCTACTTGCACAAGTGTAGTTGCCCGCCACTTTTGTGTGGGTATGTATGTTGTGATTTCCAGAAACTGGAAAGGAGGCTTTATTCAGTTACAGTCTTACAGATATTTTATAATAGTTTTCACCAGTAGAGGTAAAACCTAAAAGAGATTTTACTTGATTTATTTATGCTGAATATCATATTAACACCCAAATTTGTCTCTATAGGTAGCTGAGAAGATACTCAAGAACAAGGAATTGGAGTTCTATAAATGGGATGGTGATCTGTCCCAGTTACTGCAGAATGTGAGAGACAAGTTGAATAAAGTTGCTGAAGTAAGTTTCTTATACCTTCTCCTTGGATCCTGAACTCAGTGCTGCCATAGATTTTATATATTTTAGTATATTGGATATTGATGATTGCAAAGAATAAAATGTGATCGAAGACATATTCTGAGAACGTGTTGGTTGGTGGTTCTTTGTTTGTCAGGGATGGACTAGGGAGGAGAAGAATCATTGTCTGGAAGAAACAGAGAAGTCATTCAAGTTCTCAGGGGAGATTCTGCGTTTAATATTATCATGATGAAATAATTACTCAATTATCCAATTAATTGTGCTACCCAATGGCGCAATCCAAAAACATCAGTGCTTGTTTGAAACAGCGATTCGATTGGAGCCTTCAAAAATAGTTTTCCAATCATTTTTTTTTTGATATGAAAGATTGTAATATTAAATTAAGGAAATAGAGTTGGGGAAGAAGATCCCATACAATCATTTAGCACTACAGTCCTCAAATGAGGAGGGCACACATTAAAGAAATACAACTTGGATAAACCATCTTTAGCTAGTTGGTCCGCCACCTGATTTTGTTCACGCCTGACATGATGAATTTGTATACTCCCATAAAGACGCATAATGCATCTGATCTGATACACTACTAAACTCTGACTATTAGACTCTTCTTTCTCCATTAACATGCTAACAAGATTGCTTGCATCAGATTCACAAATGACATGTTTAAATCCCTTTTGCCAAGCTAATTGCATCCCTTTTAAGAGAGCCCACTCCTCTGCCTCTTGCGAATTACAGAACCCAATTGGCTCTGATTTCCCTACTAACCATTCACCATTATGGTCTCTAATAACAATTCCACAAGCTGCTCTCTTTGTTACACTTGAAACAGCCCCATCTACATTGACCTTGACAAAACCCCGCATTGGTTTCTGCCAACCTTCTGCAGTCAAATTACTCACTGAATCAGCAGATACAGGTAGGCCTTCATCAGTAAAAAAATTCCTGCTATTACGAATCACCAAAGCTAAGTTCGGGGGTCTGCTGAAATGCTCATTAAATACAGTCTGGTTCCTCCAAAACCGTAGTTTCCAAATACCCACACCGAAGGTCCTATCCCAGCTTGTAGTTCCCTGAACACCTATCTCCTCGCTGAGGTTATAGCTGAACCAGTCTTGCAAAAATGCTGAAAAGAAATAGTTATGAAATAGTTTTCCAATCATAATTTACAATATACGAGTTTGTAATAAAGCGGGCTGGAAAAACACACTGATGGACTATAAAGCACGATGAGATTATTCTACCCAGTTTGGGTTCATGTTTGTCTAACGTGGGCTTTTAAGGCTAAAATAGCTTAATAGCATCCAAAAATAACTGCTTTTCACTGTGGGATTGAAAAAGGTAGATGTTTCTTAATTTCTTATGTGCTTTCCCTTCTTAGGAAGCTTATAAAAAAATATTTTTAACATTTTTTTATATATTTATATTAAATTATATGTTACTTCCTGAAATATTTTTTATATTCAGTATTTTAAATTAATTAATTTCCAGTCTTACATTTAGAAATATCTTTTCTATAACACCTGGTATTTATTTTAGAAATTAATTAATTTAAGATATTGAGTGTAAAAAATATTTCAAGATATAACATATAATTTAATATAAATAAATAAAATATATAAAAAAAACTGCTATTAATATTTCTTTATGTGCTTCTTGGGGGGAAAAACAACTAAGAAGCAAATAAAGAATAGTATGGAGTGTGGATTCCATCATTCCCCAACCCCTTCGTCTTGTTCTTTTTTTAATGGAGTGTGAATTGCAATGATAAATTCCGTCTTTAATTCTGCACACCACTTCTGCATGTTTTACATATGCTCGTAATATTGCTCACGTTATCCCGAGCCCCAGGCAGCCTTTTGCATTTGTTGGAAGGTACTTACAGTTCTTTATCAATCACAAAACATAAAATAGAACATGTATTTACCAACGGGGTCGGGATTAATAGGACGTGGTAGTTCTTCCTAATGTGATGAAGTTATATTCGAATTTTTATTTAGAGAAATGTGTCTTAAATTTTTAACTGTGATAAATTAATATCAGATGAGGACAGTGGCGGACCTTGAGAAGTCAAATGTGTACTAATTAAAAGTTCTAGTAGATGCCTTAACTTGATGGTATCTTGTGTTTATCTTATACATCTGCTGCACTGCAGGATTCTCATCAAAAATGCGGAAGTGCATTGAACCTATATTTGATATAGGAAAAATTAGAACCTTCATCGTTTTGATTAACTGGAAAGATGCAGCCGTAGTCCGCTTATGGTTGATCTTCTAGACTATCTCTCGAGGTGGATAAGAAGGTTATGTGGCCAACCTCTTGGATGATGAGTGTCTTTAATGAGAGTCTCCTTCTTCCTCTCTTCTTTTCTTTTTTTTGGTGATACAAGGAGGTAGAAAATGAGCTTATATACCACTAAATCAAAACCTAACCTTAAACCACATGGGTCATAGGGTTCTTGGGTTGTAGTTTTATTTAAGTCCAATTAGGCTTAAATGAATAAAAGAGCATATAAGCCCAACAATCTCTCACTTGCTCTTTAAGATACAAACTTAAGTTTGTAAACCCAAGACCATGTAGCCCATAAGTCATCATCATCTGATAATTTATCTCATCCTTTGTTTCGAGCTAGCCTGGGGATCTACCATTTGTCATTCATCAAGACTCATGATAATCTACAGAAGAATATCTAGTTCGGTGCTATTCCACTAAAGGTTCAAACATGATCTCCAAGAATAATGACACTTATAACACGAATATGCATTACCCCTTTGTAGAATGTCTATAATTTGATTGACTAGTTTTCTGTAACCCAATGAATTATTTATTCCCTTGATTGTAATAGTTTCTCCAATAGATTATTTGCATTGGCCAGTGTCTTTAATATCCAAGTACCAAAACATATCAAGGGGACATTTCCTATAAATTCCATGTTATTTATCTTATAAACACAGATAACCAAATAGTCTCAATCCCAAAATACCAAGTTATTGCCGTCATATAGATCAAACCTCACTTGTTTGTAAATCAAAGAATGAAAACTCTTCGATTACCTATTTAAAATAAACTCAGGATTAAGAGTAACTACATGACTATAGTTATCTGGAGATTTGATTCCTTATGACAAAAAGAGCAACCTTAATTAAATCTCTCCTTGGTCCATTCAATGTAAGTATTAATTCACACCAATATTTTATAATGATTTGGACAAAACCATTTCATAAAATATTGTAGCCTAAATAAAGTGCTCAACTTAATTTAATAGCTGTGAACTTATTCATCAATTGTGAGAACCTATGACCATGTCCTCTATGAACGTATCCATATGATCATATACTCCACAATTGATCCGGACCTTAGAGTTTGTAAATAGTGTGCGAAATAAATGATAAAACACCTCATTTATATCATTAAGAAAAATACAATATCATAATGTCTCGCTGAAAAGCACAAAATAACAAGGTGAAATAACAACTCCCTAAAGTTGTAGCAAATCTGGAATCCTCCTAAGACTCAAAGAAGTAACATGCCTCTCGAACACACGTTCTGGCAAACTCTTAGTAAAAGGGTCAGTAAGGTTCTCATCTGATGCTACCTTTGCTACCACAGTATCTCCTCTTTTAATTATATCTCGGATCAAGTGGTACTTCCTCTCTATGTGTTTTTGTCTCTTTTGACACTTTGGTTCCTTGAACTGTGCTATTGCCCCACTGTTGTCACAGTAAAGTGTGATAGGACAATTAACACCTGGTATCACTTGAAGGTCCGTAAGGAACTTCTTTAACCATGCAGCTTCCTTTGCAGCCTCAAAAGCAGCTACACACTCAGCCTCTGTTGCGGAGTCAACCACACATGATTGTATTACACTTCTCCAACAAATGGCACCGCCATTAAGGGTGTACACATATCCCGAAGTAGACTTTCTTGAGTCAATATCTCCTTAGAAATCTAAGTTCGTATAACCAATGGTTTCAAGACTTCCACTAGAATAGACCAACATATAATCTCTCGTTCTCCGTAGGTACTTGAGTATATGTTTAACCGCTACCTAGTGTTCCTCTCCAGGATCAGATTGGTACCGGCTTACTACTCTCACTGCATAGCAGATATTTAGTCTGGTACATAGCATAACATACAAGAGACTACCTACTGCAGAAGCATAAGACATCCTACTCATGCGTTCTCTTTGCTCAGGAGTTTTAGCAGATTGCTTCTTAGAGAGATGAATCTCATGTCTGAAGTGTATAATTCCCCTCTTGGAATTCTTCATGCCAAACCTGACAAGTATTTTGTCAATGTATTTAGCCTGAGATAATGCCAAAACCCTATTCTTCCAGTCTCGCAGGAGTTTAATACCAAGAATATAATTGGCTTGCCCCAGGTCCTTCATATCAAAATTCTTGCTCAGCCAGGTTTTTTTGCCTAACAATACATCTGTATCATTTCTGATAAGGAGTATATCATCCACATAAAGTATCAGAAAAGATACCATATCACCTTGGATCCTTTTATACACACACGACTCATTAGGACTTTTCTCAAAACCATAAGACTGAATGGCTTGATCAAATCTGATGTTCCATGATCTGGATGCTTGCTTAAGTCCTTAAATGGACCTTTGCAACTTGCATACCATTTTTTCTTGCCCTTTGGCTATAAATCCTTTTGGTTGCTGCATATAGATTTCCTCTTCCAAATTTCCATTTAGAAAAGCAGTTTTGACATCCATTTGCCAAATCTCATAATCAAGATTTGCTGCAACAGCTAAGAGAATCCGGATGGACTTAAGCATGACAATTGGCGAAAAGGTTTCTTCATAATCCAAACCTTCCTTTTGAGAATACCCTTTCGCCACCAATCTAGCTTTGAAGGTTTCAACCTTCCCGTCCGATCTTCTCTTTCTCTTGTAAATCCACTTACAACTAATGGGTCTTACCCCTTTAGGTGCATCTACAAGAGATTAAATTGAGTTGAAATACATAGAATTCATTTCACGATTCATAGCCTCAAGCCATTCCTGAGCATCAACATCTCCTAGTGCTTCATCATAACTTGTGGGATCATCATCTTCATTAATGATGACATCCTGATTTGACTCACCCAACAAGAGATATCTTGCAGGTTTACGAATCAATCTCCCACTATGACTTCGTCGCACTTGATGTTGTGCATCTACAGGGGGATCCATATTTTGTGGGTTATCAATTTCTAGATGAGGACCCTCATTGAGTGGATTAACCAATTCATGATTTTGTTCTTCCATAAGTTCATCATCATGCTGAACTTCTGGTTGATTCTCTAGTTCCTGTGTATGTTCATCAGGTATATTTTCCCCTCTTTGAACAATCACAGGAATAAAAGTTGGAACCCCTTGAGGTTGTGGTGAAACTTGATTTGAGACTAACTCATCAAGAATAACCTTACTTCTTAGCTTATAATTTGTCATATAGTCCTCCTCTAAAAAAGTCGTGTGAGTGCTCACTATGACCCTCTTTTCTTTTGGACTATAAAACAACCAACCTCTGGTTCCTTTAGGATAGCCTATAAACATGCATACTTCAATACGAGAGTCCATTTTATCTGGTTTCTGTGTCAAGACATGTGCCGGAGCACCCCAAATCCGAATATGTTTCATGATGGGCTTACACCCTTTCCAGAATTCTATTGGTGTCTTTGAAACCGATTTGGATGATACTAAGTTCAATAGATACATAGCAGTTTCTAAGGCATATCCCCAGAATGAATCAGAAAGAGATGAATAACTGAGCATAAATCTTGTCATTTCTAAAAGTGTTCTATTTCTCCTTTCAACAACTCCATTCTGCTGGGATGTCCCTGGTGAAGATAATTGTGAAACTATCTCTTCTTTAGTCCGATAAGACCTGAACTCTCTAGATAGGTATTCACCCCCTCGATCTGATCAAAGAGTCTTAATTTGAACACTAAGATGCTTTTCTGTCTCAACCTTGAACTCTTGAAATTTTCCAAAAGCTTCAGACTTGTGACGCATCAAGTACACATGTCCAAATCTAGAGTAATCATCAGTAAAAGTAATGAAATACTGATACCCTCCTGGCTTGGACATTTATTGGTCCACATACATCAGTATGTACTAATTCCAGCTGAAGTGTGGCACGTTTTCCCTTAGCCTTGAAGGATCTCTTGGTCATTTTACCCTCTAAACAAGATTCACATACTGGTATCGGTTTAAAGTCCAAAGATTTTATAATCTCACTTTTGACCAAACCTTGTATCCTGTTAGAGTTAATATGACCCAATCTCAAATGCCAAAGATAAGTTTCATTGGAAACTTTTCTTTTCTTTGAAAAATTAATATGTTTTTCATCTTTTAATTCAACATGATTAGTTTCACAAGGAACCGGATTAAGGAAATAAAGACCATTAAACTTTACACCAAAATAAATAAAAGAAGATGAACTTCTTATAGAAACTGAGGAATTAAATTGAACTATCAAACCATGTTTATCCAAACAACTAACAGAAATTAAATTCCTCTTGAAATCTGGAATAAATAAACAGTCTTTTAAAACCAAAGTTCTGCAATTATCAAAAGATAAAACAACTTGTCCCACTGCCTGTGCAGACACAAGCTGCCCATTCCCAAGCTTCAAATCTCTTTTTCCCTTACTTATAGGCAAACTATGTTTGAACCAGTGCAAAGAGTAATAAACATGGTTAGTGGCTCCTGAATCAACAATCCATTTATCATCATGATTCTCCACTAAACAAGCCTCAATCACATGTAAATTACCCATACCTGGTTGTTTCATACGTGGGCAATTTTTCTTCCAATGCCCCTTTTGTCCGCACTTGAAGCACTTGCCTTTTGGCTGCTTTTTGATGAAGATGATGATCCCACAAAAAGTGTTTGACAAAGTTGAATACTTATGTTCTTCACAATTTCTTGATCTTCAATTTTTACATAAATTCAAAAAATACATAGAAATTGCAAAAATGAAACAAAAACAGCAAGGAGGAAACCTAATCATATAGGATTAGCCTCCTTATTACAAATCAAGAAATACATAAGAGAATCTAACCATGGATTAAAGTGATTAACCGATTAAAATTAAAACTAATATCAAATATGAATTATAAACGAATAATCACCATGAAATAAATAACAAATATAGAAAAAGATGCCATATTTTTGAGAAAATATTTTTTTAAAAGAATCACATGAAACATGAAAGAATATTAAAGTTGGATTCTTTTCCTCATCAACATGGCTCTGATATCAATTGTAGGATTCTCATAAAAAACGTGGAAGTGCATTGAACCTATTTGATGTAAGAAAAATTAGAACCTTCATTGTTTTGATTATCTGGAAAGATGCAGTCGTAGTCCGCTTATGGTTGATCTTTTAGACTATCTCTCGAGGTGGATAGAAAGGTTGTGTGGGTAACCTCTTGGATGATAAGTGTCTTTGATGAGAGCCTCCTTCTTCCTCTCTTCTTTTCTTTTTTTTGGTGATACAAGGTGGAAAATGAGCTTATATACCACTACATCAAAACCTAACCCTAAACCACATAAGTCATAGGGTTCTTAGGTTGTAGTCTTATTTAAACCCAATTGAGCTTAAATGAATAAAAGAGTATATAAGCCCAACATCTGCAACATTATTGAATACATTGCACTGCAGTAGATCGGCAGGGTGTGACATATCTAATCTTTTAATAAAGGAATCTAGGAAAGCAAGAGGTTGTGAATGCAAGATGATTCCATTTTTGTCTGTCTCCTGAAAACCTGTCTGACTTTAGTATCGTTTTTCTCAAATTAAATAAATTTGGATCTTTACCTTTGAGTTTTTATTTCATATCTTTCATTATCAAAGACCGGCTTGTATTTAACCTTTTTGATTGAGCTCAGAAGGCAAGCTGTCGTTTTCTATGTCTCTGCGCTCTGTTTCGTGGATATAAACAAGTGAATGACCACCATGATACCCAGGCACAAAGAAGAGGAAGAAGAAAAAAGGAAGGAAGGTGAGAATGGAAGTGAGCAACAGGTTCATAGTGATAAAGGATCACATAGAGGAAGCACCAAAAGAGTCACACTTTAATCTCAAAACAGAGAGCTTATCTCTTTCACTGGTGTCTGGTTCTGATGATGTTATCGTCAGGAATCTCTACGTCTCCATTGATCCCTACCAGATTAATCGCATGAAGAGCCAAAGCTCCTCTCAGAAAGCCATAAACTTTGCAGCCCCCATCACCCCAAATCAGGTCTCTCTCTTATACACACACATTGTGACTTAATTATACTGCCTTTGTTTCTAAATATAATATAGGGCCTGATTGATTTTTTTTGAAGACAGTAAAGAAGCTATTACTTAATCATATATGTTGGTAGCATTAGATTATATATCAGTTTATAAGTAACGATAGGTATGAATACTTTAAAATAATTTATTTAGCTTTTTAAATTTATTTATTTATTTTTAAAAGAAGCCAACTCAAACTTATATTTAAGACCGGTAGTATTGATCCAGTCAGTCACAGGTAAGACTTGGAATGTGTTTGTTAATGATCTTGTTATGGGATTTGCAGGTAATAGATGGACTTGCTGTTGCGAAGGTGGTGGCTTGTGGGAGTGGTAAGTTTGAGAAGGATGATGTGGTTGTGGGAGTGTTTACTTGGGCTGAGTACAGCTTGGTTAAAGAAGCAAGCATTATTAACAAACTGGACAACTTTGAATTCCCACTCACTTACCATCTCGGAGTTCTAGGTATCTATTTTAATTTGTATAACTTGATTCATGACTTGTCAGCATCAAGAATCTTACCCAATTCTATGTCACCAGGGTTCAATGGGTTATCAGCTTATGCTGGGTTCTTTGAAGTGTGCAAACCCAAAAAAGGGGAAAAAGTGTTTGTGTCTGCTGCTTCTGGATCTGTAGGAAGTTTGGCTGCACAATATGCAAAGCTTTTTGGTTGCTATGTGGTTGGTTGTGCTGGAAGCCAGAAAAAGGTTATCTTTGATCTTCCCGGGCTATCTTGTTCCAAGAATTTTATACCTTTTTTGAGTTATGGCCATGAATTTGCCCATTTTGAGTATTTTTTTAGATCACTTTTCTTATCTCTTCAAAATGTGACTTTTGAACTAAAATTTCAGTTTGAGCTATTTGTTTAGAATGATTTTTTGGAAGATAGAGCTTCTGGGCCAAAAATCAAGTTGAAGATGAAGTAAAGTTTTTTTTAATATCAACCTAATAAATCTATGTCAAGCTAACTCTTTTTATTCAAACATAAATCATATTTTACAAATTGATCCAATTTACAAAAGTTTGTTGGGACAAGAGTCACTTTTGGAAATGTTAACCCAAACAATCAAGCTTAGACCGCTAATCTGTTTCAGGTGGAAGTGCTGAAAGATAAGCTAGGGCTGGATGATGCATTCAACTACAAGAAAGAGACAGACTTAAAATCTGCTCTCAAAAGGTAATACAACACAATGTGTGGATTAATTAACTTAACACTTGTAATATGTAATTCTACATGAAATTGTGAATAACAGGTACTTTCCAGAAGGGATAGACATATATTTTGACAACGTAGGGGGAGACATGTTGGAGGCAGCAGTGGACAACATGAATGCGTTTGGGAGAGTGGCAGTGTGTGGGGTGATATCTGAGTACACTGATGCAGGGAAGAGAGCTGCGCCAGACATGCTCAACGTTGTGTACAAGAGACTCAATATCAGAGGATTCTTGGCCGCTGATTTCTTGAACATTTTTGCAGATTTTGTGTCTCACACATCAGATCACATTCGTAGTGGGAAATTGCTGAATCTTGAAGACGTTTCTTATGGGGTGGATAACATCCCTTCTGCTTTCATCGGACTCTTCAATGGTGATAACATTGGAAAGAAGATTGTGAAACTCACAGAGGATGAATGAGATTATGATGAGAGAGGCTATGAAATGAAACTCAGCTCCATCTTCATCAATAAAATTTTCCATATTTTTTTTTGAAGTTGATCTCGCCAACAATAAAGATTTTTTTCCCGAGTAATTAGATTTAGACGCTTTTTCACGAAGTCAGTTAAAAAGCTCAACAACTTCCACAATATATATGATTTGTGAGGGAGATGAACACAGTTCGTTTCTGGCTAGTTCACCAAATGAAGTAAGAAAATTACTAAAATGAGGTGTTAAAAAATGAACATAGTCACCAAAACGTTCTATGGCGAGCGAGCATCTATTCTTATTTGTTTAATTATAAATGTCTTCCTTCTGTTTTATCTTGAATAGTCAAATTCTCTTTATTCTATTATAGGACCATATTATTATAGCTTTTAGCATCCATCTAGCTAGGGGTGAGCAACGGGCAGGCAGAGCTACCCTGGGGGTCAACCCGTGTCCCGCCTGTTTTTTCCATCACGGATACGGCGGCACCCCGTACCCGTGTGAAACCCCGTTTTGCCCGTATAAAACGGGTACGGGGCGGTCACGGGTATAATAAACGGGTCTGAGGAATCCGTTTTTATATCTGGGCTTTTTATTTAAAAAAAATCAACATATTAAAAAATTGCTTGATGGCAATTTGCTCAAGTGGTAACAAGAAATATTGTCTTGGAGTGTAATAGTAGTTAATTCTTCTTCATATGTATTTACTGACTTATTTTTCTTGTCACCAACTCATGATTTTCCCAATAAAATATAAATTTGTCATTGATCTTAACGAATTTTAGTTTTTTAATTAATTGTTACAGCTTCTGACATCCATCAAGCAATTTGCTCAAGTGGCTAGTCATATGTTAGGAACAAAAAATACTGTCTTTGAGTGTAGTAGTAGTTAATCCTTCTACATATATATTTACTAACTTATTTTTCTTGTCTCCAACTCATGATTTTCCCAATAAATTATAAAGTTCCCGTTGATCTTAGTGAATTTTTAGCTTTTTAATTAGTTTACCATTATAGCTTTTGGAATCTATCAAGCAATTTGTTTAAATGACTAATCATATACTAAGAATAAGAAATATTGTCTTCGAGTGTAGTAGCAATTAATCCTTCCTCATATGTATTTAATACTACCTCATGTCCTAATTATAAGATATAATTGATGTTTTTTAGAAGGATTAAGGAAACTAAATAAGTTACTTAATTATTTAATATGTTGTGTATCCTTAGATTATATATTAGTTTATTAGTCAAACTAATTAATTTAAAGGAAAAAAAAACAAAAATAAATAAACTCTAAAGTAGGACCGGAGGGAGTAACTTATTTTTCTTATCATCAAATCATGATTTTCCCAATAAAAAATAAATTTCCCATTGATCTTAGTTAATTTTAGATTTTTAGTTCATCATTACAACTTTTGGCATCTATCGAGCAATTTGCTCAAGTGGCTAGTCATATGCTATGAACAAGAAATATTATCTTTGAGTGTAGCAATAGTTAATCATTCTTTATATATATTTACTAACTTATTTTTCTTGTCATGAACTCGTGATTTTCCCAATAAAATATAAATTTTTCGTTGATCTTAATGAATTTTAGTTTTTTAACTCCTAATAGCCTATTATTATGCAGGGAAGCCTACTTATTCTTTTGACCCATTTATTAATAGGGTTAAAGTCTAAATTTGCCACGGAAGTCCAGCATCCGAAAGTTTTTTTGGTACCAAATTTACCTTGGAAGTATTAAAATGGTACCAAATATACCCAAAACCGACGTGGCACCGACGTGGCAAATGGACGTTTGACGTTCTATCGGTTTTGAATATATTTGGTCCCTTTTAATACTTCCGGGATAATTTTGGTACTATTTTAATACTTCCAGGGTAATTTTGGTACCATTAACAAATCCAGCAAACCGATGCCAAAAACATAGCTCACAAACAACCCTTTGTTTTAGTTTTAGTTTTCATCTTTACTTCCGGATTCATTTTCAACGCCTAACAAATGGCACAGAGACGAGAGAGAGACCCCTTTAAATAGAAGTTCATCGGCCAGATAAAACACAAGGGTCCAGACGCATGAACTTTCAAATAAAGAGCATAGGGCTCGAGAGGTATGGCTCATCGCAGATCAACTGCTCTTGCGCGTTTGGTTGGTTTGTGTTTCACCGTGATCTCCGCTGATTTGGTTACTGATACGCGATCTGCTCTGCTTCACATAATGGCGTTGGATCTGTTTTGTTTACGTAAAGATGCTGGGTCAAAACGAGAGGGAGTGAGGATGACAGAAGATCAGTAAGTATATGGGTTGGATGTATGGGCCGAGAAGAATGGTGCTGGGATCCAAAGAAAATGAAACTTGCTGAAAACAAAAAAAAAACAAAAACAAAAACAAAAATCTGACGTGTCTATATGATATGGTGAAAATTCGGGGTAAATTTGGTACCCGAAAAAACTTCCGGGTGCTGGACACTCCATTTGCAAAATTTCCGTAGCAAATTTGGACTTCAAAAAAAAACATTTCCGACGTAGCCAACAGACGTTTGATGTTCCGTCAGTCTTGAGTATATTTGGTCCCTTTGTAATACTTCCGGGGTAAATTTGGTACCAAAAAAACTTCCGGTACTGGACGCTCCATTCGCAAAACTTCTGTGGCAAATTTAGATTTTAACCCTTTATTAATTTAAACTCATAAAACGCAATATATAGACTTGTACTCTCTTCCTTCCAATAAATACGATTTTGTTTCATTTTTTTTTTCTCACAAGTCAAAAGTTCAACATATGTGAAAAGTCTCCAAGGGATTTAATTTAGTGAGGACTGAGGACAGCAAAGTCAAAATCCACATAACAAAGAGAAAGCTCAGCAAAAATTAGGACACGGATTGCTCCATTGTAAATGCCACGCTGGTTCACATATGATTCAAAAGACCGTTAAGAACCGAGGATCTCTGACGACCCTGGCGCAAAAATGCAAGAACTTGAACGAACTGAAGCAAACTCATGCCCACATTCTCAGATGCCACCTGACACATAATCCCTACGCCATCGCGCCGCTTCTCTCCGTCGCAGCGACCTCCGATGATGGCTTGTATTTATCTTATGCTTCCTCCATTTTCGCCAATTTGGATCACCGCAATACCTTCATGCACAATTCCTTGATCAGAGGGTACGTTCAGGCAAATTCACCCGTACCCGCTATACTATGCTACTTAGAGATGTTACAAAATGGTGTTCCAGTCAATAATTATACTTTTCCAGCTTTAATTAAGGCCTGTGTTGTGTTGGATCGTTCTTCAAAACTAACCGGTCGTTTGGTGCTTGCCCATGTCGTTAAATTTGGTTATTGTGATGATCCTTTTGTTGTCAGTGCATTCATTGAATTTTACTCCAATTCTCGCGAATTGGAGACTGCAAGATTGTTGTTTGATAAAATTCCGAGGAAAGATGTGGTTTTATGGACAGCAATGATCGATGGTTATGGCAAGACAGGGGATGTACAAAGCGCCAGAGAGCTGTTTGATGAAATGCCTGAGAGAAATGTCATATCTTGGAGTACCATGATGGCGGCATACTCTCGAATTAGTAACTTCAGGGAGGTTCTTGCTTTGTTCTCAGAAATGCAGAACACAGGAACCAAGCCAAATGAGTCAATCCTTGTAACTGTACTCACTGCTTGTGCTCATCTCGGTGCACTCATGCAAGGACTGTGGGTTCATTCTTATGCCAAACGATTCAATTTGGAGTCCAATGCTATACTGGCAACAGCTTTAGTTGATATGTACTCGAAATGTGGATGTGTTGAATCAGCTTTATCTGTTTTTGAGTCCATGCCATATAAGGATACTGGAGCGTGGAATGCTATGATCTCTGGGGTTGCACTGAGTGGTGATGCAAGGAAATCTCTAGAATTGTTTCATCAAATGACTATAAATGGGACAAAACCCTCTGAGACTACTTTTGTGGCTGTTCTAACTGCCTGTACACATGCAAAGAAGGTTGAACAAGGCCTTCAATTGTTTGAAGAAATGAGTAGTGTTTATGGGATTAAACCCAAGGTTGAGCATTATGCCTGTGTCATTGACCTTTTGTCCAGATCAGGCATGGTGGAAGAAGCAGAGAAGTTTATCAAAGAGAAGATGGGTGGATTCACCGGTGGAGATGTTAACGTGTGGGGTGCTCTTCTAAATGCATGTAGAATTCACAAGAACGTGGAGATTAGAAATAGAATCTCGAAAAAGCTTGTTGAAATGGGTGTGGCTGATAGTGGGACTCATGTTCTTTCATACAATATATACAAGGAAGCTGGGTGGGATATGGAGGCTGACAGAGTGAGGAGTATGATATCAGAAGCGGGAATGAAAAAGAAACCTGGTTGTAGCATTATAGAAGTGAATAATGTAGTTGAAGAGTTTCTTGCTGGTGATCAGTCTCATCCACAGGCACAAGAAATATGTACATTACTTCGTTCTTTTATCAGGATGGTGAATTTGGAGGATGTCTAATGGGAATAAGTTTTTCAAGGAGGGAACTAGGTTGCTCCTACAAAAAAAAATTCATTTGCACCCCCTTAATTATTTTTTATTTAATTTGATTTTTTTTAAAAAAAAGTATAAAATATGTTAAAGTCAATTAAAATTTTATTTTATAAGAAGGTTTTTTTACTTTTTTCACCCCCCCCCCCCAAAAAAAAGAGTTTCTTCTCTTTTTGTCTAACTCACTCCCTCTTTTTCTTTGTGAGTTTTGGGAGTATTCCATTCACAGGTCTAAGATGTACATCTATGAACTGAAAGGTTTGAATGACCAACTTTACAATCAATCTGTTAGAATCAATAGGTCTTCAAATCTGTAATTTGGCGTAACTCTATTAATCATTAATAATTTAATCTATTACCTGTTCTGTTCATTACACGACAGCAGTAGTGCAATGGCAAGGAGACTAAAAAGCTGTCATTTGTTGATCACATTTTCCTATTCGTTTGTATTCTTAAAAACTGTTTGAAAAAGGAAAAGGAGGCCGAAGACTTCATATTATTGCTGTTTTTCCGTTAAAGCATTTTTTGTATCAATTGGCGGAATAAGATACAATGTGCTTATCTAAAAACTGATTGATAGTACTGTGAGTGTTTGGATTAGGTAGTTGTGGCTTCTTTTTTTTTTTTCAACTCAGCTTTTAGAAATGGAAGTTAGGATATAAATTAAACAATATGATGGTGTGATTTATGTTTGAATTGTGGGCAAAAACGATTTTTTTTAAAAAAAATAAAATTTGTTTGAATGATTATTAAAAAAATAAATTTAAATGGAAAATGACTGAAAACAACGTAAGTTTTATAAAATAATACATATAGGATTTTTCCCTGATTAATGTCATTTATGTTTTCCCTATTATTTCTAAAACAAATCCAAACATAAGATATATGACTTAATTAAATATATTTAATAGATAAATTATTCATTATTTAGATTAAATTATATTAATAGATGTATTTGAAAATGAGAATTATTCACTACGAATAGAAAGAGATGGCCATGTTGAGAGTATAAAATTAGAGTTCAGGAAGAAAAAGACAAAGGGGTTGAAAGAAATTGACAAGATAAAATTTGTGGGACCTGTATCATTTACACATCTACATTTTTCCACTGTGCGGCAACGTGACTAAGCATGGAAATAGGCCGGGTTAGACTTTGACTAAATAAATATGAGTTTATAATGAAAATCTAAAGCCTGAGCCTAAATCTAAACCAACATTTAAGCTTTTTTAGGCTCAGGCATGAACCTACATGAGATTTAGTTAAACCTGAAGCATTTTTACATATCTACTTACAATGTAGACCTTTCATATTGCAGGTCTTGATGACTATAAATAAGTTTTGAACCTGCTAAAATCTAAATAAATGTAGGCTTATGGTAAGTTTATAAATCAACATATTTACAAATTGTAGGCTTTGAATAGCTTAGAGCCTATTTAAATCCTGCATAAAATCAAAATAATTATAATTACTAATAATAGAAAAATTTATCCATTATAATTTAACACTAAATATACTCATATCAATATAATGATAAACACAAAAGTTCAACATTCATAATGCAATATTTAAAAATATCATAAAAAGATAATATCACCATAACGAAAATTGTGTATTAAAAAGTAATTAAACAACACAATAACATCAATATCAAAGCTTTAGTATAATCTCGGGCTGTTCATATAATTAACTCCCACACTATAAAAATTAATTTAAAAAAAATAACTAGTCCCAACACAAGTCCAACCAACATACAACTAGTATAAAAATAAATAAGTATACAATATAATATTCATCCCTTCAATTTCCTTTCAACCCATATTTGTGATAATAGAGTCTTCCTTACCACCAGTTACTACCGGTTGAGAGGCATTATGGTTAATGTTTATTGCATCATTTGAAGGAGTTGCCACATGCCTACTAATTTATTATTCAGTTTGAGATCCTTGAGGTTGAGGGTGAGCAGATTGACTTGTGTTTGAGGAGGAGCAAATTGACTTGTGTAGTTGTTGAGGCTATCTATTATGAGGAGTTATTCTATATAAAAAAAAATAACAAATCAAAAATAATTATAGAGTAAGAGTCATTTTTATTTATATGATTGTACACCTATCTCTTGATTAACAGTGAGAGGCTAAATCCATATACCATTATAATAGTGACAGGCTAAATCCATATACCGTTATGATAGCGACATGATATTCACCATTTTGTCTCATCATTAACATAACTGCTAATTTCAAAACTCAATCTCTATCACTTTTCTTCCCCATCATATCTTTTTATTCACTTTTCATTAACATAAATGCTTAAAAAACAGATGAAAGTTTGAAGCTGGAATGAACAAACTATAGGGATGGATATATGCAAGTGATGAATGGTTTTGTACGCCCTCAAAAAAACTGCAGAAACTAGAGCGAAGAAGAAAAGTATGTGGAAATTTATAGATTTGTCAGAAAATTTAAACTGTAATGATATGTTAATGTTGTTACTCCAATTTTTTAAGCCACATGATGTGATTTCTTTTGGGATCCATATGCATTATTTAATGAATAAATTCAGGGCACAAAAACTGTGTAGTGGATATTGCCGATTCATTCAATTAATACTTTCATATCTGTGCCTTAGAAAGTAGTAGAAACATGTGAGATCCAACTGTCATGCTGCTGTAAAAAAAGTCTCGGGCCTTAATTGTTATTATTGAACCTGGAAGAAGAAACTTGCAACACTCAAGCTTGATATATTAAATAAATGCTAGTAGTATTCCTTTGTTCTCTTCTGCAAGTACTCACTTAATCATTATCTGACATTTATATGTTTTCTTTATCATCCAACCCTTTTGTTATTCCTTTCTTAACTGGTTTCACACATATTACACAACAATGAAATTGTTTAAGATATATGTTCATGTAACTCAGGGAATAATAACTATTCTAAAAGTGGAAGCCAACGTGGGTCAAATAAAATAAGCAAAAAAAGGAGGAGGAGGAGGGAAGATCATAAATAGAGTCGGCATCACTTTCTATATTGGCGATAGATATTTGAGTCCGCATTATTTTTTATACTTTTGACATATGTACAGAATCAGCATCGGTTTCTATGTGTTGAAGTTGTGAGAGATATTTGAGTTGAAAAAATAAAAATATAGATAGTGAGATACCTGAAGCATTGCTCATTAGTTTTTATGTCTTGCATGCATAAAGGAGAGTGAGAGGATTTGGGTTGTGACAGAATGAGCAAGAGGAATAGCGAACATGAATAAAAATATTGGAAAACATGACAAGATCATGGCTAGGTCTGACAATCTAATTCTTTTAAGTAGAAAAGATTTAATAGAAAACAATCAAAAATCAATAACACTAGGTAGTAATTACCTACTATAACTTTAAACTAAAAATTACAATATAATGATGGTTGTCAAACAAAATTAAAATATAAGAATGAAAAACATAAATATGAGTATAAAAAATATATACATTAAATATTGTGTGTGTACATATATGATAAAAAAAATTATATTTTTATGTAAACAATCCAGTTCAGAACTTTTTACACATTTAGACTCTTAAATAAGTTTTGATTTGACCTTTTTAATAAATAGGCTAGGTCCTAAACAAGCTAAGCTATATGTCATCTGATAGGCGTGTAGCCTATTTCTACCCCTAAACGTGACTTAGAAATAAGAAATTGTGGATTACTGAAAAATGAGCTTTTAAAGGATAAATACACCGTATTTTACCGTGAACCCAAACACATAAAAAACCCAAAACAAGCCGAAAGCAGGTTTTTCACTATAGAAAAGTTGTTTTTCTTGATACTATCGTTTTCTCAAACATGTCGAGTGTTCAATAAATAAAGAGCATCCGTTGTGCAGTGCAGGGCACAACTTGTTTAGAAAGCAAGGCTTAACACCCTTGCTATCTTTGCTATCAAAGAAATTGATTATATCTATTTTTAGGCCTAACAAAAGTTAATTATTTTCAATAAACATTTGGAAATATTTATTGCCCAAATTTAAACCTCAATCCTAATAAATTATATAATTGTATTCTACATACTAATTTTGCTCAACATCAAACAATATCATGCCTAAGAACTTATAGTTGTTTTTGTTAAATAAATTGAACAATATCTTTGCCACACAAAAAAAAAAAAAGAACAATAGCATGCCATAGTTGTTTTGTTAGTAAAATCCATCAACCTCCATTTTTTTACTCTAACGGGTTAAAAAACAAAAATGTTAAGAAAGTTTCCATCAATAGACACAGAGTATCTGGAAGTCTCTTCCTTGAAAAACCAAATAGTCAATATTTGTTGACCAAATTATGTAGAGCAGGCATATCTACGTGTCATTTATCTCATTTTCTTAGACGTCAGATTTTTTTAGCAGGAAAAAAATGAAAAATGAAAAATAAAAAGATAAAAGATACACTCAATCTCCCTTCCTCTCTCTCCCATCACCCCTCAACCAATGATTCTTTCAACAGTGAGCTTGAGCCTTTTATGAGAAGTGCTTCCACAACATCTTCACCCTCTCCGTACTTGCTTTGAATGAATATATTCCTCCCTGTTCCAACTTCTTCCATTCCTCTCCTCCAATCCCAATTGGTTTGCAGATGCTTCCTTTGTTGGATATATGCTCTTAGTCACTTAAGCCCTATTGGGCTTTAGTGAGACTAAAGCCCATGAGGCTTAGGGTTAGATTAAGTCTTGCACTTAACTCTATATATTCTAACTTTCTCCTGTTGTGCCTCAGAAGGATAGCTCATCATAAATAGACCTAAGAGGCAGACGTTCATCATCTGAATGGTTGCCCACACACCCACCCCATCCTACTCGAGAGATAGTCTGGAAGATCGGTCATAGAGCGGACGAAGATTGTTCGTGAACTGTTCGTGCAGAGGTTTTCAGACCGGTTTCATCTTTCCAGGTAATCAAAACGATGAAGGTTCTTATTTTCCTACATCAAATCAGTTAAATACGCTTCCGTGTTTTCTGATGAGATTCCTACAATTGGCATCAGAGCCAGGTTGATGAGGAAAAGAACCTAGTTTTGATGTTCTTTTATTTGTCATGTGATTTTTTTAGAAATTTTTTTTTTCTTGAAAATATGACATCCTTTTCTATAATTGTTATTTATTTCATGAAGATTATTCGTTTATAATTCAGATTTGGTTCCAGTTTTAATTTTAAAGGCTTTAATCCATGGTTAGATTTTCCCTGTATTTCTTAACTTGTAACAAGGAGGCTAATCCCATATGATTAGGTTTCCTCCTTGCTATTTTACTTTATTTTCGGAATTTCCATGTAAATTTTTTGAATTTGTGAAAAGTTGTAAATCAAGAAATTGCAAGAAGATGAGCTTTCAACGCTTCCGGGCTACTTTTCGTGGACCTCGGAATTAGACAAACCATATATCGTTGGAAAGAGAACGGAAAGACGAGCGAGAATATAAAAACCCCGACCCCAGATGCTCATCCACGCGCCTCCACAAGGGATTCGCGTGGAATTCACGCACCATCAAAGAACCAAAGCGTGACGGCGCGTGGGACCTCCTTTTGAGGTGGTTCCGGCAGCCGTGATCTCGTCTCTCCGTGGCAGTCCTTCCCCTGAAGTTTGGTGATGATGTGACTTCGATTGACGGCGTGGCTTCAATGAAAGCTAAGATTTCTCTTTTATGTCTTAGGTTTTTTAGCTAAGGATTGGGTTTTGGGCTTTTGGGCTCATGGATACCTTAAAAGGGCTTGGACGAATACCATGGACTGGACAAAAGAGAAATTCCAAAGTTGTAAAATTTTTTATCTTTTAATTTTATAGGAAAGCCATGGATTAAAGTTATTTATTTAATTATTTATTAAATAGTATGAATTATATGTGCGATTAACATGATTAGAAATAACATATCATATAGAATAGGAAGATGCCATATTGTTGCATAATCACATGTCATAAATGCATAGTAGCTATATGTCTTAAATCGACTAGTATGATAGTTATTATGTGAGATTATTTAGGCTTTCCACTAATTAATTATCAATTATTATATTTTTTATTTTAAAATCTAGAATAATAATTGGATTAATTAATTATGGAATTAAAATCTAGATAACCATTAAATTAATTATCAATTATTATGATTTTAAATTAAAATCTAGAATAATAATTGGATTAATTAATTGTGGAATTAAAATCTAGATAAATAATCTAGGAAATTTCCTAAGAGAATTGTAATTTTGAGTAATTTGTGGGTTATTTAAAATGGTCATGTGAAACAAATTTTGCCAAACATGACTAGATTTTAGATTCCTAATGATTTCTCTAAATTGAACAAATTCTTGGAAATTGAAAATTCTAAATTTAAAATATTGAATGGGTGAAGGTTTTAAATTAAACATTTAATTTTAAAACCTACGGGCTCCAATTGTGGGTTTATTAGTGAGATGGTTATCGCTGAAGCCCCATCGGATAAGGAAAATCGGATTTCACTAGATTAAACCCTAATATTTTCAAAATTTTAGTAAAGTTTTGTACGGCCCATCGTCGGCAACACTTGGACACTAAAGATAATTTTGAAAGTAAACAATGGTTAAATACATTCAACTTTGGTAAAATTGTTAACCCTCCCATCGAGGCACTGGCAATGGAATTGAAGGCCCAAATTAACAATATTGGTTTTACAAGTATCTTGCCCATCGTAAGCCTTGTAAAGATAACTAATGGATTGTTAAACAATAAACAAATAGTAGTTATTAGAATCTACTAGCGATATATTTGTTTGTTGTTAATTATGTTTTGTAACTAGTGTGCTTTTCATTTTTTCAGAAAAATGTCTTCATTCAATCCTTTAGCTACTATTTTGAGTCAAAAACCTATGGATGGTACAAACTACAAACAATGGAAAACTAATTTGGATATTGTTCTTTAATATGAAAAGCTCAACTTTGTTCTAACCACCCCTAAGCCAACGCAGCCTGCTGCAGATGCGTCTGATGTAATTCGGACTCAATTTCAGCAGGAGAAGGAAAGATGGGAGAAGGCGAATGTGGCAGTTCGCTGCTATATTTTGGCCAGTCTCGCTAGTCACCTTCAGGAGCAAGTGAGCATGATTGAGAGTAAGGCAATAATGCTCCAGACTCTTGATGGCATGTTTGCTACGCCTAGCAGCTCTGCAAGGCAAAATGCGCTGAATGCAGTCACTAAGACAGTGATGTCTGGAGGAAGTGTGCGGGATCATTGTCTGACAATGATAGCAAACTTCAAGAAGGTTGATGACCATGGTATCAAGTTTGAACAAGAAGTGAAAGTTGACCTTCTCTTACAATCACTGCCTGAATACTTCAATCAATTCAAGATGAATTATAATATGAATAAGATGAATCTTGATCTCACTCAACTGATGCACGAGCTTGAGAGTGCTGAACAATCTCTAGTCAAGCAAGGAAGTGCACTTTTTGTTGGTGAGGGTTCTGTGAAACCTAAGGGGAAACCCAAAGGAAAGAACAAGAACAAGAAAAAGAAGAAATCAGGTACTCCAGTTGCCAAAACAGTTGCAATGAAGCAGCCAAAAGGCAAGTGCTTCAAGTGCGGACAAAAGGGGCATTGGAAGAAAAATTGCCCACGTATGAAACAACCAGGTATGGGTAATTTACATGTGATTGAGGCTTGTTTAGTGGAGAATCATGATGATAAATGGATCGTTGATTCAGGAGCCACTAACCATGTTTGTCACTCTTTACAGTGGTTCAAACATAGCTTGCTTGTAAGTGAAGGACAAAGAGATTTGAAGCTTGGAAATGGGGAGCTTGTGTCTGCACAAGCAGTGGGACAAGTTGTTTTATCTTTTGATAATTGCAGAACTTTGGTTTTAGAAGACTGTTTATTTATTCCAGAATTTCAGAGAAATTTAATTTCTGTTAGTTGTTTGGATAAACATGGTTTGACAGTTCAGTTTAATTCCTCAGTTTTTATAAGAAGTTCATCTTCTTTTATTTGTTTTGGTATAAAGTTTAATGGTCTTTATTTCCTTAATCATATTCCCTGTGAAGTTAATCATGTTGAATTAAAAGATGTTGAGCATGTCAATTCATCAAAGAAAAGAAAAGTTTCAAATGAAACTTATCTTTGGCATTTGAGATTGGGTCATATTAACTCTAACAGGATATAAGGTTTGGTCAAAAGTGGGATTTTAAAATCCCTGGACTTTGAACCGATACCAGTATGTAAATCTTTTTTAGAGGGTAAAATGACAAAGAGATCTTTCAAAACCAAGGGAAAACGTGCCACACTTCAGCTGGAATTGGTGCATACTGATGTATGTGGACCAATAAATGTCCAGGACAGAGGCGGGTATCAGTATTTCATCACATTTACTGATGATTACTCTAGATTTGGACATGTGTACTTGATGCGTCACAAGTCTGAGGCTTTTGGAAAATTCCAAGAGTTCAAGGCTGAGGCAGAAAAGCATCTTGGTGTTCAAATTAAGACTCTTCGATCTAATCGAGGGGGTGAATACCTATCTGGAGAGTTCAGGTCTTACCTGATTAAAAAGGGGATAGTTTCACAATTATCTTCTCCAGGGACACCACAGCAGAATAGAGTTGCTGAACGGAGAAATAGAACCCTTTTAGAAATGACAAGATCTATGCTCAGTTATTCATCTCTTTCTGATTCATTCTGGGGATATGCCTTAGAAACTGCTATGTATCTATTGAACTTAGCACCGTCCAAGTCAGTTTCAAAGACACCAATATAATTGTGGAAAGGGTGTAAGCCCTCCATGAATCATATTCGGATTTGGAGTGCTCCGGCACATGTCTTGCAACAGAAACCAGATAAAATGGACTCGCGTACTGAAGTATGCATGTTTATAGGCTATCCTAAAGGAACCAGAGGTTGGTTGTTTTATAGTCCAAAAGAAAAAAAGGTCATAGTGAGCACTCACGCGACTTTCTTAGAGGAGGACTATATGACAAATTATAAGCCAAGGAGTAAGGTTATTATTGATGAGTTAGTCTCAGATCAAGTTTCAATGCAACCTCAGGTGGTTCCAGCTTTTATTCATGTGGTTGTTCAAAGAGGGGAAAATATACCTGATGAACATACACAAGAATCACATACAGAACCAGAAGTTCAACATGATAATGAAGTTCAGCATAATGATGATGTTCAGCATGATGATGAACTTATGGAAGAACAAAATCATGAATTGGTTAATCCACATAATGAGGGTCCTCATCCAGAAATTGTTAACCCACAAAATATGGACTCCCCCGTAGATGCACAACATCAAGTGCGACAAAGTCGTAGTGGGAGAGTGATTCGTACACCTGCAAGATATCTCTTGTTGGGTGAGTCAAATCAGGATGTCATCTTTGATGAAGATGATGATCCCACAAGTTATGACGAAGCACTAGGAGATGTTGATGCTCAGGAATGGCTTGAGGCTATGAATCGTAAAATGGATTCTATGTATTCCAACTCAGTTTGGTCTCTTGTAGATGCACCTGAAGGGGTAAGACCCATTGGATGTAAGTGGATTTACAAGAGAAAGAGAGGATCGGACGAGAAGGTTGAAACCTTCAAAGCTAGATTGGTGGCGAAAGGGTATTCCCAAAGGGAAGGTGTAGATTATGAAGAAACATTTTCGCCAGTTGTCATGCTCAAGTCCATTCAGATCCTCTTAGCTGTTGCAGCAAATCTTGATTATGAGATTTGGCAAATGGATGTCAAAACTGCTTTTCTAAATGGAAATTTGGAAGAGGAAATCTATATGCAGCAACCAAAAGGGTTTATAGCCAAAGGGCAAGAAAAAATGATATGCAAGTTGCAAAGGTCCATTTATGGACTTAAGCAAGCATCTAGATCATGAAACATCAGATTTGATCAAGCCATTCAGTCTTATGGTTTTGAGAAAAGTCCTGATGAGCCGTGTGTGTATAAAAGGATCCAAGGTAATGCAGTATCTTTTCTGGTACTTTATGTAGATGATATACTCCTTATCGGAAATGATACAGAGGTATTGTTAGGCATAAAAACTTGGTTGAGCAAGCATTTTGATATGAAGGACCTGGGGGAAGCCAATTATGTTCTTGGTATTAAACTCTTACGAGACCGGAAGAATAGGGTTTTGGCATTATCCCAGGCTAAATACATTGACAAAATACTTGCCAGGTTTAGCATGGAGAATTCCAAGAGGGGAATTATACCCTTCAGGCATGGGATTCATCTCTCTAAGAAGCAATCTCCTAAAACTCCTGAGCAGAGAGAACGCATGAGTAGGGTACCTTATGCTTCAGCAGTAGGTAGTCTCATGTATGTTATGCTATGTACCAGACCAGACATCTGCTATGCAGTGGGAGTAGTGATCCGGTACCAATCCGATCCTGAAGAGCAACACTGGGTAGCAGTTAAACATATACTCAAGTATCTACAGAGAACAAGAGATTATATGTTGGTCTATTCTAGTGGGAGTCTTGAAACTATTGGTTATACGGACTCATATTTCCAAGGAGATATTGACTCAAGAAAATCCACCTCGGGATATGTGTATACCCTTAATGGCGGTGTCATTTATTGGAGAAGTGTAAAACAATCATGTGTGGCTGACTCTGCCACAGAGGCTGAATATGTAGCTGCTTCTGAGGCTGCAAAGGAAGCTGCATGGTTAAAGAAGTTCCTAACGGACCTTCAGGTGATACCAGGTGTTGACTGTCCTATCACACTTTACTGTGACAACAGCGGGGCAGTAGCACAGTCCAAGGAACCAAGGTGTCACAAGAGACAAAAACACATAGAGAAGAAGTACCACTTGATCCGAGATATAGTTAAAAGAGAAGATACTGTGGTAGCAAAGATAGCATCAGACGAGAACCTTACTGACCCTTTTACTAAGAGTTTGCCAGAACGTGTGTTCGAGGGGCATGTTACATCTATGGGTCTTAGGAGGATTCTAAATTTGCTATAGCTTTAGGAAGTTGTTATTTCACTTTGTTATTTTGTGTTTCCTTTTAGCAAGACATTATGACAATGCAATTTTTCTGAATATTAATAAATAAGGTGTTTTATCATTTATTTCGCACATTATTTACAAACACTAAGGTCCGGATCAATTGTGGAGTATATGATCATATGGATATGTTCATAGCGGACATGGTCATAGGTTCTCACAATTGATGAATAAGTTCACAGCTATTAAATTAAGTTAGACACTTTATTTAAGCTGCAATATTTTATGAAATGGTTTTGTTCAAATCATTATAAAATATTGGTGTGAGTTAATTCTTGCATTGAATGGATCAAGGAGAGATTTGATTAAGGTTGTTCTTTCTGTCATAAGGAATCAAATCTCCAGATAACTATAGTCATGTAGTTGCTCTAAATCCTGAGTTTATTTTAAATGGGTAATTAAATAGTTTTCATTCTTTGATTTACCAACGGGTGAGGTTTGATCTATATGACGGCCAATAACTTGGTATTTTGGGATTGAGACTATTTGGTTATCGGTGTTTATGAGATAAACAACATGGAATTTATAGGAAATGTCCCCTTGATATGTTTCGGTACTTGGATATTGAAGACACTGGCCAGTGCATGTAATCCATTAGAGAAACTATCAAAGTCAAGGGAATAAATAATTGATTGGGTTACAGAAGACTAGTCAATCAATTATAGACATTCTATAAAGGGGCGATGCACATACATGTTATAAGTGTCATTAATTTTGGAGATCACGTTCGGACTTTTAGTGGAGTAGCACCGAACTAGATAATCTTCTATAGATTATCATGAGCCTTGATGAATGACAAATGATAGATCCCCAGGCTAGCTCGATACAAGGGATGGTATATATAATCAGATGATGATGGCTTATGGACTACATGATCCTGGGTTTACGAACTAAAGTTTGTAACTTAAAAGAGCAAGTGGGAGATTGTTGGATATATGCTCTTAGTCACTTAAGCCCTATTGGGCTTTAGTGAGACCAAAGCCCATGAGGCTTAAGGTTAGATTAAGTCTTGCACTTAACTCTATATATTCTAACTTTCTCCTGCTGTGTCTCAGAAGGATAGCTCATCAGAAATAGACCTAAGAGACAGACGTTCATCATCTGAACGGTTGCCCACACACCCACCCCATCCTACTCGAGAGATAGTCTGGAAGATCGGTCATAGAGCGGACGAGAATTGTTCGTGAACTAGTCGTGCAGAGGCTTTCAGACCGGTTTCATCTTTCCAGGTAATCAAAACGATGAAAGTTCTTATTTTCCTACATCAAATCAGTTAAATACGCTTCCGTGTTTTCTGATGAGATTCCTACATCCTTGCCATCCATGACCTTTCTATTTGCTGACGGGTTATTCAACAACCAAAACTTGATTGGTTTTGACTTTTGAGCAGCAAACTCAACTAAACCAGATGGCAACCAATTGCTTAATCGAAAAACAGTCACTGAGCAGACCAACAAAAAAATTCTCCCCTTTCGCCCAATTCATTATCAACAACAATTGATAGGACAAAGTGAGAGGCTTTTTGTGGGGACGATAACGGCTACGAGGAGAAACATCGACCACGGTATCAACACTGATCTGATGTCCATGTCCGATCCGCCGATGCAAATCCACCGAAGGCAACTTTGCAAGTTGTGAAGCTCGTCGTAGGATAGAATTTGAATTCTGGAACTTGGTTGGTGGAGACAGTGTAAACGGAAGAAGGCAAGGAGAAAGAAGAGCGGGAAGGTTTTGAATGATGAGCTGGCCACATATACATATGCCACGTCTTTGCCTGAGTTGCATTTCGGGGTCAAACTTTCTCATTTACCCGTCAACATTAGGTGAAATTGCCTTAAATTTTCAGACACCCTGTGCCCATTGAAAGAAACCTCCAAATGCATTTTTACCCTTGCGTTAAGGTGTAAATTTACTTTAAAAATTTTTGTTGAATGTTCAATTGTCGTGTTAAGGTGTGTTTATCCGCGAATATGCGGTTAAAAAAAAATGAAGAAGGGAGGTGCTCTGTTTGTACGTGTATAGTAATTTCAAGAAAGTGGGTCTGTAAATGAATAAATGATCGAAAACGAGTAAGCTTGAGATTTTTTCTTCTTAGATGGTGGGGTTTGTGTTTATAGTGTTATTTATGGGGCGGCTTTAGGTTTTAGTTGTTGATTATGAGTCTTGGACACGTCTTTTTCTTAGTATTGATGGGGCAACTAATTTCATGCAGTCAACTTACTTCTTTCTTTACATCCAAACCCCATTAATCACATAATGTCATTTTTGAAGATGTGTTTATCTGACCAGCTGTTGAGTTAATCAGGTTTTTTAACGCATATTACAAGTTTTTTAGTATAAAGTTGATGACTGATTGATGGATGATTACAGATTTTCTAGTTTAAAGTTGATATATGGATAAATAATTAAAAGTTCAATCATTTCATTCATAAAATAACTCATCTTGTGCTGATGTTTAAAAATTTCTTTCACATATCCGGAATGAGCTTATTCTAGAAATAAAGTTGTAAAAAGACAAGTTTGGAATAAAACTGAAAATGACTTCTTTTGATGCTTTAATTAGTCGTATTGAATATTTATTGCCAAAAAAATATGCAAGCAGTTTCACTAATAATATGTTGTGGAAATAAATAATTTTTAGAGCATGATGTATCACTTTAAGCATGCAAGCTAGCTACTACTACTGTTCAGGGGTGTAATGGCGAAGTTATGTTATAATCGAGTTCTGCAATCAGCGAAAAAGGCATTCGAAAGAGTACCAAATCTTCTTGCGGTCTTAGAAAGGCAATAATCAGAGAAAAGTGAAACTCCTTTATTTCATATTAGCTATCATGGCATTCTACAGAGCAAAATATCTACTGGTAAAAATTCAAGAATATCGTAAGAAGCATCTGATACAATATTATTAACTCCAAACTAGTGGTTGTATATCAAATTTGTGTGTGTAAAGTAGACCCATGTATAGATAAAGCGTATTTTCAAAGAAGCAGTCGTTACTCATTTCATTCTTCTGTCGTGTTCTCATCGTTCCAACGTCACGATCCGAGAGCAACCTGATAACCAATGATTTCGCAGTTGGCTGCAGAATCAATGAAAAGGGTTAAACTGAACACAAATTTCATTGACACTGTTTCGCCTTAAAATCCTTTGCTGATAACAAATCATTGATCAGCTGTTTTAGCCTTTCAGCCCCAGGACCAGGCCTAAGATCAGTGGTATTTCTCACAGCATACTTTGGTTTGGAAATGTTTGAATTTGTCTCTGTCAACCAGCCACCAGGCACATACCCATCTACCTTCCTTCCCAAAAGCTCAGAATCAATCTTATCCAGCAGTACTGGTTCGTTCCTGCCAATTTTTCTTGCAAAAGGGGCATGGCTGTTCACCATTCTCTGGTAGTCAGCAACTGTAAGGAAATGTGGATGTTGCTTTGGAGGGTTGTCCCATGATATGAAATGCAGATCATGGTTCACGGTTGTGTTGCGAAACTCCTCAGCATTGCAGATTACTGTGTGGAAATATCCTTCAGGTGAAGATAAGAAGTTTGCATAGTACATCAACACTATCCTGGGCAAGTTATCCCAACCCCACAAACAGTATTCAACAAATGGACGAGACAGCATCATCCAAGCAGAACCTGTGGCAAAATTATCAAGCAAAGTCCTTGGATTTTATAATCAGGATCTACACTATTATCATTTCTTAATTGTTGTTTGAATTCAGTTGAGTGCTCTTATTTATTTCCCTTAGGGTAATACAGAGTCCAAAATGAGAGATAGGAGAAAGCAGATTTCTCACCTGTAAAAAGCTTGTAGGCTGTGGGCACACTTCTTTTCTGCGTCACCCAAAACACATCGGATTTATGAACGCTATAAAGACCCGGGTCGATGATAATAGGCCTGGCCCTCTGATGCCTATTGAAAATGGTAAACTATAACTGGTAAGTAAGATCAGGTCATTTTTTAAGAAATTAGGCACAGTGAATAAACTTTCAAAAAGAATTAGAACCTTACTCTTTCCAGCCAATATCACTGGTGTGCTCAATGAAGTTAAGATGCCTCGGTATAGTTGAGAGTGAGTGAAGCAGATCTGTCATTCAAAAGAAGTAATTCAAATTCACAGAGTAATTGAATGATCCTTATGAGTTCAACCTCGGTACGTGGACAGAGATTAGCCGTGCACCGACAACCGTACTGTGAATCTTTAATGCATTCAGGTAATCATCAACTATCAATTAATAAGTAAACTGTACCGTGAATCTCTAATGCACTTAGGTAATCATCAATTAATAAGTAATAAACTCATGTATTAGGAAAACATTAATTAAAGAACAGTGAGTTCAGGATTTTCGCTGATTCAAGCCAAAACAAAACAGCAATAAATTAAGCAGCACAAGATTCGATAAATAGCAGAGTCGATTGTTGTTGTCTTGCTCAATTTAGAAAAAGAAATCCATTGGAATTGAATCAATTTCCCAAAAAAAAGCTCAAACACCAACAAACAAAATGAAAAGCACGATCACTCGCAACAATTCACAAAAGAAAAATCTCACAGAGAGCAATTCGTACCATCCTGAGTTACCAACGGATAATCGGAAGCGCTCAGATTAATGAACCAATCCCAGTCTCCACCTTCCCGGAGCAAAATAGCCGCCGCGTGAAGCGTATTAGTGACCATCGTGGGACCTCTGTACGTAACCAAATTAGCCTTCACAATCATCCTCACATTACTGAATCTCGCGAACATAGGGTCGTCCCTGACAAAATCAGCCAACTCCAATCTCTCCTCCTCCGAGGCCTCGAGGTCCAAATGCACAACGTACTGGTTTGTCGGATGGTAAAGAGCCTTGAGCGTCCTCTTGAGACTTTCGCCATCTCCCATTGATCCAGATATCAAGTAAGCGATTCTAGGAACAGGGTCAGTGGAAGTAGGGGACACGCAAAGCTTGGATTCGACGAAGCGCGGCGTTTCACGTTCAAGAACGCGTTGAGAAGCAGGATTGAAGTGAGAGTAGGGGTTGGAGGAGATGAAAACGGAGAGGAAGATGAGGAAAGTGGAGAGGATGAGAGAGAAAGCAAGTGAGAGAAAGAACTTCTTCTTCTGTGGTTTGTTGTTGGGATCCATGTGCAAGAAGTGTGATACAGTGAGAGTGAGAATGAGGTTGAAGAAGGAATTGTGGGGGAAGAACAATGGAGGGTAAAGCAAAGTGAAGCAATGGAAGGAAAGTGGAGGGAATAGAATCTGATAGAAACTGATAATTATGGTTAGTAGTGGAAAGGTGAGAAATGAGATGATAAAAGAGAACTTTCTCGGTTTTATTTTTATTTTTAAGAAAATGTTATTTTCAGTTAAAGGAGACTTTGACTCCTCCTTACACGCGTCTTTCTCAGGATACGCACATTCTTGTTAACGGTACCTCCATTATATAACATGCTATAAAGGTAAAGTTTCACATTTTATATTTTTATTAAAACCAAATTATACATAAAATCCCAACATTTCAAAGTTTTTATTAAACTATCTATGGTTTAAGATAGATGGTATTTAAAAAAAAAAAAAAAACAGATTTGAGTGGGTGTATGTGTCCCTTGTGGATAAGAAGAAATTTGTAAGCTTATAGTTATATTAGTGGTGTTAAAAGTGGCGCACAATGAAGTATAAAAACTATAAACAGAATGTATGATTAGTGTTGACTAAAGATTCAGAAAGAACAAGTGTTGAAACGAGGAAGACAGACTTTGTTAGAAGAGAAAAAGGGGAAGAAGGAAGACATAGATATGAAAAGAAGAAATTTATGTTCAACTAGAAAAAATCATACCGATTAAATCTGTATGTTGGTTGTTGCTCTTTGTTTTCAAACTCTATTGTCTTGGATACTATAATGTCCATTTTTTTCCCGACAAACCAAAATGAGAATTGCTAATAATGTGCTTAAAGAGACAATAACTTTTATAAATCTATGAGTATATGCATGGGTGTGTCAAAAAAACTAGTCTCACATCGCTTCAAAATAAGAGAGTAAAAATCTAAATATATAATCATATGATATTGGTATTGTAAAGAGGTCTAGAGGAATAGTGGGCTCACGCGCACAATAATGGCCACCGAAAGGCAAACCCAGTGGAAATCCGGTAATTTCCCCCTACTTGATATCGACACTTTTTATGAAAATATTTTACTCCCTAAAAAAATTGTTTTAGTTTTCTGAAATAATAATTTATTTTTTGAGGCTTACCAAAAAAACTTCATATCTTGAAGTTTAAAGTTTAGAACCCTTCATGACCAAGGGTTGTTAGCAGGCCTTGAATGGATTTATTTCCATTGTCAAGGTATATATTTGTCTAAAGATCTATTAGGTCTTAAAGGACATGTCATCTGAATAGTCTCATGTCCATTGGATATCCTTGAACTCTATATATAAAAGGGAATCATACTAGGATCAAACAAAATCCTCTCCCGCTCTTCCTACAATTCTTTGCCATTATTACTATTACCTTCCATTAGTTTTGCCACCTTAATTTAATCAAGAAGGTTCTGTTTAATCTTATAGGGTATCGCTTCCTCCTTGCTAGTGATCGTGGAATAATTTTTTTAGACACCATTCTCAAACACAACTCAGATCATCTGTATCATCGTCGTTCCAGATCACTCTTTGATATACATGAATAACTTTAGCCCAAGAGATCAATTACTCCAACATTCAATTGCATCTATAAGAATATAAGTTCTTATTTTTCACATTTTCTTTTTAACCAGGTCTTTTTAGTGGATCATTTTAATGTAAGACTTCACTGCTTTTTCAGACTCTCGCATCATCACTCCGCACGCTAACATGTAAGACAGAGATATTATGTGTATTAATGATCATTTTCTTTACGATGGATTTGACTTACTTTCCAAAAAGAAACACCTGGCTGTCTAGTAGGTGTAAATTAGAAGGAGATCGATTAGTGCTACCGATTACACACGGGAAATTTGTTAAAATAATACTTAAAAAAAAATTGTTAAAATTGACTACTGTTTAACCATTTTGTTAAAGTGGTCTATTTTGTAGTGCCACGTCAGATGGCACCACATAGACAGTTGACACATAGATTGTTTACAGTTGTCAAAAATGAAGTAAGACAAAAGTAATGGGCATACAATAATTGAAAGCAATAGATATTAAAAACACATGCTTCAGTGCTAAAAGAATCGGTACTTTTTTGTCTCACAGCGAATGGAAACATACATTGTTTTACAGTGATTTAGAGTGTCTTTGAAAATTAGTAAAAAGAAAAAAAAAATTCCATTTAAAAAGCAAAAGGATTTGATATATTTTTATATGTAAAAAAGTATCAACACTCTTTAAGATTTTATACATATACAAAAATTACTGGTACTTGAATTCAAGTATTTCTGGTTTTATTTTTAAAAGGAGACTTTTATAAAATTGTCTCATGTCTTTTATCTTCGATCATGATTAATTCATTTTCAAATATCATATAAACTTCCAAGCACCTGTTCAACCTTTGGCTCTAATAAATATTTCCCATAACATTTTCAACAACACTTTTTTTTTTTTCATACACTGATACTTTCCTCTTTTTTGATCATACATGTCATGCAATGATACAGTCTAAACGTCAAAACAAAACACTGATCACAACGGAACAATAAAATTTAAGTTTCAATTAATCTCTTGATCTTGCAAAGTGATTTCAAATTTTATTGGGGCTCTTCTTTATTATGAAATTGTTCATGTGGAGTTTAATGTGATTCTCTATTTTAAATTTTGAAAATTGCTTGTTAAATTTTCAAACAGCGGCTCGCCATGCATGCGGTTGAATGTTCACCATGTCTGAACACCACTGAAGCTCTTACTAATGGCATATGCACACTTTGTACTCGTTTAAAATAATTTGGGATAACGATGGTATAAGTGACTTATTTTAATATGATTTTTGTATAATTAAAATAAGAATAAAAGTCAAATTATAAATACAATTTGTGTTGAAATAATCGTTGGATAACTGATTTTTTTGTGTAGGAGAAGCTGCAATTTATAACTTCTATCAGAAGTGACTCTTTTATCATAAGTCCATCAAAAACAAAAGCCATGCCAAACACCTACTGTTGCCCCTAGGTTTTTTTTTTTTCATGGTGGTTGCACTTTTGAATCCCCAACGATATGCCAAACAAACTCAAATTTGTCTCTTTGTTGGTGGAGTGTAATGAGGTTGGCGTCTCCAAGTGAGTTCCTCACAAATATAACTAAATGATAGTATCTCTTTTAATAGACATTTAAACATTAATTCTCAAAAACCAAGTTCTTGAGACTCAACTCTTTTTTTTATATATACATAAATTTTAAACAAATAGGTTGAGTTCACCCACAATCTAAGAGCAGAGCAAAATCTCCCTTCCTCCTAGATGATACAAATGTTAGGAAGGGCAAACCGTTTATTATTCTCAAGCGTTTACTTAAACACCCAAAAGCTAGAATGTCTCTCCAGAATCGAACCCTTTCTTTTTAGAAAGAGTGTTGAATCCCTCTATTAGAGTTGAGTCTAAGGAGGAGGGGGTAAGCCTCAACTCTTATTTGTGCAATACCAGGTTGATACTCCTACGAGTGTATGGCACATAGGGGCCAACACGGCCTCGAAAATCCAAATATTTGATGAGCCACTTGCTGTTGGGCTATGATGGTGATGAGAGACAAGGCTAACTAGTGGGTACCTTTTGTAATATTAAAAAAAAATAAAAGTCACTGTTATTTTTTATTTTTTAAGAAAATTTACTTTCAATTATACTGTTTTGTTTTGGCGCAAGAGCACTCACTATATTGTTTGGCTATTGGGAAAATACTGACTCTAAAGTAAGGAGTCCAAAATTAAAAACAAAGAAGCATAAGTAAGTAGAAAAGGTCTAAATCAATATGCAACTAACTGGCCATACAATTCAAGCCAATAAAATGACATTATTTAGAACAATTAGTGGAGTTTGGTATACAAATTATAGTGTACAGATATGAAGAAGAAGATTGGGGGATGCTTCCATTAATTCCATACTAGCTGTGCTTATAAGACCCGTCAAGACAACATAAATGGAATATTTCGACCCCGCCTTGCTGGTGGTCAACATGAAAACATATTTTGCCTAAAATTACGACTTTATTATGTGATCTTAAAAAAAAAATATGTTTTCATTTTTATTTTTGTAGTGGTTCGTGTACGTTGAGAAATTATACATGGAAAATTAAGTAAATAAGTCAATTGAAAGAAATTTAAAAAAAAATTAAAATTTTTAATATGTTGATATCTGCAAAAGTGCTGTTGTCAAACACTACACCAAAACTCAAAAAAAAAAAAAAAAAAAAACTTGCTAAACTTCAAAACTATGATTTGATATAAGCTAGTTAAATACTCTCAAATTCTGCCCAATCATGGTTTGACAGGAAACCATAGTTTAAGGGTTGAAAATCATGCTTTTTCGAAAACTTTTATTGTTTTAACTTTTTAGAAGTTATCACTCTGGTGCTATTTATAAGTCTATTTTAACTAAATCACACATACTAAAGAAAAATAGTTAGCTCAATGATTATGAGGTAAATTATCAATTTTTTCCTCATTTATGAATAGGTATCTTTCAACTTTTTATTCTCTCTATTTTCATTGGTACAATTAATGTAGGCAAAATTGTCACAATCTTATTTATTACTTGAAAGAGGACTTAAAAATATAACCAAATTTTTTGGTCAAAAGAGATTTATAAATAGGACCAGAGTGATATTCTCTAAAATATATTCTCTAGTTCCATTTTTTGTTTGTTTTCTCTAAAAGCTAATCTATTCTCTAAAGCTATGTTGATTACACATCGTAATTTTTTAGCATCTTAAATACTGTTAGGAGTAGATTAGTAATTTTGAAATATTTACAAATCCGAGATTCCTCCCATAAATATGATTGAGATTTATAATATTAGATTATCTGATTTATCTTTTCCCTATTTTAAACATATTTTTCTCTTTTAACTTCAACCTTGAAGAGGTAAACAGTAATGCGATATGTATTAAATGGGAGTAAGAATATTATTCTAGCTCAAATTTTCATTCGTTTACTTCAAAAACACCAACCAATCGTGCAGTTCCAGGTCGAGGAATCCTATCTTCCTGGTTGTTGGATTATGGATGCGCCACGTGTCGGACAATTTTATTTTATTTTATTTTTTTCTGCCAAGGTGTCGACCAAAGTTTGAATTGCTCAAAGTTGTTGACTTTCCACTGAAGAATCCGCAACTCCCAATTCCAAAATCATCTTTTTGTTTCCAAGTTTCCACCTTCTTACTTCGTCGTCTTCTCCTCCTCCTTTTCAAAATACCCTATTTCATGCTCAATGATCTGCTCCTGAGATCCCGGTGAGCCCATTATTCTCTGCCTTTTAACCCCCCTCCCTTTCTCTCCTCAAAACCCTAAATTCTCACATCGGAGTTAGGGTTAGGGTTTTTATCTTCCATCGACAAAAATGGCCATCTCCGATGGGGTTGTTAAGAAAGTCATCCTCTCCTACACCTACGTCGCAATATGGATCTTCCTCAGCTTCACCGTCATCGTCTACAACAAGTACATCCTCGACCGCAAGATGTACAATTGGCCTTACCCGATCTCTCTCACTATGATCCACATGGCTTTCTGCTCCTCCATCGCTTATGTCCTTGTTCGCGTCTTGAAGCTCGTTGAGCCTGTCTCAATGTCCCGCGAACTCTACCTCAAGTCCGTCGTGCCCATCGGTGCACTCTATTCACTTTCCCTGTGGTTTTCGAATTCTGCATATATATACCTCTCTGTTTCCTTCATTCAAATGCTTAAAGCTCTCATGCCTGTTGCTGTTTATTCCATTGGGGTTTTGTTTAAGAAGGACGGTTTCAAGAGTGAAACCATGGCCAACATGATCTCTATTTCTCTTGGGGTTGCGATTGCTGCGTATGGTGAAGCTAAATTCGATGCCTGGGGTGTTACTTTGCAGCTCATGGCGGTTGCATTCGAAGCCACCAGGTTGGTTTTGATCCAGATTTTGCTCAATTCAAAGGGTATTTCACTTAACCCCATCACCTCACTGTACTATGTAGCCCCTTGTTGTTTGGTGTTTTTGTCCATCCCTTGGATCTTCGTAGAGTACCCATCTTTGAGGGATCAATCAAGTTTTCACCTGGACCTTAAAATTTTCGGGACAAATTCCTTGTGCGCTTTTGCTTTGAATCTTGCTGTGTTTTTGCTTGTTGGGAAGACGTCGGCTTTGACCATGAATGTTGCTGGAGTGGTGAAGGATTGGTTATTGATTGCTTTCTCCTGGTCTGTGATCAAGGACACAGTGACACCTGTCAATTTAATTGGCTATGGACTTGCATTTTTGGGAGTTGCATACTATAATCATTCCAAGTTGCAGGCTCTCAAAGCCTCAGAGGCACAGAAGAAGGCTCAGCAAGCTGATGAAGAGGCTGGAAGATTGTTAGAAGAGAGAGAAGCAGGAAACACGGGAAAGAAGAACGAGAACCAGAATTGAAGTAACTGCTGATCTCATTTTTTTGGATTATATTAGAGATTTATTATTATTATTATTCCTTGATCGAAGTTGGAAGATGCTGGCTGAGTTTCTGGGTTTGTGGCAGACGGCTGTGGTTTTTATGTTATGATCCCTATATATTTTCTTTCCATGATGTATGTAGGTTTTAGCTGATTTGATGCACCGCGGGTTATGTTGGGTTTTTGCCCCTTGTATTTCTAGTTCACCTAGATGTACCTTATTTTTGAGTAAAACTTGTGCACGATTAGTAAAATCTATGTCTGATAATTCATGTGTATTGTTCTATGGTTATTTTTATGCTTCTGACTTTCACTACAATTTTGCCCCTCTTGGCAATGGAATTGGCTTTGTCATATAGATCTAGGTAACATGGCTTTGTTGCCTTTCGTTCTGGAAGTGGAAGGTTTATATACAAATATATGTTCTGATCTGATGATCATTGAGCTTTTCAGAACTACTGTTTAGTGTTTACATTTGATATGGAATCATATATTTCTGCATTTAGGGACCTAATTATAAGGTTATAAGATAGATCTAGGGACCTAATTGTAAAGTAGATAGTTAGTAAGGTAATTAGTCATTAATTCTAAACTAGCCATTAGTTGGTGACATGAGGAGGACTATAGTATTATAAAAAGCCTACTCCTTCAGTTTGTAACTATTTGATCAGTTCATGAATGAATACAGTACTGTGAGAGTCTTAGGACTCTATTCTTCATCTTCTCCTCCTATTTCTGTTTATGGTGTCTCTCTTCTATCTCTCTTTCTCAAATCTACATCAATAAATATAACAAATATAACAGTGGTATCAGAGGGAATCAAATGCATAATTATAATCTGCTATAGAACCCTGTTGTTGAAGGTGTCATAATTGACATCGCCTCTTTGTTGTTGGACACGTTCTTCAAAACTTCTTGAAAGAAATTGAGAAGAGAATATTAAAGACATAGAGGGAAATTCTTTTCTTCTTTTTCTTATTTTGAAATCAACAGAAATAGAGCTGGAAACCAGAAGAAACAGACCCAGACGATGAATCATGGCCGAACCAGAACCAAAAGGGTATCGCACCATAAAACAGAAGAAAATTGAACCAAATAGAGCCTACCAACTCAGTTAGCCATTGGTTGGTGACTTGAGGACTCCTCCAATTCGTAATTATCTGATCAATTCATGAATGAATACAGAACCGTGAGAGTCTTAGGATTCTCTATTCTTCATCTTTTTCTCCTATTTTTGTCTGTGTCTCTCTTCTATATCTCTTTCTCAAATCTACATCAATAAATATTACAACTTTGCTATATATTCGGTTCACTTTACAAGCGTAGGTCTTGTCCTCTCTTTACCCTGAAATAGCCCTTTGATTTAATTTCAATTATCTTGACAAAAAAGTGCAACCTTGAAATTCTATCCCCTCGCCACTATTGAGCAAATTTGATACGACAGGAATGGAGCTATTATAAATTTATAATATATATGTAAACCTCCTTAGGTTTGCTCAGTGGCCCCATGTGGATGTTTGGTAATATGTTGGCTTTTTTTGTTACATAATAATGAAGATTCAAACACTTGGCACTGTTGACGGTCAAAAAGCATAAACTAAGCAAACTCTAATCGAATTACTCTTACCATTTTGGCCTTTTTTGGTATTTGGTCATAGAAAATTGAATATCGGCCGGCCGAATCTTTGGTATACGATGATGATTGTAGCTAAAACATCAGTAGCTGATATAATTTCTAAGACATTTTTTTGTTCGATTCACATGGTTGTTAATTATGTTTTATGTATATTGTGGTTTGCTATATATTTTATATTAATTTTATGTTAAAATGCTCGGCCATCATTTTATGTTAAAATGAACTATCAATATATGTATATGTATAAATATATATACATCTTTTTAACAATTCAACCAAAACATTACAGAACGAGAGGCTCAAATAACAGATCATAGAAACAAACCGAACATCGACAATATCATAGAAACAAACCGAACATCGACAAACACGACAGACAAAATATAGAAGACGAATGATTTTTCCAATTCACATGACAAGGAATTCCGGCTCCAACATTAATCTCCTGTTTCACCATGCATTGATCAACCCCAAAATCTTCTTGGCGTAGAGTCATGGTTTATTTTTCAAATATCTAAGCGGAGCCCTCAACATTGTCAGGAAGCTAGAACAAACCAAACTATGTAAAATCATCTGGCTAACTAGAATTAACCATAAAAACTCTTTAGAACTTATCTGCCAACTACTCGTCGATTACGGCCATTTGCTGAGCAGGTTTAGATTTCTTAGGCCTGTGCCACATTGCAGACACCAGAAATGCAACAAAGTTTACTGAGCATAGAATAGTTAACAGTGCATAGAACAAATCAAGCCTTCCATTATTTATGTCATCAGCTAGCCATCCCTCTCCATCTTTAGTCCCAGTTACTTTCTTCACAACTGAAACTAGAAAGCTACTAACGAAGAAGCCAAGAGACAAGGTAGTAAGGAAGAGACCTGTGCTCATGGATTTCATGCTTTTGGGGGATTGTGTTAAGAAGAAGTCAAGTTGGCCGACGTATACAAAGGCTTCACCAGAACCTACCAACAAGAACTGTGGAATCAGCAGGAAAACACTTATTGGGATTGTTGGGGTTAGACTCACTCCTTTTGCTACCTTCAGTCTTTTTCTCTCGCACAATGCAGCAATTGCCATTCCACAAGTTGAAAGTGCAAGCCCTATTGCAATCCTCTGTAGGTTGGTGAAACCTGTTTCATAGAAAGAGGTCATTTTTCTTGTCCATAGTGTTACATTCAATAATTTATGTAGCTAGAACGTAAAAATTTCCATAGACATATGTTTGAGCTGGGTACTTCTGTGCTATGTTATGTTTATACACATTAAAGAATGAATGAATGACTGAAACATGGCAAGTTTATTTTATTTTGACTAGAATCAATCATTAGCTTGCAAGCCAAGTCGCTATACTCTTTCCTCCATTTCTCTGATCTGTTTTTGACTTTTTGTACCAGAACAAATTGGAATATCTTGTTATTATCTCCAATCCTAAATGTAAAAGTCAATTGACTTTTTTTTTTTAAGAGATTAAGGAAGTTAAACAAATGACTTAACTATTGCATATGTTTTGTATCTTTAGATTACTTATTTGCCAAACTTATGAATTGATATATAATCTAATAATACACAACATATATATGATTAAGTCATTTATTTTAACTTCGTTAATATCTCCAACGAAAAGTTAACTGACTTTATATTAAGCACGGATGAAGTATTTTTGTAGTTTTCTATACAGTAAGTTTTACCTGGTTTGCCTTTCCACTTCTTCCAGAGGGGCATGATGAGACGATCATAGACAGCGATAGTTATTAGTACGGCCATGACAAAGAAGGCAGTGAGAGAGCCAGCAGGAATCTGGAAATTCCCAATGGACCTGTCCATGGTCGAGGCTTGCTCAACTGAGAAGGTGATGAGTTGCGCATATGTGGTCCAATACATGACAGTTGTGGCCCACACTGGTAGCAGCCTCACCATCATCTTAACCTCCTCTACCCTTGTCAATGAGCTCAGTTTCCAAGGGATTGGAGCAGAACCAAATATCGTCTTCTCAAAATCACCTTCTTCGACAATTGCTGCTTTCTCCAGAAAACTATAGCAGAATGACGTGTCTTAGGTGATTTTTTCTTTGTTAAGGGAATGTGATTATGAAGAGATAATTCAAATGGGATGTAAATAATGATGTGACACTTAAAAGTCCACCTTACCAGAACTGATTGGTGTGCTTGATTCTTGAAGCCTCAGGAGTGTCCTCAAACAAAGATTCAACATTGCATGGAAGATTGACCTTCCTTTTCCTTATAGCAGCAACAATGACTTGTAAAATATGGATAATGGGGCTTCCCAAGCTTTCCTTATATCTGTATCTTTTAGTTCCAGATAAGAATACCAAAATGGCTATGAACATAGAAGCAGAACATATACCGTAAGCCAAGCTTCGACCCACTTCATCTTCTACATACACAAGCACAGTGACACCCGTCAGAGTTCCAAAACTAATGAAGAAAACGAACCTATTGAAGAAATAGACCATCCTAGACTTCTCCTTCTCATCTTTCTCATCAAACTGGTCTGTTCCAAAACCAGAAACACTAGACTTGAGGCCACCAGTCCCTAGAGCAACAATGTATAAAGCCATGTATAAAAATCCCATTTGAAATCCATTAGCTTGCTTGCAATTTTCACCATTTGTTGTAGAATCGCAAGGTGGTGGACGTAACTGTGGCAATTTTGTTGATATTGCTAATGTGGCAGTCCCCTGGTATCACCAAAATAGAAGCTAACTTGTTAAGTTGGTAGTTGGAAGGGGAATAAGTTGAACATTAGCTCATATTAAGGTTGCATTTTTGTGTAACATAAATGAATGTAACTTTTAGGTGCTTTTCGGACTAACCAGAGTTTGTATTGCAGCTGAGATTCCTATTGTTCTATATCTTCCAAGAAAGGAATCAGCAAGAAAGCCTCCAAGCAAACACAGGAGAAAGGATGTGCCCATAAAATCAGTGACAATATTGGCTGAAGTTGAGCTTGACAGATGCATAGTTCCAATCAAGTATGTCACCATGTTCACTGCAATTCCCATGGTGGATAGCCTCTCAACAATTTCAATTCCTGTAAGAAATTTGGAAATTAACTTCTACTCATATCGCTTTCAATTATGAAGATTAACTTTCTCAAGAGGGTTCTCCTAAGGGCCAACAACTTACTCAAGCAGTCTCTTCTAAGATAAAAAGTTAGAGAAAATTCTTTCGGTTAAACCTTTGCATTCCTTCTGAAATCCTAAATATTCCATTGGCACTCTGACAAAAAATCTAGAAGTTATCTTTATTTACAATAGGAATGACCAAAATTTTTTTTTTAAAAAATTGCTTGTATGAACCTTTTATGGTATTATGCCATTTCTAACTCTTTTTCAAACACCCTGTTACTGGAATGCAAGAAAGCTAGTGTAATCTGGTCCACTTACATTTTCTCCTACTCTAATATAGTACTATGATGTCTGCTTTATCTGTATGTCTCAGTAACATTTTCTCCATCCTTTGATGAAATTATCTCCCTGAATAGTAATTAGATTGAATCATATGGAATATTATGAGGAGCTCCTGATGAGGAGGGACAGAACTCCAGGTGTGGGTCCTATTTTTGATGTATTTAATATGCTATATCTGTTTCTATATTGCCTTTTTATGAAACATCAACTCTCCTTTTTCAAGCCTGAAAGTACTGCATGAATCACCATCTTGTATCTAACAAAACAAACATGAAATCACAACAATCTTACCATGTCAAACGGCCAATCATAGTCAAGTTTATATTACATAGTAACAGGATTTTTGTTCTGATCTATTAAATGTTACAGTTAATCGAAAAATTACTTTCAGAATTAATAAGGCTTATAGTATCACGTCAAAGTGGAAAGGCAAACCTAGAATGAGAGAGGCAGGCACCCAACCACCAGTCTTAGATCCGTCAGCAGGACAACCTTTGTAGTCCACAGCATTATCAACTGTCCAATTCAACTTCTCCTCCTGAAACATGGGAAATAAAAGCATTTGGAAAAATTAAGGTAATATATCATACAGTGATAAAAAATCAATACTAACAAGCAAGCACTAACCATTCAATGAAGTGCTAAAATTAGAGTGTCCAGAAACTTGTAATTCTTCTAGGCTTCAACTCGAAACTTGCATTTCATTTCTCTGAGCTTCTCCTTTTAAAGGCAGAGAATACAACATATGAACTCAGTGGGAACATTCCATTGGGTAAGTAGGGAAATTTCCACAACGCCCTTTTGGAGAGAGTTTTCTATTAAATACTTTGTTTCAACATTCAATAAGACAATAATGATTTGACTTTAAACTGGTGGCTCTAATAATCTCATAATTTCTAACCCATGTAATCTGAACCGTATGTTCATTTCTAGGCACATATTAGAAGATAACACCATGATAATTATACAGTGAGCATCGATTAGAGAAAGAAGCTGGGTGGAGAAACATCTTTGTGGATCTACTGTTTACTTTCTAATTCTTTCTGCCAATCATTAGTATGCAATTATACATTACAGCAGTACCTTAAAATTAGATTATTCTTTTTGAAATTTCTCATTAACCCTATTTTCAAATAGTCTAACTGCCTCAGCAAACCTATCTATTGACACTAAAAGAAATTAGTAATCTTGATTTAGGACTAAATGGCTACTCCGCCTTCGATCTATAAATAAATGCAATAATTTCTTTCTTGAAAAATATGGAGCATTGAGATTACATTTGAATTGGGGTTTTGTTTGTTCTTAGAAAAAATTGAATAGATTTCCCTTTGAATTTACCAAAACTATTTCTTGAAAAGCAGGTAGCAAAGGTAATAACAGTAGTGGCCATGCCTAACAATTAGAATGAGCGTGCATTGGAGGCCAGCAGCTACTACAGCTCACCAATTTATTATGGTGGTCAAGAAAAATTTTCACCAAGATCCACAATCTTGAATCCCACAAAAATGTTAGTTCTTGATTCTAATCCTCCAATGAGGTCCGTGGTAGTCATTTTGTGGTGCTAGTTTCTTGAGCAGTAGAAAAGGGGGTATAAGCGAGGATTCTGTCACTATGATTCTAATGTTTGTGCAATCAAATGGTTCATCAGTTGATGAAAGCCTTGGATGTCAGCCACAGGTAATTGTGAGTCATTAGAGGTATGCAAATAATTGTTCTGTAATGAAGATGGTGGGACTGGGAACACAGTGAGGAGGATTATGCAGAGTCTTTCAGGCGCAAATGTGGGATGCTGTGTGGTGGTGGTGACACAGAAATAGTCAAGTGGCAAATATATCGATCCCACCATATGGCTTGAACAGTATTTAATTTGGGAATAGCAAGAGGGATGAATGAAATGAAGGATAAAGTATTTGATTGATTTGAAGCAGAAAAAGAAGATGTACAGAGAACCACAAATGAAATATATGACCCAGAATGGTGATGGTTCAACAAATGAGAGGAAAGTTTAAAGCTTTCATATCAATCCATGGGATGGTGGTGGATGAGACGACTCTTTTTTCATCCTACATAAAGCCAACGTAATCATTCCATGTTTGAATTCATTGAACGTGAGGACAAGCATTGTGGGACTCTGTGCTCTCCTCCAACTTGGAAGCCAAGTAGCTCTCTCCTTTTGTTTCTTCTCTTAATCATCCAGATTTAAAATAATAATATTAAAAAATTAAAAACGTGAGCGGCAGGATTCGAACCTGCGCGGGCAGAGCCCACATGATTTCTAGTCATGCCCGATAACCACTCCGGCACGCCCACCTAATGACTACATTTGTGTGCATGTAAATATATATTATTTTTTTATGTAATACAAGGTCTTACTTATGATTCCAAAATGAAATTGACACCATATTGAATTAATGCTATATTTTTACGATGTAGCAGACAGATGATAAATTTAACGAACATGACTTTTTTTAAAATAAGAAAAACACTATAAAATTATTAAAGAGTTTGATAAAAAAAATTGATAAAGGAAATCTTTAAAATAAAGTATAATTAATGCAATAAATATGAAATTAAAAAGTAAGAAGGAAAATCATTGTCAAGAAAAAAGAAGCAAATACTTAAAGGTAAGGGAAAATGATAAAAGAATACCATTTAAATTACTAGAACTCTAAAATGTCTACGATATTAATAAAATAACAAATAGGCGAATTGGTAAGAATTTAAGATTTTTAAATTTGGATGATTACAAATTAAGTATAGAAATTAACAACTTAAGTATAGAGATTGACAACTTTAGGTAGTTGTTAACTCCTATACTCAAGTCTATTACTTAAACTTAAAAATCTCAAATTCCTGTCGGATTTTATATCTATCATCTTACTAATTTAATAGATATTTTAGAGTTTTTATAATTCAAATGATATTTTATTGGGTATAAAGATTTAACTTTTTCAAAAGTTCCATGAGTATAACGCATTACATTAACCACATATTTATTGATTTAAATGGTTGAGTTTGCTGATGACTTTTGAATTGCATTACTAAATATTTATTGGATAAGTAATCAAAACATGAAATTTGAAACCATAAAAATATGATGTATGAATTAATAATATCATTTTCATATTAATGTATGAATTAATAATTGGTTCAATTTATTAAATGTATTGTCTCTTGAATTTAACCTGAAAATTGGGTCTTAATATTTTTGATAATCTCATGGTGATTCGTTCATGTGTGTATATTATAATGTACCAATAAAATATGAAACTTAAAAACATGATGTTCGAGTTTCGACAAATTGGATTGAAGTATTCGCATTCACTTCAAACCCAATAATCTCATCTTTGCAACCTGATGGCATAATTTTCCCTTTTTTTTTTTTTTAAAAGTTCGATTGAAATCAAACACTTTTAACCAACCATCGGAGTTTGAAAAACACCAACGAGGATGCATAATCAACCTGTTGCTATTTTTTTAACAATTTGAAGTTTAGTTAAATATGTTGGGGAAAACCAAGTTGCAACTCTCAATTTAAACAGTTTTACTCAAGGATGCTTAAAGGCTGAAAACAAACGGCCTATCAAGTATTTCCGACCTAACCCAAAAAATAAGACAACCCAGGTTTTGCAACTTTAACCTAGAAAAATGGGTTAAGCAGCAAAATCCACCCCCAGAAATATACATCGAAGAACAATGTTGCACTAAAATTTTTTCAAGGTCAATTTCACTCTGGAAGTCTAAAACGTAACAATATTGTCATTTTCTATTAAAAACTAATGTTCACCATTAGAAAATTAACGTTAACTGTGAACTTTTTAATGAAAAAGGAAACATTGCTACATCTTTAAACTTACGAGACAATATTAAGCCCAAAAAAACTTTCGTTGCACTCGGGCGTGTACTTCATGAACAAATTTTGCTACTTAACCCTAGAAGAATTAGGACCTGGCAATTTTTTAAAGAAAATGTCTAAATAAATTGATTACAGCTTAACAAAGACTTAATTAAATTCAGTAGAAGAGAGGCGCATAAATTCTCACGATATCATAAATCACATTGAAAACTTCAAATCCCAGTTTAAAGCATCACTCATAATAAACCCAAAAAAAACACTCGGGCAAACTTTCATACTCAACAACAATGCAGGTTAACACACCATATCTATATTTCCCTAAGACAACACAGCATATGGTCCAGTCAAAGCCTCTGAAGGAGCACCAGCATAACCCAAGAAGCCCATCATACCGAATAATATTTCTCAGATTAAAAGCTTCTCAATAGCGTCCTGCATCCCAGACAATACAATAATCATCAGAACGCATATTCAATTTTTTTTTTTTTAACAATAGAATGCATATTCATTCAATATACTATCTTTAATATAAGATTTCGTTTCTAATGTAATTTACAAAATGAGATCTTATATTCAGGACGGGAATAACTTCATGTAGTTTGCCGCCAACGTTATATCACCTTTAGTTGTTGTATCTGGGATTTCAATTGACTTCCCTCGTTACTGGTCACAGAACATGCTATCACTGGCCGTGTGACTCCACATGCTCGCCCAAGTGCTTGTTTTGATGGAACAAATACATAGGGAACATTCTGCAAAATTCAAGGAGATCAATTAATATCATAGTATTACAGGTTTTTGAACAGCAACGTAGATGTAAAATCAAAGATATTAAATTCAAATGAAAGCAGCTGGAATGCTGAGACACACACAAGACTCTGATCCGAAATTGACATCTTAAGCTACCTGAAGGATAACAAAATTACATCAGTTTATTTTCCACTCATCCACTCCAACCAAAAGACGTGGTCGATCTATTACACATGAATAGCTGTAGCAGGTTACTACGATATATAGTAGCAATTAAAACATCTTGCATAAACAAGACCTGTCCCAAACAACAGTAATAACGGATGCACAAATGACTAGCATATTGCAGAACAATACACAGTAATGCTACACAGCAAAATATGTAACAACCATCACAAATCTCTTGGTATATTGTATTGGGCATTAGATAATTACTAAATTTCATTTATCCTGCACCTATCTGACAAAACTAATTCGACACCTTAATTTCCAAAAAGAAAAGATTAGCTGTTCATTTCTCAATAATCCAGGGAACAGGTAGGCATAGTATCGAGTTACATAACAATCAAACAACAAACTTTGTGGCAAAAAAAGAGTAGACAGAAAGCCAAGAACATGAAATAAAACTGCTAATTTAATTCATTGCACAAAAACAAATTTTGCGGAAAAGAAAAGAAGCATCCAAAGTCACCTTATCCTCAGCAAGTAGAGGAAGATGGAGAAGAATCTCAAGTGGCTCAGTGTCTGCTGCCATCACTACGAACTCAGAAATACCTCTGTTCAGGGTCTTGGTTGCTGAAACAGATTGAGGGTATCAATGTTTATACATTGATTTTTGTGAAATAAGCAAAAAAAGAACTTGTCAACACAACAGCAAAAAGGGATCAAATACGACAAATCAAAATAAATTCGAGGCAGCAGTATAAAACCCAGACCTTCATTAGCACCCTTCTTGAGCTGCTTGTAATTGGCAGCTTGCTGAACAAGATCCAATATTGTTATAGTGAGCTGGGCATCCGCCAAGGGATAAGCTTTAGGATTCACAGCCTCTCCAGTCTGCAGCAGCAATGAAGAACCCAAAGAAGATTAAAGAAATGAAGCAAATGATTCTGAAGTAAAGAAAACTGAACAAGCAAAGACGAAGAGAGAAGAGAGGGAAGGTTACCATTATTGGATGCGTCGCTGATTTCACGAGAAAAAAAGAGGCTAGGGTTTTTCCTTGCGAAGACGAGAGCAAACAAACCCGAGCTTGAGGTTTAAGTAACAGAAGCTGTTTGTTAAGTGTTGACGGAAAAATCGTCTTATGTTTTTAGTTCTTTTATATTTTTATGGGCTTCGGTCAGAAATATTAGTATAGGCTTCGTACTATTTATTTGAAGGCCCAAAAATGAGTTGGGTTTGGGAAAACTGGAATGATAAGGCGTGAAGCCACCACCATTTTGGGCCTAGTGACCTGGTTGATGAGGCGGCATGTTATGTGGGTTTTTTTTCCAAAGTGCTCCTTTTTAGGAAACTATTTACCAAAATACCCAAACTTTTAAACTATTTCCCATTATACCCCTCCCTGAAAACATATTCCCTATCTACCCTCATTTAGTCGACTAAATGGGGTTTTTTTTTTTTTTGAAAACTGTTGATATTTAGTCGACTAAATCCTAGGAAGGGGGTGAAATTTTTTTCAATAACCCCGACATTTAGTCGACTAAATCCCAAGATTTAGTCGACTAAATGTCGACAGTGGTTTTTTTTTCAATAATAATAGATAATAATGACTATTTAGGAACAAATTAATTCAAGTCCTATTATTTAGGAATAAGTTGAATCATAACATTATCTTCTTCATTTCATAATTATCATTATTTTTACTTCTATTATTATCCATTATCCATTATTATTATTATTATATGATAATAATATAACATATACATATATTCCCTACCTGTTAGTTGGTTAGATTCTATTATTTAGGGATACCTTAGATCAAATCCTATAATCTCTAATATATTTTATTCATCTCATTATTGTTTTCCTAATATTGTTATTATTATTATTATTCTTTTATAATTAATCTACTATCCACTATTTTTATCCATTATTGTAAAAATATGTATTCATTAATAACTTTGCAAAAATGCAAGCATGACTCTCTGGCTTTTTTTTTGTTTCACTTTACACGTACTCACAGTGATCATTATGATCTTCTATAACTATGTTCTTCTTTTCTTTCCAGATCCTTGTCGTTTTCTTCTTCTTCTCTGCATGATTATTTTTCTGTGAGTGCGTGTAAACTGAAACAAAAAAAAAGCCAGAGAGCCATGCGTGCGTTTTTGCAAAGTTATTAATGAATACATATTTTTACAATAATGGATAAAAATAGTGGATAGTAGATTAATTATAAAATAATAATAATAATAATAATAACAATATAAGGAAAGCAATAATGAGATGAATAAAATATATTAGAGATTATAGGATTTGATCTAAAGTATCCCTAAATAATAGGATCTAACCAACTAACAGGTAGGGAATATATGTATATGTTATATTATTATCATATAATAATAATAATAATAATAATGGATAATAATAGAAGTAAAAATAATGATAATCATGAAATCAAGAAGATAATGATATGATCCTTATTCCTAAATAATAGGATTTGAATTAATTTATTCCTAAATAGTCATTATTGTTCATTATTATTGAAAAAAACGCCCATTGTCGTGATTTAGTCGACTAAATGTCAGGGTTATTGAAAAAAATTTCACCTCCACGACATTTAGTCAACTAAATCTCAGGATTTAGTCGACTAAATGTCAACAGTTTTCAAAAAAAAGATTAAACCCCATTTAGTTGACTAAAACCCTTATTTAGTCGACTAAATGGGGTAAACAGGGAATATGTTTCCAGGGAGGGGCATAATAGGAAATAGTTTGAAAGTGGGGATATTTTGGTAAATAGTTTATTAAAAAATGGCACTTTGGGAAAAAAGCCTGTTATGTGGGGTGTGAGATGTTTGACTGATTTAATTCCTCTTTTATGTAATTTCCTCCTTTGTAATGTAGGCTTTTAGCCTCCTTTTATATCAAAAAAAAAAAAAAAATAGTCAAACTTAATATTGGAAGATAATATGACAAAATTGTTTAGGGAAAATCTCATTTAAGTTTCAAGAATTAGAAAAAATATCAAAAAAATTTCATTGTAGATTTCTCTATAAAAAAAGTCCTTAGGGACCTAAATGATATATATTCCAAATGTGAATTTACTTTATGGACAAGACAAAGAGTAAATATTGACAAGTTTATATATGCTAACTATAACAATCCCCATTGACAAGTATATGTGACTATATTAACAAGTCATAAAGTGACCATTAACAAGCTCATTTATGATAACCAATTCCCATTGACATATTTGTGTCACTATTTTGACATGTCGTAGAATGATCATTGATAAACTCATTTATGTTAATTAAAATAGCTTTCGTAGAAAATTATATATGACTATATTAACAGGTTATAGAGTAACTATTGACAAGCTCATATATGTAAATAAGATAATTAGAGACTTTTTTTAGAAGAATTTACAATATAACTATTTTGATTTTTTTTTTTATCCTTGGTACCTAAGTGAGATTTTCCCAATTGTTAAACTTCCAAGCTAACATTAGTTCAAAAAAAACTTAATAGACACTGACTAATCCTTGGCGAAAACTTTGGGAGGAAAAATAACCCTTGACTCTATTTATATTAAGAACTCTTTCAAATAAGTAACTTAGCTAGTTTTCTCATGCAAATTATTTATATAACGCACATTAAGAAGAGTATTGATTGTTTCTTGTGACAGCATATATTTCATCACTTGGCACATATTTTCTTTTGATCAGAAACAAGGCAACAACCCAGATCAAGGATAAATGTTGACACTGATAGAGCAACTTTATTTGAATGAAAAAGTAGAACCATGGACTTCATGTGATCAACAAAATGATCTTGCTAGAGAAAAAGAACAATGCGTTAAAATATATTCCCTTTGGGACTAAATGTAAAACCTGGTTTCAAGTGTAAATTGGATAAAAATAAAGGTTATATATTTAGGGTTGATAGATTGTAGTGTGTGTTGGAAAGAAGTGCTAGTGTTTGTTTAGATTTAGTTTTTGGAATTTACGAGTTAGGTTGTGAGAAGAGCTTTCATCTCGGGTTGCGAAAAATAATTTTTGAAACATAGATTTAAGTGTTTCTCATTTAGACTCTTAATATTATAATAACAACCAGTCAATGTTCTTAAACTTGATTAGCGATTCGATTACAACACCGACTCTAAACTCATCCCCTTGAATGAATTTGAGTTTTGAAACTTTTGAAGTAATTACGTAGAATTTGTCCAAATTCAGTTTAGATACACTTAATTTATTGCATTTTAGTTCAATTTAATTTTTTTAGCTTCCCTATAAACTTTTTGGTTATTAATATCATTTTGTCCTTTTCTTTAAAACAGTTAGAATTTTCCCAAATTCTTTTTCATTGTCGTTCTTGATAAAAACAAACGTTTTGAAGAGGCCCTTTAGATTATATTGATCAATGTTAAAAGGCATTTAATTATAGAAAAAACTTCGCAAAAATACCACTTGAAATTTAAAGTAATAAATAATTACTCCCATCACTGTTTTTTTAGCTTGACTTTGAAGTTCAAATAAGTTCAAAAATACCACTTGAAATTCAAATTTTTTGAGCTTAAATATAGTTTAATAAACATCTGGGGTCCTATTTTGTAATTTTTGCGTGAACTCACAAAGAGACGTTAGCCTTATCTTAACGGCGTTGTGCTGGACGCTCCTTTGTAAAAGGTTTTTGGTATTTAAGATACTCTTATATGTTTTTTGTGATGGATGCTCCTAAGCCAATAATTTTTTGGCAAAATTGCACCTTAACCTTAATTTTATTGATTTTAACTATTTTTATTGGTTTATGTGATTTGTTAGTTGATATCTTATATAAGGACTAATAATTGATAGATGACATTAATTCTTGCAATCAGCCAATCACAGTGCAAGAGAAAATTAAATGAGAATCCCTGGTTTTTTATTTGGCTACATGGGCAGGGCCCGCAGAAGTACACGTGTCATACGCACATTCATAAAGCCACGTATTTGCGTGTCGGAACTTTGAAGTTTGAATTTTCGGATGCAAAATCAAAACCCGCGTAGCGGTATAGAGCGAGAATCTCAGGCTTGCATTATTGCTCATACAAATTCTACAATAAGGCAAACCCAGTTTACGCTCGTTCTTGAGTCTCAACACTCTGCGTTTCGTTTTGATTCGAGGGAGAGACACCAATGGGGTTTATCGGAGATACTGCCAATTCCTTCAAGTCCATTCAACTCAGACCAGCTCTGACCCAGCTCATCAATCTTGGTATGCATTACAATCCCTCCCATCTTTATATATATTTTTTCTCCATATTTCGCCACACACACTGTCGTTCGTTCTTTCATACATTCCTTGACCCGTACCGTAATTTAATGTTTCATCTGTTTTCTGCTCGTTTAGTTCTATAAATTTTCGATTACCTGGATGATCAAGTGAGATATTGGCCGATCTCATGATCCTTGCGTCTGTATTTTCTTGGTAATCTCGTTTGAGAAAAGTGAAGCCTGATTGAAAAAAAAAATGTAACGACTCTTCCGTACCGGAGATCTTCAGGCAGATGTCTTAAATTTCAATTCCTTTGGTTTTTAATGCAAGACATATTTTTACCTAATTTAATTAATAAAGTTAATTAATATAACATATATTTTCTAAAATATATTATGATTATCTTTCTTAATTTTCTCGTTCTCTCTTTTTTATTATTCAGTAACAGGAGTAAATTATGTAATGGTAGAAAAATATAAAAATTATGTTAATCAACTCTTTAAATATGTCTCATATTAAAGCTGGGAGTAGTTTTTCCCCCTTTTGTCATAATCTACCCACCCATTGCTTGGTGTTTAGCTGGGCTACAGGGCTCTCTTCAATTATAGTCTAGAAAGTGATGGAGCCATATATAACATTATTTCACCATCGTGTATGTTCTTTGTTGCTCTTTTATACCAACATAAAAGGAGTGCAATTAATGATCTGTTTATTAATATTCTCTTCAAGTCTATAATATGCATTTGGTTTTCCTTTTCTCTTATCAATTCAGGCTTGATTGTGTCATCTGCTCTAATGGTATGGAAAGGATTAATGTGTATAACTGGCACCGAATCACCAGTAATTGTTGTAATTTCTGGAAGCATGGAACCTGGTTTCCAGAGAGTGAGTATATCAGTATATTTTTTTCTTAGAAGTTTGCCGAAGTTGCTTGAAATTAGCCGTCAGACTTATTATCAATATACAAGTGCATATTTTGATAATTACTATAATTACTGAGGTGTTAACCAATGATTACTTTACCCCCCCCCCCCCCCCCCAAAAAAAAAAAACCACATTTTTAGTGGCAAATTGTTTCAAGGTTTAGTTCAATACATACATCATGACAAGTTAGCATATATTCTGTTATTAATACGCATTGGATATGGCGCTTATAAGCTATTAGCAATATAGCATACCCACTGTTGACTAAGTTGATATACTTCAGATTTGAAATAGGCCAGCTCACTTGAAGGAACATCCTCTGAATTTGAAATGTTATAAATGAATTTTCCCACTAATTGTCCATAATTTTGACGCTCCGTTTCCTGCTTCTACGAACTAACTCAACTTTTCAGTGTTCCTTTTAACTGGAACTGTCCTATATGCCATTATTTTTGGATCTCCAATAAGGCTATCTCCATTCTCGTTTTTCCCTTTTTTCCCCCTATGACTGAGTCACAATGCGTAATCTACTTAAACATATGGAATTTAAGCCTTTGTTCAAATGCTTTATGTGACTGAAGCTTTTGATTCTCTTCCAGGGTGACATTTTGTTTTTGCAAATGAGCAAGGATCCCATTCGCACTGGAGAGATTGTTGTTTACAATGTAGACGTATGATTTCTTTTTCCTTTTCTTCAAGTTGGGTGCTTAGATTTATTGATTCTATAAATCCATTCTTGTGAAGCTTTAACTTTTATAATTCTGTAGTTGTAGACTTATCAGTAACAGTAAACACTAACACTAGGCAAGACATATGCCAAGTGCATGATCCTATCTTTGCCGATTTTTCTAGGCATGTTTTCTGTGAAATGTTGTTTCTAACGTATAGAGTAGGTAGAGATTGAATATGCAGTAAACAAAACAGTATAACAACAATCTGTGTTTAACAAAATATAACATACAGAGAGCACACAAGAAGTCTGTATCATATGAAAAAGCTATAAACGAACTCACAAGACTGCCGAATATAGTTATGAACTATGCAGAAATCCGGGCCCAACTTTCGTTGTTTCCTTAAGACAATTTTGCTCCCTCTACGGATGCCACAGGTTTATGAGCAATTGCCTCCCAGGATAGAGCGGATTGTTCGTCTCTAGAAAGATGGCTCTGTCTATCTGAAGCTCAAGCGAATTCAACGAGTTTGCTTTCGGAACACACAGAATGTTTATGCAGAAAGAGTGTATGCAGAGAAGAAAGAGCGTGTAAAATTCTGTGACCAGGGGCCTCTATTTATAGACTCTGGAAAAACACGATCAGATGGACTCGTTCGTTGCTGCGAATTGGTACGTTGCGAATAGACACACCAGAACGGAACGAACAGAGGTGACCCACGCCTATTGCCGGCGAACTAGTGTGTCTCACAAACAGACGCACCAGAAGGAGCCGAATGGGTCGACGCGTCGTATGAACAGACGCGACCAGACGGAGCTGAACGAATCGTACGTAGCCGCTGGTGGAAAAACGGAGAGGCACAACGGAAATAAAAATAAAAGGATTATTTTTTATTTAAAAAATAATTTAATAAAAAATTATTATTTTATTTAACACGCCCGGACTGGACCGGGCGAGCGGCGCGCGCGACCGACCGAATCGAACCGAGCCGAGCCAGCCAGCCGGACAGCGGCGACGAGCGCGCGTGTGGTGGACCAAGGGTTGTTTAAGTCCTCACCCCTCCATAAAAGTGGGTAGGCCCAAGGGCCCAACTAGTAGGAGCCAAGTTGGGGCTTATATACCCTCCAACTTTCCTTCACCTAACCAATGTGGGACTTAGTACCACACACACAATCCTTCTTTTTTTTTTCCTCTTCTTTTCCATCCTTCTTCTTATTCATAAACTATGAGATTTCTTCCTAAATTCCAACAATGCCCCACATGGATAAGAAGTAAGTCCATCATGATCAAATGCAAATGATCATGTATGCAAAGTGCGGTTCCTCTATGAGAAACAACTGCATCGAGAAAGGTAGGGTTACCTTTGAACCTTCTCTAATAAAAACCTATCGGATATACTGGTCAATCAGTGGACGTGCTGCCTTGAACTGTCGACTTTTTAGTGTATACCAAGACAATAGGAGTCACACAGTTGCTCCTCTAGCATCGTTGGTTCTCATGTTGTGTCTATTTTGGCCCTGGACACCGCCTGGTTCTGCGAGTGTTCTAGAGAATCGGCCGTTTTAAATTCTCATAGAAGCGGCCCACACTTCACATTCACATAGGTGATTCCTTGTGATGTACCTCAACATATATCATCTGAACACATCAGATTAAGAAACCATTAAAAACTTACCCTTATATATATGCACTGTCTTGTCTAGGAATGAGTATGAGTTTAAAACTCCACAGTGTTAACAGTCGATCATCACTTAGTTGTCTCTTTGAACCTAGTTCGTGGGATCTCCACTCTTCTAGGTAGAGTTACCGCAATAATCAACAATGGATCGGCCTTAAACCCATTCCTTTGGACAATTTTCTAACTAACTTTCTAGGAATCTCTTTAGTCAATGGATCCGCTATATTCTCTTTTGATTTCACATAATCAATTGAGATAATTCCATTTGAAAGTAGTTATCTAACGGTATCATGTCTACGACGTATATGTCTAGACTTGTCGTTGTACATGACATTCTTGGCCCTACCAATAGCTGCTTGACTATCACAGTGTATACACACTGCTGGTACCGGTTTTGACCAATTTGGAATGTCCTCAAGAAAATTACGAAGCCATTCAGCTTCTTCACCAGCTTTATCTAAAGCAATAAATTTTGCTTCCATGGTTGATCTTGCAATGCAAGTCTGCTTAGATGACTTCCAAGACACAACACCACCACCAAGGGTGAATACATATCCACTTGTGGATCTTGTGTCATAAGAGCTGGTGATCCAATTTGCATCACAATACCCTTTTAGCACTGTAGGGTACTTCTCATAATGCAAAGCAAAGTTTTGAGTTTGCTTTAAGTAACCCAAAACTCTTGTCACAGCTCTCCAATGAAGCTCATTTGGATTACTGGTAAAGCGACTTAACATGCTCACTGCATAAGCAATATCAGGTCTAGTGCAATTCATAACATACATAAGACTACTTAGCACTTGAGCATACTCCTTTTGCTTTTCAGCTTTGCCAATATTTCTCAACAGTCGAAGACTAGAATCTATAGGGTTCGACATAGGAGTTATGTTTAAACTCTTGAATTTCTCAATAATTTTAGCAATATAGTGTGCTTGCGATAAAGCTAACCCATCAGGAGTTCTATGAATTTTAACTCCTAAAATGACATCTGCGAGACTCATATCTTTCATGTCAAACTTACTGGTAAGCAATCGCTTAATAGCTTTAATCATTTGATTATTACTACCTGTTATCAACATGTCATCTACATAAAGACATACTATGGCAAACCCATTTTCAGTATTTCGAACGTAGACACACTTGTCAATTCATTAATATTAAAGCCATTTGATAACATAACTTCATCAAATTTCGCATGCCATTGTTTTGGGGCTTGTTTAAGTCTATAAAAGGACTTTATTAAGCGACAAACTTTCCGTTCTTGTCCTGAGACAACAAATCCCTCAGGTTGCTCAAGATAAATCTCTTCCTCTAATTCACCATTTAAGAAAGCTGTCTTTACATCCATTTGATGTAACTCTAACCCATTCAATGTCGCTAATGCGATCAACATTCGAATTGATGTAATTCTTGTAACAGGTGAATAGGTATTAAAGTAGTCTAGGCCTTTACGTTGTCTGTAACCTTTTACTACTAGCCTAGCTTTGTACTTATCAATAGTGCCATATGCTTTCATCTTCTTTTTGAAGATCCACTTAGTTTCTAATGGCTTATTGCCAAGAGGAAGGTCAACAAATTCCCAGGTGAGGATGTTGAAGTCCTTTGCCTGGTACTACGTCTTAGTTCCTCCTCTCCAAGATTATCATTAGTCACAGTATCCTGAGATATCATTGTGTTGTTATTATCACTATTTATATTATACGAAAATACGTTTTCAAAGAACGTAGCATTCCTTAACTCAATAACCATATTCACATGGATATCTGATACATCGGACTTATAAACGAAAAAACGGTATGCACTACTATTATGTGCATAGCCAATAAACATACAGTCTACTGTCTTAGGTCCGATTCTTAACCTTTTAGGTTTAGGAATCTCAACCTTTGCCAAGCACCCCACACTTTCAAATATTTCAAGGAAGGTTTCTTTCCTTTCTATATTTCATATGGTATGCTTTGTATCGTTTTATGAGGCACTCTATTAATTAGGAAGTTAGCCGTTAGCATAGCTTCCCTCGACAAATTTTGTGATAAACCGGACTCATTTAATAATGCATTCATCATCTCTTTCAATGTCCAATTTTTCCTCTCTGCAATCCTATTTGATTGCGGAGCATAAGGAGCAGTTGTCTGGTGTATAATACCAGATTTTATACAGAATTCCTCGAAGGGGCCATCAAATTCTCCCCCACGATCGCTCCTTACAATTATAATTTTCTTGTTAAGTTGATTTTCAACCTCAGTTTTATTTTGTTTAAATGCAATAATAGCCTCATCTTTACTATTAAGCAAATACACATAACAATATCTGCTGCAATCATCAATAAATGTAATAAAATATTTCTTATTATCCCTAGATGGTATAGATTTCATATCACATATATCAGTATGTATTAAATCTAACAACTCAGTTGATCTTTCAATAGAAGAAAAAGGTAACTTAGAAAATTTTGATTCAATGCATACTTGACATTTATCTTTATTTGAACAATCAACTTTAGGCAATAATTCTAAATGAATTAATTTTTTAATTGACTTATAGTTAACATGTCCTAATCTTTGATGCCATAAATTAGAGGACTCAAACATATAGATAGAATCAATATTATTATTAGTAGCACCGTTATTGGTGACAGTCATTACATTAACTTTGAAAAGACCCTCACTAAGGTAACCTTTTCCAACATATATATCATTCCTAGAAAGTATAAACTTATCTGAAACAAATACAAGCTTAAAACCATTCTTGCTTAAGAGGGATCCAGAAATCAAATTGTTCCGAATGTCAGGCACATGAAGCACATCATTAAGTGTCACGACTTTTCCAGAAGTCATCTTCAATGCCACTTTTCCAACACCTTCAACCTTTGAATTAGAAGAATTTCCCATATATAGTTGTTCATCTTGCTTCGCAAGTGTATAAGAAGAGAACATCCATTTGTTTGCACAAACATGTCTGGTGGCACCAGTGTCCACCCACCATTTCTTGGTATTTCCAACCAAGTTACATTGCATTACCACTGCTGAAAGACTCATATTATCAATTATATCAGTAGTATTATCAACCATATTGGCTTCGATGTTCTTCTTCTTGAGATTCTTTGGCTTCTTACAATCCTTAGCACGGTGGCCAGGCTTCCCACAATTGTAACACTTGCCTTTGAATTTCTGACCTTTGCTAGGGCCTTGTTTGGATGATCCCTCATTAGAGCGTTTCCGTTTCTTGGACTTTGGACCATCTTCCACAATGTTGGCCTTTGAAATTATAGGATTGCTGCCAAATTTCTTTTCAGAAATCTTGTTGTCTTCTATTCTCAATCTTACAATCAAATCTTCAAGTGACATCTCCTTATGCTTGTGCTTGAGGTAATTCTTGAAGTCTTTCCAAGAGGGTGGTAATTTTTTAATAAATGCAGCAACTTGGAAAGATTCATTAAGAGACATCCCTTCTGCATGAATCTCATGCACAATCAATTGTAGCTCTTCAACTTGACTTACTACTGATTTAGAGTCAAGCATTTTGAAATCCAAAAATCTGCCAACTATAAACTTCTTCAAGTCAGCATCTTCAGTTTTGTATTTCTTGTTTAGACTCTCCCATAGTGCTTTAGTTGTTTCCAAAGTACTATATACAGTATACAATGTATTATCCAGACCATTGAGAATATAATTCCTACACAAGAAATCAGAATGCTTCCAAGCATCTATCGTAACAACCTTCTCCTTATCCAACGGTTGTCCTTCCTCCAATTTTGGGGCATCTTCAGTGAGAAAACGAGCTAAGTTCAACGTGGTTAGATAGAAAAACATTTTCTGCTGCCATCTTTTAAAATCGTTTCCATTGAACTTCTCTGGTTTTTCACCATGCAGTGGAGCAGGACCACTTGGGTTAATCAGATTGGTACTTGTACTTGCCATTTCTGTTGTTAAAACAGAAACTTTGATTAATCACACAGATTAATCCACAAACAGTATAATAATAATATTGACAAAAAGTAAACACAGATTCAATTCAATACTACTACCAACATACAAAAATCGCAATGATATAAATTTGCTATATAATGATTTCAATATCAAAAAATTGTCTTAAGATTGTTGTTTCTAACGTATAGAGTAGGTAGAGATTGAATATGCAGTAAACAAAACAGTATAACAACAATATGTGTTTAACAAAATATAACATACAGAGAGCACACAACAAGTCTGTATCATATGAAAAAGCTATAAACGAACTCACAAGACTGCCGAATATGGTTATGAACTATCCAGAAATTCGGGCCCAACTTTCTTTGTTTCCTTAAGACAATTTTGCTCCCTCTACGGATGCCACAGGTTTCTGAGCAATTGCCTCCCAAGATAGAGCTGATTGTTCGTCTCCAGAAAGATGGCTCTGTCTGTTTGAAGCCCAAGCGAATCCAACGAGTCTGCTTTCGGAACGCACAGAATGTTTATGCAGAAAGAGTGTATGTAGAGAAGAAAGAGCGTGTAAAATTCTGTGACCAGGGGCCTCTATTTATAGACTCTGGAAAAACACGATCAGATGGACTCGTCCGTTGCTGCGAACTGGTACGTTGCGAATAGACACACCAAAACGGAACGAACAGAGGCAACCCACGTCTGTTGCCGGCGAACTAGTGCGTCTCACGAACAGACGCACCAGACGGAGCCAAACGGGTCAACGGGTCGTACAAACAGACGCGACCAGACGGAGCTGATCGAGTCATACTGGTGGAAAAACGGAGAGGCACAACGGAAATAAAAATAAAAGGATTATTTTTTATTCAAAAAATAATTTAATAAAAAATTATTATTTTATTTTACACGATCGGACCGGGCGGGCGGCGCGAGCGACCGACCGGACGAACGGTGGCGGCGTGCGCGCGTAGTGGACGAAGGGTTGCCTAAGTCTTCACCCCTCCACAAAAGTGGGTAGGCCCAAGGACCCAACTAGTAGGAGCCAAGTTAGGGCTTATATACCCTCCAACTTCCCTTCACCTAACTAATGTGGGACTTAGTACTACACACACAATCCTCCTTTTTTTTTTCCTCTTCTTTTCCATACTTCTTCTTATTCATAAACTATGAGATTTCTTCCTAAATTCCAACATGAAATTGCTGTATTTAGTTTTTTGCTGCATTAGTTGGTAACAAAGACAGATGAAAGTCTAACATACCTTTAATAATAATTCTTGTGTAGCAATTACTTAAATCGCATGAGACTCATAGGCATTTTCGTTGTTTGTATAATCACGTATTCTTTTGAAGATTTCTTTTATCCCTTCCTTCTAGTGATAATCAGAGATATAATTTGCTTTCCTTTGTTTATTTTAATTTACAAGTGTTACAAATGCAATTACATAAGATGGACTATGTAACTGATCCCCTGCACAATGGACTATCATCTTCCAGATTCTGAGCTGGTAAAGCACATTAGTGGACTCGTTTTATAGCATAGGGAGCTTCCCTTTCTTCCAATTTTTCACCTTGAGACTTCCTCTACTTGTCAAGGATAGATGTTGAAGAACAAGAAAATTCATCAGCAGAATCTAACTGGATTTCAATTTTGTTGCCTGTGCACTGATTTCATCTTAGATTTTACCTGAGCCATTAATTTATTTTTATATAAAAAGTAATAACAGGAAGATGGGTGGAAAATAGATGTGTTGAGTTGAATGTGTTTATTTTATCATCTGTTTTGTTAATAAATGTCTGCGCATTGTACAGGGACGTGATATTCCAATTGTTCACCGAGTAATAGAGGTAACAAGACTTTGGAAGACAGCTATCTAGTTTCTTTTTATTTGCCACATCCATTTGATTCATGCAAGCTACAATATGGCAGGTTATAGTTTCTTTTTATTTGCCACATCCATTTGGTCCATGCAATGAATTCTATATATTAAGAATATATTACTAGAATATGGCAGGTCATAGATGCTAATGATCCGCTTAGCCACTGATACTGACCGAGAGTCACCGCGGTTTGGGACAGTCTACTTATATAAACTTAGCGATGTAGCAACATAACAAAGTCCCAGGTAAATGACTTAGAAAAAATTAAACTACAATCAATAATTTAATATCAATATGAAAAGAAAGAATCCTAATAACTACTGCGGGGTAACACATCCCTAGACGGCTAGACCCAAACAACTTTATTGCTCCTAATTACTGATAAATAAATTGTACATATCCCCGTTTTTTCCACTAGTCATCAGCAAATCCTGATTCCTGAATTTGATTTTCATCATAAAAATAATTAAATAAACAATATTATTTAGCTATCAGATTTCATTATGCATGTAGCATCTGATACAGGTAAATCAGAAACAGATGAAGAAATACGGCACCTGTCTATGCCAAGTACTTCTGCAGTATCTTGATGACTAGATGATTTATTCTTCATAAGTTCACAAAATTGTAAAAGAATCCTATGTCTTCTGATAAATGGAACTCATATTGCTCAGAAAAGAGCAAACAAAGGTGTTGTGCTCTTAAGCATCTGGAATGGACGTCCTTTTTTTTTCTTTTTCCGGGTGAACGGAACCGAAGTCTTATTACACATACCAATTCCCATTTTGCTTTTGATATCCATAGTTGATGTGCTTATTAAGTCTGGCAATAATTTTTTATCATGCTTTATGCAAACAGCAAAATAGCAGATAGAAATCCTAACTATTCTATTATTTTATTTTAGGTTCATGAACGTCAAGATTCTGGAGAAGCTTATATCCTCACCAAAGGTTCCATGCCTATATATATTTAGTTTCAATTGTTATCTTGTATGGCCAATACAGAGGCACGCATCAATAAGCTTTGGATGATAGTAATTAGTTTATGGTTTCTTAGTTGTATTCTTGATTTTTGGAGTGTGTGTACTCACCTCTCAATTCATTTATTTACTGTACCAGGGGACAATAACCCTGGCGATGACAGGGGTTTGTACAATGGTCTTCATTGGCTGCAGAAACATCATATAATGGGCAGAGCTGTTGGGTAATTCAAATATCCTTGAAATGAATTACTAAAATTAACTTCATGAATCAGCACTAGCGTTTGAAACTGTTATCAACATCTTTTTCTTAATATAATTTTCCGCAGGTTCTTACCTTATGTTGGTTGGGTGACAATAATAATGTCCGAAAAGCCTGTATTGAAGGTTTGTTTTTCTCTAATTAATCATCGTTATATAAATAAACTGTGTCAAAACTTGCTGTTATATCACTGAGCCTATTATTATTATTGTTGTTATTATGCGAAGGATGTGTATAAATAATTAATTTGTCTATGATTGAAAAATCCTAAGGCCAAAAAGTAATTGAAAACCTCTTTATGTTGTCAAAAAGTTAAGCTATGGATGCTTTATGTGTCACTTTTCTTTTCATGTTTACGTTTTTTTGTTGAGCTCTTTTGCATCAATTCTTGAGTCTGACTTGTCTTCTCCTAATTGTTGCAGTACATATTAATCGGGGCGTTGGGGTTGCTGGTGATAATATCAAAAGATTAATTAGGTACACAATTATTGAGGCCTGTTTAAATATAGACATACTCACATTAGTTTAGCTCTCTAGGGAGATTATTAATTAGAACAGTGCATTGTAGATGAATGTCTTTTTTCTCTTTTAAACGCTCACAGGGGTTATCATTATAAGTTATAAATAAATATATACATTCCCTTTTCACCCCACACACACACACACAGTTAAGTATGTATGCATTCCCTTGCTTCTTATGATTCATTTTATTAAGAACATACTTTACATTAAAATGATTATTCACGTGGGATCTCAACAGTGTTGGTTAATTACAATATTACCTCTAGTTCTTAATATAAGAACTATGGTTGAATTTAGTTCTAAATATAAGATCTTAACTAATTTTATCTCTTATTATCATTATTCTTTTAACTAATTTACCTGACTTATTAATTAATATATAATTTAATATTATACAAAGGTATTTTAGAGAGATTGTCACATTTATTATAGTTAACTACTTTATCTCATTTTTTTAATCAAATCAAATTAATTAAGCAACTCTTATATTAAAGGTAGGAATAATATTATGATCGGCAGATGACCTGGTAGAACTGTTCTATTAGAGGTTTACAACTGCTTGGCCGACCCAGCTCTTCAACGACTTGCTCACAAACCTCATCAAATACCCAAGTATTTCCACAATCTAACCAAAATTTAATACTCTCTCCGGTCTTAATTATAAAACATAGTTGACTTTTTTTAGAGACATTAAGGAAACTAATTAAATTAGTTTAAAGTATTTTTATTTTTATTTTTTTCTTCAAACTAATTAGTTTGACTAATAAACTAATATATAATCTAATAATACATAACATATGAAATGATTAAGTAACTTATTTAGCTTAGTTAATCACTTCAAAAAAAGTCAACTATGTCTTATAATTAAGACCGGAGGTAGTACTAAAAAGATCATATAGACATTTTTTTGAAGCATGATAAAGCAGAATAGCTAATTTAATACCATTGCTTCCCCCAACTATTATCTCGTTAGCATAAAGCAGAATACTATAAATAAAGCAGAATACTATAAGGACTTGAAGAAAGTTGCACTTTAAAATTAAATTAAAAAATGATAAAAATACAAATATAACATAGACACACATATGATATAAATGAAATTATATTTTAATATGTAAATAGGCGAGGTCTTTATAAAATAAGCCTACTTATATATTTAGATCTTTGAATAGCTCTTAGTTTGACTTTTTTGTTAAATAAGTTAGGTCAGGCCATAAGCCTTGGCCTATTTCCATCCTAATTAGCATTAGGCAAACTAATCTTGAAATGCTGCTACGTTTATCATCATATCAACTATTGATGCACCTACATCTTGAAAAACTGGCAACCTATAATATTCTTGAGCAATATGCTTGCACGATATCAAGATTTTGAACTCTCACTGATACCAGTTGACACCAGTTTCAAAAACAAAGCATGCCACAACGCACATTGCTCAGACAAAACTTCAATCTACATAACCGTGGCTGCAGATCATCAACTTTTGGGTTAGAAACTCTTCACCTATGTCAGTAATATTCCTCACATGAATCATGAGGTTAATCTGTACGGAGCTGCTCATCGGATTGTGGCCGGACCATCCCAAATACAAGATATGGGATTATTACCATGGAAGCCATGAAAAGGGTAAACTGCAAGTACAAGAGCAACAAAGGTAGGTTATCAGTCACAACTTGACCTTTTGGTCGAAAACAAAACAAGTAGGAGGTTTAAGTAAGGCAAAACTGTCAATATACCAGAAGAGGAAATGTCAAGAAACTCCAAATTGGCCACAAAGCAAAGGAGAACCTGGAAAGGGACAGGAATCAGCAAAAAGGGGCATAATCAAATTGTTTTACATACCATGCAATGGAATAAGAAATAACAATTGCTTACGAGCAAAAAGAGATGAGTCCAATTACGGTTACGAATGGCAAAAAGGTGGCACTCGTTGCTTCCCACCTTTTCAGCCTCCATTTTTCGTCAAGTCTTCCGACACTCCATGCCGAGATGCTAATATAAATAAAAATCAGAGCATTGATGCCAAAACCTATCATCCCAACATATAGAGGCCTTCTGCAAGAAAATTAAGGAGACAACCCTGACTCTTGCCCACTGATTCAAGCCAAGAATTTAATCACTCAAATCCATAGCAATAAGGAATTTGTAGTCATCCTCATTATTTCAAATTCAGGGATCTTCAATCAAGTAAAATCACAATCATCTTATACATCATTTAAAACTTTTGTTTATTTATAATAGAATGGTTTAGTTTTCAACATGAAATTTGCCTTCAAAAGTACTAATTCATGCACCAACTGGAGGGGAAGACAGGCATAGAGACCAGGGCAAAAGGGCTTATATGCAAGATATAAATTACGAACATAAGAAAAGAAAAGTAGACCATAACCAATACTGTACTTCCGTAATGGCAAGAGCATTAGGTAAATCTTATCATCACCGGATTGTTAACTTTTAATCAATACTATTATACTAAAAGAATAACAAATATATTTCAAAATGGAAAAACCAATATTGTTAACACGACCAAATATATCAAAAGATGGTAAATATGATAGTTGGACAACAACCTAATAAACAGTTTTCAATCAACAGGAGGGCAAAAATCTAAAACCTAAATCCTCCACAATCAAACAGGATGTACTATGCCATCTGTATAAACAATGAATTCTTTATCATTTCTGCAACTTATGTATAGTTCCAGCAACTGAATATAAAGGCACAATTCAATACTGGTAACCAATATGCCTGACTCAATTTTCAAATTTCACAATATGGTGAATTTAAAAGACATGAACATCTTCAAGTAAAGATCAATATGGCAAAACTAGCTGAAAGTCTTCAATCGTATTGAAGCAGTTTAGAGGATCTTGAACTCATACATAGCAATCCTTTTCAACATGTTCCGGAATAAATTTACCTCCAAACAAAAGTGGCAGTAAATAGTGATTACAGTTTGAAACAATTTACTACCAATGATAGTGCATAAGTAGCATTCTCTAACTATTTATATTAGCCACAAAGTGTTCTTTTTTTTTTTTGTTTGGGGGGGGGGGGGGGGGCAAAAGGAAAATATGATTTTTTCTTGGCTCAGACAATTTGAGCTGAACATGTCTAGAAAAGAAACCATCATGCGTGAAGGGCTGGTGTCCCCAGGTATTGTTCAGTCTTCCATTCATTTTCCAGACAGTAATTCAAAAGAAGAAGAAACATTCCCCTGCCAGTGCAATGAAGTAGGGAGCAAAAAGAAACACATGCAGGCTCAATGAACATGTATTTACTTCAGCTTTCTTTTTATAGTCTTGATTCATTTACTTTCGCAGAGTAAAACACAATGCACCAACCACCAAAGGAAGCAATGTGAGGCAGAGAGAGTACACTCACAAGATTTTCAATAACGAAAGAAAAAAAGACCAGAAAAACCAAATGCTCTTGGCAGAGACGAAAATATGATCGGGAGAGTTATTACCTTCTAATTCTGTCGTCATGCAAGAGGAGAGATATCAAATTGGAGCGCTGATCACCAAAATATATAATGAAAACTGCGGAAGCTAGCCAAAGAAAATTTTCCAGAATGTCGATCCACGTTCTTGCTCTAGGAATTGGAGGTGAAGAACGCGGCTTCGAGCTTACATCGTCCTCAAACTCATCACCACTGCTTGAATATCCTTGGCTGTATCTCTGCCTTATAAATCCACCTCCCCCAACCGGTGATCCGCCCGACATTGGAACTAGAAGAAACACCACACACGGTATCACCCAAAGCTCTCTAATTTGATTCTTTGAATTCCGTAAACCAAGCAAGAAATTGCGAGCAAATCAAATTTTCCTCAGGAACAACGAAATTTTGTCACCAAGTATTTCGTAGTGATGTACTCGCTTATATTTAATCTCACACGAACAAGATTCAGAATCAACTAACTTCTGAAAGAGTAGGCAAGCACACCAATGGGAGATTGATTTCATAGAGGGGTATGGATCATCATGACGTCGCTAATGACAACCTAAGAACGACCATGCGCAAGAAAGAGAATCGCGTGTCAAGAATTTTCACTAAAACGCATCACGAATTCAAGAATCTAGCAAAACTGAAGGTCAATCACGAAAGAAAACCAGAAAACCCCATTAAAAGCGATTACAGTAACTGGAAACGCCAACATGGGAAATTCCATTCCATGATTCCTGGGATTCCAGTGATGAAAGAAAAGCTTGGGCAAATTGAATTTGTGACGAAACCCAAAAGGGTACCTTAGTCGTATGGATGAGAACGTGCATGCGTTGGGCTTTTGTGAAGCGAGATGATGACGAAGACCAGGTATCTGACTTTCGCTATTCTTCCATCAAAAAGAGGATTTTGACGAGAGGAGCGTGGGCGGTAGCAGATTCATTTCCTGGAGCCGTTTTGAATGTAGCCTCTCAGACCTTTTTTATTTTTTATTTTTCTAAAATGTTTTTAAATTTTAAATTATGTATTTTTTTTTTTTAGATTATTTGGGGTGCGTCCATAAAGGTTTTGTGAAAGTAAAATCTTTTGTTGAGATTTTGGCTAGCCAAAAATATATTGGAAAAAAGATAAAAAATAATTTTGAATTTATAAGATTCAAAATCAGGTATTTTTTTAAAAATAAGTTGTGAATTATTTATTAAATTTTGTCATCCTCTTATCAATTTTTAGTAACAAATCTGATTTAGGATTTTGTAATTTCAAATTTTTTTTTGTCATTTTATCAAATATCTTTCCTTGAGAGGGGAAAAAATTAGAGTCTCACTTGAGGTACCAAGAACGGATTAAAAAAAATGTCTCAATAAATAATCAATCTACAATAACAAATTTTAATGTAGAAAATGACAAAAAATCCACATGTTAATAAAAGAGTTATTACTTTTTTTTTTTGATAAAGAGAAATTACTATTTTTAATAATGATAATCTCTTAACTCCTGGTTTTTTATATAAAAAAAAATATTTAAAAATCATTAGTTAAAATTTTTGAAATTTAGATCATTGAAACTATATTTAAATTGTGCAAATATAATAGCAGGCATTAACACTGTTGTAATGAGTACCAAAACTTGTTGTAAAAATAAAATTTCAATGCTATTGAGTTTAATTGAAATAGGTTTCAAAGTCTAACTTTATTCAAAGGGAATCTATACATAAAATTTTTTATTATGAAATAAATTTAGGTGATAAGTGAAGACTTCATACTCTAATTCATCTCTTAATATTGATTAGTGGACAAAAAAATGTTATCATTGTTGATTGCCGTCAAATATATAGATTCTGTTTATAACATGACAAATTTTTGATATTGGGAGAAGTGCCTAATATTGACACAGTAGGACAACTGTGCTCAAAAATGAAATTGTAGACCCTGTGCAAGATAATGGACATTCCCATATAAAACAAATGCTTCAAACTTGAGTTGAAATCCCTCAACAGGGATTTTTTAGCAGAATTTGGCTGACGCAAATCAAAACTCAAAATATACTCAGAAACCATGTGGAAACTGATGAATGATGATGAGGACCAAATTTTTGCTTACATGCTTCCTCTGTTTTGCGTTGGATTTGACTTCTATTTGCTTTTTAGAATTTACTATTCTTCTTCATCATCATCATCTGTTCAACTTACTTAAACTACACGCAGAGATTCAGATCCTCTATATTATCCCATGCAAGAGCTCTATATTACGTTCAAGATCAGCAACCATTTTTTTTTCCAAAAGTATCTCTCTCTGTTCATAGGTCCATACATATCTGCTCTTTACAGGCAAGCTCTTCTATTTCTTATAGAGCGAGAGCTTGTGGTACGGGTTCCTTCAGATTCCCAGTAGTTTCTTGTGCAAGAATACTATAAATCATGATTTGTGGGGCAAAAATTATCCGTGTTTTCAAGTGGGATTTAAGACGAATTGCTTATATATGAAATTTGAACTTCCTACAAGTTTTTTGTGTGGTTTCCTTTCTTGGTCTATTTCTGGGAAGGAGGATTTGGGGACCTGAGGTAATCCTTAAGCCATAATTCCACTAAAAATTTGAAAAGAAATCAAGAAACATGAAATAGTTTCAACTTTCTATGCAGCTTGGAATCAAGTAATACTACAGGAAGAAACAAAAGATTTACATGAGACTCTTTCAAAGCTTGAAATTTTAGTAAAGGAAGAGAAATTTTACATGGCGAAAAAATGGGAGGAGAAATTTTACATGTAATAATCTATACAGCAACAAAAACACCATTTCCACTTTCTGTATGTGGTCAAGTTCTTGAACAACCTAGTACCTGTCTGTGTGAAATTACTATAATCTATAGGAAAAAAGCTCATGATTGCTGATTATGAGGCTAATTAACAAGGAAAACACCTTCCCCAAAAATGTGTAAAAGACAAAACTTACAGATAAGATACATGTTCTTCTTCAAAACTTGAAGCTTCTGATCAGCTGACAAATCGAAGTTGAAGAAGTAGGAGCTCCCTTCAGTCCAAAATCAAAGCAAGAACACATCTCACTCACTGTTTTGGGCTGCAAGGAACTCCCATTTCTGCAACTTCCATAATCCACACACTGATAATATGAGGAAGAAAGAGAACAAAATCAAGAGAAGTGCAAGTTAAGAGGGTAAACGAGACTCCTTTATATATATATATATATATATATATATATATATTTGAACACTACTTGCTTTGGTTTAATTAATGGAAAAGCAAATTTAGCTTCACTAGACCTCATGCATCTACCCAAAAAAAAAAAAAAAAGTTAAAACTATTCCTTACTGTGAGTCTGTGATTAGTGAGATTAACAAAGTGGTTCCTTTTTGACAATCTATGCCTTACTTTACTTGTCCCTCAAGAGAGATGTAATAGCCATAAAGGGGAGTCCCTAGGGAGGATATATATACAGGCAAAACTGGAAAATGGTTCATGACTCACAACTACTAAAGTAGAACATAAATGCTGTGAAAGCAACATTTGATGGAATTTGGTAGAAGATACAAAGAGCAACTGATATTTTACCAAGAGGGTATGAGCTAACAAGAATTAACAAGACTCTTAGAAAGGAATATAAATTACAAAACGCATAGGTTTTGCTATGAGTAGCAATTTTTGTTTTTCCTGTTTTCTTCTTCTGTTTGTGGTAGCAAGTAGTGGTTATGGCTTTGCCAATTATTAATTCCTGTGATGGGCGTGGTCCCTTCAAAGGGATTTTTTTGTATATAATATTCTTCATAGTGTGAAGCTTTGTAGGATTCTGAAAATCTCTCTGATTTGATCAAAGTTAATGCTCAACTTTTGTTTCCCATCAGGGGAATAGGGATGGGATTGAATTCCTAACTATGATTCCTTTTCCAAACCAACTGATAGGGAAATGCATGTATCTGTCAAAGGGAATTCAATGTTCCCAGAAGAGCAGGTAAGTGTTATTCTGATACAAATAAATTATAAAACAAAAAAAAAACAAAATCATGTTTATTATTTGAAAATTGATATATATATATGTATGTATGTATGTATGTATGTATAGGGGGTCCTAAATAATGTGAGAGGTTTCATTTTTTAAATGTGAGTGCTAGCTTAGCTTAATGGCTTGGATTTCCATTTGGTTTGGGTAATTGCAGATTCACTGAGTTTGATTCGCATGGTGCACTGTCTTTTATGAGTTAGTGAGTGGATTTATTATTAGGAGAGGGAAATTAGCTCTTTTGAAAGAGGAGGGCTTTTCGTTTGTATTCAATGACTACAAAATTCCGTCACTGGAGAATTTGATTCTGTCTATCTTCAAATAGCTTTTTGCTTTTGAATCTCTTTCTCTTGTGACTAGCCTCCTAAGATAAAACTCTATATGACTATATTGCCAATACTTGACCAAGGATGTGGATTTCTTTTCTTTCTTTTTTTTCATATATGAATATCCTAGCCAGATTCAAGGATTGTTGGGGCTTAATTGATGGATCTAAATCCACTATTGTTTTCCTTTTTCTTCTTAGAATCTCATATTTATCTTTAGAAGAAAAATAAATGGTTCATATTTAATGCTTTCTAAAATTATAATATAAGGGTTTAATGTTTCTGCCTCTGAGGTAGAAACATTAAACCCTTAATATAAATATAATAAATAAATTTAAGATGTTAAATTTTGATGTATTAAATCTAAATCATCCATTTTTTTTTATCCAAGTATATAATGAATGAGATTATGACAATAAAAGGAGATAGGGAGACGGAAAGGATTTCTTATAATTGGAAACAATTCTCTCAAAGATATTTTTAACATTAACACTAACTTGAATTCAAAATCTCTATTATAGTGGCCGAAGCTTCATCTATTAAGACATTTGCAGTGTGAAGATATGGTTTTCTTTTAGGGTTAAGTACCAATTTTTCTCTGGAAGTACGCATTTAGGAGCAATTTTGCCTCGAAAGTTTTCGGCGTAGCAATGTTGCCCCAGAAATATCAAAACGTAGCAATGTTGCCCTTCCGTTAAAAACCCTAACAATCAACTAACGGTCAACGTTAGGGTTTTTAACAGAGGGGTAACATTGCTCCTGAGAGCGTACTTCCGGGGCAACATTGCTACGCTAAAAACTTCCAGGGCAAAATTGCTCCTGGGCGCGTACTTCCAAGACAAAATTGGTACTTAACCCTCTTTTTATATAATTATTTTGAACATCATTTTGCGAGTCAACAGCTAGTTGTCACAACGACAATGTCATCTGTCATGCTTATTAGATGAAATGCTGGGTTCAAGTCTGGTTTGACATGTTATTGTTTGTGTGTTTATTTGATTAGTATGTTAGAGGGGTTAGATCTCTCAGAAGTATAAAAGAACAAATGAAGAAGAAAATGGTGTACAATGTCTTTGAGACGTGGATAATATTTTCTTTTAGACTTAATTCACCCTACCAATATCTATCTTATAGGGTGCAAATTGAATTGATAGGTAAATTTCTTGTATGATACAATGAAAACCTTTGATAATGGATTTCATTCTCACCACTCAAGCTTAGACAATAATGCTTTTTACAAAATGATAATTTCACTGTATCTTCGTATGCACTCATAAACAACGACAATGAATTTGATATATTATTTTTATGTGATGATATGACCGAATGAATTGCTAGGTATTTATAAGTTATGAAGTGATGTCTCTTAGAGCATATGTTGATTTATGAATAAATATATGAAGATATATATTTTTATATTACGTAGAGTTTTTTTTGTAAATACAAAATGACATTTCACCAAGTGATGGCTATCATATGTTGAAGGTGGAATATCATCTAGCGAAGGGTGAATAGGTGATTTAAAATTTTTTACTTAAACACTCAAATGACAGAAATAAATAAAGAGATAGTGGACACCCAAGATTATATTGGTTCGGTCTAATTCCACGATCTACGTCCAGTCTCCAAGTACCTTGAGATTTTTTACTATCTCAGATAACTTGGTACAATTACACACTTATACTTGGATGATCCTCTCACAGGACTCACTCTCCCTTACAAGCTGTAAATGTACACCCCACTTAAGGTTCCACAACCTTAAGATTTGACAGTAAATTCACAAGTGATAAACTCTCTTGTAAAGTGGATAAGAAATAAGCACTGAAGTACAATGAAAAATATCCGAAGATATCATCTTAATGAAACAATAGAATGTAATTGAGTATTTAATTGTTCAGCGTTTTGGGTAGGTGATACGATTCAATGCTTCGGTATTTATAGATTATGGCGTTTGTTACTATTGAAGCTTGAAATAAATTCGTTGTGACTGTCTAGTAGACCGTTGAGGATGAAACACGAAAGGTCTTTGTATTAGCTGTCATAAATGTTCTCTTACTTCTTTTGATCCAGCTATTTATGACCGTTGGAGACCGGCAAAGAGGATAAAATGTTCGTTTCCAAGATGTCTTTTGAATGATCAGAGAATGTGTCTGCTAGTTTAGGTAGGAGCATTAAATGCGTGACACGTCGGATTGCTTTATTTGAAATCAGAGTTTAATCGATATGGTAAGCTTCTAAAACTCAAAATTAATTGGTTAAATGCATCAAGAAGAAATAAAAACCAATAAATGGATAATCACAAATCATGATCGAAGAATCACAAATGTTAAGATTGAGATTTGAAAAAGCAGAGCATATTGACTCGAGTCAAGACAACATTGGCTCCAGTCAGTCCTTCGTTTAAGAGACACTGACAGACTTACATGACACAGACTCGAGTCAAGAAATTTTATGGCTCGTGTTTTGGCTTAGACTTGAGTCATCAGAAACCGTGGCTCGAGTTAAAGAAAATTAATCATTCAATTGCATAGAAAACATTTGACTCGAGGTTGAAATTCATGGCTCAAGTTAGCCTCTAAACTCGAGGCAACTTTTTCGACTCAAGTCGATTGCAAGCAAAATCAATTAAGAAATCGATATTAGGACTTTAGCTTGAGTCATTAAGTGATGGCTCGAGTCAATGATCATTTTTAAATTCAACAATCAAAACTTTGACTTGAGTCAATTCACATAGGCTTGAGTCAGGGATATCAAACGGTTTTTAAATCTTTAATTTTAGGATGAGTTGACTCGAGTCATAGAATATGAAGGCTTGAGTTTCGTCCCAAACTCGAGTCAGGTATTTAGTGGCTCGAGTCATTGAGAATTTTGAGTTAAGTATAGAGGCCGATTGACTTGAGTCTATGTTTTTGACTTTTAGCCTAGGTGATACTTTCCTTATTGTTTTCAACAGTTAATCATCATCAAAACACATATGAAGAACTAACATATGTATCAATGTATCATTAGGAACCACATAGATATAACTTTAGTAACTTTTATAACTTCTTATACAATTTTTTATATAAATCCCTTAATTTACAAGAATATGATTTTGCAAAAACGCATCTCTTCATTTTAAAATATTTCAATATAGTATTAAATAAATAAAAAGAACATTGGAAACAAATTTTAAAGTAATTCAATGTGTGCATGGCTGTGTACATCTACATTAAGAGTTAACACTACATTTTGTTAAAAGAAACATTCATTTTCTTTTAATTTTTTTAAATTAACATTAATGTTTCACATTTTAATTCATTTTTATAAAGAGGAAGAAATCCAAAGCTAAGACGTATTAGTTTTTTATACTTGTCCATTTTTCATATTTGGATTTCCTCATCACGGATGATTGATTCCGTAAATTTGTGGAATCTGGAAATAATGGAATAAAATTAAATAGACAAGTAATAACTAATTTTCTTGTTCGAATTAGGCCATTAATTATATGCCACCTTTCTTTGCCGGTCTCTTCCTTTTAGGATTTTTTTGGGGTAAAATCTTCCTTTTTGGATCTGAGGATTCTGAATTGCTCAAATATGAAAAAATGGCTCTAAATTTATATGTTTTAATTAAAATTTTAAAGCATCTTTTCAGTCTTTTAATGCTAAGACCCTGAACTTTACTAAGAGAAAAACTAGCTCAGTAAATCTAACTTTTAGCACGTTTTGTCAACATTTAGTTATAGAAATATTTAAATTTGTTGAGTTAGTATTTTTCTGTCAGTGACAAAATTAATATTAAGGGACTGAAAATGTATTTTATAAATTTAAGAGATTAAATTAAAATTTGATATAAACTTAAAGAACCAAATATGTATTTTAGCCAAAGAAAATCAAGATGTCTACAAAGGAAATTCTCGAGAATTAGACATGAAAAATGAACATTAAAAATTACTCATACATTTATAATAGTATATTATACAATAGTATATTATACAATGGGTCTGCTTTAGTTGGCGGTAAGAACGGTAACTTATTTTTTATCTGACTTTTACAGAAGTCATATAGAAAAAAAGTTAGGTTGTAGATATAATTTATGTTTGGATTGACAGTGATAAAAGTGGTTTTTTTATAAACAAAGACGTATTTGGATTATTATTTGAAAAATCAGCTAAGATAAAAAATGACATAAATCTTATTGAATACTACATATATTAATATTAATTATATATATTATAGTAATTGAAGATAAAAATTTAAATTTAAATTAAAAAATTAAATTTTATTAAAAACTTAATAAATAATAAAAGTCCTTAATTAATAAAAGAAAGATATTTTTAAGGGGGGAAAAAATTGTCCCCTCTCTCCCTCCCTCACACCCTCTCTCTTATTTTCTCTCTCCCATGTAATACAAGAGAAAAAAAAAAGGTCAAAAGGTCAAAAGCTCCATTTCTTAGCTTATGAAAAAAAGCTATTTTTTGAGTATAAATCCAATAAAAAATAAGCCAACCTAAACACTTTGACTTTTTTTCTTCATCGAACTCTTTTCTCATTGAGGTTTTTTTTTTTCTTTCTAAAAAGCACATCCCAGAAATTGAATCCAAACAGGCACAATGTCCCGTTCACCACGGTCGGTGGCTCAACTAGAATAAAACTATAAAGCATGAGCGAAGTGACCACCTATGAGGCTAATGAAAGGGACAATAAGACACAGATTAAACGAACATAAAACATCACATACACAGGATTACAATAAGATATTGACAAACATTTTGCATTACGAGATCTTACATAAGACAGTTCAAAACTGAATTTCAAAGGGAAGAAAAAAGAAAAGAAAAGAACATCACCTACGTTTTCTAGACTGAGAATACAAACGTTGGGTAGTAAAAACAGGGAAACAAAAGAATCCACAGGTTGGTAGCTTAGGAGAAGGAGGATCCTTGGACGGTGATGCAACCTTGACCTTCCGGAATATGGTTGCTCCGGTCGATTGGCTCCGGCCGACCGCCAAATCTGCGGTGGCTCCCGGTCCTATACTTTTGGACTGCCGTAGACTTTGGGTTTGCACTTCAACATCACCTCCTTGGTAAGCATTTTTTTTATTAGGGTCTCTAAACTCAGACACATGCTTCTTATTCCATACCAATCCTGAAGAGCCTGTCCTTCTGTAGGATGTCACAGATTTCTTCAGCTCAGCCATTTTGGGTTTGTTTAAAACCTTGAATAATGAGAGATTTGAGAAAATGATTTCACATAAATCATTATTTATAAAGGGAAAAAAGGGGGTAATTAATAGGGGAATTTATTATGGGATTTGGTGTAAAAACTTCAGATTCTTTGGAAGTGAAGAATAATGAAAACTCACTAAATGAGAAGCTTTAGGACGTGATGAGATTCATTGTCACATTATTTAATAGTTTTGTTTTTTATGGGTTGGTTCCTTGTATGAATTTTAATGCCCAAATATATACATGAACCAACCATGTATCTGAATCAGTGGAGATTTCAACCCTCCAAATTTGAATTAAATGGTCTATACTTGAAGTTTTTAGTTTATAATTCTTAAATAATATTTTTTTTATCAGAAAGATTACCTTAGAATTTGTATATATAAAAATTTAAAAATATTGAAATATAAAGATTAATAAATAAAATTTAAACCATTTTTTAAACTTGTAAGATGAAAAAAAATGACTTGCTACTTTCTTAAATAAGATCAGAGTGAGAACATTGTAAAGGGATCAAACTTAGGGGATTACTTAATAGGTAATACTTCCTCCGATCCTATATATAAGAAAATTTAAGGAGCTCTTTCTCTATCCTAAACATAAGAGACTACCAAAATTAAGATACTAATATTACTCTTTTGAACACGTCCCTGGCCAAATTCCACATACTCTGAGGTCTGAGCAATAAAAGAAACTATCAAAACCCTATATGGGATAAATATTTACCAAAATACTATAGTTGAAATTGTTCAAAGCATGAATGAGTTTACAATTGTGAAGAACTCGTTCTCAGTGAGAACGATTTCATTTCATTATCGATTCATCATTTGTTATATCACTGACATCTCCTCCTCTTACTTCTCTCTCTCTCACTTTATTATCATCGAAAATGAGTTATTCACAGTTTTAAATTCATTGTTACCTTGAACGATTTCTAAATACAGTATTTTGATAAATAATTTTCAACACGTAGTTTCTTTTACTATTTATAGTATGTGGGTGAATTTGCTCATTCTAGGGTGTAATATTCTCCTTCTTGTCCATTTAAGTCGGGCAATTATTTGGCATGTTTTTTTGTTGATCTTGCATTACCCAAAAATGACAATTCGTTTATTTCGTAAAATATAAAATTAAAAATAAAGAAGTACTCCCTCCAGTTTTAACTATAAGACATGGTTAACTTTTTTGGAGAAAATAAAGAAGCTATGCTTTTATTTTTATTTTTTCTTCAAACTAATTAATTTAACTAATAAAATAATATATAATCTAAGAATATACAACATATGAAATGATTAAGTAACTTATTCAGCTTCCTTAATCCTTCTAAAAAAAGTCAACTGTGTCTTATAATTAGAACCGAAGGCAGTAATTTTATAAAGTAGAATTGCCTTGTCTTATTATACTCAAGTTACTTTTACCTTAATAGGAAAAAGATCTCGAGTGATATTATCAATCCAACGTGGAAAGGCAATAAAAAAAGGAAATGCTCCTGGGATCTAGCACGCACACTTCACTTTATTTCACTGAGTATGGTAGCCTTTCGAATTTCAAAAAGATGAAGTTGATAAATAAGTTCAAGTCAGTTAACTTGAGCCAATTGTTGTCAATTTGAAAGCCAAATAAAGGAGCTCATATCATTTGACCCTCGCCTAATATAACTACTGGCCATGGCCAATAAATAGGATCTTATGTGTGGGAAACTCTTAACTGAAGCCAATTGTAAATTTATGATTCTGAAATATTTCCCATAAGTTGCCTTATTTCTGTCTAAATGGGCTGCAGGCTGCAGTGTACCTGGCTCTCTAGTTATCTGTGTTTTTATGGTTTAGTATTCCATGAAAAATATTACTGAACTATTTACGATTGAATTATTCAATAAAGAAAATTAAAAAAAAAGCAATAAAAAGGTATAGTTTTATGTTTTTATTAGAAAATTTGGAATAGACATTAAAAAAAAATCTTAATTTTCTAAAAGATCTTTCGGGAGGGGGGGGGGGGGGTTTATCCCCAACTGGGAGTACCCTTTATGGACGGCCACAGGCTCAGGCCATGAACTACAAAATTTTCAGAATTCAAAAGGTCACTCCATGACAATCGTTACTTCTCTATCATGCAACTCCGTGTTTGAATTCATCCGCAGCCATGTGTTTTTTCCTGAGGAAATCACTTTATTCAACAAATTCTGTACCAATAGGTGCTCAGATCAGAGATGCTACAATTTCGTATTTCTCAAAATTTATAAACCATTTGCTCAGTGTATCCAAGCTCTTTAAGTACGCCAGAAACCTGCAGATAATATCCATAAAGAGCACCAACTTAGATTCGGACAGCTAGGTCGTGCAAACAACTAACTAAAACGTAATAGTTTTATACCTCTCCTTGTGTCCAGTCTTTAGCCTTGTCACCAGATACATGTTGCATCATACCTGGGGGTCCACACATCTGCACATGCAAGAATAGATCACATTAGTCAAAAATCTTTGAAACAACAACAATTTTAATAATTAGTTTTCCAATAACAACAATAACTCAATTGGCTTAGAAGGGGCTCATGATAGGTCAAACAGAAGTTCCAAGCATTTCATAACAGGGATACTTAAATATGCTCTCAACAATAAATATAAAACCTTGGAGCTTGTTTCGATGCATGGAGACTGACATCAAAACAAGTGCTAAATCTTACTTAGAATCTTTTATAGATACGTTTAAAAAAGAAAAACTTACAAGGATAAGAGCATCATCGCTAGGAGCAGGTAAGCCTTTCTCGGCCATGTCCTTTGATATGTAACCAACACCACCTCTCCAATTCTTCGTTGGATTGTCTACAGTGTAGAATACCTGTAAATTTTATCAACAATATTACATTAATTCATTGATTTTATGAGATTTGACTTTGGAGCATAAATAGTTACTAGTTAATAAATAACATTACCTTGAAGTTTGGGTGGCTAGCTGCTAAAACATCAAGCTTTTGTTTGAGTAGGATGTCATCTGGAGAGATATTACCATACAGCAATGATATCTGTAAAGGTACAAGGCAACCATAAGCTATGATTTTCTCATGTAACAAGGAAAAGAAATGCTGGCAGAAACAGAAAAACAAAAGAAAATGACTTTGAATGAAGAAATTGACCCCAAAGGAATATTGGAACATGAGTCAAATTTCCTAAAACAGTTTCAATAAATTAAAACTAAAATCTTGGTTACTAAAGACTGGGAACGTCTCTTAAATTTGTTTACAGGGAAGCCATAGAATGTGCTTATATGTTGGCTACAATATCTCATAATTTGCGTATTAATTTATGGTCCTTTGACCAATCAATACCTTGTTGATGATGATAAGATGGGCAGATACACCCTAAGAACCATACTTAATTTGATGTACTAATATCGCTTTATAATTAAAAAGAAATATATTTAGTTCACAATCTAATTTTAGAAAATATTTGGGAAAAGAAGGCTGTATAGCATATTGAAAGATGGAGAACGTGTGAATAAAGAGACCCATAACCCACCTGAGTTTTGTCGTCAGGATTCTTCAATATAGCTTCAATTACCTGAAGCATTGGGGTAATTCCTGTGCCTCCAGCAATCTGAGAGGCGCAATAAAAAGCAGATTAATAAAGACAAAGTATGCATAGCTTAAGACTGGGTCAAATGAGTCATTGTTACAGGTTATGTATGATTAAAATTCTATAATCAAATGCTATTGACAAGAGAATAAGTAAATAGAAAAAAATAAAGTACATTTAGGGGAATAAGCGGAGGCCACAAAAATATACAAGAGAATTTGATTATTGGAACAATAGCAAATATTTAATGATGCATGTTGCGCTGTTTAGAAAAATAAGTTCTACAAGCCATGGTGTTGCATCCAATGAACTTGTGCATGGTAAACACAGCACCACATGCCATCACCTGCCACTAACAACTACAAGTTGGAATCTCCACCAGGTTCACAAGCATGGTAAAAAAAATACACACTGCTGACTAATCTAAATCATGATAATCAATAGTTCAACACTGAATCACAGATTTCATCACTGCCAATGAATGCCATAAACAAGAGACTTACCATGCCAATATGCTTCTTCATGTTGGGAGTATATCGGAGCTTTTCAATGGGCCTGGAAAAAGCAATAACATTCTAATATAAAGTTAAGGCAAGAAAGGTATTCAGTCAATCCTTTAAGGCTATTGCAAATGATATACCCTTTCACTTCAACCACATCGCCTGGTTTTAAGCTATCAAAATGCTGACTCATTTTTCCTTCAGGGTATACCTGCAACAATTTGAAATATAAAGCACTCAAGCAGCTGTTTCAGTTGTCTCTATAAGAAATAAGAAGACGTGAACTGTAATTCCCCCAATCAGTGACATACCTTGATCAACAAATCAAAGTATCCTTTAGATTCTGGATCTGATATAGGAGTATACCTGGTGTATGAAACATAAATACCTTGTTAAAGCAACTCTATGAAAGGCCAATGACTATCAAAGAAATTAAAGTACCTAAAAAGGACATCCAAATTAAGAGCAATCTTTAGTACTTATTCTTCTCAGACTTCTACGTTCATCCTTTCCTTCAACCAAATTAGACTATTACTAATTATAATAAAAACCAAGTCGCTACAGTAACATAGACTGAAATCAATTTTAGATTATATTGAAGCAACTAATAATAACATGCAAATACACTCCAACTTACAAATGTATTACAAGATAAGAAATGAAAGAAAAGTAAAAATATGTCATGCAATGACTGTACATCATAATAGCACAGTTACTTTTACTTTTTAATTTGATGCTTCCTAATTTGCTGATAGTGCCAGAGTTAACAACCAGGAAAACTCTGCTCCTAGCTTTCTTACTTTCAGACGTTTATATTACCCCAAAGTCCACCAAAAAGAATATAAAGAAAATAGGGCCATTATACAACTAGCTCTCAATAACAGGAGGCTAAAACCTTTTCAGCCTTCAAGGTGATATGTTACACAGCTTATTCATTGCTGTCCTATTTTCTGGTGCTAGTATAAGGCAAATCCTTGTTAAAGTTCACAAAATGAATTTTATACTATACAATTCAAAGAGGGACAATGAAGTTATCACTCAGCGAAAAAAAAAAACACTTACGGACGAATGACATATTTTGGTTTTCCTTCAGCATCTTGTCCCATCGGAGCCCTGCAATTTCAGGGATGATTTGAGGGCACATCACAGTGAAACATAACTTCAAATTCTACAGTCTATTGTAAAACCATATGAATTATAAACAGTGTAATAAACCTTGTAAGAATGCAAGAGGCAATATCCAAACCCAGCTTCTTATTGGGGTCAAATGAAAACCTGAAATATAAAGGGGGAGAGAGTTATGCCAAAAGGAAAAGTAGGCAACAGTATAACACCAAGAGAGGCATTTACATACATGAACGTAATATAATTATGAAAAGCTAGATTTCAATTTACTATTTATAGTATAAAATTCATAAAAAACTGAACTTTGATTAATTGATAGCACTTTATACTTAAGCCATGGACCTTGCCACACATGATATGATAAACAAATTAGTTATCCTCATATGGTTCTACAGAATTACTGAGGAACAACTAAAATAACAAAAACATACAGAAGGTGTGTGATATGGTCCAATGCTTCGCATCAACAGCACATATAATGCCAAAAAGATGATACTCAAGATATATATTTTAGGCCATTTCCTAATTGCTTCTCTCATAGAAATACCGATATATACCCAACTTTCCCCAGAAAGAATGAACATTAACTTAAGCAGCATGTCAAAAAGGATATAGCATGGTGACTTTTTTTTTGACCTGAAATATAGCATGGTGACTACACTAAGTGTTCCAATAAGGAGTCACATACTCACATTTCACGTGGTTACATACTTTTAATTGAAAAATGAGTGACATGAGTCAACAAAGTCAGAGGAAAATGAAAAAACAAAAAACAGCAGCACACTGATAAATCAGATAATGAATGATACGTTTAACATCATAAATTACGCCGTTCAAAAAAGTATGCAAAACAAATTCATAATTTTTGTTTGTCCTATAAGGTATACCTGAATAGCTTGGAATTGTGACTAACCCTGGCAGTGTCTAGCAACTTAAATTCGATCCATTTATCAGGAACCAAAGCTGAAATGACAAGAAGAAATCCTCAATCTTCCTTGTGAAACACTTGAAATAAAACAACTCAACTACCATGTGCTATAAACCAACAACAGTTATAAAAAAGAGATATCTTTGTCACGATATTTGATCCGGAGACAAACAGTTCCCATAATGTTTCTTGAATATTGACTTTAGGGCCCTGACCTCGTTCATGAATCATTATGATAAGTAATGACAATAAATACAGATCGTAGTAAATTTGTACCCAAGATCGGCAGTCACAAATAATAATGTTCATGTAAGCAGGTGCTTTTATGACGCATGTTCATCTACAGAGGAATAGGATACTCACCAATATTTTGACCTTTCTCTTCTTTTATTTCATCCAAGTGAGCCTGCAAATGGACATTACTTGAATATTCTGATCAGGACAAGAACTGGTACAAGAATATACGATTCAAATAAAATACAGTAAACAAAGTGCGGTTATTTCAGACAAACTACAAAATTAAGATTGGAAAAAAAAAAACTTATGACGCAGTCACTCGAAAAATAATCAAATCATATATTAAGCATACATTATTCATGACTACCAGACAACATTGTTCCAACTAATTAAATTCATCTATGACCAGTACAATCTTAATCACATCTGACATTTTAACATTCAATACACGTAGCTTCTTTTTCCTTCATTTCCTTCTTGCCATATATCCCTTGGGCTTCGAGGACACTTATTTTCATCCATCGAATGATCGCCCCAATATGTACGAGTGCAACAAACAGTTTCAAATGTCATAAGCTCTTTTTCGAGCCACCAAGTTCAAATAAAATACAGTAAACAAAGTGCGGTTATTTCAGACAAACTACAAAATTAAGATTGGAAAAAAAAAACTTATGACGCAGTCACTCGAAAAATAATCGAATCATATATTAAGCATACATTATTCATGACTACCAGACAAAATTGTTCCAACTAATTAAATTCATCTATGACCAGTACAATCTTAATCACATCTGACATTTTAACATTCAATACACGTAGCTTCTTTTTCCTTCATTTCCTTCTTGCCATATATCCCTTGGGCTTCGAGGACACTTATTTTCATCCATCGAATGATCGCCCCGATATGTACGAGTGCAACAAACAGTTTCAAATGTCATAAGCTCTTTTTCGAGCCACCAAGTCGCCAACAATCCGAAAATACACCAAAAAAAAATAAAAATCAGCAAGCCTGCTTCGATCCATTTAAAACAACTCAAATCACGAGAATGACAATTTAAGTCGCATAATATAATTCACATTATACAGCAGCAACTGAGCTTGTAAGAAACTGCTGCAAATCGCTTTAGTGATCCAATGAGAAAAACAAAAGAGCAGGATATCATAAGAAATTACCAGGTCGGGTGAGGAAAAGTAGTACAAGTAAGAGAATCCACCGGTGATCGCTGCAATCGCACCAAAAGGAACGCGAAACTCACTATGACTGGATTTGGAATTACCACCCAGGGCATTTGTGAATGAAATCGGAGTAGCTCTTGCCAGCCTCCGGAAGAAAGTCGCCATTTCCAGTTAGCAGCTGAGGTAAGAAACGAATCCAAGTTATACAGTGGAATGAGGACTCTAGGCTCTAACTGAAGACTCCAGCTTCAGCCTTCAGCGGACAACGATGATCTAGGGAAGGTGAACAGAGAGGGCCTCCACTTTGTTCGGGGCGTTCGGCTAGATTTTGGGTAATGTTCGCGTTTTTTTTTTTTTTTTTGTTCGCGTTGGATCTATTCGAGAATGTGATAGATTTTTTTTTTTTTGATATGAAGAGAATGTTATAGATGATGGATCACAGGTTTGGTTGGCGCGATATTGGGCCATGTCAAAGTGTATGCCATTTCAACCGAAGAATTTTTTTTTTTTTACATATATAAAATTTAAGGTGGGTTAACCCACCAAAGCCCAGATACACCTTTGCAACCTATTACCCTGCATAGTATGAAAATGAACATGTCTTGATTTTCAGAATTAGCCCAATTGGTGTTATCTTAATAACTTGAAAACGAATATTTGGTTGGATTTTACCAAAAAAAAAAAGAATATTTGGTTGGATAAATAATAGGAAAAATTGGGAAAAGTCCCCCATTATAAATTTCCGAAGGACCTAATAAATTTTTATTTACAAAAAGTGCAAGTACTGTACAAATTTTGTACACATATAGTATAAATACTCTTATTTAGATCTTTCTCACCAATAAAATTTTCAAGAGATGAATTTTTCCTAAATGTTCCTAAATTATTTATGAGAGAGTAAGTCCATCATAAAATGACAATCTCTAGTTGATGTGTTTATTGCGTTGTTAGGGCTATATCACAAGGTCAATCCCCTATATTATCCTTTATAATTCTAAAAAAAATGAAGATCTCTAGTTATATATAATGTCAAAAGCGCCTAACACGAGGAACTTCTCAAGAGGTCACACATCCTAAAATTTCCCCTCCCAAACAGGTTTAGCAAAGGCACACCTCTCCCACCCATCCAGGTGATGCCCCCATCACCGACTAGGGATCCCCGAGCCATTCCATCCACGCATCACCGACTAGGGTTCCCTGTGCCATTCCATCCATGGGGAGGATGCAAGCGCCTCAGCATCATCACTGACTAGGAGTCCGCGTGCCATTCCATCCATGAGGAGGATGCAAGCGCCTCACCATGAAGAACTTCTCAGGAGGTCGCTCATCTTGAGATTTTCCTACCTAAGCATACTTAACCTTATGAGATGCTAACCATCATGCCAATTAGCAAAGGCACACTAAATATTATTTATGCCCCAGAAACCCTCCTTATCCTACCCAATGTGGTACTTGTTACAGTGAGACCGTGACATGTAGCTGAGAAGATAATAAAGTAGAGTGCAAAAATCAAACTAGATCTCTCCCTATTTGAGGGTTGCAAAATCTTGATAACAAATTGCAGAGAACATATAACAAACGAATTTCAGACAATTCCACAAATTTGAGACAGAAGAAGCAGTAGGTTGGTGTCAACGGCAAGGAGCTTCATAAGGTGTATCTTGGAAGGCCCAAGAGGAAATCAGACGATGGGCTATTGCATGGGGTCCTGGTACAAACATGGAAGCAAGTTCACCACTTTCTACGTTAAAATCTGCAGTTAAGCTGTGACTTTTTTCCACCCCCTTGCACATTTGTTCCACCTTTGATGCTGCAGTTCTTTGGGCTTTCTTGTACTCTGCCACTGTCAATGCTTTTCTCACAGCTTCTCTACTGTGCCACTGAGCATCTACCCATGCAATTTGCAGATCCAGATCCAGTAAACAAAAGAGGAGGAGGGGGGGGGGGGACAACAGTTGAAGAACCTAATAATGTACAAGATACCTTCTAACTCTTTCTTGTCCACATTTATGTCAAGGGATTTTGCATATGCAAAGAACCCAACCATCAGCTGGCAGGGCATGCCGCTTGGTCCAACTGGGAACAAAGCCAAGGGAGAATACATTATTAGTTAACAGAAATAGGGAGAAAGATATAATTAAAATTTTCCTGAGAAATATACAAACAAGATTATGCCCAGTCATCCACTGTAACAGATTATGTTAACCTGTGCTTAGCAGCTTGTAATTCTTAACATATGAGAAAAAAATTACTACTTCCACCGAATCCAATCTCAAGCATTTTCAAGAAATTATCCAACCAGCACAGGGTTCTCAGTGACAGAGAGAAGAAAGAGTATAAATTGGAATTACAAAAACATCAAAGTTTGGAGTTAAATTAACTGTAAGACATGCAACTTGAGTAATACCAGTCCTTGGCTGAGAACTGTGATATACAACCTCTCCCACTTCAACACCTGTCTCTTCCCATGTTTCTCTTCTCACAGCCTCCTCCAAACTTTCTCCAGGCTAAAATGCAAGAAGATATTTTTAACCTAACAGATTTTTTATGATTTTTTTTTTAAAAGGGATTAGAACTGAAACAACTAGGAAATTATCCATACATACAATGGATCTTCAAGCCAATGAAACCTGTTTTTAGGGGCATCACTTTTCCCTTCTTAGGATAAGGTTGAACTTTCAACAGTTCAAAACCTAACAAGTTTTTTTTTTTGCCTCTCTGCACCCGCAATGCTTACAAATTTAAAAAATGAAAAGAAATCCTAGATTTTCGGACGCTAAATAAACAGAGTTTCCTTAAACCCAGACAGGAGACTTTCATTTTTCATTTCTTGTTTTAATTATGGCCATTTACAATGCCATTTGCTATTGTTGCGCACACAATCTTGAATGCTTTTTCCTTCTATTTAGTCAGCTTAGATTTCTAAATGAGAATAAGTTATTGTTTAATGTTATAAGACTTTTTGAGTCCCAACCAAATGAATAATAGTCTGTAAGTTGATGAAGGTATCCACCTCTATGAAACCTGCTAAGCAGCTCCACATTCTTGGTACAAAACTTGATTTTCGACCCAAAAGGATGCAGTCATTCTCTTGGTCAATGACTAACATAATGACCACCTACATAAGATCACGTGACCAGTGAAATCAGCAAAACACTCACCTCTATTGATTAATCACCACTTAGAACAATAGCAAACCGGGTCAACACGAGGATATATCCTCTTTCTGCACGATTCGTTTGAACATTGCTTTCGCCTCCCAGCTTCAATGGTGACTGTTTTCTCTCCACAGTGTCCACAAAATTGCGATGTATTATGCCATTCCAGCAGTGCCCTGGCCTAGCCAAACCCAATAATGAGAGAGACGCCAATCACCGCATGGACAATGGACTGAAGTGTGATAAAATGACGACAAAGAAAGCTATATACTTGCATGACACCTATTTACATGTATAATAGTAACACCAAAGAATCAGAGAAATCCACAAAGCGTACAAGTTCTAATAGCGTTTGGGATAGTAAAACAAAAGAGGGCGAATATTAATGTGAACTGCTTCCTTAGCTTGTAAACTGTAATACTCAATTTCAATCAGCTTAGCTTATTTCAGAAATTACAATTCAGAAGTCAGTCCTACTTCATTTCAATCATTAAACACAAGGTAGTACTTTTGAAACAGCTGAAGACAAACTCAAATAATTTATACAAAAGGCTAATGGTGAAGTTAAACATGAAACGACAAAATATATATATATATTGAAGAGGGAGGGAAGAGCGTGACTTACATGACCAGCAATAGCCAATTTTCCCATCGCTTGCAAGTCCGACCAATCAGAAGCAACCATGAGTGATCTCAGCTCCACGAAGCACAAGTTCTTGCTTGCTAATTCAGCCAACAAGCCCAGCTCAGAAGAAACGCCAAATGCCCAGTAAATGACGTCGTCTTCTGAACACGAGCCCACGTACACCAACGAGTCTCCGCTCAATTGTCCACCACAAGTTTCCAAGAGCACCTTGAGATCACCCAAATTGAGCCAACCCAGATGCCAAATCTGCAGAGAATCTCCGGATTGAGCCGTCGAAGAAGAAGCTAACGGCCTTCCATTTCTGAAAGGCAAGACCTCGAAACGTGGTGTGGAAGAAGGTTGAGCGGACACTGAAAGTTGAAATTTCAGGGATTCAAGAGCTCCAGTGGGTGAAAAGTGGTCAATAGGTTTGGAGGATCTGCATAATGGTGTATTGTCAGTGTAGGCACGAGGGAGAAAGTTGATGGGCATGGTGGTAAGCGAAGCCTTGTGTGGCGGGAAGGCTCTGGATAGATTAAAGGTATGAAGTGAAGCGGGAATGATGGACGAGATAGTAGAGGATGAAGGAAAGGGAAGAAGATCTATCATCTTCTTGCATTGAGTAATTGAGGTCTGTATTGAAGGAAGAAGAATGGAAGGTAACGAGAAGAGCCGGTGGTCGCTGAAGAAAAATGTGACGAGGAAAGACTTCACAGTGACGATGCCAACTTAATTGCTGATAACGGTTTTGATTGAGAACCTTCGGATTGGAGCCAAAAAAATCTCTGTTGTCTTTTTTTAATGAAAAATAAATTACGAAAATTAGAACGAAACACTTGGAAGAAAAATTAATTATGGGGAAGGATTACAAAAATTATAATTATTTAAAATGATCAAATATGAAAATTAAAAATATTAAAATGATCCTGATAAAATCTTGGGAAAATCTCATATAAAGTTATTTAAAATAGTAAAATTGTAAATAAGATTGGTAAATTCAATAAATTCTTAATTGAATCACTAACCCAATCTAGGATTTCAAAATATGGGTAAAATGACTTTAATGTCATCTCCTCTCACATCTTAAACTTTTCTATGTAACTTATATTTTCCAATATACATTTTTTTCTGTTCTGCAGGGATAATCAATATTAATTTAAGGGGAAAAATACAAAGAAAAATTGTGCAAGACATTTGCATCATTGTGAAGCAAGGTATAAATCCAATTTGCCCCCGTCCTCCTTTAGGATCTTAATAGCCTTTTTTCTTATCTTCAACATCACATGTACAATTGCAGATCTCCCTTATAAACAATTATGATACCTGCCTCCAAAAAAAGAAATCTCATACAATACGCAATAAAACCAAATCTCTCAGATCAAGAAAATAATGAAGTGGGGGAAAAGAAGTTGAATGATGATGGCAATTGAAGGGAATGAAGTTGGATATATAAGTTTTTGACTTTAAAGCTGGCTCTACATGATGCTGTTTTCCCCCTCGAATTATTTTTTATGATCCTTGCATAACATGAACAATTTCTTTGATTTAACTAATCATATTTTATTTTATTATACATCAATGTCGGTATATGTTTAAAAAAAAAAATATAAGCTACATAGCAATAAAACACTTTTAAGAGGAAATGACATTAAAGTCATTTTACTCATATTTTGAAATCCTAAATTAGGTTAATGACTCAAATAAAAATTTGTTGAATTTATCAACCTGATTTAGAATTTTTCTATTTTAAATAACTTCATATGGAATTTTCCCAAAAATCTTTTACATTCCCTCTTATGTTATCTTTCACATTTTATTTTTAAAACTAATAAAAATTTTTAATTCTCATTAAATTAAACAATAGTTTTCTCAATTTTCATTTTTTAAAAGTTGAACAAATATCTATAGAAAAGAATTACACATTCTTCAATTTCGTAAGAATTATAATTTTTGTGAAAATCGATAAAACATTTAATTAAAATAGAATTAAACAATTTTAATAAAATCAGGGTATTTTAAAATTTATCATGTATGTTAAATTAAGAAATTTTTATGATTTATTTTTGTTTTAGAAGCAATTTATGTTAGTTAAAAAATTCATTTAATATTAATAAAATTAAAAATCTAAAAACTTACTATATCTTGAAAAATATGAAATGGATTTAGTTTTTATTTTTTTATAAAGAATTAATGGATACAACATTAATAATATCAATCGGCTAACTTCATGATATAAATTGTTGTTAATTTAATAATATATTGAAAAAAAGATACAATTGTATCTGAACGACATTTTAGTTTTGATTTTAGTTATTTTTAAAAATTTTGATTAGAGGAAATTTAGTGATTTTAATTTTATATTATAATGTTTAGTTCTTCGAAATAATTTTAATTTTTATGGTTCTTTATAAAAAATATTATTTTATTTAGATCCTTTATTTTAATATTCGCATTACATTACAATGTTCTTTCATATTTTTGATATTTTTAAAGAATAAAAATAAAACTTGGGACCTATTTGAGATAGCTTCAAAGGTTGATATATTTATCGTAAAAAAGTGGTTTTTGATAGAAGTTACTTTTTTTAGCTTCTGAAGAGAAATATTAAGGATAGATTATTCAAAAAGTAATGTACTATAAAACATACATCTATATGCATTCTCTTTATCCATTAGAATATCTTTAATTAAGTATTTTAGAGTATTTTAATTTTTTTTTATCAAATTTAAATTTTTATCTTCATTATCGCAATACACACATAGTACTAAATAAGATTTATATCATTTTCAGTCATCTTCGATCTTAAATGACTTTTCAAATGCTATTTTAAATAAAAGCCCATTTGAAAAAAAAAAAACATTTTTGCTACCGCTATCTCAAATATAAATCACATCTACAATGTGATTTTTTATCCTATTTTCAGTTTGCAAAAATCTATTTGAAAAAAAAAATGTCACTTATTTCACCGCTATCTCAAATAGGCACTTAGATGTGCAGAAGAAGAAACTAAGACTTAGATGAAAAAAAATGCAATGATGGTCCCAAGGCTAGGAAATTAGGCCGGGTCGTTTAGGCCTAAACCAATCAAGAGTTGTTCTTAAGATTTAAAGTTTCAATAAGGAGTCAGGCCTAGTTATGGGCTTAAAAGGATCGGCTTGTTTAGGCCCCCAATTATTTTAATTTTATTAAATGACTACGAGTTGATTTTTGCTTAAAAAATGATTTTTTAAAATTAGAAATGTTTTTCAAATCATATGGTGTTGCTATTTGAACATTTTAAAGGAAAAAACTGATTATATTCTTATTAAAAAGCTAAGAGAAACTTGATGATAACATTATAGTTAGTTAAAAATATCATAATTTTTTTAAAAAATATTATTCAATTTTTAAGAATCTTTTATTTGATTCTTAATATTTCCCCAAAGAAATTTTTAAATAAGAAATATTGAAAAAATCATTTTTTATTGATGTAAAGTAAACAAATAGAGTAATTTTTTAATTGAATTTAAAGAGGTCGGAATATTATGCAAACTATATCATAAAGTGAAACAAATAATATACATTGAAGAATGAGAAAGTAGATTTTTTATCTCATGAAGAATTTTTTGTAAGACAAATGACCATTTATTTTACCCATCAAGAAAAGACAAAACATTTAATATTTATAAAATATTTGTTTTAAATTAATAATTTTAGTGTTTTAATTTAATTTCTTTACAAAATATTTTTTGTTAAACGGGTTTGAAGCTTGTGAGCTGAGCTAGAGCCCAAGCCTGTGAGTAAACTAGGTGGGCTCCAAAATACCTGTCACCAAACTAAACTGGTCGAAATTGAGGGTCAAGGGTCAAACCAGAGTCAAACTAGAGCTAACCTAAGGGTAAATCGGTGAGAAAATGTATATTTCAAAGTTATTAATATGAAATTATAAAGAAAAATATTTTTTAAAGAAATCCTAAACCAACTAATATCCATATAGGACTAATTTACCGACTTGGTTTATTTATTTTTATAAGAAAGAAGGCTAACTGCCAACATTACATAAAGAAATTAAAACATATGGAAAATAAATCTCAAACATCCTGATCAATTTAGGTCCTCAAGTGAATAGGACATTTCTCTAGAATAGTAGACCTAAAAATTCCCTTTTTGACTAATGCATCAGCAATCCTATTAAGTTCTCTTGACAAAGAATCACCTGCTTATCTTTACTCTTCATCTCCTTAATCAGATCTAAAAGAAGACCTCTAGATTGGAAGTTGTCATCCAGAATTCTCCCAACCAGCTCCTAACCCAATTTAATAACCTTACGAAATAGGGACCTTTTAGGGAGTCAGCCCTCAACCCTAAACGGCCAGTCTATTTAGGTCCAGAACCATAAGGGTTTGCCTTGCCAAGCCAGATTGGCTAGTTTCTCATGACGCCTTTGGGTTCACTGTACACTCATTCAAGTGCCTTTTTTTTTTTATTCCTGCCACTATCATTATCAACATTTATAACCCATAAGAAATAACCGGGTACTACGGTAAAAAGATGTGTAACTTTCATGTTATTAAAAAAATGGTTAATTATGTCAGTAAAGTCTTATGTATAATGTCATATTTATAAGTTTAAATTATTTAATTCTCTTACAAAAAAAAAAATTGTTAATTTAATAAATATGAATTGAATTAATAGATTTTTCTAATTTTGCCCTCATTTTTAAATGAGTATTTCACCTCTTTCTTTTCTTTACCTAAAATTTATTACAACTAGTCAAAACCTGCACAAATGTGTGTATTTTTAGTGTTTTGAGCCCATCATTTTAATGTGTCAGCCAGGAGACCTTTAGTATTATACGTTTATATAATTAAGATTAGTTCAAATTAATAAGGGTAAAATTATAACACTCTTATTTATTACTTTGAAAGTGAATTTATGATAATGGCCAAATTTTTTTCTTCTAAATTGGATTTATACATAGGATAAGAGTAGTACTAAATTTTTGAATTATAGTATGTATGATATAAATTGTAGAAAACTTTACAGTTTATAATGATGGTTATTGAAGGTCAAGCCGTTAAGGACTTAAGGTGCTCTTTCTTTGTTAGCAGAGGTGTTCTCTGTTTTTTTTTTTAACGTAAAGTGGCAGGTTAAAACTTGAATTTACTTCCACATGTTGATGCCTCGTTATGCATATAGAGTTGGGAGGAAGAGATACTTTCATTATTTTATATAAATATTCTTTTAAAAAATACTTGCATTTTAAGGAATTTTAACATTAATTTTTCCCACCCTGGATCTTAATTGCATCTTTGCATTTCAAGCAGTAATATGCGTCAATACAGAAGAATTTGTTTGAAAAGAATGCTAGTAGACAAAAGGAAAAAAACGTAGATACTTTTATACCATTTGAATGATCACATATTCATGTATAAAATAAAAATGGAAAATAAATTGATTTGTTCATAATCCCTAGCCTCTGCCCACAAAACTTGGAGAATTATCTCACTCCCATTAGGATCCAATTGACCATCTGAACAAAACAAAAAACTTCTGTAACCACTGAGAGAGAAGAAAAACAAATAAACCTATGAAGTGATCACCAAGCATGAGTGATCACATATTATCAAAATTTCATGGAAAGCAAAGCTTTCCCAGATTCAAACTATCCAACTATCTACCTTGGCAATGGAAGGTCATCAAGCCAATCACCATAAATTCGATTGACCTTCTTGTTTATTTTCCACTTCAGCAAATTCTTCTTTTTTTGTTCATCTTCCTGTGAATCAACTATACTTACAGCGTTGATAGGAGATACATCATTCACAGGAATTGATGCAGCTACTATAGTTTCTGCTTCACTGCGTCCACCAGCCACTTGTAACTCTGATTTGAGACAATGAAATATCACAAGTCAATTAGATAGCAAAACAAAATGGCTCAAATGAGATTGGAAAGTATTAAAGAGTGATAATTATAGATGATGTCCTAATCATATAATAAAATTGAAAGCACAAAAAGTTAGAAAATCTATCAGAGTATTATTGCATCTATTCTATGAGAAAATACCAAAGGTCAATCAAAATTCCAACATCATATGCAACGGAAGCAGGCTGGGGAGAGGTAAGATTTGCTGCATGCTACAAAAATTGCTGCAAATATCATAAAAGACAAGGGAATGCGCATTCAGAAATATAATTATCTTGCTTTGGCTTTCCATTTGGAAAAGGAAAGCAACAGAATTGACACTGCACTCACATAACATGGGTTGATATATATGAGCTTCAATGCATTTACTAAAAAGTCAGCCTAGGATAGACCCAAACACAAACACAATACGTTCCACTGTCATTTAAAATGTACAGCTAATTATTTAAAGAACATGTCAAAGGTTCATACATGGTTGACAATGACGTTTGAAGATTCATATCTAATTTAAAATATGCCATTAATTCTTTTGAGTGTCACTGAAAATTTAAAAGGACAAAATCCATCATTTTGAAGATTAAGATATAAATGTCTTCACTCCAAAAAAGAAAAAAGTTAAGGTATAGGATCACAAATATGAATACAGAATGCCAAGTGTAATTCAAAATATCACAAATAGTCTAAGCCAAAGATTCCTTTCAAAAGCTTAGGATGTCAATGCCTTTGCTCAAAAGGAAACTATATCTGGACATAAACACGAACACAGATGTTTTTATTTAAAAAAAAAAAGTTACAATGTCAGTACCCATAATAATGACCAGCAATGCTAGGACATAATCGAACAAACAGGAAATTGGAATTGTATGTGTAAATTTAAAGTGCCTCTGCATCATAGCTAAAGCACAAACCTGCTTGTCCATGGGCAAAATGACATTTATCACCGAAAGGGCACTGTCCTGTTATCTCCCACTTGCTACATAACTTAGTCTTCCAGAAAGGAGCCTTTCCGTTTGTCCTAAAACCATCACACCCATTGTTGACATTCTTATTATTGTCTGAATTATTAGGGCCATTCAAGTGCGAATTTGGAGATCCATTAGCCACAAGGCTTATAGCTGAGCTCTCTCTGCACCTCCCTGCATCATCCCTGAACTTGGACGGGTCTTCATGAAGAAAATTGCACCTTTCACCATAAGGGCATTCCTCACCATTGTAATACTTCTTGCAAAGCTTCATCTTATGTATGATTTTCTGGTCATCGTCCCAATTTCCAGATGACCTTTCTTCATCGCGTAAACCTACAAGCTCCGGCCAATTTGCAGGTGGCTGCCTCATGTCCTCATTGCCATGAGCAAAATTGCAACTCTCGCCGTTCCTACAGGTACCCATTCTGAATTTCGCACACAATCGAGTCTTATAAAAAATGTGGCTCGTTCCTCCTCTGTTTGTTGGAGTATTTTGTGGATTCTGCATCCTGGAATTCATGGGCGGCGCCGGCGCCGGCGGGAATGGCGAGGGGTCGAAGTGATTGCTTTCGGATGTTCTGGGCCTCTTGAGTGGAGGAAGCTGATCAAATGTTGAATGTGAATCGAATAGTTCATTGTTAATTGGGAATTGTGGCCATCTTCCATTGGAATCGTCATCCGCCGTAAACGGTATCGGCGGTAGCATAAAGCCAGAGTGATGATCAGGAAAACTCATAGCAAAATTCTCAGAGGTGAAATTGATCCGATCAAATAAATGATGACAAAATGTACCGGAATTCACATAACCTAGAAGAGCCTGTAATGCTGAGTGAACTCAATAACTATAACAGCTTCAAGAAATTGCTATGTGTTTTGAAGGAATGAATGATCAAAAGGACTGCTTAATCACTGACTAAATACGAGCTAACGCCTAATTCTTAGGGATTTAAATCAAAGAATATCAAGATTGACAGAAAAACTAAGATTATGTACGGAACAAACGGGATATTGAACCAAGGAAGTGGCCGGGAAATTTGGAATTTTCCAGGCTTTAATCACCAATTTAGAAGTCCAAAGACTCAAAAACTGTATTCCCTCGGAGCAAATAAAAAGAATGTTTGGAGGCAAGAACAAGGTTTAAGACTTTGTTTTATAGCAAAAAAGAAAGTCAAAACCCTAGCCGCCTATAGCAAAACCTAGATGCAAAAGAAACAATGAACTCCTGATGAGTCGCACATAAAGCCGCTAGGATTCCTTAATCTGGAACCTAGAAGTTTTGATTATGCAAATTCAAATTGTAAATATTAAAGTTTGGTTTGTAAATAAAAATGAAAAAATAATTAATTTTATTATTCGGATTTGATTATAATTTTGAAATTTTCTCAAGAATAGATGGATTATCGATATCGATAATCTATTACTAATAAATTCAAATATAGAATCCATAGTAAATTGTATCATTTAAATTGCATAAATCTCATACAACCTTGCAAAAAAAATAAAATAAAAAAAACAATTTAATAAAAATAATATCAATATAAAAAATACTAACGTGAAAAATATATCAAAACGCAAAGAATTGCTTACCTCTATCGGCCTTATTAATTTGTGAATAACATTTGATTGTTTAATTTACTTTGACAACCTAGCGAATTAACCTTTCGAGTTTATTATTTTTAGGGTGAAAGAACAATTTTAATGATAAAGTTTTATGTTAAAGATATATGATATCATTAAGTTCTTATATGCGTTAAAATACGTATAAGCATTATAAATTAGGATAATTTTACCAAAACTGTTAACTTTAGGTCTTGTTTGGTACATGAAACATATGAGGAAAGAAAGGAAAAGAAGGGGGGTGAAAGGAAATGAAGGGTAGATTAGGAGAAAACTTAAAAAGATGAGTTGTTTGACAAATATGGAAATGAAACATAAATTGAGAGAAAATAAAATGTTTGGTAAAAAGAAAAAGCAGTTGGCAAGTGAGAAAAAGAGGTAAAATACCTATAATACCCTAAAAAAGAAAAGAACTTGGACCTTCCCTTGCTCACTCTCATCTCCACCTTTACTTCTGTCAACGATCGTTGGCACCTTCTCCTTCATCCACCATCGTCGGCGACCACCCTCTTGCATCATACTACCAACACCATCGAGTAGATCGGCTAAGAGAGTGAGAGCTTGGACCTTGGAATAGATTAGAGATCAAACTAGGAGAGGAGGGTTGACGACTCTAATACTACCACCATCTTCCTCCACACCACCACTGTCGGCTAATCTCATCGCTGTTGAATCCAAACAACTCAACTCATACAAGGGGCTTTTTCGTTTCATAAATTGTTTGTCTAGGAAGATTTTTCAATGCCCAAACTTTTGATGAGAAGTCACTTTCTCATCTTTAAAGGAACTCAACGCCTAGCAGGAACTCCAGTTGAGGGAGGATTTCAGCTCCAAATGTGTTTTTGGCCAAGGAACACTATCATATTCTCTTTCCCTCCTATGCTTTCCCTATACTAAACAGATCATTAGGGTGTATTTGATTTGAGGGGAGGGGATGAGAATGGATGGGAGAGGAGGTTATGTTACTTTGTTTGGTTCGTTAGAGGAAAGGGGAAGAGAAAAAAAAATCCTTTGTTTAGTTTAAGATAGAAAAAGGAGAGTGATTTAAAATTTTGGCTACCATCCTCTCCAAAATTTTAAACTAAATGAGGCTAGGGAACCATTTTCCATTCCTACCTTAAACCAAAAACACGCTTAGGGTATGTGGGTCCCTTGATCCATATGAAAGATGCGATGTAGTCCATCCTCCATCGAAGACACTTGAACCTTTGAACTTGATTCCTTTCTGGCCCATTTGGTATGATGGAATTGAGGGGCATGGAAATGGAATTGAAATTGATTTCCATGAAAATGTATATTTGGTGCGATGAAATTGGAAAAAAATCCATTTCCATTTTCACCAAAATTGCCGGAATTGAATTTCATGTGCTAACCCATGGATTTGTAAACAATTTTATAGAATTCTATTTTTACCCTTCTCATTTTTTACCTTCATCTAGAAAACTCAATCTCCATAAACACAAATCACCAGTGACTAAAACCCACTGCCAAGCACGAGCACAAACCACCGCCATTGCCAGCAAAAACTACACGACACAACAGCCTCTTCATCTTCATCAATGTTCTTTGACGAGCACATCTATCATAATTTGGATTTGGGTTCATAATAGTTTAAGTAAAAGAAAATACTCCTTATACGCTAAATATATAACAGAGTTAACTTTTTTTTAGAAGTTAAATAAGTTACTTAATCATATTAATTTGGTAGTCAAACTAATTTATTTGGAGGAAAAAAATAAAAATAACAAATATTCTAAATTAATTTAATTAGTTTCCTTAATCTCTAAAAAAAATTAACTTTGTCAAAAAAACACAATTTGAAATCCGATCGACGGCGGATTTGGAGACCAGCGCAAACTTGCAAATCGGCGGTGGTGGCAGAACAATGCTTCAAATGGTTCAATCTTCAATTGACAACGGGCCATTGTCGTGCTAGATCTCCAATCTCCTCTCCCTCTGTTTCATCATCTTTCTCCACATCCACGAACTACTCATTCATTCGATCTTCCTTTGATTCTTCCATTACTTGCACAACATCTTCCTTCTTGAGTTCATGGCTAAATAGTTAGCAAAGGTGTGAACTAAGAACAAGGTGACGCCCATTTCAACGGTGAGGAAAGAAGCAGTTTTGAGGAAGATTTTTTTTTTAATTAACAAAGTAATTTGATCTTTTTATATAAAAATTAGATCTCATCTCCATAACATACCAAACATATTTTTAAACCCCTCATTTCCATCTTGGTATCCATCCAAATCAATTCCAACTTACCAAACCGCCCTTCATGTTTGTTAAACATACGTTGGATCCATTTATGGGCTTACCAGTAGGCAAAATGACTTATGGAAAAGTCTGGGTAAAAGTTAGATTGTAAAATATGATTTATGTTTGGATTGATGATTGCATAAGTAACTTTTGGGTATAAGTCAGATTGTGAAACTTGTTTGGAATGACTTATGGATTAGTGACTTTTGAGATAATTATAAGAAAAACTTAAAATAAAATTACCAAAAATATGAAAAATGCTTGATTACAAAATTTGTACAGTGTTTTATATAAGTTTGCATAGGTAGTGTTTTATATAGGCCAGGATAAGTCAGAAAAATTAGTTTATATTTACTTCAGTTTATATACACTTAAACACTTATTATCTCGATTGTAGTTTTTTTTATCCAAACAAGAAAAAATCATAAACTTGATTCAAATAATAAATAAGTCTAATTGAGTTTCCCTACCAAACAAAATGTGTTTCCAAAAACAAGCCATTATTGGAAGGAAGTTAACTAATTGCCTTTCGTTGTCTCATCTGATTTCTTTCCAGCAAAGCTACAGCTTTCGTTTTCCCATTTCATTTACTCACTCCAACTTCCCATTTCCCCCTCTTCATTTGACACATCCTCTCTTGCAGGGGCGGATCTAGGAATTTTATTGACGGGAGGCGAAAATAAAAAATATTTTATCGTAAATAAAAGTACTTGAACTATAATATATACCTAGTATAAAAAAATTGAAAAAAATCAATTACATAAATTAAAATGGCTTCACTTAAGTCTTATTTTACATGTTTTCATAGTGTGAAACTCATTTATAATTGAATCCGTGTTAAAACTCAAAACAATGGTGGACTTTTCAATTCTTGCTAGCCCTTGACATGATTCAGATATAGTTAATAAATTAATCAAATATAAATATTTAAGAATGTCATATTTAAAATGTTGTAACTCCATGTTTAATATATATACTTGTGTATTGATTTCTTTTGCCAACAATTGAATATAGTTATAGTATCATTTTAGATCTTTGTTATTTAATTATTCAACAAACTATTGTAAAGTAAATAGAAAATGTTTTAGACCACGCAATATATATAAAAAATTGGTTTCGATTTAAAGTTCACACGCTATAAACTTACAGTTGCTTGGCCACCAAAAAGTCTATATTTTTTGAACCCAATTATTTTATTTCATATATATATAATTTAGTTTTTTGAAAAAAAATTGGGGGGGGGGGGAGGGGGGAGGCGGGGGCCACCCCTAGTCCCCTTATGTCCGCCATTGCTCTCTTGTGCTATGTTCTTTGTCTTCTTTCGTGTATCACGGTCTCGCCGCATGCTCATGAGTCATGGGTTTCGAGTGGTAACCCTTGTCAAACAATGGCCTTTGGATTTATCCAAGACCGTTTTTTCCTCATTTTCTTCCACATAAGCCTTTATATCTTCCCATGTCATCATCTAAGGTCAAATCTTTCTCTCTCTCCATTTTAAATTTAGTCAACCTTAACAGAGTTAAAAACTTTGCTAAAATTGCCCTAATGTGTAACCTTTATATGTATTTTAGCATGCATAAGAACTTAATGGTGCTAGATGACCTTGACATGAAACTTTATTGTTAAAATTTCTCATTCATCCTTATTTTTATGATTCTAACTTATAAAGTTGCAAATTCACACATTAGGTTTATAAATTTATAGCCCGTTTGGTTTGATTTCATAGGAGAAGATTGCATGTAATTCTGATACAACAAACTGATTACAGTGTTTGATTGAGTTTATGTAGTGTAAAGAGGATTACATTTTTTATTCTTGATTACATCATTTGATGTAATTGGGATTACATTATTAGAATTTATGAATGGGGAAGTAGATATCATGTGATCAAATGAAAAATGTATTATTGTCATTATAATTTTTTAATTTGACCAAAACATTCACCCATAAATGATGTTAAATATTAAATAATTACCACCATTAAATATTAAAAGAATCAATTAATAATATAAAATTTTTAAAAAAATATTTCCCACTAAAAAAATTATATTCCACCATTAAAAATATTAAAATATTTCATTAAATAATATTCCCACCATTTAACATTAAAAAACTACCATCAATTCAATATGTACACTACATAATGTTTTCACCATTAAATATAAAAAAAAATTACAATGAAAACAACTTGCAAATCGCAGAAATTGAAAAAATTATCATGAACCCAACGTGTATATTATACATATAGGTGTAGATAGAGGTAATTCTGTTTCTTGCTATATTATTTTCGTATATTCTTATGTTCGATGTAATCAAACCATTTGGTTTTATGGATAATATCATATTTCTTTAATGATGAACCAAACAAATTCATGTAATCATCATTACATCACCTCTGATTTTATAAGTGAGCACTTAGAGTACTCTACATGTACATCATAAGGAATTCTTAGATAGATTCCTTGGTTTAAGTTTTCCTTGTTATACTAACAGGGAAGAGCTCACGGTGGTCTAAGAATCATTTGGGTTTAAATTTTCTGTTCATCAAGATATACAGACCAGGCAATATATCTTATGAGTTTGGAACATTGTAGAACTAGTGCATGCACAATCATATTCGTGGATTTCACTCACAAGCTGAATTGCTAAACCGATTATTCCTTAAAAAATATTGGGAAAAGTGTTTAAAAGGGCTTGTTTGAGAAATTTAGTGCACATTGGTACCTCATGTTTTTTAAAAGATTTTGGTTCTTTAGGGTGAATAGATATAAGGATTAAATGACTAAATTGTCCTTTCAGTTCCCTACGTTGCAATTCATTTTGCCTAGGTGCAATATATTTTCTCGTGTATTACAAAATTAAGCCAGAATATGTAAATTAGTACATGTGCAAACAGTACTATACCTACCAGTAACTCATCTTCCCTATGTGCAATATACCTTCCCTTATGCAATAGATTTTCTTTATGTGCAACTTAACTTCATTTGTATGCAATCCATTTTCCCCGTGTGCAGATGTCTTCCCTTATGTTCCAAAATTAAGCCACAATGGGCAAATTGTGCTTTGTGCAAAAGGTCTTACCTTATCTGCAAACAATCATCCTTATATGCACTATATCTTTTCTATGTGCAATTCATCTTCCTTGTGTGCAACTTGACTTTCCTTATATGCAATTTATCTCCCCCATGTGCAAATACTTACCCATGTTTCCCAAAATCAAAGCCAAAATGTGGACATTATGTTGGTGCAAATGATCTTCCCTTTGTGCAAATAATCTTTCCTTGCATGCAAATCATCTTCCCCTATTTTGAAAATAAACTTTCCAAGTTTCTTCTTCTTTAAAACACTCGCCCACCCACACCAATCCCTCTAGAAATCAAACTTAGAGATCTAGATTTATAAATCTGTTAATCAAACAAGGGGTCAATGAGAGGCAATGAAAAATTGAGGATGGTGAGATATGGTTGCAGAGGAGAATAAGAAATGAAGGAGATGGTTAAAATATTCTGGATTAGATCGAAGGCCAAAGAAACCATCATTCTCTTGTCAGAAGTCGTTATTGTTTTATATATATATATATTAAAGATTTCAACACAACTTAAAAAACTACAACGGTGGGGAAATTAATCCCAAAGCCTCATCGGCGTAAAAACTCTGTAAGGGGGTCGGGCAAAAAACTAAGAAAACGGAGGATGAAATTCCCTCCTTAGCAAGCCTATCATCTATCATATTACTCTCTCTTGGAGTACTCTGGATTATTAAATTCCAAGCTCTTCCCATAAATTCCCTGATCTACCAGATGATGAGAGTGCTCCCTCTAAAATTAATGCAATCCTCATGAAGCATGTCAACCAATTGTTTTCAAAGGAGGCCGCCATCACAATTGTTGGAGGAAGTTGTTGTTGTAGATGTTAATCATGAGCAAGACGAGCAAAGAAAAGATAGTGTAAATTAGATAGTGAGTGAGAGACAACTATCAATGTGAGAGGGATGTGAGAGGGGGGTGAACGGCAACCACTGACCGATTGAAAGATGGAGAGTGGGTAGTAATGTAAAGGAAGAAAGTATGAGAGCATCTAAGTGGTTTGGTAGGGTGGTACGAGCATTTTAGTTATTTCATTCTCATTTGTATATGCCTTAAAAAAATTAAGTCCTTCCAAGCAAAAAAAAAACATTTCAAATAGAGATTTATTAACAATCTTCCCAAAAATATTCAGGTAATTTCTTTTTTATATAAAAGAAGGTTGAAAAGCCTGAGTTACACTATAAGAATTACACAAAGGGGGAAATGAATCCCAAGATCTCTTGATCAACCCAAGGTTTTAAATAAAAGGGGCAAACCTTTAAAAGAACATATTTAGACAATCCCATTTTAGCCAAACCATCCACCACTTTGTTAGCCTCCCTTGAAATAACATGAAGTTTAACTAACCAATTCTTTTGAAGCAACTCTCTAATTCTCAAAAGGTGAAGGCTGCCCGAAGTATAATTGTTGTCTCTAATAAGCTTAATCACCTCCTCAGAATCAGACTCCACTATTAATTTCCTGACACCCTTCTCCCAAACCAAGAAGAGTAACCCCTCCAGCACCGTTGCTTCCTCCACTGAAAAAGAATCACAGCTACCCATATTTTTAGAAAAACCCCACACCCATTTCCCGAAACAATCTCTTAGGATCCCCCCACAGCCAGCTCTAGATGAGTGGAAAGCTACTGCCCCATCAACATTACATTTAAACCAGGAATGGGGAGGTTTAGACCAGCAATTACTTAGCCTTCTGTCAGCCATAAACATGATATCATCAGTACAACTAGCCGCAGAATAGTTCATCCAAGTATGAACGATAACAGAAGCAGGATCAGCTGGTTTAACAATATTGCTATCAAAGACAACCATATTTCTCCACTCCCAGAGTTTCCAGATAGCGACTCCAAATAATACACTCCAATACTCACCCCCATCATAACCTAATCTTTTACTCAAATTCATGCACAACCAATTCTTTAGGTTCGCAGAAAAGAAGGTAGGAGCATACCTAGGATGGATCAGAGAAGACCACAACTGTTTGGCATATGAACAATCCCTAAGAACATGAATAATATCCTCAATCCCATCACTGCAAAATCCACATGAAGCTGATGCTTGAGACCAAGAACTCCTCCAAAGGTTGGTTGGGAGCTTATTTAAATACACTTTCCACATAAATACTCTAACTCTCTCCGCCCCTCCCCATTTCCAGATAACTCTAAAGAACTTATCACGCAAATGAGGGGGGTTTGGTTCAAGTATAGAATATGCACTTTTAATAGAGAACTTACCATCTCCTGCAGCTCCCCAAATAATAAAATCATGTCCTCAATCCAATCTAGGTGGCATAACAGCCTTTAGGAGATTAATACTAGTAGGATTCAGAGTAGTCACTATCTTGGAAAAATCCCATCTCCCTTCCCTGACCCAATCACAGACAGTCGAGTCATCTTCTTCCTCAGTTACTTCCCTTATGCACAAATCTTTCAGCTTCATTCTCTCATTAAGCCAACAATCATTCAGGAAATTTATTGTACAGCCGTCCCTAACCCTCCATTTCATCCCCTGATTGATCAGTTCAGACTGCTCATAAATGAAACGCCACAGATTAGAATCTCCTAGTCTAAAGCTTAGAAGATTCTCTCCTTCTCTCCTCATATATTTCTGATTTAGAATCTCTGCCCATAAACCTTGAACACCTAGAACCAATTTCCAGGCTAATTTGGCTCCGCATGCTTTGTTTACAACCACCAATTTCCTAAAACCGAGACCTCCATAGTCCTTAAGTCGTGTAATCTAATCCCAACCTATATAATGAGCCTTCCTAGAATTCTCATCATGCCCCCATATAAAGTTGCGTTGTAGCCGCTCAACTTCCATCTTCATTGATCAAAACTATAATAAGGACAAATTGAAGTGGTCTGAGATTGAACCAACCCTCTTAAAAATAAATATACCATTTATAATTAATTACATTTTATTAAATATGTTACAAAGTTTAAAAAAAACTAAATAAAATAAGGGTAACATTATCTATATAAAAATTCTCTCCTCGTCTTCTAAATCAAACAATGTAATATTAAAACCTCTCTTTTCTCTTACAATCAACTCAAATGAGATAATATTAAAATTCCTCAACCCTAGGTTGAACCATATATAGAGAGCTTTTATAGTTGGGTTGTTGTTTTTCCCCCAATAATAAAGAAATAAATCAATGAACCATGCGAAGCATTATGTGGAATTTAGACCACATAGAAATAGTTGCTCAATTATATATTGATGTTCCCCAATCCCCACCGACACCCACAGGCCCTCACTCTCTTTCCTCGCACATACGCTCTCCCACGCAAAAACCAGTGATATACAATTTCCTCTTGTTTTTAATATAAAACAAATTTATTTAAATTAATCAAGTTAGTTAATTTAATTAACATGACACACATATTTTTAAAATATTTTAATCATCCTTTTTAATTCTGTTATTTCTTTTTCTCCGTAGTTATTAGTAAAAGTCCAATAAAACATCAATGAAAATAAATTAAGAAAAGATGAATAAATATGAAAATTATATTTTATATTTAGGATTAATATCAATTTTCTAAATATATCCTAATATCAAGGATAGGATAGGAGGGAGTAGTACATTAGAAATAACAAAACTGGATAAGATGTTCTTTAGTGCCAAAACATTAATTCTTCTGCTTCGAACGCAGTATATTAGAAATAACAAAACTGGATAAGATCTATGTTCTTTAGTGCCAAAACATTAATTCTTCTGCTTCTAACGCAGGTCCAGCAGAGAAGTAATTAATCTTGCGCTGCTTGAAGAGGGATTATATATATGTGAACGGTCTCTAATGAGACTCTTCTAAAATTCTCTCGATCAGTTTGCACGACCTGAAATATATGAGCTATAACATGTGTCAATGAATATATAACTGGCAGCCAATAAGTACTAATATCTTTTTTTGTACTAAACTTATCACCAATATCTTAACTTTTCTCACCATTGTGATTTGGTGTTTTACACTTGAAGCATTCTTCCCTGTTAGCGTAGTTATGCGTTCCACAGCTATTACATGACAAGAACTCACATGCATTAGGCTAAGTTAAGCAATTTGGATACAAGTATCGATCTGCATAATATTTCATGTAAGGTAGATTGATAAATTCAGTTACAGCTCCCTAGTACTTTTGAAAGAAGTCACTTAATCCATATGGACCAATAATTAAGTCGTCCAACTTACCCTTAGAGTCGCTTGGCGGATGAAAATGAGCAAATACAATTAAAATCAGTTTTCATTTGCTCTTGATGAACTCAGTGAAATCAAACTACTCCCTCAATCCTTAATACAAGACCCAATTGACTTTTTTTAAAAAAGATTAAGAAAACTAAATAAATTAGTTAATCATAACAATGTTGTATATCATTTGATTATATATCAATTTATAAGTCACAAATTAGTTTAGTGTGACAAAAAGATAAATATAAACACTTTCAAGTCATTTATTTATATAGCTTCCTTATTTAAGAAAGTCAACTGGGTCTTATATTAAAGATAATAAATAATATTTTGCTATGGAGTTCATTTTCAATGGTAAAGATTATTAGTTAGCCAAATGAATGAAAATGCTGAAGATGACTCTAATACCACTAATCAGTTCATTGACCCATATATGCCCTTTCTTGGCATTTCATGATGTCACGCAACTATGGAATTAACGAAGCTGGGAAATTAAATTACGCCGACAGAGAAAAGATCATATTTTTTGTACTAAAAGTGTAAAACCTTAAAGAGAGAAAATGTGAACGGACCTAGAACACATCCAATCACCAGGCTTCCATCCTGGTGGTGGATGCAAGCTGCTGCTGCCAAGTCCATATCCGTGATCAGAAACACCATTGTAATCTTTGAGAGCAGCACATCTAAAGCATTTGGATCGGCTTGCATAGTTGTGGGCTCCACAGTTCTCTGCGCTGCAATACCAGTCTCCTGGCAATGCTTCACTCTTCTTATTGCTTCCACAGGTTGAAGAAAACTCATCAGGACCTCCAAATTTGGGATACCCACAACGTTGGCATGCATCTCTCCTCCTAAATTTAACATGCTGGCAAACACCACACAGCCAATCACGTCCACTGTAGCTCATCTTTGTCAATACCTCTACATCAACAGGGATATAATATATATATATATATAAGAGCTTAAGCACAGTAATGTCAAGATATTTGAACAAAAATTGCATATAACATCCCTATGTTTACCTTAAGAATGTATGATGAGGCCCAGCAATGTTTTGAGAGATGTATTATAGAGAAGTAGTTCAGAAAAAGCTGTAACTTGCTGCGATCAATAAAATCTGCTGCTAGAGTTGGGAGGCTTTATATAGACGGCTTGTGGTTGAGACTTTGCGGACATGGATGTCTGATGCTACCAAAATTTAACTAAGCACCACAAGTGTACAGGTCATGAAAATAACAAGTGGTAAATTAAGGTCATCCCACAGGGACTCAATTCAACTCATGATTAGGTGTCAAATTTCTTTTTTCGTTTAAGTTGAATAACTCAGAGTTGTTTTCAAAGAGTAGAAAAAAAATGCAAATAGAATAAGAAATTAATATCAACAAACAGTTTTCACGGAGAGCAAATTTCAATATCAAACGGACAACCTAGAGTCACTAATCCCTTGTTTGTTTATTAGATTTTATTCCTACGAAATTAATTTTAACTTAATTTAATCAGCTAATCTAGAGTATTAATGTTTATAAATGTCTTTCGATCCATTTATATACCTATCTCAATTAATTATGCAACGCCTTACACGACTAATTAAGATGCAATCCAACTCGGGCTCACTCTAATTTGATTATATGGAGCTTCTAGGTATATGCCTATCCTAGACGCAAATTAAATTAAAAATCTAATTCCACATTATTTAATCTCAAGGTCAATTTAAAATTCCCTTTGCCAAGTTCAATCTTAAATCCCCAAAATATGTTCAATGGTGGCCAATCACTAAACAATAACAATCAAAATAAGGTTAAATAAACTGAATTAAAAATAAGCAAAACTAATTAATGAGAATAATCTCTAAAATCCAAACAAGTTCATAGGTCCTCTAGATTGCAAAGAAAATTAGCCACGCATGGCTTTATTTAAATTCATCTCAACAAATAACAATAAAGATTCAGAATTCATAAAGAAAAAGAATCAAGAATATGATCTCTCCCTCCAAATCGTTGATGCCCGGCTGAATCCTTTCTTGTATGTCGCCTCCTTTGCTGCGTCTCTGCCTCTCTTGTGCGTGACTGCTTCTCTCCTTCTTAATTGATTGCCGACGCGTGTTTCTCCAATTCGTTGATTGCCTCCAGCGTATTCTCTTCAGCGTGCTCCACGTCTTCTCCGTTTTCTATTGAATTGCCGTCAACGTCCCCACTTTTCTGCGTGTCGCTTCTCTCATTAAATAGATGGAGATTAGGTTTATCTTTGGGCTGCGGGGTGTGCGTCTTGGGCCGTTGCATTGATGCTTCTAATATTTCTTTCAAAGGATATATTATATCCTTTTTAGTTTTTGGCTCCATGTGCTTGACTCCAGCAACAATCAATTTTATTGTGTGGACCCTACGTCTTTTTCCTTCACAATAACATCATGATGGATAATTGCTACAGATCCCTTGCTTCATATACTTTTTCAACATTTTCTTTTAATAGATTATCCATTGCAAAATAAAATAGGATATGAAATAGATTTTATATCAAAATTCCCTTTTATCCTATAATTAATTAAGGAATAGAGAGATATAAAATATAATTAAATAAGTATAGAATATTAATCAATTTAATCAATTGTATCTCAAAATCTACACTTATTTAATTATAAAATATATACTTATCAATGTCTCTTTCTGTTCCCTGGTCATGTAGAGAGATTCTTTTGGAAAAGGGGTTACAGAAGCAGAAATATCTGAAAGGTAGATACTTAGATGGTGGGGTGACTAGGAAGTGGACTCGTTTATTTAGGTGCGTGGGAAATTATAGTGGCTTTCTTTACGTGATTCCCATGCATTATTGGAGAAGAACATATCCAGGGGAAGAGACGCGGTGAATGGCTTGAACAATATCAAAAATCTCCTGATGATGAACCCCACATGACATGTCGTTTATAGTAAGAGAGGCTTGTCTCCGGATCCGAACCAAAGACCTCAAATAAACCTTCACTAGGTAGGCTTATGCAGACAACTGCACATGTGGTGTATTTGCAGTTAAAGTTTGAGACCTGAAAGTGAAAAAAATTATGGGGAATCAATTCCTCTAGTCTCATTCTAATGCAATTTTGTATTACAACTTGTGTTTTTGTATTGCCTTTGTTCGGATCACTTTAGGGCAATAATTGACAGGCCATTCCAACAAGATTCAAGACACCCATTAGCTAGCTAGCAATCTTTAGTTTCCTTTTACTACTGCATCGAAATTCTAGAGTGACATGAACAAAACTTGTATGGACAACAACACTGTGATATGTGTGCATACATTGATCGCAGGATAATGCTCCGTAAGATTCCATGGGAGTGGGATTGCATATAATCCTAATACAAGAAACAATTATAATGTTTGGTCGAACTTATATAATGTAATGTAAAGATGATTAAATTTTGTAATCTTGAATGTAATCAGGGATTACACTGCTATGACTAATGAATGTAGATTAATCAAATGAAAAGGAGATTATTGTCATTATAATTTTTTAATTTGATCAAAGCGCTCAACCATTAATGTTGTTAGATATTAAATAATTACCACTATTAAATATTCAAAAATTGAATTAATAATATAAAATTTTTAAAAAATATTTCCCCACTAAAAAAATGTTAAAAATTATATTCCAACATTAAAAATATTAAAATATTTCATTAAATAATGTTCCCACCATTAAATATTAAAAAATTACCATGAACTCAATATGTACATTGCATAATATTTTTACTGTTAAACTATAGGAAATGAAAAAAGAAATTATCATGAATCCAATGTGTATATTATACACATATATGTGTAGATATGGATAATTTTATCTCTTCCTATATTATTCTCATATATTCTTCTATATGTTCAATGTTATCCAATAAAACCTTTTTATGCATATTATCATCTTTCATTAACGACAAACCAAACAAATTCATATAATCATCATTACATTATATTACCTCCGATTCTGCAAACCAAATAGGAGCTTAGGGTACTCTACATGTACATCATAAGGAATTGTTTACATAGATTCCTTGGTTTAAATTTTCTAACTTAGACTATCAAGGAAGAGCTCACCGTGGTCTAAGAATTATCTGGGTTTAATATTTCTGCTCATCAAGATATACAGACTAGGCGATATATCTTCTGAGTTTGGACCATTCCAAGGGAAGTAGTGCATGCACAATCATATTCGTGGATTTCACTCACAGGCTTCTCAGAAAACGCAGCAACATGAATTGCTAAACCAATTATTCCTTAAAAAATATTGGGCAAATTGTTTAAAATGACTTGTTTGAGAAATTTATTGCCCATTGGTATCACAAGTTTTTTAAAAGATTTTCGTCCTTTAGGGTGAATGCATATAGGATTAAATAACTAAATTACCCTTTCAATTCCTACTTGCAATTCATCTTGCGCATTATATCTTCCCGTGTGTTACAAAATTAAGCCACAATATGCAAATTAGTACATGTGCAAACAATAATAACCCTACTAGTAATTTATCTTCCCTATGTGCAATATACATTCCCTTATGCGGTACATTTTCGTTATATCCAATTTAACTTCATTTGTTTGCAATCTACATTCCCTGTATGCAAATATCTTTCATTGTGTCTCAAAATTAAGCCTCAATATAATGTCCAAATTATGCTTTGTGCAAATGGTCTTCCCCTATCTGCAAACGATCTTCCTTATGAGCAACTTAAGGAGATGATTAAAATATTCCAAATTTGATCAAAGGCCAAAGAAATCATTGTTATGTTTTCTCGTTGGATACCATTATTATCGTTTTCAAAGGAGGCAGCCATCATAATTGTTGGAGGATGTTGTAATTGTAGATGTTAATTGTGAGCAAGACGAGCAACGACAAGGTGGCGTGAGTAAGATAGTGAATGACAAGAAACTGTTAAAGTAAGAGAGGAGGGTGAACAACAATCAGTGACCGACAATCTGTGGAAGATAGATAGTAAGTAGTGATGCAAATGAAGAGAGCGTGAGAGCATTTAAGTGGTGTGGTAAGGCGATATAGACATTTTAGTTATTTCATTCTTATTTATAGATGCCCTAAAAAACCTAGGTCCTTCCAAGCAAAAAAAAGAAAAAGAAAAAAAAAGAAAAAAAAAACATTTCAAATTGAGATTTATTAACAAATCTTCCCAAACCTGGGATCCATCAGTCATCACTTTCTCCAATAGATCAATCCAAAACACTGTTACGCTGCATATAAGTGTAATTATAACTACTGCATACATATTATTTTATACATATATATTAGATATTAATCGTGTATTATAATTATATTATTTAATTTAATAAGGGATCAACAATCTCTAATCCATCAAATTTTTCTTCATTTTGGTTTTCGTCCGCAAGTTTCATTCTATTTAAAACTTTGGTTTTTATAACTTAATAAAAAACCTAAATTACTTTGCATTTTCAAGGATTAAAACCAAAATGAGGATAGATTCAAGTGGTTAAAGAGTAAAGATTTTATCAACCTTTTTAATAATAAATATACCATTTATAATTAATTGCATTTTATTAAATATGTTACAAAGTAAAAAAAAAAAAAAAAAAAAAAAAACCTTAAAAAAAATAAGGGTAAAATTATCCATATATCCGATCCCCTCTTGAATCAAAGACTGTAATATTAAAACCCCTCTCTTATGATAAAATCAAACGATAAAATTAAAATATTGAATGAATGAACCATGCAATGCATTTTGTAGAATTTAGACCACATAGCAAAAATTGCTCAATTATACAATGAAGTTCCCCAATCCCCACATACACACACGCGCCCTCAGTCTCTTTCCTTGCACATATACTCACCCACGCATTAGCCAGTGATATACTACTTCTTTTTATTTTTAATATAATGCATATTTATCTAATTTAATTAAATTAAAAAAGATAATTAACTTAGTTAATATGACATATATTTTCTAAAGTACTTTAATTATTATTTTTTATTCTCTTATTCCTTCTCCTCTTTAGTTATTAGTAAGAGTCCGTGAGAATATCAATTGAAGTAAATTATGAAAAGAAAGACAAGTATGAAAAATAAGTCTTATATTTATTATCAATATCAATTCTCAAAATATATTATAATATTAAGGACAAGAAGACGTAGTATATTAGAAATAACAAAACTGGAGATGTTCCTTATTAGTGCCAAAACATTAATTCTAGCTTCTGCTTCTAACGCAGGTCCAGCTCAAAAGTCCTTAATCTTGCGCTGCTTGAAGAGGAATTATATGTGAACGGTCTCCAATACGAGTATTCTAAAATTCTCACGATCCACGACCTGAAATATACGAGCTATAAAATGTGTCAATAAACATATAACTGGAAGCTAATAAGTTCTAATATCTTTTTTTGTACTACTAAACTTATCACTAATATCTTAACTCTTCTCACCATAGTGATTTGGCGTTTTGCACTTGAAGCATTCTTCCCTGCTAGCGTAGTTATGCGTTCCACAGCTATTACATGACAAGAATTTACATGCATTAGTCTAAGAAGCAATTTGGATACAAGTATCGATGTGCATAATATTTCATGTAAGGTAGACTGATAAATTAAGTTCCAGCTCCCTAGTAACTTTGAAAGATGTCACTTAATCCATATTGACCAAAAATTAAATCGTCTAACTTACCCTCAGAGTGGTTAGGTGGACGAAAATGAGCAAATACAATTAAAATCAGTTTTCATCTACTCTTGATGAACTTAATTAAATCAAACTACTCCCTCAGTCCTTAATATAAGATCTAGCTGATACTCTTTTTTTAAAGATTAAGGAAAATAAATAAGTTAGTTAATCATAGCGCATGTCGTGTATCATCTAATTATACATTAATTTAAGTAAAATAAATTAGTTTAATATAAAAAAAAAGATACATGTAAACACTTTCAAATAATTTATTTAGCTTCCTTAATTTATTCAAACAAGTCAATTGGGTCTTATATTAAAGATCAAAGGTGTTGCTTCTATGGAATTATTAGTTAGCCAAATGAATGAAAATGCTGAAGATAACTCTAATACCACCAATCTAAAGTTCATTGACCCATGTATGTCCTTTCTTGGCATTTCATGATGCAACAATGGAATTAACGAAGCTGAGAAATTAAATTACACCAACAGAGAAAAGATTCTAATTTTAGTACTAAAGGTGTAAAACCTTAAAGAAAGAAAATGTGAACGGACCTAGAACACATCCAATCACCAGGCTTCCATCCTGGTGGTGGATGCAAGCTGCTGCTGCCAAGTTCATATCCGTGATCAGAAACACCATTGTCATCTTTGAGAGCAGCACATCTAAAGCATTTGGATCGGCTTGCATAGTTGTGGGCTCCACAGTTCTCTGCGCTGCAATACCAGTCTCCTGGCAATGCTTCACTCTTCTTATTGCTTCCACAGGTTGAAGAAAACTCATCAGGACCTCCAAATTTGGGATACCCGCAACGTTGGCATGCATCTCTCTTCCTAAAATTAGCATGCTGGCAAACACCACACAGCCAATCACGTCCACTGTAGCTCATCTTTGTCAATATCTCTACATCAATGGACACATATATAAATAAGAGCTTAAGCACAATAATTTATAGATGTTTGAACAAAAATTGCACGTAACATCCCTATGTTTACCTTAAGAACAATGATGAGGCCCAGCAATGTTTTGAGAGATGTATAGTAGAGAAGTAGTTCAGAAAAAGCTGTAACTTGCTGCGATCGATAAAATCTGCTGCTAGAGTTGGGAGGCATTATATAGACTGCTTGTAGTTGAGACTTGGGGGACATGGTTGTCTCTTTCTACTTTTTCTTTTATGGCTAACTATAACTAGTTATTCTTCGACCATGGACAGACTCGAATCCAAATGGGGGTAGTTCTCCCAAGGGCATTTTCTGCATTTCCATTAGTAGGACCAACGCCTGTTGTCGACAAGGATGTCTCTTTCTGTTCCCTGGTCATGTAGAGAGAGTCTTTTGGAAAAGGGGTTACAGAAGCAGAAATATCTGAAAGGTAGATACTTAGAAATGGTGGGGTAGCTAGGAAGTGGACTCGTTTATTTAGGTGGGAAATTATAGTGGCTTTCTTTAGGTGATTCCCATGCATTATTGGAGAAGAACATATCCAGGGGAAGAGACGCGGTGAATGTCTTGAGCAATATCAAAAATCTCCTGATGTACCCCACATGACCTGTCGTTTATAGTAACAGAGGCTTGTCTATGGATCCGAACCAAAGACCTCAAATAAACCTTCACTAGGTAGGCTTATGCATACAACTACATACGTGCTGTATTTGCGGTTAAAGTTTGAGAGCTGACGCTGAACAGAATAATGAACATGTGAACCTAGTCACCTTGTCTTTCAAAAAAATTATACTTTGGAATCAAAGTCCTTGGGACCTCCAAATTGGAATTCATATGAAAGAGTGAGGGAAACTTGTGAATATCAATAAACCTTAGCCCCTCCTAAAAGATATCTCTCTGGTTCCGTTGTGTTCCTTTTGTCTCTAAAGAGATGCTCTTAATTTTTTAAAGGACATAGTTATCCGTAAATACTGGGTTCTAAAGAAAATATTTTAAATGACTCAACTGTGTAATATTAAATGCAATTTGGAATTAAGGATATATCTAGGCTCTACCTGTCTTGTACCTCTTGGCATGAGAGCTCAAGTGAGAAAGTAGGAACTGTAACACTTGAAGATCACATATTGATCGCCCAAAATACACCCACCCTTTGCTGATGTGTCGTAGAATAGTCAAATCCCACATTGGCATATCACTACTTGGATCTTGACCTTGGTTTGATAAGAAGGAATCCGGATCAGCCATATTCATCAAATGGCAGGAGGGACATTGCGCACATGATAACTAAAGAGAAATAAAATAAAGCTTCAGAAGGTCCACTCCTCTACATATATTCTCATATTCTTAATTGTGATCTCTAAAGTAGGCCTAGCTTCTCACTTTAATAATACTGGCAGAATCGCATTTTTCCTCTAAAAGATAGCCTTTCCTTTTGGAGTTGTGAATATTCAGTTCTCATTGAAACAGGGTTCATTACTTCAGTTAGGTTGCCTGTAACATGTTCAATCAAAACCCTTAACTACAATTTACTCTTCATTTAGAATTGTTTGATGTTTAATTATGTGCATTATCATAACCACAAAATTCATTTGAATAAAGAAAAAAATGAAATTGCTTCCAGACTCACTTGTGATAATTATCATCATACATCTTAAGTTCTGCTATAAATACATGTGAATAGACAGACATATTATCAACTACTTCCTTCTCCGATTCTAGATATAAAGCCTTTATTTAATTAATTATGTCTTATATTTAAGATTTAAATAGTGGTTTATAAATATACAAGTGGCCTTATCAGTTTCTTTCTTAAAATGCATATTTTCAAAGGATAATCTACAGGACCGTAGATGGTTCATGAGGTGCAAGTGTTGCTGATGCAATTATTATTTTTGAACCTTACTTCGTCTCTCTTTAATATATTAACATTTGCAGAAAGGAAAGTCATCAAATAATTTAAATTCATTCATCAAAGCTGATAAGGACATCCGCTTGTATTACATATAATGTGTGTGTGTGTGTGTGTGTGTGTGTGTGTGTGTCATCGATCCCACCTCAACCAGATTCACATATAGTTGATGGGATTTATATTTAGATATTTCTCTAGTGGATAGCCCAATAATGCAGAGCAAGAACCAGATTCAAAACATTCCAAGCCACCCACTTGAATCCATGCTTCTAAGTTGGAAGGTTACTTGAAGGAGTTCTTTCTTGCAGTTTTCAAAACGGTCTTGTCTGCAACTATGAAATATGCAGCTCCAGCCGCTGACAATCAAACCACAATATATATATAGTTAGATGACGAAAAAACTAATTAATTATAATTCGTGAGAGTTATGGTAATTATTATTGGGATGGTTGATATAATGAGTAATGCTTATAACCTGTGGAAATGATGAGAGCCTGAGCAGTGTGATTCAGATTGGCCCTTGCCCAAGGCAGCATCCTTACACTAGCCAGCTGCATACATACATATATATATATCAAACATGAATTTTTATATTAGGATTATCATCAGATTTATCTCAAAAACAACATAATCTCTATTGGAAATTGATTCAAGAAAAGTGAAGATGCAGAAAAAATGCTTACAGTTGGGATGGCAGAGGCAACAGTGGCTAACACAGCTGCCTTGGCTCCTGCTATTACCCCCTCTGTTTGTATATTAAGATAAGAAGACAACGTCAAGATCGTTTTACAGTAGTGATGGTGATTATCACCGCAAATATGTGTGTGCTTTACATATATACTCTAAGACAAAGTTTTTATTTTTTTGCCACTCTTTTCTTAACGCCGGGTGTGAATATATGCTTTGAGTAAGGTACGGAAGAAAAGGCCAAGGAGAAAAGGGAAGTTACACTAGAGATGGAGGAAGTAAAGATTACCATGAGAACAGCGCTTTGCCATGGCCAGCTTTTGATCAAGCGAAGCCAAGCTGGTTCTCTCAAGAGGAGAATTAGCAGAGACATTAGCCTTCGACATCTTCAAGGACACACGTTTTGGTGAGCAACAAAATGAGACTGGTAATAAGAAAAGCTTAGGATGATGAGAACAAGTAGGTGTAAGCTGGATATTTATAATCAAAGCCGTTGAGAAGTCTCAGAGGATTTGGTAAAAAACCAAGAAAATTAGAAAAGGTGCCTTCATTATTTGGGGGGGGTTAGGAGTTGATGGTTTTCTTCCAAATTCCACCGTCTGAGACATTTGTTTTCGCTTATTGTGGTCGCTCGTCTGCACCGTACAGTCCCCAAAAGAAACACTCTTTTCTTGGGAGGTTTTGATTGTAATGAAGGGGCAAAAGGGTACTTTCAGATTCTGTACAGAGGTAGCAGGTGATGGTGTTGCATGGTAGTGGCTGGAGGAAGAAAACAAGGGGCAGAACAGAAACATGGTATCCCGACGTTATTCACTGGTATCACTCAAATTCTGACACCGTCACCAAAATCCACAAATATTGGATTTTTTTTTGTTGATATCAGGGGAAAAAAACATTTTTTATTTTCTAAATTTTGTGAAGTGGACTGGGACAGCAAAGTGAGGATTATTTTTATTTTAATTAATGAGAAGAAGAGAATATTTTGAAAGAACGCAAGAAGTCGGTGGTTTCCTGGGAGGGTAGAAAAGAAAGAAACAAGGGAATAAAACCATGGGATCTTTTTGTCATATACAACATGTGCTCCAACTTTTTTTAGGCGAAAAATAAAAATATCTTTTAAGTACCTTTTGCTGCTTTAAAGTAGCCATAGATGCCACTTGCAGTTTTATATAATAGTTTTATATAATCGTTAAAGTATACTTTTAATCCTTTAAGTTTTATATAAGATATATTTTTAATCCTTTAACTTTATAAAGTATACTTTTGATTCTAAAATTCTAACACCGTTAATATTACTAACGGAAAACGCTCACGCAACGAACTCAAGTGATGACTAATAACATTTAATTACACATATTTTATATATTCTTCCATTTACCCATATTCTTAATAGTATTTAATTACATAGTTATCACTTAAATTTGCACCATTATTTCTTGAGTTTGCATTTTCCGTTAGCAAAATTAACGGTGTTAGAATTATAGGACTAAAAATATACTTTATAAAGTTAAGAAACTAAAAGTATACCTCATGTAAATTTAAAGAATTAAAAGTTTACTTTAGTCTTATATAATTATCCATAATCATTGGTAACATATTTTGTATAAATTCTTTAAATATATACAAAAGTTTAATAAATTGACTGGTAATTAATTTAAAACTATAGCTGAGAATTAGACGAGATAAGGCATGAGTCATGACACTTCTTAATTACATCTTCCTATTTAATAATCGTTTTGCAAAGTTGAAGAAATATATAATTAATCCTAGTATGCGTTTCCTAAGAGTAATATCCAAAAAAAATATGTTTTAAATTAAGATAGAAAGGTTAAACTATATAAGAGAGAGTAGGCGAAACCGCTAAAGAAAACCAGAATAATTAATAAAGAGAATTTACGAAAATAATGAAATAATTTTAAAAACATTAATTAGTTTTTCCTATCAAATAGATAATTTTTTGTTCTATAAGAGAATGAAAAAATATTTTATAGTATTCCGCGGGTAAAAAATCCATCGAAAAATAGTTTATACTATTTACATCATTAATCAAGGATAAATATAAAATTGGGTTAATATAATCTTTAATTCCTTAAATTTGTCATTATTTAATTTTGGTCCATCAAGTGACAAAATAGTCCAAATATTGATTTCATAGCAGGGACCAACTTTCTAAATAGAATTAAACTCTTGATTTGAAGCTTAAGAGGACAAAATTAAAATAAGAGGAAACTTAAAAGACTAAATTATTATAAAACTGAAAGAATTCTAGAGAGAAGTCAGAGGAAATTCTAGAGAGATGAAATGGATTCTCATTCAAGTACAAAGAATAGTTACAGGAGACCTCTATTTATAGAAGGATGCAAATAGTAGATTACTATGCGTATATACCATGTCATCCTGTATTTGGAGATTATGGGTCAATGGACATCCACATAATAAGAATATTCATAACACTCCCCCTTGGATGTCCATTTATGAATGTGCCTCGTTAAAAACTTTAACTAGGAAAAACCCAGTGGGATAAAAACCTAGCCAAAGAAAAGAGTACATCATCCATTAATACACTATCCAGTGCTGCCTCATTAAAAACCTTTCTAGGAAAAACCCAGTGGGATAAAAACCCAGATAAGGGAAAAAGAATCATCCATTAATACACTATCCAGTGCTGCCTCATTAAAAACCTTTCTAGGAAAAACCCAGTGGGATAAAAACCCAGATAAGGGAAAAAGAGTACAGCGTGTATCGTCTCCCCCTCTTGATTACATCAGTGTTACTCCCCCTGATGACTGCATTGCTTCAATGTCTTTCTGAGCATATTATTCTTTCTGTCATCAAATATTCTGTTAGAAACGCCCAATTTGATTGTTCATTATATACCTGCAAGATCTAAATCTGTCAAGTAAAGTCATAATAATCTTTTCATAAATATATATGTGCATATAGAAATTCAATAAATGTTTATTCAGATAATGATGCTATATGCACTATCATCTTTTGGGACATATGTGTTTCTGGCGCCTTATGTGCTTCTAGCACATACAAATATATTGTGGCTTATGATCCTCATTATCATTCATTGCAGCATATGCTATCATAGATATTATTAACGTCGACTTCATTTTCAGTCCCATCGGATTTCATTCATAATTTATTGAGATCTCATTATATTCACATATATTAGGTACCTAAGTCTCTCTTGGACCACAATACACTTTTCTTGTAATATCTCTTCTGGAGATAACATCTCATCAAAAGATAACTCTTCTGGAGCTTTACTTAATTATCCTCGACTTAATCATCTATATTTTATAGCTCCTTTTCTCTTTCGAGGATTTTTATCTTTATAACCGATGGACCAGCAACGCTTCAGGCGTGCTTTATAACAATTCATATAGGAGCATTTGCAGTTGGGACACGTGACTTTGTCACTTTAGGTCAATAAATGCTTTTAGCATTTGATTAGCTAAAATCTGCAAATGAATTATCTTTTAAACTTTTAGTGCACATTTCTTTGTATGAGGACCAATATGAGCCAATGATAATTCATTTCACTTTATCTTTACCCAATCGGCTTATTTTTCTCCCCCTCATCAAATCATCAATTTTCTTTGTATATCCATCTATATGCATTGTAATAGATTAATAATCATTACACATTTAAAACATTTCAAGATGGAATTAATCTGGCTCCTGACCAAAAACCAATTATACGGGGAGAATTCTGTTGGCTTATATAATTGCTGCAAATATACACAACATATAAATTTTGTTCTCATAATCATTGATCTATCCATTCATGGATACTTTAATACATTATTTCTGGATCATTCAATCTGGAAATTGCGCGCATAATATATTGCAAACTTCTAGTTGCAAACATCACTGCAAACTTTGCAAATTTATAATCTCATATGTAAACTTTCAATTTGATATATTTCCAGAGATCCATTTCCAATAATTATTTCTATCTGAGAACAAGCAGCACATAATATATGACTCGGATGATCAAACAAGTCATACCAACTTTCCATATGATTTATCATCAAATCTAATATTCATTTTGGGGGAATCAATATAGAAACATTCACAAAGAATTATCACATAAATATTCACACTTGATATATATTATTCTCCCCCTCAAGTGTGAGACCTTAAAAATTAATTCATTAAATTTCCATACAATATTCCATGATAATAGCATATATGATATCTATTTCATTAAAATTCCACAGATTTCTAAATGCATTATCAATGCATAATTTTGTTACTTCTAGTAACAAAATTTCCATTTTCCAGAATCAACAAACAAATATATATTAAATACAAAATCATCAGGTGTATAATTGCAGATTCACGAGCGCAATACTGTGTAATCACAGGCGCATCACTGTGGAATCACAGGCGCAACAACTCAGATTGTCGTATGCATATAAAGTCAAAAAGATTCCAGGCTCGTGCTTTATAGGGAGCAGATCTGCAGAGATTTAACAGGACTACGCAAATCTGCAGAGATTCAATAGGATTTAATTCGACTATAAATAAAGGAAGGCAAACGAATATGCCTCACAAAACACTCAAGCATCTGATAATACCAACTACCAGATACTCACACATATTTCTCTAAATTCTATTACCATGGCAGGACCAAGCAGTTTTATCCCAGTTTCTGATACATCTGAAACAGCATTACTTGATGCTTTGTTGTATGATGATCAGCCCAACATGTCATTTACTTCTTTGTTATCTCCTAATCCCTTTGAAATGTTTATTCCTCCTTCTACTATTCCTCCTTCTGCTTCAAATGTACCTACTTCTCCCCCTAGAACAAGTGTTCTTCCTCAATCTACAAGGATTGAAGGTACAACTGAAGCAGGTTCATCAAGGAGGCCTGTTAAGAGGTGTAGAACTATGGCAGAACTAATGGAATCTACCAATCCAGTTCAGCCAATAGTGTCGGCAGTTAATCAACCAGCATTCACTGGCCAGCAAACTATCATCAGTTTGCCAGCAACAACCAGCCCGACAACAACAATCAGCCAACCAACAACCACTAGCCAGCCAGCAACAATTAGCCAGCCAACAGCTACAAGCCAATTAGCAACTACTAGCTTATTGGAATGTAGTTGCTGTCATGTTTTACGGGAAATTATTCATACCAACGGACTTCAGTACCATAAACTTGAAGTTCACGGAAGAAGAACAGGTATGATTACCCATGCTGTTTTATTTGAAAAAGTACAGGATAAATCTTATAATACTGACAGGCTTCCAATGTTTGATTTCACAAAGAAAAATTTTGAAGAAATCAAACAATTTCTGACACAGTATTGTATAGATTTACAAGCATCAGGATATATCTTGATGCGTGATCCTGTATTAGCCTATCATGAGGTTCTCTGTGTTGGTTCGGAATGGGCTATAAATCCAAATGACCTCCATGGAAGTTCATTTCAAACCAATATTGAACACTCATTAGGCAAAGGAAAACAACCTGCAGTAAGTATACCCTATGATACTTCATCCCTTAACCAGGGTGAATTATATAGGTTATCTATGGAGCAAAGAGAAAGAATAAAGAAAACAACGCTCCATGATTTAAGAAATTATTTTCACTTAACCCTTGATGAAGCGAGTAAACAATTAAATATGTCTACTCACACCATACAAAAAATCTATCAAAAAGGAGGGTTAACTGAGTGGCCACACAAGAAGCTCAAGAAACTTATGACGCAAATCTCGATATTACGAAGAGCTTTGCCTCATCTGGATCCCATCTCAAGAGAAACAAAAGAAGAAGACATTAAATATCTTCAGAATGAGATGATTAAGGTTTGTAATGATGTTGAGCCACTCGCTATTAAACTTTGTTGAAATAATATTTCCTTTTGTTTAATTATTTTGTTTATGAATATTCCTCTCCCGTATTCACAAAAATTGTTATAATCATAGAAATCACAAAACAACCATAATAATATATTTGCTTCATTCACTTCTGGGAATGAAGTTGGATAAAAATTCATGATCCATAACTCACTTATTTGTTTGATCATGGCAAGAAATTAATCCATAATATTTCTTGACTTTACCACAATATTTCTACTACAATAGCAAATTGAATATATTTATTTATAATATCAATCATGATCATACAATCCCTTGTCTCATAATTTAAGGGAATATTTAATGCCAAATATATAATTTTGAGACCTTTATACAACTGATGGTATACAAAATTTATGGATCAAATATTGTTTCATAATTTGTCACTTGTTATCAGGCTAACTTGCCTCTTGGCTTCAGGCTATCTTGCCTCTGAAATTAAGGCTATCTTGCCTCTTGGTCTCAAGCCAATTTATGCCTCATCTCTCTATGGCATTTTGATCTCATAATATATATGGCCTTTTAACAGTTTATCTTCAGGATAAATAAAATATAAACATAATAAAATAAATAGATGGAACCCACTAATATGTATATATTAGTGTCGTTGCCATAAATAATAAAAGGGAAGGGGGATTTATATAAAGCAGTAAATAAATAAATAAAAATAAAATAAATGACTGGAAATAAACGTGCTAAATAAATAAAAAGAAGATGAAATAGGAATGGGAGTAAACTCACAGCGAGACCTATCTCATTCAAAGGTAAGAAAGAAGATGCATATGCAAATGTAAATATATAAAGCAATTAATAAATAAATAAAATAAAATAAATGACTGGAAATAAACATGCTAAATAAATAAAAAGAAGATGAGATAGGAATGGTAGTAAACTCACAGCGAGACCTATCTCATCCAAAAATAAGAAAGAGGATGCATATGCAAATGTAAATATATATATAATATATAGAAGGCAGTAAATAAAATTTAAATAAATGGAGTCCACTATATCAGTGTTACCACCATGAAAAATAAAGCAGTAAATAATAAAATAAATGGTGCCCACTATACTAGTGTTGCTACCATGAAAAAATAAATAAAGCAGTAAAGAATTAAAATAAAATAAATGGGGCCCACAAAGTGTCACCACCATAAAAGATAAATAAATGCTGAATAAAATAAATAAATTGAGCCCACTAATAGATATTAGTGTGCCTCCATGAAGAATAAATAAATGCATAATAAAATAAATAAATGGAGCTCACTATTAAAAAGTGTTGCCGCCATAAAAGATAAATAAATATTAGTAGCAATAAAATTAAATGTTAGTGGCATAAAAATAAATGCATAAAAGTAAATGTTAGTTACATAAAAATAAATGTTAGTAAAGTTAGTAACAATAATAAAATATCAAATTAAAACAGTTTAAAAGAAATAATCCGATAACACGCTCATACGTACAACCCTTTGGGGAAATGGCAGAATGATCCTTCGATAACAGTTTTTTTTTAGACCACTGTTTTGTCGGCAAAAACAGTGTTTTTATTTTTCAAATATTATAATATATTATAAAATAAAAACCTTGAGCCCCACTAAGAAAAATTTTCAACGTATGTCATACCTGCTCCATTCAAAAGAATAATGGAAGAATCTGACATTTTCTCCAGCTTGATAATAATGGAATGGCAATTGGCTATCGGGCCCACAAGAATTGATCAATGAATGAAAACCAAAAAGAAAGAAGAAAAGAAGCATGCACGTGAACTTGCTTGAACAATTAGGCTAATTAGGGGGAGAATGAATTCTGATATGTTTTGCGTGGTTGACCTTCTGATCTCCTTGCTTCAGTTGGATAAGCTTTAATAATGGATTTGGACTATATTTTGAGTATGGGCTGAGGAAGATGGAAGATGAAGATTAAATGGTTTGCATGAGGTTGGGCTGAAATATGAGATGGTGATTGTCTTGCTCTTGCTTATGCTTCTGCATGTTACTTCGCCAGGAAAGAAGCAATTGTGCCGGGTGAGAAAAATTAGACAAAAAGAAGATGAAGACAGAGAAACTGAAGAAGAATAAACCGCAGAAGAAGGAATAACACAAGCTCAGTTAGAGACTCGTGCTGATAACGTATTATAAAACTGAAAGAATTCTAGAGAGAAGTCAGAGGAAATTCTAGAGAGATGAAATGGATTCTCATTCAAGTACAAAGAATAGTTACAGGAGACCTCTATTTATAGAAGGATGCAAATAGTAGATTACTATGCGTATATACCATGTCATCCTGTATTTGGAGATTATGGGTCAATGGACATCCACATAATAAGAATATTCATAACATAAATATTATATTAACTCAACAACTCAGGTTTTGTTGCTCAATAGCAAGCATCATTTTTAAAGTCTTTTGGAAAATTTGAATTAACCCCCTTGGTAGTAAATTAATTTTAGTCACCTCTAAAACTTTCTAAAACTTCATTGCACCTTCTATTTAAAAATAAAATTAATTTTTGCATGTGACAAATAATTGGCTACCAAGGGGCTAACTAAAATAAGAGCATTTACAAAACAAATAAAGAGATTTAAAACAACCCAGCAAATAAAAAAAAAAAAGTCATTTACAACATAAATATGGAATGAAATTCACTAAATACATATAGGCATTTACAAGACAAATAAATGGATTCAAAAGAACCTTAGAAGTTAAAAACATTTTGATCATTTACAAGACAAATATAAAAATTTACAAAACGAATGTGAGCATTTAAAAGATAAATAAAAAGATTCAAAATAACTCAAGGAATTAAAAATATTTTGGCTATTTATAAAAAAAATATGAAAATTCACTGAATAAATAAGACAATTCAAAAGATAAATAAGATTAGAATATTATTATCTTTTCACATATAAAAATTAATTTCATTTCAATCGGCAGTAAAATTTCAGAAAATTTTAAGTGTTGACTGAAAGTAAGTTGCTACAAAGAGGTTATTTAAAATTTTCCCAGTGTTTTTAATGAATCCATTTGTTAAATACCACATATTTGGAAAGTGGGGAAATTTAAAAAGCTACAGAAAGTGACGTCAACATGGCATCGTTAACCAAATTATGGTCAGTTTTATAATTTTAACTAACCTCGCATCAATATCAACAATAAAACCAAAAAAATATAAATTGTAGGGTTAAGGCTTTACTCCGAAATGCCCCTACTCCTCGCTAAACGTACGTCAAAATCTAATAACTTTAAAATTGGGTTGATCCTGGAATTATGGATTTTATAAATTTAAATATTTTTATAAAATTAAAAAGTATTTCTAGCCTCTAAAGAAAATCTTTTAAATGACTCAACTATTTAATAAAAAATATCCATAATGCAATTTGGATATATCTAGTCTCTAATATGTCATATAGTCAGGTGAAAACGTAGGAACTGGCCCACTTGAGCATTACAATAGAGAGATTCATTATGGCTACGAGGGACTTGGGCCTAAAACATAGTCCATAAGGGACCCATTCTTTGCTGACTCTCCCCAGAATAGTCAAATATTTCCTCCCAACAAAAAATAGCCTTTCCTTTTGGATTTTCAAATACTCAGTTCTCATTTTGAAACAGGGTTCATAACTTCAGTTAGCTCGCCTCCAATTCCAAGATGTTCAATTAAAATACTATTTACTCAAATCCTTCATTTACATTTCTGCAAAACTGTACTTTGATTCTGTGTATTCCTATATATAACCACAGAATCCATTATTTTAATGAAGAAAACATGAACTTTGCTTCCAGACCCACTTGTGATAATCATAATGATCATACACCTTAAGCTCATATTGTTGCAAATATATAAGTACAGACTCTTATCAACTCAAAATTATAATAATGCAAGGGGCCTTCAGTTTCTGTTCTTTAATTCTATCGTGTCTCTAAGGAAAACTTACATATGGTTCGTAAGCAGCGAGTGCTTTGTTTAAGGAAGACATGCATTGTTGCCTTTTAGCATCTTTTGGATAGTTCTTGGTCATGCAATTATTTCTCCGGTCCCGGTCATATAAGAGTGAGATCTAGTTTGTAGTGCAATTTAAAGTAAAGTACTATTTTAATTTGGAACCATACACTCAGAGTTCATTCATTCATATAAGCTGTGAAGATAAAAAAGTAGTACTACAGCATCTCAAAATGCAGTCCCATCTTATTTATTAATATAATCCATATTCGATAGGATTTACATTTGGATAATATCTCTGCTAATTAGCCCAACGCAGAACTATAAAACCAGATTCAAAATAACTCATCATGCTTCCAAGTTGGAGGATTGCTTGAAAGAGTTCTTTCTGGCAGTCTTCAAAACGGTCTTGTCTGCGACTATGAAATATGCTGCTCCAGCCGCTGCAATAATAATCAAATCAGTCACAAAATATATAATTTAGATGACGAAAAACTAATCAATTATAACTACGAGAGAAGATATAGTAATAATATATTGGTGGGATGGTTAATATAATGAGTAATGCTTGTAACCTGTGGAAATTATAAGAGCTTGGGCAGTGTGATTCAGATTGGCTCTGGCCCAAGGCATCATCCTTACACTCGCCAGCTGCATGCATGTCACACATAAATGTTTAGATTAGGATTAATTATCAGATTATCTCAGAAACCCTAATCTCTTTTGGAAAACTGATAGATAGATTCAAGAAAAGTGAAGATGCAAGGAGCAAAAAATGCTTACAGTTGGGATGGCAGTGGCAACAGTGGCTAACACAGCTGCTTTAGCTCCAGCTATCACACCCTCTGTTTCCACATATTTAGATAACAAGATCATAAGTTCAAGATCGTTTTCCAGAAATTCTGTTTCAGTTTCTACGTACGGTGATCCTAATCATCACAGCATGTGTATGTGTGTGGTTCAAAACTAATCAGAATCAGCCAAAATGTTGCAGAAAAAAAAGATTACCATGAGAACAGCGCTTAGCCATGGCCAGCTTTTGATCAAGTGAAGCCATGCTGGTTCTCTCAAGAGATGAATTAGCAGACACATAATTTGCCTTCGGCATCTTCAATAACACAAGTTTTGTTAAACACGATAAAAGTGAAACTGGTAATAAGAGAAGCTGTGGATGATGAAAAGAATAGAGGTGAAGGCTGGGTATTTATAATGGAACCCACTGGGAGATCTCAGAGCCAGAGGGACTAAAAAGAAAAATAGAATAGGAACGGTCCGTCTACGCAGATGGTTTTCTTCCAAATTCCACCGTCTCAGACATTTGTTTTTGCTTATTGTGGTCGACTGGTCTCCAAAACCAAAAGAAGCAAATTTCTTTCTCTCTCGGGAGGATTTGATTTTCGAGGAGATGCAATTTTTTAATGCGGGAAGGGGTAAGAGAGTACTTTCAGAGTCTGTACTGAGACAACAGGTGTTACGTTGGTGTTGCAATGGCGGATTCTGTGAATAAAGGAGGAAGAAAACAAGGGGCAGAAGAGAGACATTGCATACCGCCTACGTCATCCATTCGTATCATTCAAATTCTCACTCTCACAAGAAACCATAATAAATATGGGATTTTTCTTGGTGGGGTTTTGCTAATATCAGAAAAAACTATTTATTTTTTCTAAATATAGTAGAGTAGAGTGGACTGGGAGAGTAAAGTGAGGGTTGATTAATTGAATTAATGAGTGAGAGGAGGAGAGAATAGGAGAGAGATGGGAAGAAGCCAGTGGTTTCAGTGTGAGAGGAAATCACGAAGGAAAGAAGATGATAAAACCGTGGGTGGTGTGGTCTGACTCTCAGTCTCATATCACACAGACACTGTGCGAAGTGCAACCCATTACCTAAAAGTTTTACATTATTTTATTAAAAAAAAAAAAGTACAAAAGAAGGGATCTTCAGGTACATTGGATCTGGTCGTCCCATGATCGCAACATGTGCTTAAATTTTTTTTCAGGGGAAAAACATATTTTTAAGTACGTTAATTAGCGTTGAAGAAATAGTCCTACTAATTTAGTGACATTGGATAATGGAGGCCGCGCGGAATTTTATATAATTATCTCATATTATGTATATTTTAAGAATATTTGGTTCTTTTTATTAAAAAAAAAATATTATACACACACATATATAAATTAAATGACACAATATTTATGCTATTTTTTACTATTTCTATCAGATTTACTGTGGTGGAAGTGAATTGAATTTGTATAATATAAATATGTGTCAGTACTAATTAATGAATTGATATATATATATATATATATATATATATTGAATGGTGATATCAACATAATCCCTCAAGTCATTTTTACAAGAATTCAAAACTTCAATTATCTTGATCGTTTTGTAAGAGTTTTATAAGAATTGTTTTAACATTTAGCAAGTATTTTTAAATTTTCTTCCCTCATTGATTACTTATATTAAATGAATTAAAATGTTGTTGGTATCTATATTTACTCTATTTTTCTCTTATAAATAAGGACATATTTAAAAAAATTTAGACACATTTGTAATTTTTAACTAATCCTAATCACTTTATTTAATCGCATAATTTAATTATTGAGTTATTAGGAGTATTAATTTTTTTTTCAATAGACTAATGAGATTTTAAGCCTCTTCCACCTCATATGGTGGTTAAGGGACAAAAAGGAGGGGGGGTACTGTTACAGGATGAAACGTCAACATCACAGAATGGCATCTTTCCAAAACCGAAAATAAATAAATATATATATATATATATATATATATATATATATATATATATATATATATTATGATTTATACTTACGTCGCATCCATATGAAAAGTAAAACCTAAAAAATTGATTTGTGTTGCTTTTCAAACTATTTTCAGTTTACCAACCAACCTCTGTAAAAATATTTTCGAATACATTTTATTAAAATAACTGATTTCTAATAAATTAAATTTTGATAAACAAACTTTAACGTTTTGACAATCTGAAAACTAAACACACCATACACAATCATCCTTTTATGTTGAACTCTGTCCAGTATCTATAAAATTGGACCAGCCATTTAAATTGTTTATTTCTGCGTGGGCTTCATGGGTTATTGAGAGGATTTTTTTTTTTTTTTGACCAGAGACCAACCCAACAGCAACGGTTCACATCTCATCGATTTCTCTATTTTTTTTTTCCTGCAAGGCCCATGGAGATATACCTTTTTTTCTTTTTTTGTGTTTAAAGGTTGCATTGACAAAAAGTAACTCCTTGTCATTGGATTTAACAGATGAGGTTTGGTCCTGAAGTTGGTTAAAGCGTTGAAAGAGACATACTAATTCTTGGGTGCCTGGGTAAACACTTGAATCGTAAGTGAGCCTAACTCATTTCCTGATATTTTATATGTAAAAAAAAAAAAAAATAAGGTTCAAATTCCTATTAGAAAGAGTGTCTACATTTAATATTTGATATTGCCTCAAAAAAAAAAAAGCCCTCTACTAGGAGGATACACTAGATATAAGCATCTCTTTTATCAGAAATTAGAATATTTGTTGACCACATTTTTTAGGAACTTGCCCTTTCTATTGGATCCAATCAATTGGTTAAATTTTTTTATTAGTTTTAAAGTATTTTTTTAGTTCTAATAAAAAAAATATTGGAAGCAACTGATAAAGAAAAATGAAGAAATAAATAATTTTCAAGAGTTGTATGTAGGCTACACGAGTATACATGACAGCGGTTATGAAAATCACAAAGATTCCATGGATTAATAATTACTAATCAAAAACCCCATGTGGTTATTTGAGAGGCACCAATAAAGTCAATCATAGTCCTACACACCAAAGATTAGGATATTTTGTTGCATAAACACCCTCCCTCTTTATTCACATGCTCACACATGATGACTTCCTCTCTTACTCTACTCTCTCATGAGATTACACCAACATGTGTCTTAAATCATAAACCTCATAATTAATTATGGATACTTTCTATGTATTCCTACAAATACCTACGTCCTAAGTTATTTTATTGAATTCAGGGAGAGAAACTTCTTCAGAGTGTCCTAGCTAGCGTCTGAACCGTAATGGCAGAACCACTTGCTAGTTAACTAATCTTCTAAAAATTTGTTACTGTATGTACGTATGTATTTATTATATAATATTTTATTTTGGCCAATAATTTCTTATCTTCTTTATAAAAACAATATTTAGTTCATTACTCATTGAGTTGTGAGAAAAAAGTAAAATTCTTACTTGAAATACTACTGCAAATGTTAGTATCATTTTATATTTTTTTTATTTATCATTGTCGGTTATTATTTATTTGTATTTTTAATGTTATGTAATATTATTTAGTAAATAGTTTAATATGTTTATCTGTTACTCGGGCTAAAAATATTTTAGGGTTTCACTAGTGCTAAACCGATTGGATTGAATTAATAAAAAGTAAGTGGCCAAGCTAAGATCAATAAAGACATATTTGTTAGGTATATATGCAATTAAGTAGGAAATTATTTAAAACTACAAATCCACGAAACCCCCACATATTCACGCAAGAATTGAAAATATGTATTTGTGGGAAGATTGGGGTGAAAAAGAGTAAGCGTTATCATAGTTTTGATATATAAAATAAATTCCATATAACCGCAGGGTGCAGCTACCCTCATTGTCAAGGAGGGTCTGCTGCACCCGATTGTACTGATAAATTGCTTTTTTTAATGTTACCCTTTTTTTTTATATGTCCAACTTTGTAAAGGTAAGGGGTGTAGCGGAACCTCCTTGACAAGAAGGGTAGCTGCACCTACAACCGCATTCTTTGCTACACCTTTTAAATTATGTGCATGTGCAAAACATTTTTTAATATGATTATCTAACTGAGTCAAATTTAAATATTGGTGGGTCCTATTAAGAATGATTTTACCAAATTAGTTTTTTACATTCTCACCGACTTGAACTCAAAACATTCTGATTAAGTAGTCAAAACTTCTTTCACTAAGATCATCATATCTTATCTGGACAACAAGATGAATAGACATAGACTATAAGGGTTTATATTGATGCGTTGGATTAAAAACTTGAATATTCAAAGGAGAGAATTTTTAAAAATATTTTGAGGAGTGCACACTAACAAATTTAGGTTTGTGATCAAACATGCGTGGCGCTGTCAAATATGGAATATGAACACATCTCAATAAGGAACTTCAACATTATTTCGTCCTATTATTATAAGGGACTAGTCTCTTCTATTAAATCTTAACTCAAACCCTGATGCTACCTAGTTTTCAATTCAATGAGAGCTCCCACCGTAAACCAACAGAAGAAGAAAAAGCCTTTACTTTTGGAAATAACAGGAAAAAAAATAAAAACATTGTGAATTTGCAGGAGAAGGACAAATTGTAATCGATTAGTATTTATTGGAATGAGAAGATGTGAAAGGATCCACTTGAAGAGAAGTCACTGGAGAGCAAATAATTGGGATTTGGAGATACTGAGAATATGGGTTTTATATATGAAAAGTGAGTGTGGCTAGAAGTCACTCATTCATTCTCAGATATTATTCACCACATCACTGAATGTAATAAACTAATAATAAACTGCACGCCCAGGAAAAACAAACCAAATTTTTTTATTTTAGTTATGATAACAGTTAAACACCTACCAAACAAGGAAGAGATGCCTCAACTAACAATAAGAGGTTGATTCATGCACTCATTCAAATAAATAAAAAAACAAAAGAAAAGCCTCAAATCATGTTCCTTTAGTTGCCTTGCAATCATGATTCTTTTACCTTTCTCCCTTAAATTCTCAAATCACATCATCTACAACACCTTACCAGCTTGTTATGCTTCACCTTGCATTAACAATTTTCTTCAAATAATTCAATATTTGTTCCCCTGAAATGAGGTTTCTAATTCACGTTTCCTCTGTGAAAAAAAGTTGCTGAGAGAATTTCAGACTTCTATAGTAGCCCAAATTTTGCATGATTTGTAGCCCAAATGACATCAATACTTGCTTTAAGGCTTTCTTTCTTTCCTTTTTGTTGAAGATGAGTGCTTGAATTACAATAGAACATTGTTTAAGGTAGTTTGAATATATATATATATATATATATATATATATATATATATATATATATATAAAATGTTGGGGTGTCAATGAGGAGGAGGGTTTGCAAGACAATATAGATTCTTCCAAAAGGGGAGGAAAAAAATCAAAGAGAACATTTACTGAAATCATTGAACGAGGGCTTTTAATCAACAACATATCTAAAAATTTAATTGTTGACAAAGCTTAATAACATATATAATATACGTAACTGACTACACCTAATAAGATAAAGCCGGATTTAGATTCCCTCAGTATCCTCCTCTCCTTCTCTCTCAATATCCTTTCATTCAGTCGTTCATTCCCCTCTCCTCTTCCATCTCAGATTAACTTTTAGTTGAAATCAATGGTATAGATGAGGGGATACTGAAGGAATCTAGTCTCGATAAAGCCTTTTAGTGATATGGAGGGTTTAGAAGTGGGGAATGAGCAATCCTTATCTGGGCTGTCCCTTTCGCCCACGCGTGCTTCTGCTACCTGATTCCTGACCACCTCCCTCCAAATCTAATATTCTTTCCTTCCCCAAATCCATTTTAATGACTTTTCACTTCATGCAATTTTTATTACTTACCAACAAATATCCAATTTTCTGATTCCCTCAGTTGACTTTTGTTTAACTCATAATACCTCTTAATTACGACTTCAACATACTCTCCATAGTGTCTAATCAGTAATCACTCTAAATCATCCTCTATTTTTCTCCCAACTCAATTACCTCGTTATTTGACATTGAAAGCAGAGCCTTTTTTTCGTTTTTCTTTTTTCTTTCAGGAGTTAAATCATCAATTTACCCTTTTCCACATGCAAGAGCTGATTTAACAGTTTGTTTTAATTATAAATGTGAGATTTCAATCTACTTGAATCCTACAATGAATGACAACCCTTACAACTAATTTCCGCCAGGGCACCAATAACCAATGTTAGTAATATGAACTCAATTAAGAGAATATCGTTTCTACTAGAAAGAGTTTTAAATACGTAAACATGAAGTCTCGAGTCCATGTGAATACAAAAAACATATTGAGAAAAACTATCTTTAGTTGGGTCTAACAATATATGACTCAATCATATATGCAAATAAAAAATAATGTAACTATGAGCCCAAAATCTTATAAAAAGACGAAGTGTTTAGTCTATTAGTTGGCCACTCTTGAATTTATAAATCAAGGGATTTTTGGATATACTCCTTTGATCTTATTTATAAGATAAAGAGAGGAGTTTTTTTTTATCCTATTTATAAGACATTTTATTAAAATTTTTAATGTGGATGTACAATTTAATCATTCATTTATTATTGTGTTGACTTTGTTTTTATTTTATATTATGTATATTAAACATGAGTAGCATTGGAAAATTGTCAAATTTTATGATACAATTAATGAGATTTAAGGTTTTTCTTAAATTGTGTGAATTTATATAGTACAACTTATAAAAAAGATCATATCAGTAGAACTTGTAACAATTTCTCCTTTAAAAAAGTTGTGTTAGTACGTAGTATATGAGCAAGATGACTACTTCTATTGTTGAGTCAGGCTTTTTATTCTACTGTCGACTCTATAACCCTCCCAGTCTTAATTAAGAGTGTGACTCATACTCGCATTGTACCTATATATATATAGTACATGCACACCTCACTTCAGCAGGAGATTCCTGCGTTTTTTATTCAAAACACACTTGAAAAACATTAAAAAAGGGGAGGGGAAGAGAGAAACTGAGAAAGTCATATGAGTACTTGACTATTTGAAATATACGCACAATGCGTTTTTACAGCTCATTTCATTGTTTAAAGAACTGAAATGAGAGAGGGCATGATAAAAGCTGGTGGGTGCTTTGCTTATACCCATTATTCATTAATGCCATCATCAGAGTTGAAGATCTAAGTGGTGATCATGCTGTATCTTCCCCTTTTTATTAATTCCCTTTTCTTATTGGTAATATATGACAAAAAGTAACAAACTTGAAGGACACACCAGAAGAATGAGGTCCAAATTAGAAACCCTCCCGCCTTTATTCATATCAAAGTCATTACTATCTCAGTTAAAGGTTACACATTCTGATTCTTTTTTATATTGCTCTGAATTGTACAATGATTCTGAGTTTACACTTACTTCCCTTTATCCATCATGCAATATAAGTGCAGAAACACTGTTTTTCTTATGGAAAGATGAGATTGCCCCTGGTTTTTTAATCTTTGATCTTTAACTGGGTGAGCTCAAGAGACAAGGATTTTTCAAATACATAATGTATGTCCATTGATATTCGGGCTGGCATGGAAGGAGGTACCATAGCTCTGGGCTGTCATATCCTTACGCGCAGTACATGTTTGGTTTATAGATTCTATGAGGTGAGAAAATGACCCATCCTTCAATTTTATTTGTTTTCCTTTGTTTTTTTTTTTTTTTGTTTTTTGTTTTTTTGTTTTTTTGTTTTTGCTTTGTGTTAATATCTGAAAATTTTGTTTTCTTTTACTCTTCATTTCAGAATGGTCCACAGTCCACAAACTCTCTCAAACACAACCCCACACTCTCTGCTTTTGTTCCCTTCTCTTGCCTCATCATTACTGTTTACCAACACAATTCCCAAATCTATCCCTGCTTTTGATTAGTCAACTAATTCCCAGGTCACAATGGAGCTGTTTATGTACATTTCTCACATCCCCAAATGAATCTTATAGGAGTGAATCATAACCCTCAAATCAGCATTTGGAATCTTTATTCTTTACTATATGAAGCATGAGGATTATGAAAGACCATAATGTTACACACTTCAACATTTCAGTCACCAAAGAGAATTGGAAGAAAGGGGGAACACAAAAAGCATTTCTTTTGTTTCTTTCCTTCGTTCGGTGAAAAGGACATATGAATGCGCAGGATATGAAAAGAAACCATATGAGAAAAAATTATATATAAATACCATAAAGTATTATTAAAATAAAGCCTCCCCTTTTCTTTATCCTTCCATTCTTTTTTCCTTTTTCCTGCAAAATTTTTCTCATTGATGAGGAGTGTAATTATTGTGATCACATGACTTCATGAACTCTCATGAGAATCCCATTAGGACAATCATGGGATCCCTGCTCTTTACAACCTACAAATGCCTCAACTACTAATACTTTATTGGTAAAGGCATTACAATACAAGAATAATTAATGACCAGATAAACAAACTAAATTCAATGTATAGTGCCTTGGTCACATATTAATCTTCTAATAATTTTCTCACATTAGTACGGAGAAGGGAAAAAGGGGGTGCTGAACAGAACAGAAGTGAAAGAACCCTTAATTTCTTTCTTGACAAACACATATTTGCAAACTATTTACGTTTTACAGTTAGAAGTAATCAAAATTATGAGTAATCTGATAGGGCTGATCTCTATCTTTCTTGCTTAGTTTTGGTAATAAAACTCTGTTACTGCCACTTCTAATCTTGTTCATATCAGCAGGAACCTCAGGTGGTTTTATTGATCTAATCAAAGCCCAATTGACACCTCTGAAGAACTCATGCCTCTTGATTTCAACAGAACCCATGAAACTTCCAATTCTCTTCTTGGGATTCTTCACTAATAGTTTGCTTATCAGGTCTTGAACTCTCACCATTTCTTCATATTCCTTGCTGCTGCTAGCTGCAATTCTGGGAAATGCCAATGGCTGCTTCAGGATGTTTAAGAGTGTTTTGCCATTGTTCTCTCCTTTGAATGGTGTTCTTCCATATAACATCTCATACAAGAACACCCCAAAAGTCCACCAATCCACTGCACTTCCATGGCCTTGCCCTGAGATCACTTCTGGTGCTAAGTACTCATGAGTCCCTACAAATGACGTAGACTTTGCATTTATAGGTTCTGCCACTAGCTCTGGCTCATCATCTTCATCATCATCAATGTCTTCTTCTCCTTCATCTTCTTTTTGTTCCTGTTGCTTTTGGACTCCGGCATTTTCCCTTATGATTGTAATGACTCTACTTTCTCTCTTGCTCTTGCTTCGAAATGAAGCTGATGAGAAACAAGATTGCATGGGAGCAGCACAGGCAGGATGTGTTGTTGTTGATGATGATGAAGAGCCTCTTGGGATATTTTTGAAACTGGATTTACTTCTCAAGAGCTTAGGAACAACATCACACTTGAGAGAGAGATCAAAATCAGAGAGCATAATATGCCCATCCTCTCTCACTAACACATTCTCTGGCTTCAAATCTCTGTACACTATACCCATCATGTGAAGATATTCCATAGCCAACAGTGTCTCAGCAGCATAAAACCTGTGAAAATTTTGAAGAACTTTATCAAAATTTGTATAAACTCAGAGAGAAAAAGCTTATAGCAAAAAGAGAATATTCACATTTTTTTACTTGAGCCAAAAAGGGACTTACTTGGTCGATTGAATACTGAATCGTTTTCCTGGCTGACGCTGGCGAGAAGCATATAAATCACCACCAGGACAGAACTCCATGACCAAGCAAGAGTAATGAGAAGCATCGAAATCTGCATATAAAGTGGGTAAAAATGGGTGATCAAGCATGCGCAGAATCTCTCTCTCCATTTGAGCTCTCTGCAACTTGTTTCTCACTGAAAGTGCTTCTCTGTCCACAACTTTCATGGCGTAAAGACTCTGTTTTGACCCAATAACGAGGGGGTTTCTAATCTGACAGAGGTAGACGTTGCCGAGGTCACCTCCGCCTAGACGGCGGAGGAGGTGGAAGTGGTGGAGGCCGAGGTGGCCGTTGCTTTCACGGCGGAGGCGGGACATGGCCTCCCATGCTGTTTGGTTGGCCTTGTGAGGCTTGGTGTGGGAGCTGAGGTACAGAGAGGAGGAGGTGGTGGTGTCTGTGGTGGTGGAGGAACAGACAGAGACGGAGCTGCTGCGGCGGCGGCTGCTGAAGCTGAGGTTGGTCATCCAGCTCCGGCTGGATTCCGGCAGAGTGGTGAGGGAGGAGGAGCTACTATCATAATCAGATTCATCTCTGGCTATGGCCTTGGACGTGGCCATTGGAGATTGTGGGCTTTCTAAACTGAGAGTCTCTAGGCGTCGTCCATATATATGAGTGCGTGTGTGTATTATACTATTATATACAGTTTAAGCTTTTGTGGGGTAGAAGGTAGTAGAACCGAAGGGAGCACATGGTAGAGTTTTTTTTTTTTTTTTCTCCCTCCCCCGGAAGCACATGGTAGAGTTGAAAGGTGATGACGTGTGAGCAAAAATTTAACATTTTTTTTTCCTGCATTAAAAACTGTATGAACACTTGAAGAAGTGCATGGTTTGTAAATATGTACGTAGGATCCAGTTTATATAACGGTAAAAAATTGATGCATTTAATCAATTTAAGTTTTTTTTTTTTTGGTTCCAAAGAAAAAATAACTTAGAGGTAGTTCGGTACAGCATCTCATTTGTTGACATACAGTGGTATATACCATGATATTTAAGATTGTGAAGTAAGTTTTGAAGTTTGTTACAAAAATAATAGACAATTTTCTCATACGAGGTTAAGAGTTTGAATTTTAGTATTGAAATTAAAATTAAGCATCACGGGGATGGAAAATTGCAATGAGTTACACACTCAAAACTTAAAAGCATGCAAACGTACACGTACAGTTATGTCAATGTTAAGTCTAATACTTCATCTAAACATGATAAGTAACATTATTATTGGGATATCTTGTCGTTGACTGCGAGAACATTAACTCTAATTGAACATAACACTTGAATCAACGGTTACCGGATACTGCATATATGTGTGTGTGTGTGTGTAACATTACAAGTTTCATTTATAAACTACACAACTCCCACATGAAAGCTTGATTTATAACCATAAATCATTAAATTGAATTGTCTATTCTTTTTTTTTTTTTTTTCAAAAGTACTTATATTAATATTTCAAAACCAAATACACAAAATGATAATCAAAGGAAATATAATAGTAAATACAACAAAACAAACCAAATACGAGGAAAAAAAATAATTATCACTAATTGAAGAACGGGAATAGAAGTAGCATCAAAGATTACACCGAACTCCTGTAGATCAAAGGTTAGAAGTGACATGAAAGAAGGTGTTGGTTACAAAACACACCCTATAGGGCACATCTCCTTATAAGCATCGGCTGCAAATAGAGCAGCTACACAGTAATCTCATCTTGGGGTAAAGAATATAAAAAAAAAAAAAAAAAAACTCAACCTCAGAAAGAAGATCAATGATGTCCTAAAGAACACTTCTTTTGCTCCTCTATTAAAACAGATCTGGTGACATCAACCACATACTAAACAACGCCTCTTGATGATGCCTATGGCTAACAATGGTCCTTTTATAGGTAAGCAGCGGTGACCATTGATAAAACTATTCCCCCAAGAAAGCGAATCTGAGCCACTCGAAGAGAATCAGATCTATTAATGTGTAAACAAAGTTCCAACCAAGAGGAGTTATTTTCATATATCGTAAATCTGTTTATTAACACCACCATTAAAACCCAACACCATAAAAACAAGAAGAGAAGACGAACAGCTCTCTCTCTCTCTCACTTCAAGAAAGATTGGATAGGGAGAGGAAAAACTCGCTCTAGAGACGAGAGAAGACCATAACCAATAAAAATCAAAGGAGGGAGGCCGCAACCAGAAGATCCGAGTTCCGATCTACTTCTCTAACATGACTGTGGTGTAAAATGATGCTCACTAGCGCGGCATATGGTGATGACTCATACCACTAATAAGAGAGAGCCGAAGAGGTGAGTGTTAAAGGTAGAGAAGAGAGAATGTCAGCAAAAAGATTCCCACTATCTTCCACAAAAGAATAAATTGAATTGTCAATGACACAATTCAACTTACAAGTATGAAATTATTGGAACCTGTCAGTAATTAAATTTGTTATGTGGGAGCAACGAATAATGTTTCTGTTTGTTGTCATGGACAAATGAACGTGCCACATGCCACAGCAGTGAAGGAGAGCCATTGATGTTGAGGATAGGTATTAATTAAAAGAAGATTAGAGAATAATTAAGGAGAGGATTATGTTGGAGGAATGAGGAGATAACAGTGAAAATGGGAATTAAAGGGAATGGTGGGAATTAAACAGAGAATCAAGGAATGAAGGGAAGGGTCTATAAAATGAGACAACAAAAGTGGTGTACAGTCCCACGTCCCCACCAAAAAAAAAAAAATCACTTTTGTTGGTCTTTATTTTGAAGCATGCTTCCTTGCTGACGAACCCACCATACCCTGTTCTTTCCAGTTTTAATGTAAACAAAAATTTCTAATTTATTTATCTTTTCTTTTTTTATTATTGCAAGATTCTGGGTATTTGTTCAAAATAAATTTTTATATCAAAAACCGAATTACTTCAATGGGTTGGATCACATGGGCATCATTTTCTCCCATCGCAATTCTTTTTTTTTTTTTGTTTCATTTATGTGACTTGAACCCAGTCAGTCATATATAAAAATAACGCCAAATTAATATTGAAAAAATTGCCCATAAATACCTGTTTAAAAATTTCATTACTAGCTCATAAGCATTTGGTATATTTTATAGATGGAAAATGCCGGCATTATAAAGAATCTGATACACAGAAAATATTAATACTCTCTCTTGAAAGTACTAAAATTCAAGTATTTATGAGCTATAAAATTTTCAAACAGCTTGAAAATTTTTCAATTTATATTTGATCAAAAAATTGCTAAAAAACCTCTCATTATAAAAATTTATCACTCAAAGATTCCAAATGAGCAATGACTACTTAACTAGCCCTAAGCAAACACATATCATTTTTAGCGAATGCAACTCTTATTTAGCTATATACAACATATCTTCAATTATACGTAAATATCTTCTGTTTTGTACAAAAAAAACATGATAAATACACAACTAAAAAGCAGTTGTACCTGAGTTAGTACACAAATTTCAGATATCCTTGCACAATAAATTTTGTTTGAGAGGATTTTTTTAGCAAATTTTTCCAATATGACAATGTTTATAAAAATAATGAGAAAATGTTAGAGCGTATCGATAGGTACGCGTGTATGGTCAATTTTGAAGGAAAGGAAGAAAAGACAGGGAATCACGAAGAAGCCGTGGACTACTTTAATTTCAGCACCTCTCCAAAATTGAAAATGAACCCTTTTTTGGAGGGTCTGTGTCTGTAATAAAGGAGGCAGCCTCTTATTTATGATATTCTCGTTTTGCATGTGAACCCAACCCAAGTAGGCCGGGTCCGTGGGCTGGGCCCATTCTTACTCCCACCCAACACTTTTCTGTGGGGTAATTTACATTTTACACCTTACCCCCAGTTACACACACTTTCTTTCACCCCTTCAATTGATTCGTCTTTTTATTATTATACTTTTCTTCATAAAAATGTGGAATTTTTTTTAAAATAATTCCTTATTCAAATTATATAGTAATTAATTTGTATTAAAAAAATACTAAAAATTATCATTTAATGCGTGTATTTTTGTTTCTATTACAATTTAAGTTCCTAATTATTTTTTAAATATTATTATCCGATATCCAGTTACGGTTGCCCCTTCTAGTACATGTACATCCTTTTGGGACTCTAAATTATTGAAATTTGATTCAATGTAATACAATCTCTCAAGTTTTATTTAGATAGTCCGTTGGTCTTCATGCTTTAAGAATTGACTACAGTTCAACCCTTGAAGGATTAGATTTGTACAGAAAATGTAGGGACTAATCCATTCAACAAGTGAAACTTGCGTAACTGAGTTGAATAAGCTAAACTTCAGAAAATGAGTTAGTAACTAATTCAAAATTATAGAGACTGAAATTTAACTAGTCTCATTGATGAAGCTTGTTAAATAAGTAATTTAACTAATTCATAAATAATCAGTCTCATTTTGAATTAGTAAAACAAGCTTCTTATAGGATAAGATTTAAAATTTATATAGGGATATTTTAGGCTCTAAAATTTTAGAGACTGAAATTTAAGAAGCTTGTTTTATTTGGATTGAAGCGAGTGAGAGGACATCATTTTCTTGGACAATGTTCAGACTCTGGCAAATCAGACAACAAATATCACTATCTGTTGTCACTTACCCCTCTCTCAAGATGCCCATAAACTCTACCCATTTTCTTTTATCTACATCAAAGAGACTAAGAATATTGTTGGTACACAAAATTTTGATAATTTATTATTAAAATTATACTGCCTCAATTAAATAAAGAATGCATTTTACAGTTTAAATATATATTATTGCATTTCTTAGCAACGATGAACCATCAATTACCAACCAGCATATGCACTGGACATAAGACACAATCACAAGCATCTGAGATTTGAAGTGTGCTTGTAGTACTAAGCTGTCCATACCCCATAGAATTATTTAGCTCTCGCAGCAATATTAATGATGAAGTTGCAGAAATGAGAAGGGCAAATTGAACATCTCCCAGTAGAGATTCCACTGCATCAATAATTTGCAGTGTCGACAGAACAAAGCATGGCCAATCTGACAACCCTGCAGAACAACGTATCAACAACAGAGGGAACAAAAGTTAAATTGAACAAATATGTTGAGCTTATGTGTATCAAATGAAAAGTTCACTTTATATAAAACTGGGAAGCAAACAATTGAGGGAAAATTGGACTAATGCAGGAGAGCAGGATCATCATGAGCAGCTCCTGGCCACCGGGCCCAAAGGCACCTTTATGTTTCCATATTCCATATGCTCATGAGCTGTGGCACGTTGGTTTCCAACACATCTTAGTAATTTGAGTCTAGAGATATTCTCTAGAATTCCTCAGTGTCCTTAATTCTTAATATAATTAAGATCCACTTTGTAGTTCAATTTCTTCATTAAAATGAATCTAAAATTAAAGACTGGAGGTGGTATCAGGTTAGGCTCAAAATTGATAAGGTTTGTAATTAGGAAGAAAGCATATCCTGTTTCCACCCAAAAAAAAAACAAGAACAGAAAAAGAAAGCATATTGCTGCAGTCACATACTCACACTTTTAAGACCAATCCAGCCTACCATGGTGAAGTTTACCATCGTCTTAAACAAAAGCAATTTGGTATCCCTAAATTTGCTAGGCAACATCCAGTGGGAAAACAACCCCCCCCCCCCCGCCAAAAAAAAAAAAAAAAACACAGAAACGAGTATTAACTTTTGAGAACAATAATTTAGAAAATCATGTGAGGATTTATTTATTTGTATCCCAAGGAATTTCTCTTTGCACTTTGCAGACCAATTATGATTATAGATTGGAATGCCTTAGAAAGTCAGAAGCAGCGAGCCAATAAGCCAAATCAGCTCTTAAAATCAGTATTTCCTTTAATCAAACTTCAACGGACCACATCAAGGAGGCTAATTCAGATTCAACGTGTCCCCAATATGATCAGGTATATTAACCTTCAGGGAGGCAGATAACAGACGCACTGTATTGACCATGTTAAATTAAAGTAGGAGAAATGGAGATTGAGATAGTGCTAATAGCCATAATTTGAGGAAATCAATTACATAAATTTTAAACGGAAAAATGTTCATTCATCACGGTACAGTAATACTACAGACAATAGTGTGAACATCTTCCTTCTCAAATTTATCTAACAAAAAGTATAGGTGCATAATGAAGGTTTGTCCAACATCGAGCCTTGGTGCTTCCTTAATCCTTAAACATAAAGTGAAATATCAAAGTAAAGACTTCATGGCATAGGAATAGGCAACAAGTAACTGAGTAGGGATAAATTTGGAAGTTAAAGGCAAGTCACTCACTTAAAGAATTATAGTCCACAGGAACACAAAATAGGCAGTATGTCTCAACAGTTCAATCATAGCCCTTTCCCAGACAGTTTAGGCAACGTTGCACCCTGCAATACCATGTGTAACCATTATAGAACAAAAACAGTTGATAAAACAAAGGATGGGGCTGAATACATTAAACTTATTCTTAACTTCGTTGACAGATTCGACAGAAAGCATAGCCTTCAAGTTATCTACGAGGAAATTCTAAGCATTTGGAGAGTCAGTGTATATTCAGAAGTCAGTCATCAGAGAACAAGAGTCAAAGAAATGTCCTAAAGGAGTTATCTTGCCACGAGGTCACTGATAATATCGAGACAAATTTTTACAACTCATCATCCCACCGTTAACTCTTCCACAACAACAAGGAGAAGATTATATTACTTTCTATAATTCTAGTGAATTTGACACCAAATAACTGGATTGCGGCATAAGTATTCTCAGTAATGAACTTTCTGTTTCTTACCTTACAGAACTCAGCAAGTATAGTGGGCCAAGGGAATTCTTTCACCAGTATTCAACAAAGGAATAAGAAAATTTGGATATCATGGAGAAGAGCAAAAGAAAAAGGAATCAGGAAAATAAAGAGCTAACCTATTTCCCTCGCAAGTAGGACAAAGGCAGGGATTAATGGCGATAGGGTCATACAAAGGCGACCATTCTATGGTGGAATTTCCTTTGCACAACTTGCATATATAAAACCCCTTCCCTCTACAAGCCATGCATGGTAACGCAACCTTTTTCTGCACAAAACCCACATTCCCAAACGTCTCATTTCAATTGTGAAGGGAACAAAAACAAATCAAAACCAGAGGGGAAACAAATAGAAAATATCCAGAAAGACAGGAATCTTAGCTAGTTTTTACCCGTTTCTTCTCAGATACAAGATGAAGGGTCTTGAGAGTAACGGAATAAGCAAGGTTGAGAGTGACAATCCCACCCAAGACGACTCCAGTTCCCATAGCCAACGTTCGCAATGACTTAGGATTCATAGCTTGGAATATGTGTTCCTATCAAAGGCAATTTCTCAAACCATATAGACCATCCAAATTCCTGTTGTTCTACAGGGCTAAATTTCAAGTGCTCGCTTAAAAGAAAATAAGACTAAATCCAATTAAGCTCGACTTCTATCCTTTGCTCTGGTTTTTGTTGAACCGCCCTTCTCTTTGTCTGCTCTTGGCCACTCTCGTGCACGCGTTCAGTCTCTCTCCGCCGCACTTTGGGTCCACCGCGTACATGGCGGTGGAGCCAACCCGAGCCCGCCAGGGTGGGTTCCGCCTTTTTTCCCCCCAAAAAAAAAAATATTGTTTTTCAACCAGTTTTTTACATTAAAAAAAAAAATCAACATTTTGATTATCTTAATCCCAAGCGAAATCGGATTATCTTTATCTATGCAGCACCTGTTGTCCTTACCCCCACTCACACGAAGCAATGCGTAACAAAACAAATAGAGCAACAACCATGAGCACGAATAACATGGCAAAGTGGGTGGCCAAAACCGGAAAGCTTAGTCTTAAAGGAAACCACGAATGGAAAAAAGCGAGCTAGACGAGAAAGAAGATGGAGGAAAGGCTTGGAACCTTACCCGAAATCGAGCTTAGAGCAAAGAAGACAAGGAACGACGTTGAGCACGGAGGACGGTAAACGAAATTGCGAAGAATAGGCAGAGGGGTGGAGTGACGGACGGCCGCACGACGAATTGGGGGCGGAGGCTGCGTCTGCGAGGGAAGGAGAGGCAGATGCGTGAACTGAACTGATACAGGTTGAGTGAGAACCGAGACTGTGGGAGGGAACGGATTCTTCTATCCTTGCCCCTCTATTAACCCTCTAATTAGAAAGGAATGCGGCATTATTATTATTACTAATTATTTAGATTAAATAATATATAACATGTTAAAATATTTTTTATACTCAATATTTTAAATTAAATGACACCATCTGAAAAATTAATTAATTTATAATACTGAATATAAAAAAAAAAAATTAGAATATAACATATGATTTAATCTCAATAAATAAACTACAAAAAAAAATTGTCACATCCTCTATTTAACAGAATAGGCTGCGGCCTATGTGGACAGAGGCGGGAGCGTGAATTAGGATCTTTTTTACCAAATAGCGCCATTTTTATTTTTTTTGGACCAGAACATATATAGCGCGAATTAGGATTTTAGGAATTTAGATTGAACGCGTATTTTTAAAAAAATTAAGTTACGTGAAGTGTTTTTTCCAGTGATCCCAAACTGCTGATCAGCACTGCTTGCGCAATTAAGCAGGTCGAAAGACTACTGGGGGATCGGTGGAGAGAGCTCTCCTCTTTCTTTTGGCGGTGGAACTTACCTGCTGCTTGGTTCATGTACGTCGCTCAGGGATCTTTTCCATTGGTTCTTCTTTGGCTTTTTGCAGGTTTGATTGTTGGAATACCTCCTTTTTACACTCTGTTCCTCCAGGTGTCTTCCTGCGTGTAGCCTCGATCGCTTGGAATATTGTCATGCTCACTACTTGTTTGCAAAGATCTTTTCTGCTAGATCAATGCATGTTCGTAAACTCCAGTCTCTTATATCCCTTCTTTGAGATCTCAGGTATTTATTCAACACCATGGTAATTACTTTGTTCCTCATTTTTCATGTGTTAATGATTGTACGTCGTTTTATTCTTGAACATGGGTTTTGGCTTTTGCAAGCTTCGCCTTGCTCATTTCTTTGTTTGGATACAAATTTTTAATCTCCCTTTGGAGTGTTATACATAAGAATTAGTGGCCAATCTCATTGCCTCACAGTTCGAAATGCTTATTGCTGTGGATATATCGTCGCAGTATCGTCTTGGTGGTTTTGGAATCAAGGTTACTTGCTCTGGCTCCAACTGGTTTTCTTTCCAACCACTGCTTTTCCTCCCCTGGTAAGGCGGTTACCATCTCAGTTTTGTTTAAACTTGTATGTTCGATCTGCTATGGTTGTGGAGGCATTGGTTTGCCACCTCAGCATTGCTCAAAGGCGGTTCCTTGCCTACGTCAGTCCTTTGTGGGTCCTAGCTAGATCAGCACATATAAGACGGCATTATCATTCGCTTACACCGCGTAATCGTTCAGGATCAATTCTTGTTAGCTCCTTGGCTAAGCAAACTAAACTGGTTAGTCCGATTTTAAGGTATTAATTGTGCATCTGGAAGTTGGATTTGATGGGGGCTTGCTTCATGATGATCTATTCTTTCCCTCGATGCTTCGGTGTCGTTCCCATGTTCTCTCCACCTTACTACCTTGGTCATTTCATGACCTCTTGCAATGCCACGCCACCACGAACTCAGTTTTCTTTGTTGCCAAAGTTTTAATCTCTCCATAGGGCTTCACTAGCGCATTATGCATTGTTCTATTCGGACTTCAGTGTTCTCTTCCAGTCCTTTGAGCGCTATATATATAGAAGGCTTTGGGAACTTCTTCATACTACGGATCACCGTCACTTTTCGTTCTTTATTGTATACCTTCCTCCATCGTTGGCGCCAAGCAGGACGTGTGATCCTGAGAATCTCTGCGGGTGACATTTTCTTCTTTGTTGATCCTGCGTTTGGAGAAGGTGCTCTGCATGTTGCTATAGAACGTACAGTCTTGCTGGCTCTTGCCGCTTGGTTTGATGCTCCATATGAGTGGTTTCGATGGATCTATGGCCTCACATGCATGCGTGTGCATGGATTTCAAGAACCTTGTTAGGAGTTACTTATGAGTGCTGGTTAATTACTCTGTTGTGCTTCCCAGTTCCCACTGTCTCTTTTATAGATCAGCTTCGTGCTCTTTAACCTCAACTTCGTGTGTCATGCCCGAGGGAGCTTGATCGATCAGTCGCTTCTTGTGCACATCCGTGGCAACTCTCCGTACATGCGAATCAAGGCTTATAAAGTATACAGGTGGTTTTAGTCCGACGAGCCCTCTTCAAGCCTCATTTGAGTGCCTTGTGCATCCTTCGCGTGGTGTACGTGGTTCTCCTTCCCCTGCCTTCACAGGTTCTCACTATGGCTTGCAGACCTCTCCTTACGTAACATACTACTAGGAATTTTTATTCTTATTATTTATGTGTGATTATAAAATGATTTATTGAGTAATTTGAGGTTTAATTTGTAGTAGATCAAATCCAATATTTGAGACTTAGAAACATATAAAAAAGAAGATAATTAAATATGATTAAAAATTTAACGTAGTACTATATATTTTTTTAAATACTGACTGATTTGATTGGATTATTTTATAGTAATTGTAAATTACCATATAATTATTTGAATAGAGAATTTACTTAAAAAGGGAGTAAATTTTTAAGATCATCATTTCAAATTATATATTAAAATAAAGGGAGATAAATTCAAAAATATTTGGTAGGTTTCCACATAGTGATTATAATTATTTATATATTTTATAAAATTTTTATTGAGTGAAAAAGTTTAATCATTGCTATGATATATAGTTAGTGCAAAAAAAACATAGATATTTCCCGGTAACAAGAGATACTCTAAGAGTGGTGTGAATTTTCATTTTCGATGTTATGAAGAAACAAAGGAAAAAAAAACGTGAGGGAGAAAGACTTAAAAAAACAGAGAAAAGAAAAGGGAAAAGAATAATGTAAAAGAAACTTAATAAATTGTAATGATTCCTCACATCCTCTCTTCCTCGCGACTTCATTTCTTCTTCTTCGTCTTTCTCATTCTCCGTTAATGGAGCTTTTAAGCACTTATTTCTCATAAAACCCCCCTACTTCAATATTTATTTTATAAATATTGTCTCCTCGTGGAGAGCTTTCTAAAAGAAAAATAGGCGCAAAGCAGGTATACAAGTTATGGCTTGGAGCAAGTGTGGAGTTTCAACAAATGGAAACCATAAATTTGTAGAGGTGAATAAATATTGAGATTTAATCGATTTATAATGTTTATAAATATTGCATCATGTGAGAGATTTAGAGTTGTGTTTAAAATGTTAAGAAATGTTATGATTGAATATGATGGTTTTACCAATTAAACTTGAGTTTAATAGTTTGGTTATGCTTTTCAGACGAAGAATTGATATTTAATCGGTTTAGAATGTTGTTAAAACTCATAAAATGAAAGTGTGTATTTTGATTGGAATCCTAAGTTGGAGAAATTAGAGATTTTGGTCCATTTTAATTATTTTAGGTTAATTTTTGGTTTCAAGCGAGTTGTTGGAATTTAGAAATGATGGGATTTAATATTAAAATGAAGATTTGGATATTATATAGTGATGTTTGGAAGTTAGAGGTGGGGTTGGGGACTTTAAACTCTATATAATCAACTTGATCATTTGCTTCACAATTTGATTGATGTGAATTTGTATAATAATTATGTAGATTGAAGTTATTTTATTTGGTGTTGAAGCATTCAAGTGTTTATAATAATAAGCATTTAATTATGATTCTTAATTATTTTGGAATCAATCTGTAAAGAAATTGTGTTAACTTAATCAAGAATTAGTTTGTGAAAGGTTTTATGTAAATAATAATATAAATTAATTGTTGAAAGTTGAGCTTGATTTTAAAACTGTATATTCTTGATCTTAATTTACATGTATATTTTTAAATAACCAATCATGGTTACTGAAACTATTGGATTTCAAGATTGCTATATTTACATTTTTCAAGAGAGATATGAATATGATTGCAAGGAGTTGTAAAAGAATGAATCTAGTTGTAGGCTCTGGTTGAGGTTCATCTTACTCATACAAGTCATCTTTTGTCATTCATATTTGCATGTGATACTATGACCTATGAATTATTTAATTATTGTTAGTTAATTCTATTTAATTTGAATCCTTTGAACTATGATTTTGAAAACTATTGGTTTTGCTATTTAATTGAGATATTCGATAAGCATATATTGTGACTATTGGGTAGCGCACTGTTGATATGATTTTGTGATAATGGATTTGGATTAAGAGATTTAATAAGTTGTTGTACGGGCTTGTGGAAACAACTGTCATCTTGGGCTTCGAATGTTCGAAACCCAGTTGTTTGTCAGATCCCTAATACTTACTTCCATTGTATTTATATTATAAATATTTTATTAAATCGGAGTGTTACAGCTTCACTGGATTCTTGCGGTTCTTTAGCCAAAAAAACACGCTTGACCACTCCATATGACTCCGTGGCTTTTAGATAATCATGGAATTAATGGGTAGTGCCATGATCATCTTTTTGGCAGTTAGGCTGCTCGTCGTTTTTAGTATGGCTTTGGTATGGTCTTCTTCTGTGCTTTTTCTGCAGGTTTGTAGCTTGGTTTCCTCTTGCTTTCTGTTGTGTCGTGTGGAGTTGGGGATTGTTCTTTATGCTTCGTTTCTGGTGGCCAAGCTGGTTTGGTCGTCTGTTATAGGAAGCTTTGAACCTCGTTGGTTCGCACGGGTGCCTGTCTCTTTAGGTAGACATGCTGCAACACTCGCTCTTTCACCCAAGAATGGCTCCTCCTCTGTGTGTCAGCATTGCTGATAGTTCTGGGAAACTTGCTTTTGTTGGTTGTAAACTATCTTCAAAGCCGAAGCCACTTGTGTGCTTGTTGCTTTGTGTGTTTTATTGTTACTTTGTTGTGTGTTGAGCTTGATTTAATTGTTTGTGTTGTTCCTTTGCCTTCTCGCGATGCTTGACATTCTACTTCTCTATCTTGTAATGTAGTACAACAATGGGGTGGATCAGCACCTTAAAAATAGGGAAAATTTCACTCCACCCCAATTCAGCCATTTAATATCAAAGAACCCCCAAAAGTTTTTAAAATTTCACTACGCCCCTAAGATTAAACTTAAATTAAACATTATGCTTTTGTCTTAGGGCTTTGATTTTCTTATGTTACATGAGATAAAAAGGTTTCTTACACACACATAAAATGGTAAGACTCACATATACATATATTAATTAATATATGTATATGTGGATCTCACCATTTCATGTGTATGTAACATGAGAAAATGATTTTCCTACAACATGAGAAAATGTTTTCCCTTTGTCTTATATATGGTTGAGATGGTCCTGTAAATTTCCGCATATTTAGCTTGTAAATTCTCATATGTTTCTTATAAATAACATGTATTCTTGTGAATATACTTTTTATATTGTGTATGATGGGGCAATTCTAGTAATTTCACTTCTTTATCTTGTAAATAATCATATTTGATTTGTAAATTCTTGCATATATCTCGTAAATAATTATATTTAACTTGTAAAGTAGGGGCACATTGTTTAATATTAAATTGTGGGGGGGGGGGGGAATTCCCCTTACTACTCCCTCCGGTTTTAATTATAAGACAACATTTGAGGGTTGGTTTTGGTCCTAATTATAAGACAACTTTTTAGTTTTTATCAATTTCTTCTTAAAATACCCTTATTTTATTATCTTAAGTGTGTTTGGTTTTTAATAAGTATATATGTATATGGGTTGCAACACACACACATGTGTATGTCAGAATGTCTATAAACATATATATATATATATATATATATATATATATATATATATATATATATATATATCTGTGTGTGTGTCTATATATAGGTGTCTATGTATATATATATGTATGTAAATATGTATGTGTGTGTGTGTTTTCTGTTTTTGTGTGTGTCAATATATATATCTCTGTGTACATATATGGTTGTATATGTGTGTCTATATGTGTGTGCGCGCATGATAGATCTATATGTATACATATATACACACATATATGTATATCCAGCAAGACTATTATTTCAATTAGAAGTATGTGGAAAGAAAAATTGGTTGGAGAGATATGTGGCAGAGTTGTTGATTAATTAACTTTTACTTATGCCATTTTAAATGTATATAAGGACATTTTAGGAAAATGAGTAAAATTAATTAATTTAACTTCTCTCCTTAATTTTTCCAAAATCGATTAAATATGTCTTATAATTAGGACCGGAGGGAGTACTTAACATTCTAAATTATTTTTTTATAATTTTTGGCGCCTCAAGCAATTAGCATTCTGCTTTTTTCAATAACGCTTCCTATTTAAAGTTTAGGTTGTTTGTTGAGGGTAAAATTACATTAAAAAATGCTTTAGTATACCTGGTAAAAAATGATTTACTGTACAAGAAGAAGCACACATTAGTTTTGGATATTAAATACTATTAAAAAAATATTTTAAGATATTAACAAAAATAATAAAAATAAATATTTTAGAATGCTAAGTACATCTTAACCCAACAAATTTACATCAATCCTTAGTCTCGTGGAAAGCTTTTTTTTTTTTTTTTATGTTAACATTTATTCTTGAAATTAAGAAGCTTTTTTAAAAAATAAACCTATAATGAGAACTCATGTGTTAAATCAACGGTTTAATTTAGGGTAAATGAGCAAAAATACACATGTGCTTTATCCTCGAGAGGGCCCAACACTATATGTTTTTTTTTAGCAAAAATACACACGTGGTTATTGTTTTGGAGCAAAAGTCACATCCCACCGTTATGTTACTGTTCATTTAATCTCTTTCTCTCTCTCATCACGATGAATAGTAACATAACGGTAAGATATAATTTTTGCTCCAAAAGAGTAACCAAATGTGTATTTTTGCTCCAAAAAAAAGTATATGGTGCTGGACGCTCTCGGGGTAAAGCACATGTGTATTTTTGCTCCTTTACTGATTAATTTAACACTAACTACTCTTTTATTGAACTAACTGATCAATTTTTCACTTATTAATTGGAGATAGGCTCTATTTGAAAGCAATCTTTTTTGAGGTATGGTTGGGCATTGTATTTGAATGCCTTTCTAATGTGAGAGTCCCTTATGTTGTGAAGACCTAACCTTTCTGTTAGATTCAACCTTTGTTGATAAAAATATGTGTTGTTGAAGAGTACGTATAAAAGGGTTCAACTTATACTTTCAAGAGTACGCTCCCAACTTCTTGTGGGTAACACCTACAAAAGCACAATAAAAAAAATAGTTCGACTCATGTCTAATGACACTATCTTCAGGAGATACCTTGCAACCCTCTAGTAAATCAAGAAGCAATACTCCTAGAGATAAAACGAATGATTCTTGTGGAAAGCGAGGTTACGTACGAAACAACAAAGAAGATAACAATGTAACTTTGAAAAGAAGAGCAGAGTGAGTTCGTGGATATAGCTTAGGCTTAGCGTCACCTCGGTCCTTTGACCTTACATCATACATTTATGTGACTATTGAGATTACCATAATGACCATTAAAGATCGTTTAGTGACAATTAAAACAACGACTATAAAATAAGGATTGATAATAATTTTTTAATATAATAAAACTATTTAAATGTCAATATAAACCGATAAGTTAAAACACATTAAAGCGCGAAATCATTTTTAATAATTAGTTTAAAGACTCTCCTTATCAATTTTTTATTAACTTAAGTTCACATTTTCTTATACCATAGTTACCTTCTCAATCTTAAGTTGGATGGATGAGGCTTTCTTTTGACACGTCATCAGCTCACCCACGCTATTCACGTCACTTCTACCTCTAGTATTTTTTTAAACACATAAATAGGCCTATCAAACCCTCCTATGCGCTTACAACCCAGGCGAGAAATTGGCCAAAGTAGTACATCTTAATCGGGAGGAGATCTTATCTTTATCTCATTCCTCTTCTTTTCTTATTGGTCAAATCTAGACCGTTAATTGAGGAAGTGAGAGAAAAGTAAAAGTAGTATTATATTGATTGGATAGATGCGATTTAGAGATTATGAGAAATAATGAAAAAATGATGTAGAGAGAAACCTAACTTGTCTTAATCAACCCAGGCGAGTATTTGGTCATAATAGTACGTCTTAATTATAAAATCAAGTATGTAAAGCAATTTATATTATAAACTTGATATTGTAATTAAGATTGGAAGCAAGGGCGGACCTACACGGGGGTAAGGGGTGGCCCCCGCCCCCCTAGTTTTTTTTTTAAAATATATATATATATATATATATATATATATATATATATATATATATATATATATATAATGACATTTTGGTAACTAGGCTCATTGTTTTAATTAAGTCATTCATAGTTCAAATTCATCATTATGCTCGTGGGAGCTTAATTCTTTTATACTATAATTGATTATCAATTACAAGAATTAAATAGTAGGTTCAATTATAATATTGTTGAATTGTTTGCATTGAAGATGATTTTAGATCCAAAAAATAGGTACAAGTCATTTAATAGTAATAATATTTGCAAACTTATTGATAAATTTTATTTTAGAGATTTCACATAACAAGAAAAATTGCATTTAAAGATTGAGTTACAATATTTTGAGCATGACACTCCTAAATATCTAGATTTGATTAATTTATCAACTATATTTGAATTATGTCAAGGGCTAATAAGAACTATAAAGTCCATAATTTACTTTCTTATTAATAAAGTGATTAGACTTGTATTTATCCTTCCAATTTCTATAGTCATTACTAGAATATATTTCTCTGCTATGAAGATAATAAAGAATAAGCTTCAAAATAGAATAGAAGACCAATTTCTTAATGATTTTTTATTACATACATTGAAAAAGAAATTGTTTTGAGTTTTATAGATAAGTTTAACAATATGAAAACATGTAAAGTAAAAGTCAAGTAAAGTGATCTTAATTTTTATAATAGATTGCTTTTAATTTTTTGTATATTAAGTCTATATTATATTTTAAGTACTTTTATTTATGATATATTATTTTTTATTTTTGCCCCCCGTCTTTAAAATTCATGGGTTTGCCACTGACTGGAAGTAATAATAAATAAACATATGTTCTGTTATAAAACACAGATGTCTAGCCTCTATGTACTAGTAAATGGTTTATATGGGCTCAAATGTATTCTCCAAGATATCTATACGTTAAAACACCAAAGAGAGAAAGATTACTTAGTGATACCTATGAAGAAGATATTACAAAGTGTCCGGTGATTACTGTGCTACATAAATATGGCAATAGCCAAAGAAAGTGGGGTGTGTGCACAATGAGACTAAATATTAGAGTAGATGAATCGAGAGTGTGCACCTTGTAGGTAATCTCCTATGTATAGAATTTACCTCTAGGGTTTCAATCCATTACTCTATGTGACGCCCCTCATGCAATATGTACTTCCACGTTTTGCAACTATCCATGATTATAGGATAATTAGTGTTTTACTTGATTATAGAGGGATTTTGTCATAAAGTATTCTTACTAGGCCGTCTATCAGCTAAACTCATTATATGCGTCCATACCAACATGTGATAGGGCAAAATTGCAAATGGCTTGATAAAATTGAGTTTTTTTTTTTTTTTTGGTTAAGGTGCAAAAATACACATAAGCTTTTTCTCTAGGAGCGCCTAGTACTATGTGCTTTTTTCTTGGAGCAAAAATACACATGTGATTACCATTTTGGAGCAAAAGTCATATCTCATTGTTAAGTCACTGTTCACCGTGATGAAAGAGAAAGATATAAAATGAACAGTAACTTAACGTGGTAAACAGTGACTTAACGGTAGGATGTGACTTTTGCTCCAAAATGGTAACCACATATGAATTTTTGCTTCCAAAAAAAGCACGTGATGCTGAGTGCTCCTGAAGAAAAAGATCATATGTACTTTTGCACATTAACCCTTTTTTTTACCACACAAAATGAAAAAGCAACATAAAGAAGAAACGAGAAGCAAAAGCTTCAGGTAGGGTTGTCCAAAGACCGGGCCAGACCGGGTTGGAGGTCAACCCGAGGTCTAGCCCGATAGGACCTCGGGCTAGACAACTAAGCCCGAGGTTTGATCTAGTCCGGTACCAGCCCGAGGTCAGGCTAGACCGGACCGGACTGCCTAGACCAATCCAGGAAGTCCAATTTCTTTCCTTTTTTTTCTTTTTGCCTTATTGGGAGGTAATTTTTAGCTATGGTTTCAAGAAGGCAAAATTAGGATATCCAAACTTACCTCCTATAGTGATTCCTAAAGTTAAAAAGTACATTAGGATATCCAAACTCTAATGAGTGTCAAAATATAGTGGTGATTTGCAAAAAAAAAAATTAAAAAAAAAACATCAGGTTAGACCGGACCAGTCCAAGAGATCTAAGCCTCTGGACCGAAGTCCAGTCCAACCCGAACAATTTGGTCTGGCCCGGTCAAATTGTCTCGGACCAGATTTTTGTTGTCTAAGACCGGGTCGGGTGGGACCGGACCACGAGTTTTTCGGACAACCCTAGCTTCTGGGATGGAGTTTCCTCTTTTCTATGTTAATAAAAAGGAACTAAGCTGTTTTTTTCATGAAAATGGTATCATAATATTACTCTAGAAGAAATTTCTTCGCGTTTTGTCAGAATACTACTGTTGATGTGAGAATATATTTGGAAAGAAAATTATAATTAAAAACTAAGTACTTAAGGTACCGATGCTTCATTGAAGACTCCATATCTATATGTTGTATCTTCTCTGAGTTTTCCATGATGATATACAATAAATATTTCGTACTCGTAGTTTATCTAATCCTTATATAAAATATCATATTACAATAATTTAAAAATTTATATTCTTTTTTGCGAAGTTTGGATCATATGCTAAGACTAGAGGCAGAAACAAGAGTCGCGTGCGGAGGGATGATGTGGGTCAAATCATGTTTCAAACATATCTTAGCTGTTGAGTTGACATTTGAAAAATAAGTGAGATAAGTCTCCTTTCACCTATTTATTTATAGGATTAAGGTGGAAAAAATATATAAGTTTTTTTTCCTGACGAACGTTTAGCACTATGTCCTTTTTTTTTAGAGTAAAATTATACATGTGACTATCATTTTGAAGTAAAAATCATATCCTACCATTAAGTTACTGTTCACTTAATCTCTTTCTATCTCATCACGATGAACAGTAACTTAACAGTAGGATGCGACTTTTGCTCTAAAATGGTAACCACGTGTGTATTTTTGCTCCCAAAAAAAGCACGTGGTGCTGGATGCTCCTGGAAAAAATCTCATGTGTATTTTTGTATCTTAACCCTTATTTAAAAATAGTAAAGTTTTTATCCCTAACCAAATTGAACACTTATTTGCCATGTTTCTTATATTAGAGTGTTTGGATAACTTTAAAATTGTGTAGTTACATAAACCTTTTTTTTTCGTAAGGTGAAATAAAACTTTTCTTACATATTTATTTCGTAAATTGAAAAAATTATTCTCTACCAACTAATCTAAACACATGTGCTTATTTAAATTAGTTGTAAAAACTATTTTTATAACGTGATTTGTAATAATAAAATAAATTTATGTGAAGAGTTTTATTTCCCTCTATCACCGTTGGTCAACTCAAAATGATTCATAATTGTAAGTAAAATATTGAAATTTAAAAAAAAGTTTAAATTTCGCCAAATTAAAGAGGGAAGTTACGAGCGAACCTCTGTCATCCACGTCAGCACACACCGCATACATGATTCCTCTATTTCTACCTTTCCATTTCCATTTCCATTTAGCTGTTTCCACAAATTCGCTTTCCTCTCTCTACCCCGGAGAAGCAGCAGCTTCAATCTCTTTCTTTCCTCTTCTTCGAGCTAAACCTATTTCCCTTCACTCGAATCCTTCCCACCTACCTAGCATCGTCTTCTTGAACCCCGAAGATTTGACTTTTCAATCGGTTTCCGGTAACTAATCGAATCCCTAATTTTTATCGCCGATTTTTATCCCCAAGCGCGTTTGTTTTTGAAAATTACCATTTGCGTTTCTTGTGTGTACGTATCGATCCGGCCTTATTGGGTTTCCGATGCAGTTTAATTCAGGCTCCGAACTTGCTCTTGGGTGAGGAAGTGGGTTCTGAAGATTATTTATTTGCATTTTGTGCCGGTCTGATGGTGTTTGGCGTGTCCTGCTGGGAATGAATTTCTAAATTTGGCTTCGTTGTGCAAAATATCTTGGTTGTGATTTTCAATGTTAGTTCTGTGGTTAATATTATGCTGGATGGCCCGTGTGGTTGTCGGCGCTCTCTGCTTCTTGAACTGTGCCACGAACCGGGTTGTGGTCGACTCAGCTTGAACTTCTAGTTGAACATAGAGTATTCTTGGTATTGGATTTTATTTCAGAGCCCTCCATTTATAATGCTTCTCTGATACAAGCTAACTGCTACGCTTGTGCATTTAGGTCAACGAGTGATAACTGGAGGTTCCGTTCTATTCGGGGTCTCTCTTTGGTTTTTTTTTTTGGGGGGGGGGGGGATGAGGTTGTTCTTAGAACTCAGAAGTAATATAAGATTCGAAAATGTTGTCAGTCAAACATTCGAAAATGTAAGATTAGTCAGCCGATTGGTGTCTTTTGATTAAATTTTGCTATAAATTATGATAGTAAAATTTGTGATTCTTGTTGATTTTGAATCCAGATATTTCTGCAATCTATAAATTGTTATTGCCTGATGTGATTGGATTCTTGCGTATTCTAAATATGAGGACTTGTTTTATTCTATATTTCTCACACACCCTCATTCTTTTTCTTGAGGAGCATGCTGGAGTCAGCACTCCTGTCTATTATGTTAGCAAACTAAGAGAAATCGAGGTGGATGAAAGCCTCGAATGAAATTTGCATATTTTCAATGATTCATCATATCCCAAATAAAATAATGCAGGATTTTGTGAAGTGCGAATCTGAAAGAATATAAATTGTGGCGGTGATGTATTAAAACCCTGAATGTAACTTACAATTATGCAGGTTGGGGGGGGGGGTTTAATGAGATCTGTAGAAAGGAGAAGGAAAAAATGATATAACGTGTGACTGAGTTTAAGAAGTTATTCAAGTCTTGTGAGTGTTGAGCCTTAGATATCTCCAATTAGAAAAAAGACTTTGAATAACTTCTTGTTATTAGCTTTTCTGCATTTAGAGACAATACTTGAAATGACGCATCTGATGCTAGGATTTCAGTATAGAATCTGATGTTTCAGTATGCCTAAATGAGGATAATATTGATAAACCAAGACCTGTCATGCGGTTTTGGAACTTTGAAATTGTTTCGTTCATGTCATCATATGCCTTGAGGCATGTTAAATGTCTTTGATTTTCTTGGGAAAAGACATTTAAATACCACTTCAACTTTCAAAACCCAGAAAAAACCGTTAAAATTTGCAAAGGACAGGGAAAGGATGGGGTGGGAATATGGGTTTTCTATATTTTGGCTTAAAGAACAAAATGCCTCCTTCACATATTTTTTCAATACCTAACAATTTTGTGAGAATTATTATGATTTTTGTTAAAACCATTATTATTTTAGTCAATCTCATTACTCAATTGGTCACAGCCCACAAAAATAGAAATGGTTTTGACAAAAATCGTTCGGAAAAATTGTGTGTGAAGAGGGCATGTTGGTCTTTAAGCCAAAACATGAGAAACCCAAATTCCCACCCCATCCCTTCTCTGTCCTTTGCAAGTTTTAATAGTTTTTCTGTGTTTTGGAAGTTGAAATGGTATTTAAATGTCTTTTTTCCCTTAGTTCCCCCCCTCCCCCTTAGCGCTTGGACATCTCAACTGCCCATTATTTTGCTCTAAAGAATCCTAGAATTATGTGTCACGTGTTCTACTTCAGTTTTATCCAATTTTTCATTGATTTGAATTTTACTTGTGCTCAATTTCTCATATTGGTGCTATCTGTATGTAGTCTCAAATTTGTTCCTTTTTCCATAGTGAGAGTGGAGATCTTGGTGTATTTTTTTAAAACACTGAATATTCAAAATGGCAAAGGAGAGAAGAGATAGTTCCTTGTCACATGATAGCAGCAGAACATCAGCTTATCCAAGCAGTTCTAGCCGTGCCAGAAGATCTACACCAAAACATCCTTTGGAATCTGAAGCAAATGTCAAAGAATGGGAAGAAGCTAGGTGTCCTGTCTGCATGGAGCATCCTCACAATGCTATTCTCCTCATATGCTCTTCCCATGAGAAGGGATGCCGCCCGTACATGTGCAACACTAGCTATCGCCATTCAAATTGTCTTGATCAGTTCCGCAAGTCATTTGCAGAAGCTTCACCCACAACTCCCCAAGTAGAAGTTCAGATTTCAAATCCTGACGGGACTGGTGTCCAGACAACTGAAGCAAACCCTGTTGATATACAAGATGAAGGGAGTGAGAGTTCTGTGACAATTCACTCACTATCATGTGAAGATAATTCAAAATCAAAGTTAGTATGTCCTCTTTGTCGGGGGCAAATAAAAGACATGAAAGTTGTAAAGGCTGCTCGTTGTTTCATGAATGAAAAATCAAGAAGCTGTTCCTGTGAGACATGCAATTTTAATGGCACATATGCAGACCTTAGGAAGCATGCAAGGCTCGAACACCCCTCTGTGCGCCCATCAGAGGTAGATCCAGAGCGGCAGCGCAACTGGAGGCGGTTAGAGAGGCAGAGGGATCTTGGAGACCTGCTTAGCACACTCCAATCTTCCTTTGGGGAAAATAACAGGGTTGATGATGGTGTCCTTCCAATAGATGATGGTGGGTTGCTGGCTGTGTTTTTTCTCATTCTTCAACCTTCATCTGTGAGGGGTACCTCAGGAACCAGGCTGCAAATGCGCATAAGAAGGAGATCTACTAGGCTTTGGGGAGAAACCTATGATGAAGGACAATCTGCATCCTCCTCTAGGGATGAAGAAAATGAATCTTCTGATGGTGGCTCTGGGACTTGGAGGCGCCGAGTCCGGAGACGGATAACACCTGAGAATGAGCAATGAACTTCCAAATGCATCTAGTTGTTTACTACGAATGTTCCCAAGTGGGCTCTTTTGTTTTTTTACTCTCTTCCCTTTTTCTTTTTCTGCCTTTGGATAACCTTGTGATTTTTCAAATGGTGATGAATCAGTAGAGGATCTCTAAGTTGATTCTGTTTGTTACAGGCGGAACACAAGGAATGGGGGGGATTTTCAGATTCTATCCTCTATCATGCTCCATTTCCCGTGGAACAGTTAATTTGGAGGTGCTTATTGTCAAAAGAATTGGGAAAAAGTGTTGTTCAACAAGGATTCCTTGTACTGTAAATCTAATTTAATAGTTTTATTCCTTCATCTGTGCTTGCGATTTCTCGAAGATTTTGGACAATATGGATATTGCAACAAAGTCTAGGCGACGTCACGTAACGTTTTATCTCGTTACATTGGCAGAGCTTGATATGATGTTTAAATTAATTCCTCATGCCATGCCGGCTGAATAAATACCGATAGTAAATGACTAGTAAGAAGTAATTGGAGCGTGATTAGGAGTTACAGGCTTATATTTTGTTATATAATAGTGCACTCTTTAAACATGACTCACTCAGCTAAAGGGACCAAATGTAACTTTCATCCCTTGATGGATTTAGAATTTAGATGCATTTTTCTTCTTTTGAACTTCGCTCCCACTTGAACGATCGTCTGAGACATCAATTATCGACGAGTTCGCTCGTCTATTGACTGTCGGATAATGCAGCATGAATTCATTAGGGCCTCATATTGTTGAATGATAGATAGGTTTCATTCAAGATGGCAAGCCAGTTTTGAAGCATATTTTTCTTGTTGACAACAGACTAACGGATGGAGGAACTTCTGTTCTTAGAAAATTCAGTTTATAATTCCAACCCAATCTGTCATTCTCCTTGCTTCTACTCGCAAATGGAATAATAAGTTTAGCAAATACAAAATTGCAGGCTTGCAGAATACTGTTTGATTTTCTACGCCATGTTTTATACTCCCTCCGATCCTAATTATAAGACATAGTTGGCTTTTTTAGAGAGATTAAGAAAGCTAATTAAATTACTTTAGAATATTTTTATTTTTATTTTTTTTCAAACTAATTAATTTGACTAATAAACTAATATATAATCTAAGAATACACAATATATAAAAGAATTAAATAACTTATTTAGCTTCCTTAATTTCTCAAAAAAAATTCAATTATGTTTTATAATTAAAACCAGAGGTAGTAACTCAAAAAACATTGACAAACATATTTATAAATTCCCCATTAACAAAGTCTTCACCAAGTGACTCATTTAATTTAACAGACTGCTTAGTGGACAATGATAATGCAACAAGCGATTTTATCGTACTAGGTGGCCTGACGTTGTTTATCAACATCCAATTTTATTTTTGGGGTTAAATTGTTAATCAAGAGGTGTCTCTCTGTAATTTCATTACCCTTTTTTAAAAACTCCATACGACTTGATCTTTACGGGTACATCTAACGGGAAGTTACGGCTAGACAGCTGAACTTTAACACAGGGTGATAAAGGGACTCGCTTTGAAACGTTGAGAGTGGTTTGACCTGTTTCTTCACCAACAAACAGCACAATAAATTCCCTCACCATTTGTTCGCTGGCTGGTTGTGGAAAGAGATGGATCCCTGAGACTCAGACTCATTCATTTTTGCCTTCTTCGTGGATGGAGTTTGTCGGGAAGGGATCGGTGTTTTGATTTGAAAGGTTGCTCCGGAATTTGCTTGAATTTCTGTTGAAATGGCGATCTCCAGTTCAACATCTGATAGTAATGGGAACATAAGTGACTACTGTGCAACTGTGGTGTTGAACGTCTACGATCTCACTCCTCTTAACAACTACATTCATTGGATTGGATTCGGAATCTTCCACTCCGGCATTGAAGGTAACAGCCGCCTTTTGCTTTCACCATCTTTACTGAATATTCTTCTCTGTTTCTTGCACTAGTTCGCTTCTGCGTGCTTGATCTTGGCAAGAACTATGTTAGTAAGATGAATTTGCTCATTTTCTGTGGCATATGACATTGAATTGATGCATTCTCTCTCTCTCTCGTTTGGCTTTGCTTCCGGATTACAAAAAATTTGATTTTTGCTTGGAAAATTTATCGACTTCTTCTTTTGTTCCCCCCCCCCCCCTCTTTTTGTGTGAACTTCATAAATTTTGTTAGTTCATCGAATGTGCAGCTAACTTTAGCTCGGTCCATCTTTGGCCTTGACTCAGGAATATGTCACCGTTTTGATTAACCTAAATAGAATGTAATTTGTTCTGGATTCTGGGAGGGTGACGGTGAATGAGTATACATGTGCTGTGTAAGCGCAATGAATGGTTAGGGTTATGTCGCGGCAATTAGGAGCACAGGCATGGTGCACCGTAACTGTTATGATCCAGAAATTTTCTAACTCGACAATTGACATGTATCGTTGCTATTAATTCAAGTGCAGAATCGATTGAACCCTGAAGACATTTTACGTATGTCGTCATGTTCTATGTAGCAATGCTGTGGATACAAATAATATGTTGCTGTAACTAGGCTGATCATTTTAAAAGTTGACCCCAACAGACTACCGCGTCTTGCATTGTGACACCCCCCCCCCTCCTGAATTAATGGTATTCCAATCCCTGTGTACCACAATTCTTAGAGCACTGAATGTGACTAGAACCTTTTCTTATATGGGTGAGTAGCAAATAGGACTCTAGGACAAGCAATATTTAGATCCCCAGACACGCATGTGATGTGAAACAACAAAACAAAAAATCATCATCTTGGAGTCTGTATGTGTGATGGGAGCCGCTGCCCCGCCCCCCGGGGGAGGTAGATTTGGTCTATACTTTTTTTGGGTGATCAGTTGGTTACTTACTACTATCTGTTTCATACCCTATTTATCAAGATTTATCTCTTCTTTTGACTATGGATACCATTTGTAGGAATGAATAGTGTTTTGTCAAAATTATGTTGAAAATATTGTCATTCGATTAATTTTTTCTGGTTTCTGCTGATGTTCTTGACCTGTTGTTTGAAAATGTCATTCAATTACTAATTCTTGTTTGAAAGGAGCCTTAATTTATCATATGTGTTTTTGGAGCGGGGTGTTTAAACAGTATATGGCAGAGAGTTTGGGTTTGGAGCTCATGACTTTCCGTCAAGTGGAGTTTTTGAAGTGGAGCCAAGAAAGTGCCCTGGATTTATATATAGACGTTCCATCACTTTGGGCCAAACAAATATGCATCCTTCAGAGTTTCAGACGTTTATTGAAAATATGGCTTCAGAGTATTATGGGGATACCTATCACCTTATCTCTAAGAATTGCAATCATTTTACAGATGATCTCTCCCATAGATTGACAGGAAAGCGGATCCCTGGTTGGGTGAATCGTCTTGCCAATCTAGGTAAAAACTTCACAGGAATTTCTTCATGTATTCGTTTACTCAATCTTTGTCTCATGAATTCTAATTATGAACTAGACAGTTGTTCCTTTCAGCTTCTAGATTTACTTAACTAAGTCTGAGACACATTATCACACATCAATGTTTTGTCTACCTAACATACTGGATATTTTGAGGTTCTGGGTCATTAAGGAAAAAAAAATTGTCTAAATTTCCTTGAACATTTAGTAAACCTTAGTCCCTAGTGTGTAATGTTAAAATAAAGTCATTTGTAGTATATGGCGTTTAATTTGAGTTCGAGTCAAATGTCAAAAATAGTCTGGCAATGAGTTCAGGTTTGGGTGAACGTTTTGGTCCGGTCCATCTTTTGTTCAGCAAAGAAAAGTCTCTCCTGCAGAGTTATTATCATGTAATTTGAAAATAATTTTAGTCACTTGTCGTTGTCTTTGTGATAGAATAACATCATATGGCTGTTCTGTGTCCAAAGAAAGCCATCATTTCGAGGCTGATGAATTTAATAAATTGCATAGTTTTTTTTGCTTCCATTAATAGTCTGTCCATTTTAGTTTTTTAGCCATTTTATCCCCTTTGTGGATAACACAAATGTTAGATGATATAGTGAGCTGTTTTCTAAACTTGGCCTTTCGGTTCTCCTTTCAGGTGCTGTGTGTAGCTGCCTGCTTCCTGAAAGCCTTCAAGTATCTAATGTCAAACAACAAATGCCTGAATGCCACGTCAATTTGGGTGTGTATATTTTGGTATTCCTTTATGTTATCAGCCTGACATGTATCCTAATGCACTGTTGCTGTAATAAATTTTTTTGGCGTCGACAGATGACGACGATCAAGAGACAGATGATGATCAAGAAATAAATGGCAACCAAGAAGAGAAGCACCTTCTTTCGCTGTTGCCTGGATATGAAGATGTTTCTTATGTTAAAGAGGTCCAAGCAAAATAAAAGCAATGTGTTCTTTTGCATGAATATCACAATTTATGGGGTTTACATTGGCTTTTTCCTTTAAATTCTCCCATTCATGGTCCTGGAGCACTAAAACAAGATCTTGTGCTGTCTTTCGTTTGACATTTTTTCAGGGGTTAATTACTTGTTTGTGCACTAGTTTTTTTTTTTTTTTTTTTGTGGGGCCGCAAACCCCTAGCTCCCCAAGTAAATGACATTAACACGTAGAAATTGTCTAAATTGTGATTGTTCAAGAGCAGCTGGGCTAGTTTCATGGACTTAGAGGAGTTTTCTCGAGTTCTTAATTGTTGATAATCATGTAATTTCTTTGGCTTTGTCTTTTCATTTATTCCTGTCAAAGTGGACTGAGATTTGCGAGCCTGCATATGATCTTGTCAATATGCTCTGTGGTGTTTCTTGTTTTTGTTTTGGATTAACTATCGTGTAGATGCTGTTAACGATCAGTGTCTATAAGGGCATGAAAACTCGTGAGATAAGATGATGTGGAGAAGACATTTGAAGACCAAAAGATTTGAGAATACCAAAATAAAAATCGAAAGTTCTGGAGTGATTTGAGCCAAATAGTCGTTTCAATAGCATACAATGCATCAAAGTCTAGCCTCCTGAGAAAACACTTGCAGCATTCAGCAGCATCCGTTCACCATATTTTGTTTCAAAAGTACAATTCTATCCAAGGGGGGCTATCAAATGCTTACATATATCATTGTTGAATCAACCGAGTAGAAATTATGAGAATACATAGTGAATGAAGGGTATTCCTTTGACATTTTCTTTCTTGCTTTTCCCAGCTGAATTGACATAAAAAACCATCTATGCAGCTTTTCCATCCAGACCCAACTTCGAAGTTAGCCAAGCACATACCTCGTTCATCTCTTCCGGTATCGTGTAGTGGCCAAGCCTGTACGTAAGAAATTAACCCAAGAATTATGAGGCCTACTAAATATCATCAGAATGTGGAATGAGATTTAAAGAACCAGGACAGTCATGTGGAAGGGATTTCTTGATCAGTACCCATTATAGGATTTGAAAGTTATGTCCTGGAATCCAGCTGAACCTAAAGCCGTCGATGATTTCTCACCAAATTTATAGAGAACCACTTCATCACCTGAAAATTGAAATAATGCATGTATATATATAAACACACACAAGTCAATATTAGGTGTCCATAGTTCCAGCTGAAATCACCTACAGGCTACAGTTGTGATACCATAGAAGAAATTGGGCATATTCTTCAGCATTACATGACCTCGTCCTACAACGAGGAACATACTCAGTTTTGTATTCTGTGTGCTAGAGCTTAATAAGAAAATCAACGAAATACCACTTGTGAGTTGCATTACGTTTTCTTGAAGTCAGGTTCTGAACTCAGGTTTTAGTTTGCAAGCTGACAGAAACTAATTTACAACTGAGATGAGAACGATTAAGACACATCACTTGTATTTTATAAAGTTTGTCAAGAAACTAATTTAGCAGTGATAGGAGAAGATGCTAGAGCAAGTTTCAACCAGGATTTCATAAGATCAACTCCAATGGCTTCAAACAAGAGATAAATGTAACTACCTTTTCCGTGACACAGCAAAATGGGCAAGGATTGGGCACGATTCTTGGCTTCCTCAATAGCTTGCATATTGTTAACCAAGGTCCTGGATTAGAAAAGAATTATAACAATGTCACCAAATTTTATGTAAAAAAAGAGCAGGTTGTATCAAACTGAGATGAGGGGGAGCAAGCATTAGAAGGCCAGACTTTGCACATGGAAGCCAGCCACTTAAACCAACTACTGCTCCTAGGTTGGCCGGATATGGATTGTTATTCCCATATTTTCCAACAGTAAAACATTTTGCCGAGTAAAGGGCAGTAGCCGCTCCCATGCTGAACCCTCCAACACCAAGTTTGACTGTCACATATACAAAAAACTTAGAATAATATTTACACATACCAGGTCCTGCATTTAGGACCATAGCAGTATAATAGGCCATTTTGGCTGTCTGTCGACAAAAGACTAAACAACAAAGACAATCATAATTAAATCAACTAGTGCAAAAAAAAGCCGCAAAAGTTTGAAAATGCTGAATGAGAAACCTACTGTCAGAAGGTTCTGTTGACAACAAGTTAGCAACATGAGCCGCTGAAGCATCCAAACCTTCCACATCATCAGGAGCTTCTTCAGAGAGGTCTCCCACATCGAACCCTATCATATATTAGATAAGCAGTTCAAATAATCATCAATTCCAAATCTTAGATTACATTCAGATTTTAACCCCAAAACTTTTACTTGACTTTATGTCCAATAATGTGTTTTCACACTTCCTTAATTCTAATAAACATGGGGAAGGCTAAGTAATCATACTAATAAGATGCAATTATAGTGCACTTGCCAAATGAAAGCAAATAAGTACTTTTTATGATACTTGAAAAATAATGGTGAGTGGTTATAATTGCAGCATGCTCAAACTTACAAGCAGTAGAAGGAAAGCCACCAAATACACTTATTGGTTGAGTCGGAGCTGTTGGACAGATCCATTTAATCTGTATCATAAAAATTAACAACACGACGTCATTCATGAGTACATAGATTATCCCACAATTCCATAAAAGAAGGAGCCACCAAGCGGCTATCTAAGTCCTCTTCTTAACAATTCCATTATCCTTACATTTGGAAGTGGAAGAGTCTCTAATAGCTGGGACCAACTGTCAAAGGCAAAGCAGATAATATTGACTTCAGCCATAATTGCAATAATTTAACTAGGATAAAATTAAAGGCATCTTCGCCCTAATTATTCTGCCTGGTTCCCCCCAACCTCCTAATTATGATGAATTAAAAGAGGGGTGCAAAGAAATTTGAGCCCTGCCTGTTCTCTACACCGAAATTCACAGTTCCATTGTAGATAGAAATAAAAAGAAGGGGAAATGAATTGAAATGGAGAGAAAATGGATTGATAATAAATAAGTTCAATTTTAGAAATAACTCAAAAGGAAAAAGAAATAAATGGAAAGAAGAAAGAAGAAAACATCCATGATAGCTAGTTGAAGGGAACCGGACTGATTGGCATAAAAAGGACATATCATAAATATATTTAAATACATTGGGGAAAAATATGAAAGATCAATGATAAGCAAGATCAGATTTATACTAAAATCTTACTTTAGCGCTTTATAACAATATGAGAGATGATAAAACTACCTTAAAGGGACCATCCCAAGGGACTTGCTTTTGAAAAGTTCACAAAATACGTATTAATAAATCCACAGCTATTGTCAAGTAAAAGAGAACCTAAGAACATATTTTTCATTCATAATTTCATTAATTTGGAGTGGCGTCAATGAGGGAAAAAAGAAAAAGGAAATGCCATATCACCTGGAGCCATTATCACCAAGGCCATGTAACCAAACTATAGTGGCTTGGTGTTTACCTTTAGGCCTAACCACATGCGTTTTTCCAAACTCAAAGGCTCTACCAAGAGACCTTTTACCTGTAACGGAGCAATATGAAAGTCAGAGACATGAGATTACTTTCCTTTTCTCAACCCTACAGTGGATAACACAGCCCATTCATCAAATAAATACCAGATAATAGTAAGAAGATTCCTTAATTGATAAAAGACATCCTAAAGCATAAGTATATTACTGATATCACTGCAGAGAAGAACGTACCAGAACCAAGTGATGATCCCGTGAAGCTCATGTTAGTTGCAAAAACAAAAGCACCCGCTCGGCAATCTCAGTGCTGAAATTAAGAGACATCCACATTTTAAAATCAACACATAAATCCAGAAAATGAACCCTATAAGGGAGCTGAAAACAAAACTTGACAATAAATCTTAATGGAAGTAGTAGTAATTATGAGAGTCGCGGACAAAGACGACATTCATTTACCCCAAAAATGCATACAACCCTAAACCCAAAACTCTTGAACTGAAGACAAAACTGCCCGAACTTGTTCCCCAGAAAAGAAAGAAAGTGCAGTATAAGACGATCAAAGTTCCAATTTTTAATGACAGTCAGAGGGGGAGTAACCTTGGTGCTGAGCGGGAATTCCGAAGATAAAATCGGATCCTTCGAAAGGTCGTGCTTCTCCTTCCTTGGCTCAATTAGCTCTTGCTAGTTGGACCATTCCTATTGATTACCGAGGATAGGAGACTCAATCGTACTGGGTGTCAGGGAATACGACTCTTCACCGTTGATCTATCTCGAAGTAAAACACATAAGCGCCACGTGTCATTGACTCGAAGGTCGGGCAAAAATTTGGGGAGAAATTATTTTATGTTATAATACTGAAGAAAAATCTAGATAAATGAAATGAATTCTCATTCAAATGTAATCTCAATGTTTACACAAAACTTTTATTTATAAACTTTCAAGAAGTTTGAAGATGAAACTAAAAGTAAGAAAAATCAAAAGGAGGAAGCTTCCTTAGAGAAGCCGAAAGTAGAAAGCTTCCTTAGAGATGCCAAAAGAGGAAGCTTCCTCTTAACTTGTAGATAAAGCTAAGGAAACTTCTTGTTAACTTGGAAATGAAACTTCTTGTTGGCTTGTAGTAGGAGGAAGTTTCTTCCGGATTAATGGACATCCACATAATAAATATATTCATAACACTCCCCCTTAGATGTCCATTATGAATGTGCCTCATTAAAAACTTTAACTAGGAAAAACCCAGTGGGATAAAAACCTAGCCAAAGAAAAGAGTACATCATTCATTGATACACTATTGAGTGCTGCCTCATTAAAAACCTTTCTAAGAAAACTCAGTGGGACAAAACCTAGATAAGGAAAAAAGAGTACAACGTGTATCGTCTCCCTCTCTTGATTACATCAGATTTGCTCCCCCTGATGATTACATTATTTTCAATGTCCTTCTGAGCATATCATCCTTTTTGTCATCAATTATTGTTTGCTATGGAACACATATAGAAACATCCAATCTGATTTTGTACTGCCTAGTCTAATTGTTCATTGTATACCTGAAAGATCTAAATCTTTCAAGTAAAATCACAATAATCATTTCATAAATATACATGTGCACATAGAATTTTAATAAATATTCATTAAGATGCATACTCTAATTGCTTCTGGCAATATATGAACTTATCATTATTCTAAAAAATTTAATGCTTCTAGCATCTTGAGTCCTTCAGAGACTTATGCTTCTGACATATTTAATCCTTCAGGGACATATGTTTATGGCGCCTTACATCCTTCAAGGACATGTGCTTCTAGCACACTCTAATATATTGTGACTCATGATCATCATTATCATTTATTACAACATATACTATCATATAAACATAAATATTATCAATGTCGACTTCATTTTCGGTCCCATCGAATTTCATTTATAATTTATTGAGATCTCATTATTATCACACATTTAATGTACCTAGGTCTCTTCTAGAGATAGCTCTTCTGGAGATAACATCTTTTCAGGAGATGGCTCTTCTGGAGCTTTTCTTAATTGACTTGATCATCTATATTCTTATAACCCCTTTTCTCTTTTGAAGATTTTTATCTTTAAAATCGATGGACCTGTAACGCTTCAGGCGTGCTTTATAACAATTCTTATAGGAGCATTTGCAGTTGGGATATGTGACTTTGTCACTTTCTTTAGGTCAGTAAATGCTTTTGACATTCGATTAACTAAACTCTGCAACTGAATTATCATTTTGAACTCTTAGTGCACATTTCTTTGTATGATAATCAATATGAGCCAATGATAATTCATTCCACTTTATCTCTTTTACCCAATCTGCTTATTTTTCTCCCCCTCATCTAATCATGCAGTGTGTATCCATTTGTGTGCATTATAAATAATCATTGCACATTCAAAACTTTAAAGATGGAATCAATCTAGCTCCTGACCAAAAGCCAATTTTATGGGGAAAATTTTGTTAGCTCATAAAATTGCTGCAAATATATATATAAACAATGTTCTCATAATCATTGATTTACTCATATATGATTTCTGGATCATTCAATCTGTAAATTGCGCGCATAATATATTGCAAACTTCAGGTTGCAAACATCACTGCAAGCTTCGCAGGTTTATAATCTCACATGTAACCTTTCAATTTGATATATTTCCAGAGATCCATTTCCAATCATAATAAATAATATTCTCATAAACATATTTATTTGAGAACAAGCAGCACATAATAATATATGACTCGGATGATCAAACAAGTCATGCCAACTTTCCATATGATTTATCATCAAATCTAATATCAATTTTGGGGGAATTAATTCACAAAGAATTTACACACAACAATTTACAGAAAATTAATACACAAACACTCACACTTGATATATATCATTCTCCCTCTCAAGTGTGAGTCTATAAAAATTAATTCATGGAACTTCCATACAATATTCCATATATGATATCTATTTCTACAAATATCATTAAAATTTCCACAGATGCATTATCAATGCACAATTTTGTTACTTCTGGTAACAAAATTTTCATTTTCCAAAAATGACAATAAAATATACATCGAAATTATCAAAATCATCGATCTTATAAAAATATTCCGATGATTAAATCGTATCCTACTTGCTTCAGAGCATCACATACATAAAAGTCAAAAAGGCTATATGCAAGAGGATAGACTAGGTGTATCACTGCAGATTCACGAGCGCAACACTGTGAAATCATAGGCGTGATATTGCATCACAGGCGCGACATTATAGATTGTCGTATGCATTTAAAGTCAAAAAGACTTTAAGCTCGTGCTTTATAGGAGTAGATCTGCAGAGATTTAATAGGACTACACAAATCTGCAAAGATTCAATAGGATTTAATTCGGCTATAAATAGAAGAAAGCTAACGAACATGCCTTATAAACGCTCAAGCATCTGATACCATCAACTACCAGATACTCACACATATTTCTTTAAATTCTATTACCATGGCAGAACCAAGTAATTTTATCTCAGTTTCTGATACATCAGACATAGCATATGTTGATGCTTTATTATATGATGATCAGACAAACATGTCATTTTCTTCTTTACTATTTTCTGATCCTTTAAACATGTTTATTCCTCCTTCTACTATTCCTCCTTCTGCTTTACTATTTTCTGATCCTTTAGACATGTTTATTCCTCCTTCTGCTTCAAATGTACCTACTTTTCCCCCAAGAACAAATGTTCTTCCTCAATCTATAAGGATTGAAGGTACAACTGAAGCAGGTTCATCAAGGAGGCTTGTTAAAAGGTGTAGAACTATGTCAGAACTGATGGAGTCTACCAATCCAGTCCAACCAATAGTGACGACAATCAATCAGCCAGCAATCACAAGCCAGCAAACAACCATCAACCAGCCATCAACAATAATCCAACAAACAACCATCAGTCTGGTAGCAACCACTAGCCAGCAAGCAACAATAATCAACCAGCCAACTATAACCACTAGTCAGCCAGCAACTACCAGCCAGTTAACAACTACTAGCTTATTGGAATGTAGTTGTTGTGATGTTTTACGGGAGATCATACATACCAACGAACTTCAGTGTCATAAACTTGAAGTTCACGGAAGGAGAACAGGTATGATTTCCCACGTTGTTTTATTTGAAAATGTACAGGATAAATCTTACAATATTGACAGGCTTCCAATGTTTGATTTTACAAATAATAATTTTGGAGAAATCAAACATTTTCTGACACGGTATTGTATAGATTTACAAGCATCAGGATATAACTTGATGCGAGATCCTGTATTGACCTATTATGAGGTTCTTTGTGTTGGTTCGGAATGAACAAATAATCCAAATGAACCCTGCAGGAGTTCATTTCAAACCAACATTGAAAATCCATTAGATAAAGGAAAACAACCCGCGGTTAATATACCATATGATATTTCATCCCCTAATCAGGGTGAATTATATAGATTAACAATAGAGCAACGGGAAAGGATAAAGAGAATGACGCTCCATGATTTAAAAAATTATTTTCATTTAACCCTCGATGATGCGAGTAAACAATTAAATATGTCTACTCACACCATACAAAAGATCTATCAAAAAGGAGGGTTAACTGAGTAGCCACACAAAAAGCTTAAAAAACTTATGATGCAAATCTCGATATTACGAAGAACTTTGCCTCATCTTGATCCCATCTCAAGAGAAGAAAAAGAAGGTGACATTAAATATCTTCAGAATGAGATGATTAAGGTTTGTAATGATGTTGAGCCACTTGCTATTAAACTTTGTTGAAATAATATTGCCTTTTGTTTAATCATTTTGTTTATGAATATTCATCTCCCGTATTCACAAAAATTGTCATAATTATAGGAAACACAAAACAATAGTAAAACAATAATAACAAATTTATTTCTTACTTCATTCACTTCTGGAAATGAAGTTGGATAAGATTCATGATCCATAACTCAATGATAAAATATAATGATAATTATATTTATACAATTGATGACATACAAAATTTATGGATCAAACCTTGTTTCATAATTTATCTCTTTGGCTTCAGGCCAACATGTCTCTTAGCTTCAGACTAACTTGCCTCTTAGCTTCAGGCTAATTTATCTCTTGGCTTCTGGCCAATTTATGCCTCCTTATGGTCTCAGGCTAATTCATGTCTCCTCATCATGATAATCACATAAAACACAATAATAATAACACATAAACAATCATATAAAAATACAAATTTTATTCTAGCAAATTTGTATAATATGAATGAAAATAGAAAAACATACCTATGCATAAAATATCAAGGTTTTATTCTATGCTTAAACCACATGACAATTCTATGTTTTTACCAGTATCCTACTAAAATAATTAGACTGACCCACTAAAAGAAGTGGGACTTTACCCTTTTGTTTTGGAAAAATATTCAATAATCAATAATTCAAAGAAAAATCATAGGTGCCAATATTGAGTACTAGATACGATTTATCCATAATATGAATTAAAGAAAGTGTACGTGTGAATTAAGAAAAGCACACAATGAATAAAATAGTGGAAGTGGAAGATAGACCTCCTTTGTCTGTAAATAATTCTCATGAGTCATAAAGATAGGTTTTGAAAATCTGTCATTTTGCAGCAAAATTATTTGCCAATAATTGAAGAAGGAGAGCAAATAATATCCCTGTAATACACTACGTCCTTCCTCTATTTAATTAATTTAATCAAGCAAAATGCACATAGGACCCACAAAATAAGAACTTGTGGTTGATTTAATTATGCAAAACATACGGCCCAATTCAAACTTTTTCTTCCCCATTCAAACTTTTTCTTCCCTTGAATCAATTATTTTCGTCCAAAATCATGCAAAACTCACCCATGACAGCACATACAAAACTAGCAATCACATAGCTCATATATTTAATTTTTAACAACTCTCCTATCATCTTCCATGCTTCATAATTCACAATTGATGATGATATAATTTTATAATTAAATAAAGATAAACAATATAAAATTAAGTGGGAGAGAGCATATCTGGAAATTTTTGCCCACGGATCTCTTCCTTTTCTGAATAATTGTTGTTGCTCAAATACAACTATTCCGCACAATCTGCTCCACCTGATCGTTCGTAGATGTAGGTCCAGGAGAGAATGCATCTTTACTAAGTCCTGGAGCTCCCGTGGGTGAGGTAGGTGGTCTTAGCTTGGCTGGTGGCGAGCTCGCTGGAACAGTGCTGGAAGCGAAGATGCAAGAATTAAAAACACGTAGCTCATCTGGTTATAAGAACCTTCGTGCTGATAACGTGTTATAAAACTGAAGAAAAATCTAGATAAATGAAATGAATTCTCATTCAAGTGTAATCTCAATGTTTACACAAGACCTCTATTTATAAACTTTCAGGAAGCTTGAAGATGAAGCTAAGAGTAAGAAAAATCAAAAGAAGGAAGCTTCCTTAGAGAAGCCGAAAGTAGGAAGCTTCCTTAGAGATGTCAAAAGAGAAAGCTTCCTCTTGACTTGTAGATGAAGCTAAGGAAACTTCTTGTTAACTTGGAAATGAAACTTCTTGTTGGCTTGTAGTAGGAGGAAGTTTCTTTTGGATTAATGGACATCCACATAATAAATATATTCACAACATTTTATAGTATTTCATTGTCATAAATGCCTAGGGTTGACTAAAATTGGGTCTCCTTGACAGAAGGTCACTAATTTGCTTTTCCTTTTGGACAGAATTATGCAATGATACTACTTTTTTCGAAGGAAAGAAAAGAGAGGTAGGGAGTTTGGAAGGAAGGAGAAGGAAGAGAAATGAAAGATATTTTTATTCTTTATTTGGAAGTTAAAAAAATAGTAACGGAGGAAGATGATGGATTAATGAGTTATTTTTACCATTTTTTCATTTCTTTAAAAATTAATATAATTATTATATTTTACAAATAAATTTGAATTTGAATTTTCTAAAAAAATTATTTATATAATTTTTATATTCAAAAAATATTTTCGCTTTCCCCCTACAAGTATTTTCCCTCTCTAAAAAGTATTTTCCCTAGTATTTTCTCTCTCTAAAAATATTTCCTCCTATAAAAGTATTTTCTCTCTCTCAAGAGTATTTTTCCCTACAAAAAAGCATTTTCTCTCTCTAAAAAATATTTCCGTGTGCATTCCAACAATAGAAAAGAAAAAAGAAATAACAAGAGTATTTTATTTGAACGAGGGTAAAATAATAATTAATCTATTTTCCCTCCTAAAACCTCTCATATTGGAGGAATTTTATTTTTTTAAGGAATGATGGTTTTGGGAGATTTGTAAAAATCCCTTATTCCCTCCCTTTTTATTTTTAAAACTCCTAAATAAGGGAAGTGACTACCAAAACCCTTCATTTCCTTTCCTTTCCTTTCAAAATGAAACTCTCAAACAAAGTCTAACTATATTAGATAATACTTTTAAGTTATAATCCTGGCAAAAAAAAATACTTATTAAGTTATAATCAATACTTTAGCATGCATGCATATGAAAAACATGTAAGATTTTTAAGATTACTTGGATTGAAGTAAATATAAAAAATTACTTCAAACAACGATAACGGCTAGAATTGAAGAACACAAGGACCTTTATTGAGATTGAAATATATTTTGAATTAAAATAAATTATAATTGTATCATAAAATTATTAAAGTTACATGGGAATAATTTGAAAAATAATGAACATTTTAGTTTTAAAGTTTTCAACATAAAAACTTATTTATTGCAATATTCAATTCAATTATTTCTGGCAAAATATTCAATATTTTATGCAAATTACAAGATTTATAAGAAACAACACGTTTAATAAAAAGCATATTTCAAACTCTAGAGAGAAATTTCCAGAAAAAATACTGTTAAAAAAAGAGAAAAAACCAATAAGGAAAGCCAATGTCTGAAATCCCAAGTCAAAACTCAGGAAGGAATTTAAGATTTTCAAATATTTCTAAATGACTAATCTACTCATGAGAAAGTTTTGAATAATAGAGTAACGTTATTATGTATACTGAAATTGTAGTTTGTGTTTCAGAAGTTATTATTATTTATATTAAGTTGATAATGACATTGATGCGTGCGGAGGTTCAGTGCAAGCAAGGTGGATTTTAAAAATTTATGAAGAGTGAATATTAGTGGTGGAGATTTGAGAGTTTGGGGGCCCGATTTTTTTTAAAAGGAAAGTTTTTTAAATGTAATAAAAAATAAAAAAAATAAAAAAAAGAAAAGAAAATAATATCAAAAAAATATTCATGAAATTAAGTGAATACTGATAATGTAATAAGAAAGACGATTATTTTACAAATCCGTCATTTAGAAAAATAAGGCTAAGTGCGGTTGGAAATGCAGCTACATAAATTACTACGAAGAGTGGGTATTCAATAAGTTCAAGTACATATATTTTAATAATAAAAATATATTATAATAAAAATAATTACAATGTCATCCTTCTAGACCTTATTTTTTAAACTTCATTATAATTGTCTTATTATCAATGTTATTAAATACATTCTTTCCAATATAAGATACTAAATAGTCATTCAACTATTCATCTCCATCCGATTATGAAGTACAGTCTTGATGTATTAAGAGTGAACACTTAATTTAAAGATGAGTAATCATTTAAACATGTATTAATTTTTTATTTTTTTAAAAAAACCCAAAATTCCCAAATTAAAGGGTGGGTACTTGTCCCCCAATCATATATGTTGAAAATAAATGTTTTTAATTATTTCTAATTTAAAGTTTGAATTTTAAATTATGGTTAGATCTAGTCTTTTTAAGAGTTTTAAACAAATAGCAAGTTTTTAGGTTTGTTTCCTAATTTCCTGCTTAGTTTGTTTTCTACTTTCTTGCTTTCAGTTGTGAGTTTCCATTTGTATAAATAAACCTCATTCAAGAGGAATTAAGTACGAATGAATGAAAAAGTGAAATACTTCTCGAGACTGAATTTTAACATGGTATCAGAGCATGGTTTGGTCCAGGAAACCTAAAGTCCTACCTTCTTTTTCTTGTTACCCGACCAAATCCTTCTCTTCCCAAATTTCCAATGGCGCCTTCCAATATCATTATTTAGCAAGATAACTCATATTTTCCCATCACCGTAGTTCTAGATGACTCAAACTATCCTCTTTGGTCTCAATTAATGGACATGCGTATTGGTGCTCGTAACAAATCTGGATATCTTACTGGCTCGACACCAAAACCCTCTCTTGCAGATCCGACCTATGATACCTGGGTCAGTGAAAACAAAAAGGTGAAAAGCTGGATTATCGACTCAATGAGCCAACCCTTGATGCAGCGATTCATTCACCTTGAATCGGCTCATGAAATTTGGGATGCCGCTCGTCGTACCTTCTATGATGCATCTGATGAGACTTGTCTCTTTGAACTCCACCAACGATCTTTCACCACCAAGCAACATGGTCGTCCTCTCTCGACCTATTACAATGAACTTGTTTCTATTTTTCAGGATATTGATATCGTCAGCTGTCCCCTACAACCACTATCCATGGTGTCACCCAGATGCACTCCTCTATGGCCCGTCTTCGCGTCTACATCTTTCTCAGTGGCTTAGACTCTGATTTTGAACAAGTTCGTGGGGGAAATACTACGGAAGGACCCCAAACTTGATCTCGAATGCACCTATGCGTACATACGACGTGAGTGTCAACAACGACTCACCATGAATGGGCCTTGAATCTACCCATGAACGAAATCTTCTCCTTGAATCTACCCACGAAATCTTCTCCTTGAAATCTGCTCCACGAAATCTTCTCCTTGAATCCACCCACGAACAAAATCTGGGCCTTGAATCTGCCCACGAAATCCAGGATGCAGAACTTCGTCCTCAACGGAAGCTTGAAACTTTCTTTTCTATGCCTCATGTTCCAACGTCTTCCCGGAAAAAGTGTTTGAATCAATGATTGACAAGTTGGGAATGAACGACATTCATGCCCCGACTTGAGGGGGAGTGTTGAAAATAAATGTTTTTAATTATTTCTAATTTAAAGTTTGAATTTTAAATTATGGTTAGATCTAGTCTTTTTAGGAGTTTTAAACAAATAGCAATTTTTTAGGTTTGTTTCCTAATTTCCTGCTTAGTTTGTTTTCTATTTTCTTGCTTTCAATTGTGAGTTTCCATTTGTATAAATAAATCTCATTTAAGAGGAATTAAGTACGAATGAATGAAAAAGTGAAATGCTTCTTGAGACTGAATTATAACAATATATATGTGGATCTGCCACTAAGTGCAGGACAGCGTAGGAAACTGGTTATGTGGTTTCCAACAGAAACTGAACAGCGGCATAAATTCCACGGTCGCTGATATGCTAGTTTGCAGAACACTAAAGATGAAGAAGGTCAGATTATTCTGTGACTCCTCGGAAGCTATCCCATTGCTACTCTCAAACCCAGTTGACTCACATCCACTGGCACTAACTAATGAAATTGTCGAAGTTTGTGACTCAATCTTTGCTGATTGAAATACTGAGGTGATTTGCTTTTACAAGGAGGCATTAAAACGTGCCAATATAATGGCAGAAAAAGGCCCATGATTCAAACATTAAGCTAATCATATTGGGCCTGTTTGGGATGGCGGTAAAAGTAATAAATTAAAAGCTATCTAACTTTTTAAAAAAATAGGTAGAAAAAAGTCAGATTATTGATAATGATTTGTGTTTGGATTAATGGTGGTAGAAGTGACGAGGCCCATGTTAAAAATGTGAGAACTTTTTGAAAAAAGCTCAGAAGTAAAGCTTATTCCTTAACAGGGTTTTTGAGCTTTAAATTAAATGAATTTAAACTCAACTCAAACGAGCCCAAAATCAATTAGCAACATTAACTAACTTTTTGTTAAAGTTATCTAACTTCTTTTAAAAGTTATCATAGAAAAAACTCAAAAAGTTGTACACTAAATAGACCCATTACAAGATCCACCAGCTTTTGTTCGCAGCATACGTGAGCTGATCTTGGCTAAGATTTGTGGTGTCCTGATAGTCTAGCTTGATTTTGTAATGATTTTTAATTAGGAACTCTCCAAGTCGGGGGCTTGTTACTATCAATTAAAAAAAAGTTGATAATAAAGTCTAAGGTTTAAAGTGCAAAAATACATATAATTTTTTTCCTATAAGCAAAAATATACATAAGTTTTTTTTTTGGAATAAAAATACACACGTGATTACCATTTTAGAGCAAAAGTCACATCCCACAATTAAGTCACTGTTCACCGTGATCAAGGGCGGAGCCAGGAGTTGAAAATAGAGAAGGCAAAAATTATACAATAGAACTCATGAAACTAAATTTATGGGGGAGAAAATTACACAATAGAACCCATATTTTCATGAAACTATATTTTAGCCCTATAAAAATTTAAACATTTCCATTATAGTCCCTCCATGTAACTTATATAAAGAACTAAAGTGAAAATCATAAAATTTTTATAGGCTAAAATATAATTACCTAAAAAAATTGGGTACTTTTCTGTAATTTAGGGGGGACGGAGGCCACCCTTAGCCCCCCTAATTCCGCCTCTGACCGTGATGAGAGAGAACTAGATGAAGTGAATAGTAATATAACGGCGGTGAACAGTGACTTAACGGTGGGATGTAACTTTTGTTCTAAAATAATAACCATATGTGTATTTTTTCTTATGGGAAAAAACTTATGTGTATTTTTGCACCTTAACCCTTCAAAATATCACCTTTAATTTTGTTGGGATTTAGAAAAGTCAAATAATCAATATGTATTGAAAGTTGTAATTTACAATCGTGAAATTGTTATTATATAATTGAGTTGTCAATGACGTCTGACAGTATTTGAAGAGATAAGTAGTCCATATATCCAATGAAGTTGTTATTATGTGCCCATTTGAATTTAGTTCTTGCAGAATAGTTTTTAGGATTTCTGAGATAAGTTATGGGAGAAGTTTTATCTCAACTTACAAAAAATAACTTTTAAAATATAGATGTGAAGGTTTCACAAACTTTTTCAGTATATACTTAAGTTGTTGATGACTTTAAAACTTACTCATGAGCAAATTGGTCACGAAATCTCAACTTCCTCCCAGATCTGACTTGGGATTTTAGATGTTGACTTCCATATTTATCTTTTTCATATTATAACAGTATTTTTCTGAGATTTTTCTAATATTACTACTATATGACAAAAATTAACTAACATTAAAATTCATATTTTCCCTTTTTTTTTTTTTTCTAAAATTACTCACGAAAACAGACCTGACGGTGACCCCGATATTTATTTATTACACCGGGGAGCACAGGACAATATATACAAAATGTAGATCGGTTGAAGAAACTTGCCGCCAAACCAAAACTGCCCTAAACAAAATTAAACGCTCATACTTTGTTGCGGAGCTGAGAGTGAGATGGGCAGCTCAGCCGGCGCCGTCGTTGATGGCCGTGCTCCTCCGGTGGACAAGGGCGTGGATTATGCTCAATACTTTTGCACCTATGCCTTTTTATATCACCAGAAGGATATGCTCTCCGATCGGGTTCGCATGGACGCTTACTTCAATGCTATTTTTCAGAACAAGCATCACTTCAGTGGCAAGGTTTGAAAGCTGTTTTATGTTTATTTGGTTCTTCTCGATAGAGGACTAGCCGATTGTTCTTTTGCATTCTCATTTATTGGTAGCCGAAACATGTCAAGCCTTTCCTTGACTCCTTTTGATGCGGTTATGGAGGAAGTTTTGCTGTTTTTGTAGTTTGCAAAATAAACAAGATGAATAACACTTACCTAGCTATATTGCAGCGTCGCTACAGGTTGCAATGAGGTTTTTGTTAGACAAAAAACTCTTGTGGAAATGGATTAAGGAATTAATACTTGCGAAAGTTTCTAAAACAATAGAACAATAATTTTGCTTCCGCCTCTAGCATGTAATCATCATTCGCCAAGCATGTTTCTGTTGGGTTGTTAGTTTTGTCTGAAGCACGTAACATTGATTGAACTTGTTATCCATAATTTTATCTGAGACTGATTTTGGGCGTGATTTAAATGTTGAGAAGACTGTTTTGGATGTGGGAACTGGAAGTGGCATTCTTGCGATATGGTCAGCACAGGCCGGAGCAAGGAAAGTATATGCAGTTGAAGCAACTAAGGTGGCAGAACATGCTCGTAATCTTGTCAAAGCAAATAATCTTCAACATTTGGTTGAAGTAATTGAGGGCTCAATGGAAGATATAACTCTGCCAGAGAAAGGTTAGCACAGTTTGCTACTTTGCTCACTCTATTATCCAAGTTCAGAATTTCCTTTTTTGGTGGTGTCTATCACTGTCAATTTTTCATTGGCTTATTGGTAATTTTCAATGCCCTGCAACTTGCAGTTGATGTGATAATCTCTGAGTGGATGGGATATTTTCTTCTGCGTGAATCTATGTTCGATTCAGTAATATGTGCTCGTGACCGCTGGCTCAAACCAACAGGTGTGATGTAAGTATTATTTTAATTGGTGCAAGCTTTGTTACTTTACATGCACAAACACCTTTCACATTCTTCCCTTGATGTTTCAACTACTAATGGAACTGCAAATATTACTACTAACTACAACTACTTAGTTATTCTTAGTCTCTAGGTCTTTGGTTTAATTTTACGACATTTAGGCTCAAGAATGCCATCAATTGATTCTAAAAGTAAAACTCCTATTTCAAGCTCTATGTTTACTTGTTTAAAATTAAAAATAACTCAACTTCTGTGCAGCTTCCTTAGTTGATATGTAGCATATATTATTGTCTTTTAATTGTAATTTGTTTAGTGTTGTGGCTTAGTAGTCCAGCATGCAGTGCCTTCATTGCTCTTTTGGTGCTTCAACAATTGTGAGATATATACACAACTTATCATTGCGCATTATTGTGTTCAAGTAACTCTTTGCTGGCTATAGGTATTTTGTTTGGATTTGGTTATTTGACAAACTTTAGTGTAATAGGTATCCTAGTCATGCTCGCATGTGGATTGCACCTATTTGGACTGGGTTAGTAGACCAGAAATTGGGTCAATACCATTCAGCTATGGATGATTGGCATGACTTTGCTGAGGAAACAAATTCATATTATGGCGTTGATATGAGCGTTCTAACAAAGCCTTTTGCAGAGGAGCAGAGGAAATACTATCTACAGGTAAATTGTATATTTGGTGCACCTTAGTTTTAGTGTGTTTGGAAAGATCACCATCTCATACTGTAATTCTTACCTTTGATTGCACTTTAATTTTTTTTATACATATATAAGTTAAGTTTGGCAATATCATTTTACTTAAAAGGATTGTGTAGTTGAAATATCTGCTAGTTAAATGATGTCTATCTGTGCTTTATTATGAGTAGATTTCTTAAACAGATGGATAGTGCCAGTTAGCTTTGCCAGTTTTATTTTGAAAATTGGCTTCTGTTAGCTTACCGGTTCTGTTTGTGTGTGATACTGATTCATGTTCTTCCTTGCCTACTTGATTCTCTATGATTTTTGTAGACATCAATGTGGAGCGACCTTAAACCAAACCAGGTTATAGGGACAGCCGCTGTAATAAAGGAGATTGATTGTTTAACTACTACCGTGGCTGATATAAAGGAAGTTAGATCAAAATTTTCTTCATCAATAACCACAGAAAACACAAAGCTTTGTGGGTTTGGAGGGTGGTTTGATGTTCATTTTCGGGTAAGCTATTCTATTGTGTCTCCTTTTGTTATGTCAACGCTCTCAAATTTAATGTCTTATTGTATCCTGTTTTCATTCTCAAGGGAAGAGTTGAAGATCCAGCTGGACAGGAAATTGAGTTAACGACAGCTCCTAGTGTAGATCACGGCACTCACTGGGGCCAACAGGTACATGGTACATCCGCATATTGGTGTTTAATTTGATTGTGGTGTCAATTGTTGTTGTTCTGCTTAATATTGGTTCATAACTTTGAGAACAGTTAGAAAGTCAATGAAGGAGCAGATTGTCTTTTCAATCCGCTCTATAAATCAGCTGTCTTACTCTCATACTTCATCACTTTTATTGAAAGAAAGATAAACTTTCTTTATTAGCAGGGTTTTTCTTTGAGTTTCAATTGATTGGTCAAGTTTGAGTTTATAGCTATGTCATGGTATCTTGTGTCTCAAGCTCTGTCTGGAATCAGTTGCATGGTGCCTGTTCCTTTTATGCACTTCCATATTAAATGGTATTGTCATCTTACACTCTAAATTATTTGACAGGCTTTCATATTGCATCCTGCACTCCATGTCAGTAAAGGTGATCATTTAAGCATTTCTTTCTTCATGGATCGCTCAAAGGAAAACCATCGATTGATGGAGGTTGAGTTTGAGTGTGACATTCAACAGTATTCTGGCAAACCTCTTAAATCTTTCAAAAATAAGTACTACATCGAATGACAGTGGTGATTCATTATTCTGAGGACGAGGAGCAATACTTAAGGTAAATTCTATGGCACATGATATTTCCTGTATTAGTTAGGGTAGAATTCCTAGCTTGATCCCGTTCTTCCAGTTGATTGTACTTAAATTGGCTCCTCGCCTGCAAGAAGTAGAACTTCTCATTAAATGCATTTTAGATTAAATGGATATTCACCGTCTCAAAAACAAAAGCGTAATCGGTGTAATTCAGTGACACCATACTTAAATGTCAACTCATATCCCTAGCATTGCAACTCAATTTTTTTTGCATGAAGCAATTTAAAGTAGAGTATAACGTAGCCTTTGGCCTTTGATGATTTAGTGGAAGCATCCTATAGAATCTATTTCTTGACTTTGTGATTTGTTAAACGATGGGACTAATGCTTATCTCTCTGGTTTCAACTGTATTTATTCTGATCGACGAAGAAGAATGAAGACTATTGCAGCCACTTTTTTACTCAAACTTTCGGTGGAAGGCTGTGGCATTTTGGCTTTGTAAAGATATTCATGTTCTGATGTTGCTTGTAACGTGAAGTTAGATGTGCTATTTATGAGAATTTTAGTTTGATGGCTTTTTTGAACTACAGTCTGTAGTTTGGCGATATATAGAGGGAAATTGAAATGTTTCTAACTATTTATTTATTTTGCCAATGTTGCTGACTACTCATTTGCCCAAAGGGTGGCATTATGATGGATTAATACGGTTCTAATATGCCATGCTTCTGCCATATCATCATCCCTGTCACTGAACAGGCCATTTATTAGTATTCTGGCAAATATCTCTGCTCCGCTCTGTTCTTTTCATGGTTGTTTATAACTAAAAAAATTACGGCAATACAGAAGAAAAATGCAAAATCACTTAATGCAAGTCGATTTCTTTCTTTTGGCGACATTTGCTTTTTTGTTTTTGGTATTCCTTATAATGTGGTTTTTGAAAGCAATGACTTGAAATTGGGTGAAAAGGAAATAAATTATTTGGGTTAATACATTTCTATCTCATATTGGTTTTAGTCCCATAGTTTAAGAACAGAGGTTTTGGTCCTTCAAAATTTGGTCCCTATAATTTGAGAAGAATTTGATTTTGAAGTTAACGATATTAAATATGAATGCTGTTCTGATGTGGCATGATCATTAGGTAAACTGACAGAAAAAAAGAGAATATTTACATACTTCATTTATCTCATGACTAATTAAAATACAACTTATTTTACTTCTACATGGCTTATGAGTCATCTGCAGCAATTTAAATTTTATGAATTTAGACGTGATAGGAAGGAATTTTATTTTTGGTTTGTCTAAATTAAGTTTTTCTTTTAAATCATAAAATTTGAATTAGTGCAGATGACTTATCTGCCATATATTATTAGATTATGATGAATTATTATATTTTAATTAGTGAGAGTACAGGTATCTGCACATATTGGAAAAAATGCATATTGCTGACCTGGGTATGTGGTTTTAATAAAACAAACAAAAATTAAAAGTATCAGAATGCACAAACGAACAAGCTGCGAGAGGGTTGAGGACAAAATTGTTAAAATCGAGATTTTATGTGAGATCGGAAGAGGGATAAAAAATTGTAAAATCGTAACGTAGCAAAATTGTAAAGATATCAAAACACGTTTGGAAAATTAGTAAAATTATTTTAATAAAAAAAATCATAAAATTGCTGTGATAAAATGAGATTTTAACCACCATGATGATTGAGGAGAAATGAGAAAGCTGCATAGAATTGTTGTATAGAGGTTCCAAGTGATTTTAAATATTTTGGGTTTAGCTCTGTTTTTTGTCATCAAAACAGAGGCGCAGAGCATGTCTATGTGCGTTTGTGTTGTTTGGATTCCCAAAACCTCCCTACTCTTGAACCATTGATCAATGAACTATAGACTAACGATTAGAACTCCATAAATATATGAATTGTTGGTTCTTTCAGCAAGCACGAGAAGAGAAATGGAAATCATAGCACTTTCAAATCAAGGAGCTACAGTTTTGTTTACTGGAATAGAAACGAGAAAAGAAAAAAAAAAATGGCAGCAATGACTAAAATATTACGAAAAAAAAGACATATCAAACGACTGTAGATATGGGCTCGTATAAAAAAATCTATATGCTGAATGAAAGTTCTTTTTTTTTGGGGGGGGGGGTCAAATTAGAAAGATTCCTCATGGGGTGATAAAAGAACACAAAGAAAGGAAGAAAAAGCATGATCACTCCCAACAGAGGCTTCTACTTCCTGGTACCTTAGAAGCTTCCCTCTTGTTCTTATCATCTTACTAATACATCTGTACATGAGTTTTGCAAAGGAAGAAAAAGCAACTAGCACTAGAGACGGAAGAAAGGTTCGAAGCTTTCCTACTCATCATGCCACATCATCATTTTTAACGGCGATAGTGACAAATCATCATATTTAACATTGTTAACTTAGGATTCAAGTCCTCCTTAAATTACAGGATTAAAGTTTTAGGCGGGAGAAAACTTGAGGAACTAAAACTTATGATTTGAAACTATAGAAACTAAAATCAAAATGAGCTGAAACTATAAGACCAAAAATATTATTAACCCAGATTATTTTTCTTGTTTAAATAAAAAAGAAACAGCACAAGCCTTAACGCAACTGCTTTTGCTTTGGTTCCTCATTATGGGTTGCTTGGTTAATTGTGACAAAGGAACCTTAAACTTTGCACCCTGAAATATTTTTGGATGTGCAATTAACACCATACAAAATTTATGTGTGCAATTTGCTCCCCATTTAATGAAAACAGAGAGAAAAGGGACATTTGCTCCATTGACAAATAAACATTTTTCTTTTAAAAAATAATAATGTGTAAGTTATTAAAAGGAAAAAAAAAAATCTTACATAAAAGCCATTACAAATGCTAAATGAGATAAAGGTGATTTCAATATTCATACAGCTAAAGAGATGATGTGAGTACTCTAGCCGTCCTTTTTCAAATTAAAAGGAAATTATGGGAATGACCCTCTGTAAAATAAAAGAAAGAACTAAATCAGAGAGATAGAAAGTGGTGCGAGTTGGGGAGCAAGAGAGGAGGGAATGAATGGTGGAGGGGTGAAAAGGAAGTGAGACAAGGAAGTTTTGACAACACAATCTTCTTCTCTTCATCATGTGATTCTGACAATGGTGTTCTTGGTTTTAATTTTGATGGATGTGTTTGGTGGAGAGCTAGGTTTATAGCTTGGAGGATGGTGAACGTTGAAGGGTGAAGGAGGTAGGAGATTGGAGTTGAAATGCCGATTGTGAAGTTGAACATTATGACTTCTAAGGTGTTAATTTTATTGATATTGGTATGTTGTTGTGTGATTTGGAGGGTGATTGAACTTGACGAAGGGCTGAATGTTGCAACGGAATTGAAGAAGGCATTTGTTGGTGCTTGGGTATTTCTTAAAGTGAACTTGTCATTTTTAATAAGTTGGTAAACTCGTGTCCGGTGTAAGAATTCTTCCCAGCTTGTATTCTCGTTTTCTCAAGTGATCATTTTCTGAAGTGAACTTGTCGTTTTCATATCAAATCTTATCATTTTAAAATACGAACTTGGTAAACCCATGTTTAGTATAAAAATTCTTTCCAAGCCCGTATTCTCATTTTCTCAAGTAGTTATTTTCTTTAGTGACCCTGCCATTTTCATAACAAAACTTATCATTTTCTAAAGTGGTTATTTCTTTAGATGAACTTGTCATTTTCCTTAATGATATTCATACTAGTGTAAAGTCACAAGCCAAATCCCTCCGCTGACGCCTTCCCTCCTTCTTAGTTACACAATAACAAGTTCCACTTGGTCTTCTTTCTCACTGTGAGCTTTCTCATCTTTCACGATAAAATTTGTTGGCCATAATAACTAGAGAAAGTCTCTGAGAAAATGGTAGGTAGTGTGTGTAAAGTGAGCTGAAAATCGCACATTCTTCTCTCTTATTTTAAAACTCACCTAGGGACATTCTTATAATTTACCAATTTCCTTTCAATTTTAAAAAGACAAGTGTGGTACTAACACCTCTATGGTTATATAAATATTGAAATAACCTTTTTATCATTTAGCATTTGTAATGGTCTTTATATGGGATTTTCCCGTTAAGGGAAAAACCCCATAAAGTACGTTTAAAATTGGGGGGGGGGGAAATCAGGGAGTTCAAATTATAAATATCAAGTTATACATGTGGGAGGAGGGAAATTTACCAAAATAAGAACTTTTTAACAAAAAATTTCCGGAATAAGGCACTGTGCAAAAGTTTTATCTAAATAAGGTAATTAGTGGCGTCATGTCAAGCGACGCCACTAGTAGCGTCGGATCACTTGATACTACTGCCCCCCACATCAATTAGAGGGGTCAGTGGTGTCGCCACATATGACGCCACTAATGGCATCATGTCAAAAGACGCCATTAATGGCGTCTTAGTAATTGACACCACTAGTTGCATTAGTTACTGTGAATGGCGTCACATCAGAGCAGGGGCGTGAGACATGCCCTTACTCTATGTTAAAATAAATAAATAAATTGCTACAATTGCAATGCAGGGGCGTGTCAAAGCACGCCCCTTTTGACACGCCCCTACTATAAGTTAAAAAAAATTGCAGCAATTTATTTATTTTTTTAACATAGAGCAGGGGTGTGTCTCACGCCCTTGCTCTGATGTGACGCCACATTAGTGGCATCACTCTATATGACGTTATTAGTGGCGTCATACGTGGCGACGCCATTGACCTCTCTGGCTGACATGGGAAGCAGTGGCATCAGGTGATCCAACACCATTAATTGCCTTATTTGGGTAAAATTTCTGCATAGTGCCTTATTTTGGGAATTTATTTTTAAAAGTTCTTATTTTGGTAAATTTCCTTGTGGGGGGAATATGGGGTTTACAAATGTTTCAAAATGACCAATTTGCCCCTAATAGCATTTTATGAGCTCAAATTGTTAATATGTATAGTAAAGTTGTTAATTGTGATTATGAAATTAATATTCTCCATACTAGAGTAGTCAATGATGCCTCACATATATGACTTTAAAATATTACTTGCAATGTTGTTGATATTTGAGGAGTTCAAATTGTCAATATTTAAATTGATTACAATGCGCAATCACTTTAGGTATAGAGAATAACACATTGTAATTAACAACTTCACTTCAATGTACATATTGACAATTTGAACTCTCCAAATACTCGAGGTAGATTGTTCATCTAAAAAAATTTACAAATCCCATAAATCTATCAACTATTGGATATTAGCTTATCTTTAATTTTTCCCAATTAATGAATCAAAATTGATCGATAACATTTGATAATATTATGGGTATATGTAAATTTTATATATATACTAATGAGTGTAATAAATATTCACTAAATTTATTCTATTAATAAATTATTTATTTAGAAAATACAAACAAAATATAGTTATATGTATGTATCTCGCTTTTATTTTCAAGAAATTACCTACTTTAAAAAACATAACGAATCGGATTGCACGTGTTTGATAAAATCCAATTTAATTTTTTGTTCGAAAATCCAATTTAATTTAAACATTAGTTTTTTCGCCAATAGTTTTTAAATCAAATTAATTGTAGGAAAAACAATTAAAATGTGCTAGAGAAGGATGAGGTTTTGGAGTCTGTAATATATATATATATATATTTTGGGTCAGTTTTGGAGTTTGTAATTGAAAAGGGGAATGATCGGGGATAATAAAACTTATTTTTGTTATATATATTGAGGCAACTTCTGTTTCAAAATTTGTTGGCAAAAATTAAAAGTCTATTTCAAAATATTTTTTAAAAAAATAGTATCAAATCGTACCGGTTATTTGGCTGGTTGGCCAAAAAAAATCATAATTAATTAAAAATTAGTAATAGACAATGGTTTAAACAAAAATAAGTAATAGGTGAAAGAAAGGCAATTAACAATTCTTTTTAATTTAATTAAGGGTTTCCCTATCCAAACTTCTCACTTTCTCCAACAAATACGATATCCAATTCTTTTTATAAAATCTAATTTTTTTACCTGATATTTATAAAATCTATGAACTATTGGATATTAACTAATCTTTAAATTATCCCAATCGATCGATGACATTAAATATAGAACAAAACTTAGGTCACTTATTTACATTGTTGAGGTTCAATTCAGAGCTCCTCATTTATTTGAGTATATCTTTTAGATAGATATCCAGAGATATATCGAATATATCTAATAATTCAATTTTTCTATCCAAACTAATTGCTTAAAAATCATATATAACTGTACTTGAATTCTGCTATTTTCATTTAAATATATTTAAAATCTTTGTTCAAAAATTAAAATTAAAATTCAATCCTGTTAACAGATAATTTCTTAGCAAAAAATAAATAAACTGATGATTTAGCAGTATATCTTTTAGGGTATACGCTTTTTTATATTAATAAATCCAACCTAATCTTTTTTTAAAAAAAAAAAAAATTATGTTCATCATTAAAAGAAAAAAGATTTGATCTTAAATATTAGATAGATATCCAGAGATATAGATAAAGTCGACCCTCAAAGAAGCTATTCTTGGACAGTTAACAAAGGAAATTCAACCAAACACAAACACGCTAGTTAATTATATACGAGCAAAGACAAAAATTCTGATTTGCATCAACCAACAACAATCGCATTCCGATTTCTCAATCAGGAGACTGAAATTCAAAAGAGAAGGAGAGAACATCGTCTTCTCTGTATCGGTACAAGGTCAGTAAAATTTCTTTCTTCTCCGTTCTCACAAATTCGATCATCTTATGGTTGCCATTTCGTGTACTGATTGAGCTTCTGATTTAACATTCTCTGCTAGATTGTTTCTTTTATTAGATTGGCTTCTGTATAGTTTTTCCTTTTTGTGTTGCATAAGAGCTGTTTCTGTGAAATATTTAAATGAGAATGAATTGCTCATCTTTCGTATCATATATTAATATTAACAATCAGCCATATGCTCCGAGATATATTGACTTCAGTTGTTATGAGTTGTTTCATTGATTGCCCCGCACGTATACTGGATTGGTCGAGTAATAATCCTAGTTGTTTCATTGACAGCCCCAATCCTAGAGTATTTTGAGGTTACACTCGTTGTGATTTTAGGAATTCAAATAATTAAGAAAATGAGGATGGAATGGTGGATAGCAATAGAAAATAGGAAGAAGAATCATTCTAAGAGTATAACTTAATATGTCCATATAATATATTACATCTGATTTGATTTATTTTTCATGTTTCTTTTAAGTCTAACATCACAAAACTTCTTAAAAGAAAGAAAAGAAACTAAACCCCTAATCTAAATTTTGTCTATGTTCTTGAACAACAGATGTTTAGATTGAAACTTGGCAGTAATATATCAGCAAGAATGAGATTAAAGAAAGGAACTAAGGTAGAAGTATCATGCAAAGCAGAGGTGCCTTTTGGCTGTTGGCGATGTGCAGAGATTATCTGGGGGAACGGTCACTATTACTCCGTTAGATATGATGGTAGCCATGATAAGGAAATTCCGGCGAGGGTGCCCATGAAAGCCATAAGACCATGCCCTCCTGTGCTTGAACTCACTCAGGATTGGAAGCCAGGTGACGTGGTAGAGGTTTGTCAAAATTTTTCCTGGTCAACTGCTGTAGTTTCAAAGGTTTTAGGGGAAAATAATGTTTTGGTTAGGTTGCTAGGATCTTCTTCTGACTTTATGGTGAACAAAATTGACATTCGGGTCAGACAGACTTGGCAAAATGAAGAATGGATTGTGTTTGGAAAGGTAACTTTTTTTTACCTTCATTTTCCCTTTTGAGTATTATTATACACACTAGTTTGATTTAATTATGTTTATAGTCATGTTATATTTTAGGGGATGGGCTTTGATGCAACATAAAGTTGATATCATGTGACCTAAAAGTCGCAGGTTTAAATCTTGGAAATGACCTCTTTGTTTGTGGAAATAAGGCTACGTACATCTATCTCTCCTTCCCTAGCATCCACCTATCCATCTCACGGTTGCCTTATACATTGGGTCACCTGTTTTTTTAATAGTCATGTTGCATTCTCCATGGTGCTTCTTTGTTTGATTCTTCTCTTTTCTTCTTCTCTCTAATTAATACAAAAAGTAGTCTTCACAATTAGTTTATCGTATCAGTTCTTTTAGATCATTCATGCTGTAAGCCTAAATATTGGTTTAATGTTCTGCAGGGTAGTTCTAGCAGTAAGAATGGAAAGTGTTGCAAAAAACTTGCTCCAAGGCTTAGTTCGATGTTCAGTGCTCAAGCTCAGAAAACAACCTCAAATACCCAACATTCTTCTAACCATGACCATCTTAATGACAAGAAAGAAGTGGGTTATCAGAATTCCCACCTTGTTTCTTCAAAAATATTGAAGCGAAAGAGCCATCCACATGTGGGGTTATCTGCTGAACCTCCCCAAAAGTTGAGGGCAACTGATAATGAACACACAGGTGGTTCTCTGAACAACAGAAAAGGTGACGATAGTGTCTCAAGTTCTGTTGGTAGCTGCAGTGTTACTGGATTTGGAGTTCATATTGGAGATTCAGAAGTTGCAACTAGTGATGCTGAATCTGCCCGCCATTGTAGATATGAGAAAAGAAATTGCTCACTTTCTTCGAAAGAAGAGAAGGAAGCAGAAATCCATAGGTCAGAGTTGCATTCTTATCGTTGTATAATTCAGACTTTGCATGCTTCAGGACCCTTGAGTTGGGAACAAGAAGCTTTTATTACAAATGTTCGTCTTTCTCTCCACATATCAAATGATGAACATTGTGCGGAGATAAAGAATTTGATTTCTTCTGCAAAACGTATTCATATAAGATGATTGAGATACTGAGATAATATTTGTATTTGTTTTGTGAAGCTTGTAATCATCTTCGTTATAAATATCTTTGTGGGCTTCTTATAACAACAATGTGTGACAAAGCATATTTTAGGATATCAAATATTATTTTGTACTTGAGTAGCTGTACAGTTAGAACTATGTCAGTTCCACATTAGGATGTTTGCATATATTATTTTATATTTGAGTTGTTCTCATGATTGATTGGGATATTAACAAGCACGATTATAAAGTGCTTCTTATCATCAATAATAATAACAAAAAGAGTTGCGCATTAAGTATCAATGTGAAGACCTTAATGTCCTTGCTTATTGATTTGCACAAGATAGCCGCGTCTTTTGCAACTTTCAAGGCCAACATTTGCATTAATTCTAACAAAACTCAATAACATTAGCGTTAATTTTAAAAATCAAAGAGAAATTTTAAAACTTTAATTAAATTAGAATCAGTTTAAATACTAAGATATAAATTTAAAAATACTAAATTCAAAAATATTTTAAGCCGTCTTAGGCAGGTCTTATATGGTTATACCCATCTTTCACTAAATATATACCCTGGGTTTGGACTCCAAGAAAGCTGGTTTCTGGAGACAATTTTCTGATATAATTTCACCAAAAAAATAAATAAATAAAGTTTCAATATTTTTCCATTGGCTAAATAGCAAATCTGCCCCAGAAGTATAAGCCTAGAAACAATATTGTCCTGAAAGTTTTTCTTATTTCAATGTTGCACCAGAAGTTTCAAAACGTAGCAATTTTGTCTCATTCTGTTAAAAAACTTACGTTAACCATTAACTTTTTAACGAAAATGAGCAATAGTTAACTTTTTAACGAAAATGAGCAACATTGTTATATTTTGAAACTTCTGAAGTAACATTGTGACAAAAAAAAAAACTTTCAGTAAAACATGACTCCTCAGTGAAAACTTCCAAGTCGAATTAGCTACATAATTAACCCTTTTTTCAAAAATAAACAAAAATATTGATTATGAATTTATAATTAATAAGAACATAATGTCATTGGATCCTCCTTTCTTCAATTGTAGCTTGCAAAGGGGGAAATAACATCAATGTCCCAATTAAGAAAAATAATACAAATCTCATGACTTATTAATAATATCTCTTTCACTTGTTAATAATAGCTTTTCCAATTGTCAATGACTATTCTTTCATTTATCATTGACAAATATTAATATAATCTTGGGTTAGGATATTATTCTGTATTTGGGTAGTTGCTTTTTTAGGATTATGTTAGTTACGCATTAGAATATTTCTAGATATTATTAACTCTAACCCTTCATATAAATCCTTGTTGATTTTTTAAAAAAATGTTAAGGAAGCTATATAAATTATTTTAAAATATTTATATTAATTTTTATACCAAATTAATTTGTTTGACTTATAAAGTAATATATATTCAATTTATACACCACATATTCTATATTGGGTAAACGTGCAATTTTACACATAACCTTTACCCAGAGCAGTGTCCAGCACTATAACTATTTTTAGGAGCAAAAGTACATATAACGTTATGTTTTGGGTGTCCAGTGCCATGGGCCGTTAGTCAACCAACGTTGACCGTTAAGTCTGACGGAAATGAACAGTAACTTTACTAAAATTACAATTTTGCCCCTAGTTTTAAGCTGAAATTACCATTTTGCCCCTAGTTTTAAATAATTTTTTTTAAAAAAAAAAATCAAAATAACTCCTCCCCACCGGTGGGCCCTACCACTGGCCACACCGCCGGCGGCCACCTCCGGTGAACTCCGCCGGCGGTTTTTTTTCAAAAAAATAAATTTTTTTTTAAAAAAGTAAAATAACTCCTCTCCCCGGTGGGCTCCATCACCGGCCACACCGCTGGTGGCGGTCGTCCTCCCCCCATCGCCTGCCACCGACGGCCACCTCTAGCAACCTCCTCTGGCGACTTTTTTTTTTTTAAAAAAAGTAAAATAACCCCTCCCTCGCCGGTGGGCCCACCAGCCACAACTCCGGCGGAGGCCGCCCTGCCCCCAACGCCGGAGACCGGTGGCCACCTCTGGTGGTGGGGCCCAATGGCGGGAGAGGGGTTATTTTACTTTTTTTAAAAAAAAATTACTTTTTTTTAAAAAAAAAAGCCGCCGGAGGCGGCCGGCAGTGGGGGGAGGACGACCGCTGCCGGTGGTGTGGCTGGTGGTGGGGTCCACCAGTGGGGAGGAATTATTTTAGTGTTTTTTTTAAAAAAATTATTTAAAAGTAGGGGCAAAATTGTAATTTTAGCGGAGTTACTGTTCATTTCCGTCAAACTTAACGATCAACGTTTGTTGATTAACGGCCCGTGGCACTGGACGCTCCCAAAACGTAACATTATATGTACTTTTACTCCCAAAAAAGGTTATGATGTTGAACGTTCCTCTGAGTAAAGGTTATGTGTAAAATTGCACCTTTACTCTTCTATATTTAACTAACCTTTTTCTTCCTCTAAGTTTTCTCAGCTGTTTATATCATGGAAAAATATATTTCCTTGTCCAAATGAATGTTTTAATTGTTTTGGTGACGCAAGCTTTCTTTTGTTGGTATGTTTATAACTTCATTTGTTCTTTCCTTAGAAACGTAGTTTTGAAAGCAATGACTTGAGATTGGGAGAAAAGAAAAGAAAATATTATTTTTTTTAAAAAAAAAAAGAAGAAGAAGAAACAGGACAAGACTTGAACCAACTGTTTTGCTTTGGATCTCTTGCTTTACAAGTTGGTTGGTTAATTGTGACACAGGCCAACCTTAAACATTAACTTGTACCACCCAACCACATCGTCGTTCAAGTCATCCTTACTTTGTTTTACTTTTAATTTATAAACAAAATCATGCGCATTTCCTTCTGAAAAATAAATACCATTTCAATTTATCACTGATCAGAATATATATGAATAATTTTTTATAATTCATATTATCATACGTTCCTGAGAAAATAATCGGGATTGTTTTTTTAGTGAATTATGCGTAATTTTGTCTCAAGAAGTTTGTGTGTAAATTATTTTAAATATATACTTATAGTCATGTTTCCCAATTAAATAATGAATATATGTTTTTATAATATTACGATATATATGTAATTTTTATAAATAAAAGTATTTTAATATTAAGGATATATCATATATGTAAATTAAATATGTATACTGATGAGTGTCTATAAATATTAATTAAATTAATTCTATTAATAAATTATTTATTCATGTAATACAAACAAATATAGTTAGTTATACATGTATCTCACTTTTATTTTTAAGAAATACATACATTAAAGAAAAAAATAACGAATCGGATTGCAATAAATGGCATGTTCGATAAAATTCAATTTAATTTAAACATTAGTTTTTTCGCCGATATTTTTTAAATCAAATTAATGGTAGGAAAAAAATTATAATGTGCCAGAGAAGGATGTGGTTTTGGAGTTTGTAATTATTATTTTTTTCCAGTTTTGGAGTTTGTAATTAAAAAGGGGGAAAGATCGGGGATAATAAAACTTTTTTTTTTTTGGTTATATATATTGAGGCAACTTCTGTTTCAAAATTTGTTGGCAAAAATTAAAATTCTGTTTTAATTTTTTTTTTAAAAAAGTATCAAATACTATCGGTTAAAAAATCAAATATTTCATTGTTAACAGGTTGGCCAAAAACTTTGCATAATTAATTAAAAATCACTAATAGACAATGGTTTAAACAAAAAAAGTACTCCTCCAAATTCTTAATATAAAATATAATTATTTAATTTAATTAGATTAAATATGAAAACTATATATTATATTTAAAACTAATATTAATTTTCATATATATCTTGTATTAAATATAAGAGGGAGTAATATGCAAAAGCCAATTAGCTAGTCTTTTTGTTAATAGCTTTTTGTATGCCAGTTGTAATACTTCTGCGACGACCAATTCTATGTATAAAATCTATTTTTTAGCCTGATATTTATAAAATCTCCGAACTATTGGATATTAGCTTATCTATAAATTATCCAAATTGATGAATTTAAAATGATCGATAACATTTGATTGATGATATTAAATAAAGGAAAAAACTTAGGTCATTTATTTATATTCTTGAGTTTCAATTCAGAAATCCCTATTTATTTGAGTAATTAATTATATTGATAATATGAACTGAGATAATGAAAAAACAAAAATCTATCGAATAATTTATTTTTTTGACCCAAACTAATTGCTTAAAAATCATATATAATATTATTTGAATTCTAATATTTTCATTTAAATATATTTAGTCTTATGCAGAATTTTTTTTGAAAATAATATTAATTTATGGCAATGGGGTTATTTAAAAGCTGTGTTCAAAAATTAAAATTAAAATTCAATCCTATTAACAGCAAAAAAATAAATAAACAGATAATTTTGCAGTATATTTTGTTGGTTATTCACCTTTTTTATGTTAAAAAATCCAACCTAATTTTTTTTTTTATCTATGTTTAACATTAAAAGAAAAAGATTTGATCTTAAACATTAGATAGATATCCCGAAAAATAGATATTAGTCTCACATCAAAGAAGCTATTCTTGGACGGTTAGCAAGTTGGCAAGGGAAATTCTTCCTATTTATTTATTTTTAATTTTTCCAAAAACCCTTAATTTCTTTTTTAGCAAACACGCTTGTTAAGATTATTAATTGATAATTAGTTATACAAACAAAGACAGCAATTCTAATTTGCATCAACCAACAACAATTGCATTGCGATTTCACAATCACAAGAGTGAAATTCAAAAGAGAAGGAGCGAACATCGTCTTCTCTGTAGGGAACAAGGTCAGTAAAATTTCTTCGTCTCCGTTCTCTCAAATTTGATCGTCTTATGGTTGCCATTTTGTGTACTGATTCAGCTTCTGATTTTACATTCTCTGATGTGATTATTTCTATTGATTTCGCTTCTGTATCGTTTTCCTGCTTTCTTGTGTTTGCATACGAGTTGTTCTTGTTAATGTTTGACTCCAATTTTTTTTTTTTTTTGACTTTTTTGTTTGTTTGCTAAGAAAACGGAAGAAGAGAATCAGAATTCTCCCGTCTGGTTTCCGTTGGCATGATACAGTAATGAGTTATTTTCTGGTTTTATCTGCGTGGTTTCTTTTAACATAACAAAACCTTAGAAACATAAAAGGAAAGAAAACCCCCAAACTCAACCAAATTACTGGCGCGAAGTTCAGTTTATTGGTTTTTCTACCTCCAGATTCTGAACTTCAATCGATGAGATGGAATCGGTTTAATGCCATTAATTCTTTTTATCGATAGCACTTCTGTCATGACTGATCGATACGTAATCTATCTTTGCGTGATCGGGTACGTCTTAATTTATTTTTATAGTTCTCGTCGTATACTTAAAAGAAAAAATGTAAAACGAGTTCTGTATTTAACTTTCTCTGTCCCTTTACTTGTATATTTATCAAAATTCGAAACTTTATAGATGCATAGTTATACACCTGCTCTGTAATCGGGTTCTTGCCCGTTTTCCATCTCCTCAATAATCAAGATCTGAATCAAAACAATGTACAAATTTCTGAATAGTGTTGTTGCTACCTTTTGATGATACAGCAGCCCAAAACTGCTTCCTTTGGACGATATATCTATGGCTGTCTGGCTTTTCTTCAGTTATTAGCGTCTATTATTTGCAGCCTGGTTAATGGTGTTAGCAATTGATCAATTTTAAGTTTTTCCGATTATTCTTTTAGTTGACAAGTTTTTGCGCTTAATTTTTAAAAAGTCATATTTTGCTAGTTGTGAAATTACTAAAATCTTGTGTGTTCTTCAACAACAGGTGTTCTGGTTGAAGTCTGCTAACAATATATTAGCAACTATGAAATTCAAGAAAGGGACTAAGGTGGAAGTATTAAGTAAATCAGAGGTGCCTTCTGGCTCCTGGCGATGTGCAGATATCATCTGTGGTAATGGTCACTACTACTCTGTTAGATATGATGGACTGGACGGTACTCCTAGCAAGGAAATTGTTGAGAGGGTACCCAGGAAAGCCGTAAGACCATGTCCTCCTGTCCTTGAAGTCGCAGAGAATTGGAGGCCAGGTGATGTGGTAGAGGTCTGTCAGAATTCTTCTTGGTCAATGGCTACAGTTTTGAAGGTGTTGGGGAAGGAGTACATTTTGGTCAGGCTTCTTGGGTCTTGTTTGGAATTTAAAGTGCACAAATTTGACATCCGGGTGAGACAGTCTTGGTTAGATGACAACTGGATTGTGGTTGGAAAGGTACCTTTCATTGACCTTGATTTTCCAATTCTGAACATTTTGTTATTTCCATTATCTTACTCAGCAATTTCCAAGTACTGTTTGTTTCCTTTACATATTGGCCTGATTTCATATCTTATGTTGAGTTGGTTTTGGCTAAGTTATTGTATTTTGATTTATCCAATACATTATGTCTGCCAATTGTAACCATTGGGAATTTCTTGAAAACTGTGAATTTTGATAGGTTTCTCGTCATGATATGCTCTCAATAGTTCTTGTCTCTTTGATTCTCTTTATTACTTCTTTTCTCTCTAGTAAATGCAAAATAAAAGGCGGCTTTCACATTATGCTCTCCGTATCACTGCTTGTATATCATCCACGTTATAGGTTTTCTATATTGGCTGATTATTCTCTCTTTGATGCAGGGGACTTCCAGATGTGAGAATGAAAAACGTGATGCTACACTTGCTCCAAGGCTTTATTTAATGTCTAGTGCCCAAGTTCAGAAAACAACCATGAAGACAAAACTATCTTCTGACCATGATTATCTTCATGACAAGAAAAATGTGAATTTTCTGAATTCTCATTTTGGTTCTAAGACATTGAAGCGAAGCAGCCATTCACAAGTTGAGTTACATGCAGAACCTCCCCGGAAGCTGAGAGCAACAAATAATGAAGGTAGATATCAGAGATCAAGAGTTGCATATCCATCCATGCTTCCCAAGCAGATAGATGATGTTGCTATCTCGAGGGACATTCAGGTTGAAGAATACAGAGGTACTTCTCTAAACAACACAAAAAGTATGTTTTCTATAACAGATAAAGAGAGGAAGAATCACACTAACATTGTTGTTTGTTGATGTGCAGAAAACTTTGAAAGAAATGATGCTGATGAGGTCTCAAGCTCTGTTTGTAGTTGTAGCATCAATAGCTGCAATTTGAATAAAGCTCGCTACCCTGTATCTGCAGGTCTTGTTGAAGATTTAGGTGCAACTTCTGATGCTGAATCTACATGCCATCCTAGAGATGAGGAAGGGAATGATTCCTTTTTATCAGAAGAAGAAATGGCAACAGAAATCCATAGGTTAGAGTTGCATGCCTATCGTTGTACAATTGAGGCATTGCATGCTTCAGGACCCTTAAGTTGGGAACTAGAAGCTTTAATGACAAATCTTCGTCTTTCCCTCAACATATCAAATGATGAACATTTAATGGAGATAAGAAACCTGATTTCTTCTGAAAACAGTATACCTGTCAAATGATTGGGGTATCTATTTTTCAAATCAATAATGCATTTCTGCAGTCATAGGGTTTCATAGTAGGAGGTTCTTCTTGGCATTTCTCAACTGTATGAAGCTAGATGAGATTAGATGGTTCATTTAAATTTTAAGGTACTTAATGATATTCTTTGACCATTGATGTGAATGTAAATGATAAACTTCGAGAAGAAATGAAATCTCTTTTCTCTTATTTGTACATTTGTTCTTTCAGCCTTTTTATTCCTGTTGGCTGTTGTAGTGGACAAACTTGATGAAGATCTTTCTAGCACCGTTCTTCATTTTTAGTTGTTGTAGATGCTTTGAAGATATTAATTGACTACAGAAATTTGAAATTGAGAGGTATCTTAAAAATTGTAGTTTATTATTGAATCTTTGCGACTGTTGTTTTATAGGTTTCTAATTTGTACATCTTTTTTCAATATAAGTTGTCTAGATGTTTTTGCATTCGTTTTGGACATTTCAAGTTGTAAGGAAGCTACTATTTGCTTTCTGATTATGCAAGTATGTACTATGAGTTGTGCCTTGCGTAGCATTGAAATTGTCTCAGTTACTGCATAAGTTGGCAGCATAAGCAATCATTTGAAGATACTAGTAATTTTTCCCCTGCATTTTCCAGGGCCATGAAGGAGGCATATAGATGTTTCTTCCAGGTGTCTACAGATGATGGTGCTTGCCACCTTCTACGTGTAGAGAATGGCTGGGTTTTTCTAGTATGGCTCTCGATAAGCCAGCGATGATCCCATAAATCATAAATGTGTTTTGCTGAAGGAAACAAGCTCAGAGTCTTGTGGCTGCCATGGGCTTTCCTTATTTGTGGATATTTAATAGGTTTACTCGAACTTTCATTTGAAATAATTAGCACTATATTTTGCGCATACTCCTTTAAGAGATTATTATACGCCAACTCAATAGTCTAAAAATTATTTGTAAATGATCTTGGAATGCTAATATTCTGGGAACAGGACTGAATATCTGTTTATTAATTAATATTTAGCCATTAAATCTATAAACTAACGGGAATACAACCAGGTGTTATCACTGTTTGAGTTGCTTTATAAAGCAGCTGCAAAGTGTTTAGTCCTGGATTTTGATGTTTAGCATGCTCTAACTAAACATCTTGTTTAATCTTCTTGTGATCTCTAGCATGTCCTACATTGTGCGCAAAATTATGGGGGCTCTCACATGAATCATTGTATAAATAACAAGAACAAATGCTTTTCTTCTTGTGGTGGGATGCATGCAATTGAACGGAGTCCAGATAGCTAGTGGAGGAACATGGTGTCAATTTAAAGCAAGTATATTTAAATGGGATATAAATTGCATGGAAATATTCTCCAGAACTGGGCGATGGTATAACTGTACAAGTATATAGCTAATGATTCGGATTTTATTTGCGCTATTGAGTAGTACTACCTCTAATCCTAAATATAGGATGTAGTTTGTGATGCAAAATTATATCCTATATTTAAGAACGGATCAGTATTTTACTTGCTCCCTAATGTTTTTCTTCTATTGTAATAGACAGGAGGTTATCTTCATTACTCTCTCGCTTGAGCTGTATATATCCAAGATGTACTGTGAGTCTTTTAATTTCAGTTGCCGGCATGCCTAGTTTCTTCTAAGTAGGTGTCTGGGTTGGCTTACATATGATGCACGATTTTCACTTCTTGTTCCATTTTGACTTTAAAGCAAGCGAAGAACGAACTAAGACTCTTCAAAGCTACGCTCTCTTTCATGTCTGATTTTCTCGTATGTTTCTAACTAGACGGATCACCCCCTATCATTGGAAAGGGAATTGTGAATGATCTAAAAATTTGAAAAAGTCAGTAATTACAAATTGTTGAAAATATGAAAGTAAAGGAAATGTGACACAAATTAGTAAAAATCATGTACGTCGTTTATTAACATATATAATTGGAGTTAATCTTGGTTCTAAATATAAGACATGATTTTTATTTTTGTCATCTTTGTCTAATTCATCTCCATGGTTTTTATATTTGTCAATAGTTTTCTAATTTACCCTCATTGATACTCCTTTAGCAATAATCAATAAGGAGAGAGAATGGGGATTTTATGGAAGATGATTGGGATATTTTAAAAAAATACATGTCATATTAATTAATTTAACTAAATTTTTTAATTAAATTAAATTAAGTAAATATATTTTATATTATGGATCACTGGAGGGAGGGTATGTGTTGCTTAATTTTAAAAAAATATGATTTTAATATTTGAATGATGTGAATGTCCGTTGGTTAAATTTAATTTAAATTTACAAAATAATACATAGAAAATAAATATTCAAAATATTTAATAATTTAAAAAATAACTAAGATAATTAAACCAACATTAAATTGAATTTATTGTTAATGATAATCATCATGTCCTTGATTGTTTCTCTTAAACGGTAATTGATGGAGCATAAAATAACAAGACGAGACAAAGTAGGGCGGAGGGGGAAAAATTGATTGTTTCTCTTAAACGTTATCGTCAAATATGTTTACTCCCAGCCCCCAGGTATAATATGATTAAACTATTATGAAATTGGTAGAAATCAAATTCATCAAACACATATATCTACACTATTACTTATCATTAATAAGGATAATAACGCAATGTAAGTTACAAATTAAATTTATTTTTTAAACATTAAAAAAAAATTAAACCACCTAAGTTACAAATAATAAATCTTAGGTGGAAAAACCAATGTAATGATGATTAATTCAAATCAAGCATTTACTTCCGGCGTGTTGTGCGGGACAAATATAATTAAATGACTCTAAAATTAGGAAGAAAAAAAAATCATTAAACACAAAACTTACAATATTACTTATCATCAATAAAGATAATAAGGCAATAAATTACCAATTAAATTTATGTTTTAAACATTCCACATCCAAAAAAAACTTAATTAAGATTAACAAATAATAAATTTAGCTATCCCCTTAGATTAGAGGCGTTCATGATGCTTATAGCCCTCGCCGAAGCCCACAAAAAAAATCGCCTTACCCAATCTAAGAAAAAGCAGTCCAACAAAAATTGGGCACAATTGGGCTGAGCCTTTTCGCGGGCAGGGTATGCCACCTTACCCATTTGGTCTTGTTTAGTGGTATATATAGTATTATATGTTTTTTTATACAATAGTATTATATAGTTTTTATTTTCACTTATGGGTATTTAATTATTTGTTAAAACATATAGTTGCTTTTTTAATTTCAAGACTCAAGTTGCAAGCTTATTCTAAAATATTTCAAAGTATAGAATTATAGATTTCATTTAAAGTTTATAATATTGTTTATTAGGTATGGCAAAATATCACTACTCGGACAAGATATCACTACTCGGACAAGGGAGGTCCACCCTACCTAACCTTGAACACCCCTACCCTAGATTATAGATATTATTGATGCCTTTTATCTAAGTAATGACGCTCTTGGATTACTTTGTGATACCCCCCCGGGGGGGACACCACACACTTTATATAACCACATAGAACTGAGTCGGGAAGCCAATGTAATAGTTTAAATCAAGCTTTCCCTTAAATACAATTGAATTATTTTGAAATTGGAAGAAATTAAATTCATTAAACCAAAAAAAAAAAATTGTTGCTAATGTCCAACGGTTTGTACTTAAGCTTGAGAAAGAGAAATCAAATTTATATATATATAAATTTTATGAATGGGGTTGAGATCACCCACAATCCAAAAACAGAGTGTTATGGCTTTATGCGCAGGGGATAGAAGATTAAGAGTATACATACCTCCATCGCAGCATACGTTACCTTAGTTCACTTCGTTTAGTATGCCTTCTCATTGTCACAACAGAGTCAAAAATCAAATTCTCTCCATTTATGAGTGTGCTGAACCCATGACCACTTAACCCACAGACGAGGGGTAAAGAAGACAAAATTCTTGGTAAATGGACTCTAATGAGGAGGCACTTATGGGCTTTAATTGCTTATGCTCTTAAGGGGAGGTCCATACTTCTGGGCCTGGCTCAAATGGTTTGGACCTGATGTTATTGAAAACAAAAAAAAAATCTTTTTTTTTTGTTATTTAAATTGAAGATGCATGCCAATGAGAGTTGACACAGATAGTAAGGGATACAGGACTAGACCCTTAAGTCGTGGGTTTGATTCCCTCTGCCGTCGCTAGGACTCATTTGGTAGGTGATCTCGTAAATCCCCAATAAGTACTCATAGAGCCCGGGGTCGTGCCTTAGTCTTGGTGGAGGACTGGTATCGAACCCCTCTAAAACTTTTCATTTACCAAAAAAAAAAATGAAGATGCATGAGAAGCATAAGTTGGGAAGACACAAGAGGATGGAAAAGCTGTCATGGGTGAGGCAGAGTAAGACAGGGGAGGGGTGTTTACTATTTAATTAGGAAATGCATTATTATTTACTAAATAATTAGATATTAGAATTATTGTTAATTAAATAAGGCAACCTAAAAATGAGTTGTGCATTGATGTGGCTCCACCAAATCCTCCTCCATTGTCTCTTCTGCTTCCTTCATCATTGCCCTTCCCATGTGATCCTGCCCCTCTCTCTCCTTCACTCTTTTCTTTTCATTCCCAAAAAAACAAAAAATGCCACGTTTGATTTTTTTTTTTTAGTTTTGTATTTATTATCCAATCAAATAATTAAATTAATTGACAACATTCTGGTGTCAACTCTTCCATTCTATCGCTTCTCTGGCACAGACACATCATCATTCTTTTCATTATTCAATCACATTCTTGGTATTCTTTTAAAATCCAACTGATAACCCTGCCAAAATTCAGATAATAATAAATAATACTTATCACCACTTTCCAATTTTAGCACACTATATGAGAATATCCCAGTTATCTCATAATATATATATATATTAGTTGGATCATAAGCCATCTTCTGGAATCACCTTTTTTTTTTCATTATGAGTCAATGTAAGGATAATTAATTTTTATTTATCAATTTTATTCTCATAATTAATATTGAAATGAGGTTAAGTAGAAAATCTATCCCGGAAGTACATGTCTGAGGGCAATGTTGCCCTGAAAGTTTTTTTGGGTTCAATGTTGCTCCAAAAGTCTAAAGAAGTAACAATGTTGTCGTTTTCCATTAAAAAGTTAACGGTCAACGTCAATTTTTTAACGGTCAACATTAATTTTTTAATGGAAAAAGGCAACATTGTCATATTTTTAGACTCCCAGGTCAAAATTGAACTTAAAAAAACTTTTAAAACAACATTGCTCTCTGACGTATATTTTTAGAACAAATTTGCTATTTACCCCTATTTAAATGTAACTTGTATTCCCCTCACACTCGGAATTTTATTAATCAATACAAAAATTAAAAAAACAATCGATTTAAAACACATTTAATGTATTAACCATTTTTTTAGCTATCCATCCCTTCTACACACATATTCCTTCTGGTTCTTATTATAAGATATTCAATAACAATTGTCATAAACCAATAAAAAAAAAGTTAAAGTTATTAAAGTTGTCTTTAAATATAATTAATTTTCAATATTACCCTTACTAATAGTGTTAAACTTTAATATCGTATTATTACTCCTCTCACCCATTATCTTTATTAATTATAGAGATAAATGAAAAAAAATAATTAATGTTCATTAGAAATAAACAAAAATAATGCCTAATAAAAATGATAAAATACACTTATTAGTTGATGTTTTATAATACAAATTAGAATGAGTACTTCTTAGCCATTAAGGGACCTTCAGTCTCATTTACCCGTGATTAGTTATTAATCACAAGCATCTCTATATCAACTCAATTGATGACCATGAGATAATCGTACCAAGTGTTGTGTTTATTTACTCCATAATTGGAAAAGAAAATCTGTAAAAACAGAATAAATAAATGGATATATATCTGTTTTCTGTTTGTGATCTTTCCTAAAACAGGAGAAGATCATGTAACCAACTGGATGCCAACTTTTAGGAGTGATAAATATGTTGGCAGAACAGAAATTCTATAAAATATGTAAAAAAATTGAAATATAATTTGATTATTATTTATTCACTTTAATTGATAATAGTAGAACTTAAATACTTTTTATGGGTAGATGATATATATAAAGACCGACAAGGTGTCATGAATCAAGGAGCAGATACATAAGCCAGCTCAATTGCTTTGCCATGAGCGCCTTATTAGGAGACATTCACAATTAATTTAGTATTATTGTTAATTAAGCACCGTGTCAATGCCTATACAGCTATATTATAAAAATACTAGTAGTACTAATATTAATACTAGATCTTAATTAATTAAGCATTTACTTGGGATTTTAAAACTATTCTCCATAATTAATGGTACCAAATTGATTGATAGAATCAGAACCAAATAAAACAAACTTGGAATCAACATCTCAGCTAGCTGTCTCCATCATCTCCCTAATTCTTAAAATATATATATACCAAATCATTATCAATTTATTCAACAAAAACTTGATAAAATGTTTTTAAATATAAGAATGAATTTCATGGACGGGATTACCAATGTGTTTGGTTTTACTTTAGTTTCAAACTGGGACTAAAAGTTTGTTTGAATCCTTTCTTCTTTAAGCTAAAAGTTATTTTTAAGTTAAAGCGAAAAAAAATAGCTTTTAAGAAAAAGTTAAAAGCTGTTTAATGATTATATAAATTATTTAGCTTAAAAGTTATTTAAATGCTCAAATTAAATTTAAACTGTTTGACAAAATTTTTGTCATAAACACTTTTTTCTAATAAATATTATCATAAAAGATATATTATAAAACCTTATGTGAACTTATAAACACTTTGAGATCAAAATTTATCTATAAATAAATAAACATACTCATTGAGACCTACAGTCATACACTCATGTCCCTTGTTAGATATTAAAAAATAGTTTAAGATAATTTTATTATTTTTAAGGGTTAAGGCTTCGAATTTGAATCGGTTGCTTAAAAATAAAGATGATGAGGTTGTTCAATTTTTAGTTTTCTGGGTTTATTCGATTTGTAGTTTTTTTTTATTTGATCTCATACTCCCTTGTTTGAGGTTCTCTCTTGATTCAAAATTATATTATGTTAATTCAAAATCATGGATAGATGTATTGATTCAAAATTATATTTGTTGTTCTATATAGTTTTGTTCTTTACTAAAGGATATGATAGTAAGCTATTTTGGAATAAGAGCTTTTGGTCAATAAGTGCTTAAAAAAAAGCTTCTCCCATGAGCTTCTAGCTTCTCGCTTTTTTCTTCTTTATAAAAAAAGCTCTTTTTATTATAAGAGCTTTTGTAAAAAACTTGTTTGGCCTAGTTTTTGCATATAAGAAGAAGATAAACTAAAAATAAGAGGATCCAGGCAATAAAAACTTTCGTATATGAATGTGCTCTTCAAATTTAAAATAAAAATTAATTTTGATTATTTACTATAATACTTCATTTAATCTTTATTATAAGACATCAACTAACAATTCTCAAAAACTAATAAAAATAGATAAAATCATTAAATTTGTCCTACAATTTAATTAATTTTTAATATTACTCATACTAATTGCATTAAAATCTAATATCATATTAATTATTATTCTCATCCATAGATCCACTACCCTTATTAATTATGGAAATACATGGAAAAAAATATTTAATGTTATTTGAAAACAAATAAGTGCCATATAAAAGAGACAAAATACACTTTTTAGTGTGTGCCTTATAATAAAGACTAAAGAGAATACAAAGGTTAACGCATTAAATATGTCTTAAATTAAAAGAAATCAATTTTATCCTTATTAATTAGATTTTAAATGAAGGAAAAAAATTACAGGTCACATTTTCAAATATAAATTGTATGAATAAAATTGATAAAAAAAATATTGAATAACTATCTAAATAAATTTAATATTATTATGGTGATTAAATATTCCTTGCCAAGTGCAACTTACATCTTGGACCAAAGAAAGTAAATTAGAAATGGGTTAAGTGCAAAAATGCGTATGTATTTCACTCCACGTCTAACACCAAATGTATTTTTAGAAGTAAAAGTGACGACGTAGTTATAAATTAGGTGCAAAAATATTGTTTAACTATTAAGTTTGACTTTGATTGCTGACTGGACGATGACGTAGTTTTCAAATATATATTTTTTCACATTTGTTTTGGTTAAAAGAACGTCTAACATCAAATATTTTTTTATTTAATAATTTTATTTCAATCAAATAAAAATTATTATTTCTCTAGGTATAAATAGAAATAACTCATTTAAAGATGCAAACATTTATATTGCATATTTCTTAATACAGTCAAAACTAAATAAAATTGTTTGATTTTGATTGAAAAATTATTTAAATAATTTTTTGTTTTATTTGTTAGATCAAAAATTAAAATTATTTTTAAGTATATATATTATTTACAATATCAAATTTCAAATGTATAAATACTCATTTATTTATTATTTATTAGAAAATTTAATAAAATTTTTTTAAAAAAATAAAAAATGGAAATGAAAATATTTATTGTTTTTGCGCAATAAATAAATCATCCTTTCCGAAATGATAAATCAAAAGAAAAAATTTGGCCTCCTAGAAATTATATCTAGAGAAATAATAATTTTCTTTTAATTGAAATAAAATTATTAAATAAAAAAAAAGAACTTGGTGGTGGACGCTCTTTGGGCCAAACTACATGTATGTTTCTACACATTTGAAAGTCACGACATCATCTAATCAACCAAAAAAGTCAAACTTAACGGTCAAATGATATTTTTTAACCTAATTTGTATTACGTAGCCACGTTTGCACCTAAAAAAACACTTGGTGTTAGGTGTGTTATGTCTCACATCGGCTGAGAAGGGGAATGAAAGACGCTTTATAAGGATCTAGATATCTCCCCACGTGTTTTAAAACCGTGAGGGATGACGAGACTCTAAAACGGACAATATCAAAAGCAAGACGTTGAGATGTTATAAATGGTATCAGAGTCAAATTCGACCAATATGGGTTAACGTGCCAATGAGGATGCTGAGTCCAAATGTACGTTAAGTGTTAGGTCTCATATGGGATGGGAAGGGGTACAAAAGACCCTTTATAAGGGTCTGAGTACTTTCCCTCTAGACGTATTTTAAAACCGTGCGAGATGACAAGAATCCCAAAGCGGACAATATCGAGAGTGAGACGTTTTAAAACCGTGAGAGATGATGAGGATCCCAAAGCGAATAATATCGAGAGTGAGACGCTGAGATGTTATATGACGCTTCTAAGGATAAGACACATGTGCATTTTTACATCTTAACCCATTAAAAATTTGTCTTTTTACAAGATTATTTTTTATAATTATGAAAGATAGCACTGATTAAAGTTGAGCAGCGGAGAATGAATAAATATAAGCTAACATGATACTAGGAATTTAGATTTTGTGAAAAAGCTGGCCAAAGGGAACACTGCTTAGATGTTGACGCAAAAGCATGCTCAACGACAAAGCACGAAATTAAAGAACATGGACACAAGCCTCTAATAATATTACAAACCCGAGAACAAACTTAAATAATTAATCAGTGCCTGCATGGATTACTATTGGATCACAGAGAGAGCTAGCTAGGGATGATTAAATAAACAAATTAAAGAAAGAATATTATTATTAATTAATTATTACGAGTAACTACTTGAGACATCATGTGTCTTGTTTCAAGTGATTTGGGTATCCTCAAGGCATAAACTTCGATTCCCATTATTCCCTGCGAAACAAACAAGGCACTATTACAAAGTCATAATCAAAACAACAACAACAACAATAATAATCTTAATAAATTCTTCATAATTCAAATATGTATAATTTATGTGTTATTATATGATCCATATACATTTCACATAGGTGGCAAAAAATATTAAAAATAAATAAATTTCACATAATAGCTGTATGATATTTTATTATATTGCACATTGTTCAAGAGTAGATAAAGAGTATAAATGACTCATAATAACAACTATAAAAGCTAGTACTATAGGTGTACAAAATTTTTACAATTGAAAAATAAGTACGTGAGGCAATTATGGAAGGGATCACATGCAGCATGGCATGCTTTGGTTTCTTTAATAAAAATACATTTTTAAAAAAATAGAAAAGAAAAGAAGAAAAAGATAAAATTAAATTTAAAAAAAGAGGACAAGAAGATCTCATCTTCCCACATGCATCTTGGGGACCAACAAATCCTATATGAAACTTTCTCTCCATTCTTTCAGAAGAACAACATCAATGGAAGTGTGTTCATAGCTAATTTATTATAAAGGCATGGCAAAAAGTAAAGAGAACATAAGTTCAATTTCTTTCATATGCATAAAAATCCCAAGGAGAAAATAAAATTCTTTTTTAGCTAGGACATTAGTCATGGAAAGCTTTTTTGAAGATACGCATTGGAATTATTTATACTACTTCACTTTCTTCCGTCATTTCTAACATGTTTCATCAAAGCCTAGGAAAATCCAAGATATCTTTAATTCTCCATTATGAAATTTAATAACTTTTTAACTTTATTCTTATGTAATACTCCCTCGATCCCTCATCATAAGCTTTAATTAACTAAGTTACATTTCTCAAAAAAGCACGTAAAATTAGTTAAAACAATAGATAGGTAATTTTTTTAAAAAAATTATGCTCTTGTTTATAAAGAGGATAAGTGAGAAAGAAAATAAATGCAATACTTATAGTCAATGGGTAAAGTTTAAAAAAATGTTTAGACAAACTTAAAATGGAGTTTATATTTTGAAACACAATTATTGACAAATTTAAAACTTATAATAAAGGATGGAGGGAGCATATACACTTTAAAATACACACACAATAATAGATGGACGGTAAAATTATACATTCATGTGAAAATTTTAATAATGTAACAGTATATGAACAAGACAAAAAAAAAAGTAAACAAGAAATAGCAGGAGGATATGATTTAAGATTATAAGAGGATGGTTTAGGAAGGAGAAGATACGAAATTTGTGGTGAATTAATAATAGGAATCCATATTAGTTATGGGAAAGAGTGTTAGGAAGGAACTTGGAAACCGAACAAGTATGGGGTCTCGCAAATAATCTTACCTGTAAGCCAACTTATGAATATAGAATTACGAAAGACAATGTCTTTCTTGGAAAGTGAAGAAGTTGGCATTAGACTCATAATGAGTTTTGAGTGTTAAAGTTGCGAGAGATTGTGGACATCTCAAGACCACACACAAACACATGTAAGTACTCCCAAGTTCTTTCATAAGTTCGATGTTTCTTCATCATCAAAAATGCTCCTTCTTTTGGGACAACCCTTCCTCAATATTTGTGCTCCTTTCTCCTTTCATTCTTCTCTTCCCCTATTCCCTATGTTTCCAACTTTTTTTTTTAAACATATAATGTCCTAGACTTATTTTCTCTTAATTTAAATGATTTTTTAGAAGTCCAGGCTAATCCAATCAAGCTAGATATGATCATAAGGATGACAAAACTTTACCACCAAATATTTAGCACTTCTTTTTTTTTTTTTTTATTATTAATACTACCCCTCCTCTCCTAAATTTAAGTAGTGGATAGGAGAGATTTTTTTAGTACTAGATTTATTATATATATTAGATTTATATCACTTTGGTTCTATTTATAAATAAGTCTTTTACTCTTTTTTTATTTAAAAAAAGGTCTTTATGGTAAATCTTTTTTCAAAGTAATGAATGAAACTTTTACAATTTTCCCCTATTACTTACAATAAATTAAAAAAAAAATTATTCATGTCAACTCTTGGAATCATTCATAAATAGGAGTAAAATTATAAATTTAACCCATAATTAATAAGTTAACTATATTTCCTTGGTGAGTTAGTTAATTGTGATTTATAAATAGGATTAGAATAATAGTATCTTTTTTTTATAAATTTTTCCTATTGTGATAAGTGTTGAGGGATTTTTTTAAAAAAAAAAATCAAGGGTTTGGAATGGTCTCTAATGGAAATGATTAAAAATATCACTTTAGAAGAACTAACAAATATTTTTTATAAATAACTAAATTAGTTTTTTTTTTTATATGTAAATTAGTTATCTAGTTCATATATTTAAGATGTGAGATATATAGTATTTTTTTTTTGTATATATTCAAGAAATATAACCATAGGGCTTAGTTCTATTAACAAAAGGACAGTAGAATTTTATTCAAAAGTTTTGAATTTGAGCATGTGATGATGTGATCAATGCGGCTATGTCAAATAAATAGTGGTAGAACTTATCACATGTAAAGGTGTTATTCATCTTGATCTAAACTAGTTTGAACTTCATCAAAAGCTTGCTGCTTGTAAAATTCCCATTAGACTTGGTTTGAGCTCCAAAATGTGTATGCATATGTATGTATATAGCTATATATAAAGACTACTGAGAAAATGACAAAAAAATACAATTCAAGTTTTATTTATTCTTTTTTTAGAATAACAATAATAGGATTAACAAGAATAGTAAAGTAATTGACAACTCGTTTTATTATAAAATCACCTGTTTAAGATTTTGAAATTCAAGTGGTATTTTTTTAATAATTTTTTTAAGATAATAATTATTTTTGTACTTGTTATTTTTTTTTTATGTCTCCTGCGATACACATTAAAAAAAATTCCATATCCTTGTGTATATTCTTTCGCTCTCTACGGTTCATCTATCGCTCTCTTCTTTGGGTTCACAATTCATGCTAATCCAAAAGATGAGTATATAGTGGTTATCCTTCTAATTTCGGAGTGGAAACCATTATTTTTAGGGATAGAATATTCTTACTATCATTTTTTGTTATTATCAATTTTTCACCGTTAGATCATAATCTTATATATCTTTATCATTTCTCTCTCCTATTGAGATTCTGATCTAATAGTGAAAAAGTGATAGTAACATTGGTAGTAACAAAAAATGGTATTAAGAATATTCTATCCCTTATTTTTATTTTTAATATATTTTTATTTATTTGGATTAAATTGTATGTTACATGTTGAAATATTTTTTATATCCAGTATCTCAAATTAATTAATTTCTAATCCTGCATTGAGAAATATTTGTCCTAAGCACTATTATCCTCAAATATTTCAAATATTTTCTAGTAGCATATAATATTTAAAATATTTTTTCAACACCCAATATCTTAAGTTAATCAATTTTTAGTGTACGGAGTATTTTTTTTCAAAAAATAAAAAAGCCCCTTTTATTTGGACATAAGCGGTACATACTTATCTTTTAGATCAGTATGGAATGTAATGTAGATTACTCTTGTTTTCCTCCATTAATTATTAAATAAGCATCACATACTTATCTTGATTTCCTCCATTAATTTTTAATATTATCTTGTGAAATTCCTCAATAATTAGTTAGTAAAAAGAAATACTCAATTTGTTGGGGGAAAAAACTCAATGTGACTTAAGTGTCAAGGAGATGTGTCTGTATGATTACGATCCTACTTCCAGAATAAACATATATTCCAAATACATGTCTCTGCAGCCCATACTATACAGTACAACATATACAACATATGCATATTAATATTATATAATGTTTTATAGTTTATCAAATTACTGTTTTTTGTTCTATTAAATCAAATTACTATATTTATTTATATTCACAGACGTGTACATAAATGTTCATCATCGGTTTTTTCGCGATTCAATATTCCTTAATTAAAAAAAAATAAAATGATGCAGCTATAAATGCCTACTTTACCAAAACGGTCCAGATTAAAGAAAAGAAAAGCATTAGAAAATTACAAATCTCAGGTAAAAAAATAAAAAGAAAATTTACACAACATATACACAAAATGGTGAAGTGGCTACATGACTAGGTGTTAGCCGTCTATTGTTCACAGTGCAATTCCCAAAAAGCCAAACCAAAATCCTAACATCACAACATCACTACAATTCTGTTCCACATGTCATTGAACAAATTGGGGAAGGTCATCACGGTAATTTAACTCCGCGTTTGTTTCCTTTTTGTTAATGGAAATGGCATCAAAAAGCATATATAAGCCTAAATTCTTCAAAAAGGGACCATCACCGTCTCTTGAAAATTGGACTTTAGTTGCTTTTTTTTTAAAAAAAATTATATATGTTCCCCACACTGCGGTGCGTATGCATAGGATCATAGCAAATTGAATCATGACCCTTCATCAGGATTGGACAAGGGTTCGAAAATTATGGGCGCACCGTATTGAGGGTAGAGAAGCATCAAGACCGTTGGAGCGTGTTGATAGTGTGGGGCCAACCTGAAGTTAAAACGCTGTAGTATGATAGCGAGAGCGAGCTTGGCTTGTAGCAATGCGAGATTTTGTCCGATACATGTGCGGACACCCAAACCAAATGGTATGAAAGCCATTGGATGCTTTGCTGCGCGGGCCACTCCCTCTGAGAAACGGCCAGGATTGAATTCGTTGACGTCGTTGCCCCATATGGATTGATCATGATGGACGGCTAGGATTGGAACCAAGAGCTCGGTCCCACGCGGGATCTTGTAGCCCCCCAAATCCACATCTGTTTTAGCTCGTCTGATTGTTGCAATTGTTGGCGGGTACAACCTCAATGATTCGTTGATAATCATGCTTAGCTGCGTCAGATTAGAACCCCAAATAATATCCAAGTAAAAACATAGAACAATATTATACTTCTTCCGTACTAAATATATTATAAATTTTATCATATATTTAACATCAAATGTAGTAACATTTATCGACCATGGCAATTCAACTATTCTTCTTCAGAATTCATCATATTACATAATTTATATATACTTGCAATACTCAATTTTTGATGAATAAGATTATATTTGACATTGTTTAAATCTGACTCAATAATATTCAATATTAGATAATTATGTCAAAAAATATCTACACATTTTATAAATATTGATCAACAACATCATCCACTTTTTCATATGGATATGCTTAAAAAAGGTGGGGAAAAGTCAAAGGCAAGTAGCTAGGAAAACATAAAAATGTAATCTGAAATCTCATGGAATAATGTAATAAGGGATTAATTAGATAATTGAAAAAGAATGAAACTAAAAACTGAGGCATGATGTGATGAAAAAGACAAAAGTGGCACACCATGTTCCCCAGAAGAGGGGTACCAGAAAGCAAAAGGTGGGTCATCACCTTCACTATTTCTCCAAACACAAATAACACAAAGGGGTCCAACTATATAATTAACACATCATAATAATAATAATATAAAAAAATCACTATAAGGTTCTAAAAAGCTTTGCAATAAGTGAGGAGCCTGGAATGACAAATTCCACTATATAGGGAATAGAAATAATTTCATGATTTTCACTTGCTGTAAAATTTTGTATATATTGATTTTATATTCTTTTTTTTTTAAGACTTTGTTGTGATTTTCCCTTATTATCCCCTCCAAAGTTGGTTTAATTTTTTATTAGTGTTAAATTTGAATTTAATGTATTGATGGATATTTTGTTAAGTCTAATCATCAAGTGCCGAGTTCTTTTGGGAAAAAGAGAGGAAAGAAAAGTGTACGCACCGTCTTGAGCTTGAGAAGCTGATCTTTAGTGGGTGGGTCACGTGAGGAACCACATACTCGCAGCACCTCGTCACGTGCAAGGAGCTGCCACTGAGGATGCATAGCGAGGAGGATGGTGGTCCACGTCAGCAGGTTCGACGTGGTGTGTTTCCCTGCGAAGAAGAAGCTCTTACACTCCTCCACCATGTCCTCCACCGTCACCTTCCCGTTCTCCGCCTTCATCATCAGCCCCAACAAATCCCTCGCCGCCCCTTCCTCCTCTTCCGCCTTCTCTCTTGCTCTCCTCTTCTCTATCAGTTTCACCACCGATCTCTTTATCTCCCTTTCTAGCTTCCATGATCTTATATTCCTCCTCGTCGGAACGAATCTACACACACAACCAACAAAAATTTAAGAAATTATGTTCTTGGTATATATTCATCTGTCCATGGAGCTAATATAAGATCCTTCCTTTTTCTTCGAAGTATAATCTGTGGATATATTATCTATTAATATACAATATATAATATTATTAAGATATATACTTATTTAATCTCTAAAAAGAAGTCCTATATTGTATCAAGAGAGAGCAAGAGGAGGGAGTGTATAATATGGCTGTTACCTGTAACCTGGGATGAAAACTTTCTGGAAGGCATCGGCGGCGATCACCATTTGCTGAGCTTGGAGTTTGAAGATGGCTTTGCCGTCTTCGTAGCTGCTTCCGAAGGCAGTTCTGGTAATGACATCTTCTGTTAACGTCTGAAACCACTCAGAAACTTCGATCTCCACTTCACCACCGCTCTCCGACCACTTGGCCGTCATGTCTGCAACGGTGGTCGCCATCACCGGTATCAACAACTACAACAAAAAAAAGAGGTAGGACATACATCCAGAGGTTCTCTCACACACTATATTGAGGAAGTGATGAAATGATTGATGATATATAGAAGTGTTGCGTTAATTACTCTGAGATTGTCCATGTGGAAAGTGGGGGAGATGATTTTGCGGTGGTGAGCCCATTTCTCTCCCTTGAGGCTAAGGAGGCCATCGCCTTCAAGCTGCTTCACAAGTGGGGGCGCCTCGTTCTTCTCATAGAATTCTGACTTGGAAGTGAATATTTCTCTGATAAGGTCCGGATCAGACACTGCCACCCGAACCGTGGGTCCAAACCACACCAGGAATGTTGCACCTGCAACAATTAATAATATAGTGAAGAACCATCCTAACTAACCTTAAACAGGAGGTTAACAAAGATTGATAATTCTACTACGCATGGTTAATTAATTGGGAGAAGTAAATGACGAAAGAGAAGGGCAGGGAGTACTGCAGAGAGGAAGAAGAAGTAATCAGGTGGAAAAGTATAGACAAAAAGAGGAAACATGACAGTCATTAGTTACAGAGAGTGTGAGAAGAAGGAAGGGGAAGGGGAAGGGGCATTGGATAGTATGTAGACCCTACAGTACAGGAGGGGGAGAGGGAGGGAGAGAGAGAGGGTTGGGAAGAAGACAAGTCAAGTTTTTAAAACTGTTACCAAACACAAACAACTACAATGTGAAGAATTCAATTCCCCCAAGCACAACACTCAGATGAGGAAAAGAGAAATGCAATATAAGGATGTGGATACCGTAAAGCTTGGTCCAGTGATGGTAGAAGGGGAGGACTCTGGGGAGGATATGATGAGAGAAAGGGAAGATAAGTTGGGAGGAGGCGTGAAGCATCATGGAGACGACTTGGTGGACGTTGCCGATGAAGAAACGATACGGAGGGCCTCTTATTCCTTGCCGCCTGAAATGGCTTTGGATTTTGCAGGGTCTCCACCACAGTGATACTCCAATCTTCACCACTAACACTACTGCCATCAACCACACACACAGAGACTTCATCCACGACCATACTACCACTTCCTCCATTTTCTTTCTTTCGCTTTGCTTTTGGTTGTGTGTGTGTTGGTTTTAACTCTATTAGGAGAGCTTGGCCTTTTAAATATAAAACACACAGTAGGAGAGAGAGAGAGAGGGGGGGGGGGGGGGGAGGGACCAACGGCGTAGGGGCCGCCATTACACTGGAAATTCTTAAGGGTCAACCAACGGCATCCTTTTTCATTTTCATCTCTTTCATTCACCATTCTGCCCTCTTCAAAATCATCTTATTATTTTCTTGTCCATCCTATATTTATCACTTAGTTCTTATCATTTTGATTTGTTGAGTGCCTGGATATATACTCCCTGTACTCTTTTATTATAATGCAATAATTAATAAGTATATTTGATACTTTTTATAAGAAATTTGTTTGTTTCCAAAGATCATTATAATATTTTTTAGATGTACGCTCATAATTAATAAAGGTAAAGGTAGTGGGTGAAAGTAATAATTAATATAATGTTAGAGTTTAATATAATTAGTAGGAGTAATATTTGAAATTACTTAAATTTTAGGACAAATGTAATTATTTTAAATATTTTTATTAGTTTATGAGAATTATTAGTTGATGCTTTATAATAAGGACTAGAATAAATAGTTTTAAGATCTGGATTCTCTCATAATCCCTTCCTTAGTATCTCTCAAAACCTGTGAATCCTGACCGTCCAAAAATTGATTTTATCGTGCAAATAGACAGCTCATTTGTTTCAAATTACCACATGCAGTAAAGATGAAAATTTAAAAAGTAGATGATGTGTCTCTCTCTAGATAGTTAAATCAATTTTTGAACGGTCAGGATACACATATACTAAGGGATATTAAGGGGAAGGATTTTAAGAGAATCCGCTTCCATAGTTTTATTACTTCTCAAGGCTCATAATCTATTAATTTAGGAGAAATTCTGTTCATTCATTGCTCATGATATGGGGCTATCATTCAAAATTTGAAAATAAATTATAAATTTTATTCAGTAATCTTTCTAAACAAATCTCCTTTTTATTTTGTATCTTGTGAAGACTTCCCTGTCATTTAGTCCCTATTTACATCATCAACCGTAATTGATAAATTATGAGTATATATGGGAACTAACTAAAGGCTATAATTGAGACAACGATAAGGACGTGAAAATAAATGACCAAAAATTAGGTGAAATTACAAAAACTAACAAATTAATTTGCTCTAAAAATATGAGTAATTAAGAATAAAATTAGTAACCATCCTATTTTATATTTAGTATATTAAATATTTTTACAATTATTTTAAAAATTGCAAAGTGTCAAGAAAATTCATTTATATAATTAACAACATCCTCTCAGTTCATCGTTTTAACAGGGATTCCTTCGTACATTGGCAGTTATATATATTTTTCATTGGCATGCAAAAATATATGCATTGTTACTTTTAGCACGAAATAATGAATATTTATTAACAACCGTTTATTAATTAGTAGCAAATTTGTAAGACATTATTAGCATATTTTGGGTCACTTACCATATATGAGTTGTAGTTACCGATTATATCAATATTCTTCATGTCTATAACATGCAATATGAGAAATGACTTTTTCTTAATTCCTATTTCTTGATTTACAATGATATTTTAATCTAAATAAATTTCATTTTTCTATATTGTCTTAATGTTTTCTATCCCTTGAACATTGAATCCTTTCATGTTATTGGCGCGTTAAATATATCACATAAACCCAACATCCCAACTTCATCAACCTCAAATCAATTTCCCCATCGACAAGATTTAAATTTTGTAACGACCATAAATGTTTTTGAGATACATTCTGTGCCATTTTACCTTCATGCAAATTTAATAATCTCAATTAAATTAAATTCTTTATATATAATCATGATTTTTTCCAACATAATCACGCAATTTATTGATACATGTAAGAATGTTTCTAATTAATATATACCATTCTTGATAATAATGATATTTCTGAAAACACAAGGGCATTATATTTAGCAAGCACACATGTAAAAATGTTCACTTTTTGTACAACTTGATCGGTAAATACAATATGCTGTCCCATTAAAATACATCGAAATTTTTAATAAAAAGAATTTGAACTCTAAGATTCCTCGAAACTATATATATTGTTGGGTTAAGAGGCATTTTTATCCTGAAAATTTTCATTAAGAGGCAGTTTTAATTTGCTGTGAAGGTGTTAAAAGAATGGAGCAATTTTGTGACTATTAGTTAATTAAATATGTTGAGTTGGCATTCCATATATCATTCACGTCATTTTTGTTGAAATGTAAATTAGTTTTGAAAGTTTTAAATCTAACTTTGAAAAAATTAAAGATGAAGTAGATGACACATAAACTTTCCAACGTAAATTTGCACCATAAAAAAAACGTTATAGATGACATGTGGATTACTATTTTAACATATTTGTTCAAATAACTGTCAAAATTAATTGAGATAACGGTCATAACAAAATTACTAATTTTTTAACACTTCCAAAACAAAAATTGCCATTTATCAAAAAACTCCAAAGAATACACTAGAGCTGTCAAAACGGGCTAGGCCCATCGGGCCAGCTTGTTTAAGCCCTGGCCCTTTAAGGGCCGGGCTTGAAAAATAAATGAAATATTTGAAATTAGCCTTTAAGGGCTGGCCCTGATGGGCTTCGGGCTTAAACAGGCCGGCCCTGGAGGGTCTCGAGCTAGTTCTGCAGGGCCATTTCACTGTAGCTTTTTTCTTTTTTTCCTTTTTAAAATTATTAATTTATATATATATTGTATTTGTTATAGAGTTATTTGTCTATTTAACTACAAATATATAATAACTGTACTCTAGTTTTATGATTTGATTATTATTTGTTGCAAATAAAGATTATGGATGTGTTCATGATACGGGAGAAGAATTTCATGATATTCTTACTCATGAGCTAGAGGCTACTACTTAAAGTGAAAAACAATCAAATGTCGTTAAAATCGATGATAGTGATGAAGATGTCGACAATAATAGTCATCATACTAATGTCATTTAGTAATATACTTTTTATATTTTATGTGAGTTATTTGAGAACATATTTTGTTTTTTTTATTATGAATTAGTGGGCTTATTTATTGGGTGACTTATGTTGTAATTTATTAATTATATTTTTTTGAAAAAAAGTGGACGAAAAATAGTTAAAATTTGGAAAAGTAATTTCCGGATCCTGCGGGCCGGCCCTGATGCTCTCGGGCCGGGCTTTGAGAAACAAATGTTTTTCTTACTCCGGACCTTGGAGGGCCGGTCCTGTTAAGCCCTGGCCCTTCACGAGCTGGCCCTGAAAGGTCGGGCCGGTTCTGATTGACAGCTCTAGAATACACCTTAATAATGATGGGTATGAAGGTTGCTGCTTGAAATATATATTATTTTATTTCACAAAATTATAACGTGAGTTAGGCTACCACGGGAGCATGAGGCCGAAAGCATATTTTCTCCTCTTCCTTCCCTCCTCTTCCTTCATCTCAGCCGTTCATCTCAACTAAAAATTAATCTGAGATGGAAGAGGAAAGGAGATGAACGGCTGGGATGAGGGATACTAAGAAAAGAGGAGAGAAAGATACTGAGAAAAGCCAGGTCCGCATGAGGCCAGGTGTCCGTGTCCATTGTTAATATTTTTTTTTTAATTTCATCTCGTATTATAAATAGGTAAATACTATAATTTGATACCTGTTAATTGGTGTTTTATATATCTATGCAATTCATTCATTCATTCATGAGGTCGCATCGATCATGAATTGTTTCTTACAACCTGCATTATAATAAAAAGCCTATTATTTCTATAACTACCTGACCTCGCTTAGTACTGGAAATTATAATTTTGCCATTTTACTTAACACGCGCGCGCGCGCATACATCAATTAAGAAAAAATATGTGGGAGCTGTATTTTTCACGCAAGGTTTGTGAGCAATAAGAGGCATGTGTCACATTATTAAAGATACGTTTAAGGCTTTAAGTGTAATTAACTCTTCTACATTATACACACACTCATTATAGCAGCTTTAATGTTTAAAGTGCGAGTTCTTCATGTTTATGGTTGATCTTTACTTTCTCATTCTCTCCGGATTTTTTTTTTAAAAAAGAAAGTTTAAATATCGTGGGTACAAATATCACTGGTTAGCACAGATTTTACTTTTTTTCCCCGTCATGACAAAAATTATCAAAATGTGCTTCCAGAAGGACGCATATAGATATTAAATGAATAAATTAATACATGAGATTCCACGACAAATGATCACAGGAATATATTATTACACATGGAGATATAAAAACGTGAAAAAAAAAAAAAATACAACCTGTTGAGTCAACTCATCAATAATTGTCAATGAATAAGCCAAATAAGCAGAACTCAGAGAGAGCAGGGCGCAGTGTCTCTCTCTATATATAGACATACAACTTTTGATTAGCACAATAAGCTATAGAGCCTCAAAATTATAAATCCCTAGCTAGCTAAGTTAACAAGTTAGGTGTGCATAAAACAACACTATGAATAGATGTAACAGATAAAAAAATAGAACCACATAATAATTACCAACAACAGCAACAAAAGTAAGCAAAACAGATACAAATAGGCAGTCTGGTTGAACCATATGAGAAACAAGTATGAATAGATGATGAGATTTCTATCAGGGGGTCTGAAAAGAGATAGATGAACAAGATGGGAAGCAAGTCCATGAATAGATGTTCGCACAAAAAAGGCAGCCCAGTGCACGAGACTTTCATTTGGTGGGGTCTGGAGAGGGATAGATGCTTACACAACAACCCTTTCCCACATAGGTAAAAATACTGTCTTTAGGATTTGAACCTACGAAATTTAGGTCCATATGGCAGTAACATTACCAGGTAAGAGGCTGATAAAAACGAGGAAAACTCAGAGACGAGGAAGAGGAAGCAGGATCTATATATATAGATGCAAGTAATAATTGTATATACAGGGAAAAAATTGTTGTTTGTATAGAAGGGAAGGGGGAGCAGAAAGGAGGTTGAGGGGTATTGGAATGTTGGTGGAGGAGGGAAGAGCACATGGGAACAAGATTTAAAAGGGGTTAGTGTTAGTATATGGCAAGACGCAGAGAAGGTGGGGAAATATGCTGTGGTTGACCCAACACTCAACACCCTCCCTCTCCTAATCTTGTCCTAATACTCCCAAGACACTTTGGGACCATGGGTCCTACTCTATTTATAACCCCACCATCAAATACTGCATTTTTATTTAATACACAACACCACTCTCTTTCATGTCTCAGTCTGATAGGCTCTCATGTCAAATTACAAGCCTCAAACGCCATTAAAATTGCCATCTGAGATAATATGGATACACAAGTGTGTGTGTGTGTGTGTTTCAGAGGATTCCTAACATGGATAATATTTGCAATGATGATTAGGGACTGTAATCACCTTGTTTTTCTTATCTGAGAGGAATTCTTCAGAATATCTCAGATACGGAGAAGAACAGGGGATGAGTCCTGGGAGGGGGAGGGGGAATTTTTAAGAAAGATAGAGAGAATCCTGTCGTGAGGCTGATGTGTCCAACAAAAAATTTTTCTCTGCAAAATCTAAAAGAGAAAAAGACAAACTAGAATATGCAAATCAAAGTAAGTGACCTGGAGTTTTCGAAGATGACCACTAGTATCCAATTATACGATAAAGCCTGCGCCTAACTCTGCCTGCAGCATCAGGTGTGGTAAAATAAAAATGCTTGCAATTTTAACGCCATCCCATCTTTCTCCTTTTTCATATTTGCCAAAAGATTCATTTATTTAATCCAATAAAAGCTGCCACCCTGCATGTTCACTATCCTATAACAGTGTGTTAGTGTGTGTGTGTGAAACATTTGTCTGAATCTGTATCGTTTGCTTTTGTTGCAGACCAGAAAAAAAGCAGCAGCACTTATGCTTCCTTTCTTTTCCACTCCGTGATTTTTATATTCAAGTCCATAATCAGACACTAACACATTATTAGTTATTAATTAGTTGCTAACTGTGCACAGCATTTATTTTCAAGTTTTGAGACTATTCCAAGATTAGAGCTGTGATCTTTATTTATCATATTAGGCCTAATTGACCGAGCAAGCATACAGATTTGAACATTAAAAAAATTGTATATTTTTAAGAACTTTGCAGCATCTCACTTCAAAGTGATTGGTGTATTCAAGAACTTATTATCAAAGTAGTTGTTGGAACAACAATGAACAGATAAAAAGACAAATGGAAATTCCAAACCAATTTGATTAAAATCTTGAACTCCTTTTGGCTGTTATTAAACTCTCAGGTGACAAAGCATGCACTTGAACATACACAGATAAGTACAGATCCAGATCCCTTGGACAACACTAGCCAGTCATTTGATATATTCAAAAGTAAATGAAAAAGATTTACAAGTAAAATCAATCAAAACATAACACCATCACACATCAAAAAGGGGGAAAGAGGGTTATTAGATTTTTTGGATCAATATTCTGTTTTTCCACCAATGGAATATCATAAAATTGGAGTTGAGATAATTGATCCATCAAATCGGTTTTTTTCTAAGTTACTTTCAAGTGAAAGTTTAAAAAGCCTAGTCAAACGCTTAATTTTCAAAGTAGATGGCTAGGTTAGGCTATTAGGTAATTAATTGAGGGTATCTAACAAAATATACGAGGACAATGAATAATACATCCAATATGATTAACAGACCACTATGAAGCGTGCTTCAATCTTAGACTAAAATAATAAAAAAAGTGTATTGAAAAGAAGTTCAGGAATTAACAGAGAAAACGAATAATTGAATTCAATCATAGAACAGTTCAAACCAAAAGCCAAGGAAATTATTGACAATAATTGGTTCCAATGCGCACACATAATTTTATTTTCCTCCTGGCCACGCATGTCTTAATAGCAAATAGAAGAAGTTAAATTTAAAAATATTTAGATGGCATAAACTGAAAGCAAACAAAGGGTTGTGCACATAAGATTTGGTAGCAAATCTCCTTCCCACCATATCACAAATCTCCTACTTGAAATCAATTGGCCCTTTAAACGAATACTTCCATCAACTCATCAAAACCTTGATGATATTATTTTATATTTGCTAATGGCCATGCTAAGGATATGCATATCCACTTGTCTTTCTATATTTGGCAAACCTAATATCCTTTCATAATAATGCCTTTATCTGAGATAAACTTTTTTGACCTTGGATTAAATAGAAGACTAGTGGAGTTAATATCAAATCTGATTCGCTACTCAATGCCGAATCCATATGCAAAAACAGTTTGCCTTTACAAGATCTCCCATCAACCTTTAATGATGAGAACAGTAGCAATGTTTCTTGTTTAATATAAATAGACCAATGGCCAAAGTAAACGCTCAAGTTCACCATATATATCAATCAAGGCATGCGATTGCGCATGCTTTAGCAATGAGCAAAACATAAAAAAGAAACCATTATCCCTCAAATAAGATGTTAGATGTTACCATTGCCAAAATCCTCAACGCTTCTTCTTTTTTTTCGCAGTAAGAAAAAGTAGAAAAGTAGTACATATTGAGCATCCAGCTTTAGTCCAGTATATGACTCAGGCTCACATAGTTCAGTAACTTGTGTGCAGAGAAGTACATCAGATACTAACCTAAGGAAAAAAAACAATGGTGGGCTGGGATCCTCTGTAGTGGGAGAGTAAGGTGCAATAACATCCCAACATAATATGGAGCTTTCTTCCACGCAATTAAGGTTGTCATTGCCGATTCAAGAACAGCCACGTGTCATACCATTTGTTTTTTGTCCAGCCTCTTCCCACACTTCACATTTAAACAGATAGTGTCATGCACATCTCAGTGTCCCAAAGCCCTACCTTACATCAACTCAGCCCCCACAATAGCTGCACAACTTGTTTAAGCTTGAAGCAGGGTCCCCACCTAGCTTAACAAATTAATATATCTTCCCCCCTTGGAAACATCATCCTTGACCTACACATATTCCTTTTGCATAATGCCACTGAAACATGATTCAAACATAATGTTGTAACAGTTGGTTACTTATCCAGCTTGTGTTTCTAACACACTTCCCAAATTGAACAAGATAATCAACATATCTGCGGTTAAGACCAAATTCCAAATTCAAACTAAAAAGATTTGTTTTTTCTCTTGTCACTAGAATAATTTAATCAAGAAGCATACAACAGAATCAAAAGGGAGGAGTTCACAACCAAAAGGACAGAGCTTAGCAGTATCTTTCTTTATCAATTTGGTTTTAATTCCGCTAGGAAACACTTCAGATGTAAATTCCTATATGTACTAAGCCCAGAGGATGCCCTTAAAATCACCCCTGAAAAGAAGTTAGAGTTGGGCTTCTGTAGGACCTTGGAAAAGGAAAGAGGATAATATGCTTTTTCCGCGTGACTGTCTTAATTAGAAGGTGTTTTAGGGAGAAAGAAGCAAAACACCAAGTGGACGAGGTTAGTTTTGGAAAAGGGAAATGAGGAAGGAAATCACATGGCTATAAAACGTTGTTTCATTCAGAGAGAAAGTAAAAGACAGAAGGGTCAGGTTTGTTTTTGAGTACACGAAGATAACAACCTCTGGCAGTGAGAAGTGATGTATGAGAATCAGAGACACAGGAAAAGTCCGTACATCTGATACAGCCAGCTAATGCCCCCACGCAAGTATTTTTGCCTTGGGAAAAAATCATGCAAGTATCTACGATTTGAAGCTACTAATATTATAGTATCAAAGAATTAATTAATTAAACAAAGGGAATATTACTTTTTAGACCCACCTAAACCCCTCGTGAATCGAGGGGATGTATTTTCACTTTTTCAGTTAGAAAACAGCCATCAATGTTGTGACGAGACCAAGTTTACTTCTGTCCACTACCTTCCCAAAGTATTTCTTCTCAAAATAACTGTATTTTTTTCCCTTTGGGTGAAAAAAATAACGGTATTATATTCTTGCTCCAGACAAATGAAGGTACGTAAAGCCACAAGGCAGCCCATTAATGCTCCTAGTTTTGTCCCCTTTAGAACTATCCTTGTTAAATTACGTCTGTATCCAAACACCCTGTATTCATGTACATGAGGCTTAGTTTCACCTCATGTCTCCTTTTTAACCTTAAGCGCATAAGCCACCCTCTTGACTTCCTAATTAAATTGGTCGTTTTATTCTGTGCTTTTGACCTAAAAGCCATGAACATTGAAGGGAGCAATGAAAACAAATTCTTGATAGAATAGAAACGAGTCTATAATGAAAACAAAGCTAATATCTGATGGTCTGACAAATGAAAGGAAGGCGGGCCTATAAAGTTATAAATGAGGACAACATAACAGTGTTATTTAGTTGTAGTCAGGCTAGCAGATGAAAAAATTTGTGTATTTATGTGTTTAAGGGTATATGTTGTGCAAATGACTAGATGCACATGCATGAAACCTAATAGATTGTATGGGTAAGTATGTTGTTAGATTTCCCTGTAAAAGTGTCACTCTTCTAGTCCTGCATGTGTCTGTACTCTGTGTATACACCATATATCAACACACTACTCTTCCGACTCTCGGGAAGCTAAATACTGAGCTATCCAACTCTTTAGTGTTTTATTAATTAGCTTTAAGTGATAAGAGATTGAACTGTGCTAAAGCATGCAAGAGAATCCAAAATGATCAGAACAAGGTTGAGAGAAAGTGGGAGTGAGAAGCAGCATATATGAAATGATAGCATAGGGGAACCTACCTGTCCTTATTGCCAATAAATTCAGGTTTCCCTATTCCTTAAGGTCTTACTGCCAATAGATGTATATGGCACAGAAAATGACATTTGCTGGCTATCCTCCTATTTATGCCCTCGCGATTTATGTGTAAGCACATGCTTCCATTGAAGAACATGTCCTGTTTCAAACTTACATGGAGATAAGCTAACAATATGTTTTATTTCTCCTATGACCTATAATCACTAACCCCTACCCCACCATGAGAGGGCTTCCTGGCCCATGCATACTTGTTTTAAATATGCATCCTCACATCACATGATGGGCCCTCTGATATGATCAGTCACACTCTTCCATTACTATTGTATTCTTCCCCTACCCAAATCCCTCTTCTTCTTCATATCCCTTTTGCTGCTTTTGGTTAAGTATTGTTCACTTCTCTTCATTTTAAGAGAACTTAACTGGGTTCTCATGACAATAATGAGGTCAAAAGCCAAGTCTTGAGTTCTTTAAATTAAATCACTCAGCAAATAGTGCTGCAACTTCCAACTCAATAACAGACCTTGTGTTGCTGTGTGAGGATTCCACTTTCATGGTGAGCTGAAATATATAAGATAGACAGATTCATGGCCTAGATAAGTAGAAAAAGACAACACACAGACGCTTTTATTACTCGGGGACTATAATTTACAGTTTGTTCCCAAATTCCTCCCGAGTGATTGCAGGGGTTCCCCCTCTTTATCCTGCAAAACTGGAAATTTACATATAATACATTGAATGGTCACGCAGACATACAGTCAAACACAAGTCATAGCTACAGAGGCATAAAAAAAGACTGCACATGAAAGATCCTTTTATAAATCTCCCCCATTTTTCTGATCAGCCTTCGTTACACACTTAAATTTATTGTTTCAGTGATATGTCCACGTCTATATGCCAGTCTACCGATGACATGGAAGGCCATTTATTATAAACGGAGAACAAAATTAGCAGACACACGACACAAGCATATGGATGATTCCATATAGACAAGAGGAGCCTATACATAGCAAAGACAGCATGGGCCGCAGGGCAAAGTGAGTCCCCTTTAGGAACAACAATAGGGTATGACTTTTGAAACCAGGAAAAAAAAACAAACAGTAGTAGTAGTGGTAGTAGTAAATAAGGGAAGTGGCTAACTCCTAACCAGGGCCAAAAGCCCACAAAGGCAAAACATCAAACACATAAGGGGCACGAGAAATATTACCAAAGGTGGGACCTTGAGCTCCTGAAAAATTGGACAGTGTAGTAATGAGAGGAACCCCCACAAGTGAGAGACAAAGTTGCTGGCAATGGTCAGGTCCAGCTTTCACATGCCCCCACTAATGCATGGGAAGGGTACCTACTAAGTGGCGTGAAGGTGAGCAGAGAGTAAATGGGGGTATCAATGAGGACGAATGGAGTGGGTGTGATGGTTAGAAGCGACAGGGATAGGGACAAGTGCTGTGGGCAGATTGGCGAAGATGATGCGAGTGAGCAATGGGTTGGTCCAGTTGTGTAGGAAGCTACAGAGTAGGGAGTGGCTAATCAGTCATGTGGTGTTCACGAGCTGAACACCTGACCATGACAATGCCATCAATTTTATGAGTGTTTCTTGTAGCCTCTGTTTCTATCAACACGCCTCTTACTTTGACATTCCACAGCTACCATCATTCGGAATCACTTCTCAATTTCTGAACCCCAAAACTCATATAGCCCAGTACTTGTCTTCCTCTCAACTTCGACTCCACTTCTTCTTGTTTTTTTGTCTTTTGGAAAGTATTCTCGCTCTCAGAGTAGGATAAGTGACTAGGGGTGTCCAAAGTGTTTCAGATGGTGAGCCTATATATAGACTTCTATCATGGCAGCAATGCTTGACCTCTATGCTCCAGTTTGACTCTTGTACGCGCACATCGCACAGAAACATATGATGGCCAACTCATATGAGTAGTCAAGGTCAAGGCCGAAAAAATAGGATTTAGTTTTAGTCTTTTGCAAAGGAGGCTCTTTTGCAAAAGACCAAGTGTAAATTATACTTTATTTTTTTGCAAAGTATTTTTTTTTTTTTTGGTAACATTGTACATTTTCACTTGATCCTTTTACAAAGGAGCCTCCTTTATAAAGGATCAAAGTCAAATCCAAAAAAATATGCTTCCTTCACCTTAATAAAATTTTTTAAACATTTAATGAGTCTTTTTTATTTCTACCCTATTGATTATATAAATTGTATTAATTAAAATGTTGGTTAACACCTATATTTATTATATTTTTCTCACTTACTTATCCCTTATAAATAAAGATAATACTTAAAAAAAAGGTTTATTTCGAATAGACTTATTATTTATAACTAATATTTTAAACTACTTCCTTAAATCGTGTAATTTAATTATTGGGCTCTTTAAAAAAAAAGAGCGGTGGAGTATATATATGTTAAAAAAAAGGCCAGACGATTCCAGAGCCTTTGTTAGGAACATCAGACTTTTCTCCGTAGTGAAGATGGAGTGGGCCGATGGGCCTCATCTTTCAAGTAATAAAGCCCATAAGCAAAGGCCGGCTTTCTCGTTGTGGTAGGGTATTAGGACGACTACACCACCATCGCTCATGAGATAATTCATGTCTTGTGAATGTTAAATGGAAAATAAGTGAAGCTGACCTTGGGCATGTACTTGAGAAACTAGAAAAATTTTGGACAGTGTTGCTGGGTCAAGACTCAAGATTTGATCATGAGCTCATCTTTGCATTGCCTTTGAAGAAGTTTTTGTTGTAGATAATATTTTTCCAGAGAGTGAATAGTTACTCCATTTTATTACTATTCCTCCTCTAGTTAATTAGGTCTTACCTTTGGGATTGAGGGTAGTATTATACACACGCTAATCGTATGAGATTACAAATAAAATCAAGGTAATTAAACCCAAACCGCTCAATGACTCCGCTGGAGTATTAGGTCAAGGGTCAATAGGTCAAACTAGAGTCAACTAAGGATTAGATTGGTGAGAAATAAAAAATTGTGAAATAATTTAATTTCTTATCACACAATCCATAATTTCAAATATTATATATCATTTCAAGAGCTTAAATCGTTAGCCAAATAATTATATACTTATCAAATATTCTTTACAATATTGTTTATAAATTGATACCACGGTATCATGTACCAACTGGCAACTAGTGACATCTGAATTTGCAATTAGGAATCAAAAAATATTTATCATAACAAAATATCAAAAAATAGGTATATGATAACAAAATATTCCCACCTATATGATTAAGAATAAGAGCTACAATGAAGAATAAAACAAACAACAAAACGTTTAGAAAACAACCATTTTAAAGCAAAAAGAATTAAAGAGCAAGACTTAAACAATAAAAACAAACATTCAGGAAAAAAAAAGAAAGAAAGAAAGAAAAGAATCACCGAGTCACAAGATTAGCTTGGCCGATTTGAGCCAAGTTTCCCTAGGTCATACTGAGTTAACTGGGTCAGCTTCGGTTTAGGGATGTGACCCTCATTTCTATGATTTTCCACATCAATTTGATGCCCGGTTCACCGATTTGCCATCCAAACCGGATTTTATAACCATGAAGAAAATCGATCTTACAGAAAACTTTCATGCAGCATGGTAATTCGCGAGTGTTGGTCGGCAGAAGACGGCATTGTTTATTATGTGCTCATTCAGTCTCTTTGTCCTTTTTGTCTTGTTTTCATTTTTAAATCGTGTCATTTTTCTTGCCCTTAGTTTTTGTCAATTAACAACTGTCATTGTTCTTATATGTTTGCACTAGCGCCAATTTCTGCCGTTGCTGTTCTTGTCAGCGTTTTAATCTAATGCTAATATTATTAAAGGGTTAACTTGCATATACGTTCTTGGGCTCAACTAGCAAAGGGGTTGAACACTCTCACCAAAGGGAGAGAGTTCAATCCTGGAATTGGTTAAGGCACTGGGGGAGATATCCTAACTCTTGAGTGCCTAGGTAAACGCCTGAGAGTAATAGACGGCTCGCCCTGCACAACATTGGTATTTGGGTACTTAGGTAAACGCCTGAGGGTAATAAACAGCTTGTTTTGCCCAACATTGGTATCACCTAGGAGGAAGGAAGATTTCACCTTGCCCTTGGATTGTTGATGAACCCAACTCTTTTCCTAAAATATTGTTTATAAAAAAAAAAAAGGGTTAACTTGCATATGATACTCTCAAATAGTTTTTTAGGCACATCCAATAATTAAAAAAGTTAACCTGCATTCAATATGCTAAAATATTTTATTGTGCATAAAATTCCATGAACTACTTTGTTTTTAGGGGCATCCAAAAAATACTTTAAGATGCGAGATGTATATTAATCCTGTTATTCTCTGCCTCTGTGGGTCTAAATAGTTGAAAGATAAATATGTATCTCTCCTTAAAATCTACTCAATGACGTTCATAGAGAAGAAGTTAGCTTAGTTATAGAAGAATTTTCGTCAATCCTTGCTTAAGTCAAACCTTTACATCTACAATTGGATCCCTCAGTCTTACAAATTATGATCCACGCGAGGAGAAAAATACTTATCAGTATAAAAAGACAACTTGACAGTGGTGCAGATATAACAAACAAATAAAATAAAACAAAAGTCAGAACAGAGATGGCGTAAACGAAATCGTAAACTTTAGAAAAAAAAATTGTCTTTTATTGATTTTAAGACTTTTGTTTTCCCCAAGTTGAAAGGGTTGGATTATCCCTCGAAATCTTGAAACTTCGAATACAAATAAAACAAATGAAGTGAAAATTGAAGAGGGGTTAGTTCCATCCAGCAGCAAATAAAATATCTTCGGTAACGCAATCCATAGAAGTTGATACTAAAAACGACATTTTAGCCCATATGCACTATTTGCCTCCCTCCCCATACGACGATTTCTGGATTTTTCTGGATTTTTCTTTTGCTCCATTATTTATTTTTTATTTTTGGGTTGCCGATCTGATATCTAATACTTCACCTAAATAATCTGGATCCGATATCTAATACTTCACTTGAATAATCTAGATCCGACCCGTATCTTGCTATGATGGGATAGACTCCCAATAGAAATTTTTTGCATTCACAAAACTCGAATTTGAAGTTTTATTTAAGCAATATAAGCAGCTTAACGCCGGTTTGTTGATTTTTGCTTCATTATTTATACAAATGATGATATTTATTACGCGACATGCATATCCTTATCACTCACAGAATCAGCATATTCTTGGGCCAGATGCCTATATCTGCGAGCTTTGGTTTAAATTCCTGGATCCAACCCAAGACTCCCAATCACAATACACAAAAGCTTACTGATTCAGTGCACGCATCCCCACCTTGACATTGCTGGGCGTCCCTTTTTTTTGGTCAAAAAAATCATTTCAATTGCCTGATCCAATTGGTGTTAACCAAGTTGGTCTTGCGTCAGATCCCACTAATTTGAATTCATAATTGATGGACCCATCGTCATTACCTTTCGAATTTAGGAACAAGAAGACCGAGATCAGGTCACTAACAAACTGAATTTTATACACATAATCAACCAGAGTATTATACATGCTTCATCATTCATCATCAGCAGTGCCATCAACGATTAAAATTTTGACACGCAAAACAACAAGCAGCAATGAAAAAAAGGAAGGAAAATTCATCTTAGTAAGGTATGCAAAGTTAGATATGTCCGGAGCCGGAGGATTTACGGATCCGAGCGAGTCTTGAAGTCGGAGGCGAGTCGAGTAGCGATCGCCGAGTGATACATAGTGTCGTGAGAAATCTCAGTCTCCATGGTCATCAATCGGAGCTGCCTTGCCTTATCCTCCGTGAAGCAGCCGGCGAATCTTGGTTTTCCAGATTTCGCTTTCGACGCGGTAATGGACTCGGATTTCTCCGAGAGATCTGCAGCTTTGTTGTTGTTGTTGTTGGAATCAATGTAGTCAGGTTCAGAGGACCAGCCGAAGATCGGAGTCCACCAGCTAGAGGACGAGATTTTCCGGCGATCTTGGTCAGGCTTGCGGTTGCCGGAGTTAGCAGAAGCTTGGATGACGGCTGGGCAGACGGAGGTGAAAGTAGAAGCCATTTTGAGAGAGAAAGAGGATGAGAAGTGAACTTTCCAATTTTTCAGATGATATCCGTCAAAGTAGGTTCCTTCCTACCGGCTATACCCTATCATCGTAGGGACATATTTATAGCATATTGGTGGAGGAAAAGGATAAGAACGGACACGCGGCGGTGTAAGAGAGCGGGAAGGTGGGGCTCTTCACGGCTTTTTAATGACTTTATCACCTGCTATCCCGGTGGTCCTTTTCTCCTGTCCGTTGCGGGAAGGAGGGGGCATAGAGCGTTTTACGAAAATAGCCTCCCGCGTCACAGACTCAATGACGTGTCCTTGATTCCATCTATTTTACAATAGTATTTAGGGGTGTTTGGAAAACACTCAAAATCTAGATTTTACGCAAGACGAGTCAAAACTCTTCTCACATATTTACCTCGTACTACGTAAAATTTAAGTTTTGGAGGGTTTCCAAACCAGTTTTAGTTACTACTAAATCTTATCTTAACTCAGTTTTTTTTTTTTAGGGGGAGTCCTCTTTCGAGCTTGTGCAAGAAGTAAGCCTTCAATGTTTGCCAAACATAATCAATATCCACATTATGACTTGCCAAAAGTTATTGTCCAAAAAGATAATCATGGATTAATTTCCCACCATTTAATCTAATAACTGACAACTAATTCTGTCAACAACAAAAAAGAAGAACTGACAACAAATTACATAGCTGAGTGCTAATTATTTATTTTTATTAGGAGTTCAAATTATATAATACTATACAATAAAATTTTATGGGGGATGAAGATGAATTCACAGTGTACAATTGAATTGAGCATTTCCGTGAATATATTTAATAAAATCAATAGTAAGCAGTATTGTTTACAAATTACGGGTATTTCAGATTATTGACCACGCTTCATATCTTGTGGTGTAAGGAATTGTGATGAAGTTGCGTGGGAATAGTATGGTCCGTGTGTAGGAAATTTGATACGACAGGGACATTGGGCGTGTGAATTTTGTTTGGGCCTGAATGGGCCGAAAAGGCAAATGAGACAAGCACGTGAAATTCGGGGAAATGGGCATGCAACGACATATGATTTGTCGTTTTGTTAAAGGTGAGGAAGATGACAAATTTGAAAAGTTAAAAGCGTAAGGAGGACAGGGAAATAAGGCTTGGAGAATATTTTCATTCAGAAAGGAAGACCTTTTTTTTGTTCTCCAAGCAAGAGTGTGCTAGGGTTTCTTTCCTTTTTCTTCACGAAGCTAGTGCAATCGACCTAAGTGCTGAGATAAACATTGGAATAAGTAAGAAACTAATCTGATGCAGACCTTGAGATAAATGTTTGAGGGGGTTAAACGTATATTTATTAACTAATTAAAAAAATATTTGAGAGACCAAATATATCATTTTACATTAAATATTTGGGACAAACTTTTTTTTTTTTTGTGGGGGAGGGCATAGCCCCCCCATTGTTTATAAGAAAATCCGCCACTGTAGGCTAGATGTAAAACACTAGTGGAAGAGAAACAAAGAAGGAGCTAAGGAAGGGTTCAAACTGATCGTGAAAGTCATTTCCAAGACCAGAGTAGGAATTGGCACAGTCAGAGACTCGGTCACTACAACATGGAGGGTGGAAGGTGAGCTTGATGTAAAAGTGATTGGTTTTAACATGTTTAAGTTCACGTTCAAATTTGAAAGGGAAGCAAATAGAATTCTGAAAGACAATGAAGCAAAAACCATTCTTGAGCGACAACGAAACCCTACATTGTCCAACGTGAAAATTTGTAGCGGTTTTATTTAACTACTACAAATATACTTGACTCTTTGCATTATATAGCGGTTTTTAGGCATAACTACTATAAACTTTCAGCTATTAGAAGAATTTATAGCATGAAGCTAAACATTGATTTGAAAGTAGTTGACAACCACATGAAAAAAATGAAAGTGTTATGTGTTTAGATTATGTTACGTATCACCAGCCATATAACCATGATAGCTCTAGTTGTTTGAGTTTTTCATGGATCTTGGGGGACATTTTATTGCAAATAAAGTTACAGAAAATTTAGACAACTACAACTCTCCTAGTTATATGGCCGCTCATACATAACATGATACCAAGTATAGGTCATTTGCATTTTTTCATGAATTGGCAACTATTTTAAAACCAATGTTTAGATTCATGATGCAAATTCTTTACCGATAACAGAATTTGATCCTTCATATCTCCATAGCTTTGTATAATCTTTTAGAAGGTGCGTGAGAATCAAATTTACGTGGTTAAGTGTTTGGTGGCGACGTGTGTATAAAGGCTCAACTTTTTAATAGTTCTATAAGTAATTGCTACAACTGTGCAAGACCGTTTGTATTCTATAATAGTTTGAATGTATAATGCTACAAACTTTTAGATTATGTGGTTTTTTTTTTCATTTAAATCGTCATAACTTTTGAACCATAGCGGTTTACAAATTTGTAATAGTTTTGGTCTAAACTGCAACAAAATCTAACATTGGTAGCAGTTTGTAACCGCTACTAATTAACCACTATGAATTGACAATTTCTTTGTAGTGTGGGAAGATCTAGGGGTTTGGGTGTATGGTGGAAAGAAAGAGTGTCGTTCAATGTCGGGTTTATAAGTAAACATGTTATCCATTTAGAAGAGGTTAGATTTCAAGGAAACAATGTAGGTAATATCACACTAGTATATGGCTGGTGGAAATAAGTCAAAAACTTCAATGGTGGTGCGAGCTTGAACATTTAAAGACGGATGATTATGTTTCAAGGCTAATTTTTGGGGAATGAAATGTTATATTAGTCTGACAAAGAAGGGGGCAAAGTAAGTTCTCAAAGGGACTCAAACCACTTTCACAGGTGTTACGGCCATATACATTGGGCCTAGAGGATTCAATGGCCCAGTAAGAAGGCCCTGCATAGACCTCGGCCTATGTACAGGTAAAACACTAATCACCCACTAATTATACCACTAAACTCGGACCGTATAGGTAGTGGAGCAGATAGGAGCAGTTAGTGGAGCAAGAATAACCAAAGGAGGGGACCAAGCGAAATATGCATTAGTATGCACAAGATGCGGCGCATATCACAACGGATAAACCCTAGAGGTAACACATATATATATATTGAAGCAAACCTTCAGGTACACGCTAGACACTCCCTCTTTACTTCCAGTCTCACTGTGCACACACCCCACCCCCATTGGTGGTACCAGCCACCGTAGTGTATGCGTAGTGATATGTTATACTCTTGATAATATCTGTGTCCATAGACATTACTGAGATTCATACTACTAGATGTTTGCAAACAGATATCTAGTAGAGTCTGATTGATCATATATAAACGTATACTAACTCCTCAGAGCTAGACATCTGTGTTCTTTAAACAGAACAACAGGTTTATGATGAATTGTGATATTATGAAAATTGAATTTAAGGGTTGTAAGCATACTTGGATGGATAATAAGGGTGCTGAAGATTTCATAAGGGAAAGATTGGATAGAGGAGTGTCAAATGCATCTTGGAGGACTAATTTTCAAAGGGGACAAGGGAAGATACTAGAGACAATAGGCTCTGATCACTGTCCAATACTAATAGGATATGAAAATGTGGAAGCCAAAACCTCTCCTCTCTTTAGGTTCGATGCACGATGGCTAAGCCATCCAATATTTTAGAGCTAGCTGATCAAGGAAAATTGGAGGGAAATAGAGGATAGAATGGAACTGGATGAATTTGTAGGTATGTTGAGCAGGCTGAGGGATTCTTTATCAAAGTGGAGCAAAAGAGAATGCAAGAATAATCATCGAATAGTCAGTAAATTGGTAAAAAGGGTCGATGAATGTTTGAGTTCAAATTGAAGTGATGAAATTGCAAAGACCTGAAAAAGAAAATCATTGAATTATGGGACCAAGAGGAATTATTCTGGGCATAAAAAGCAAGGGTTGGTTGGTTGAAATGTGGAGATAAAAATTCCAAATTCTTTCACATGACAACCGTTCAAAAACGATGCAGAAACAAGATCATCAGAATAAAAGGCAGCGATGATGACTGGTTATAAGAAGAACAAGATATAGTGAATCACTTTGCCCATTTCTATTCTACATTGTTCACCTCGACAGGGGATAGGGATTTTTCACAAATACTGGAATGTGTGTAATCAGTGATTTTAGCTGAAGAAAACCAGCTTCTAACAAAGGAGATTAATATGGAGGAAGTTAAGAAATCTGTGTTCCAAATGGCTGGGCAGAAAGCACCAAGGCCTGACGGATTCATTAGACTTTTCTTTACCATAAGTCATGGGAAATCATCAAAAATCAGGTATGTGAACTAATCTCTAAATTTTTTAGTACCATATTTCCTATGAAAGAAATTAATGTAACAGATTTAGTTTTGATTGCCAAGATTGACTGTCCAAAGTCTATTAGTGATTATAGGCCTACAAGTCTTTGTAACTTTGTATATAAACTTTTCTTTAAAGTAATTGCCAATAGACTCAAAACCCTACTGGACAAGATAATAGATGAGAGTCAAAGAGCATTTGTTCCAGGCAGATTAATCCAGGATAATATAGTTGTGGTGCACGAAGTCTTTCACCATATGAAAATGAAGAGCAAAGGAAATTGTGAGGTGGCACTGAAGTTGGATACAAACAAGGCATAAGATAGGAAAAAGTGGGATTTGTTGTATGCTACGATGCTAAAAATGGGCTTGGAAAGAGAATGGGTGGACATAATTCTTTGGTGTCTTAATTCAGTCCAATTTTCAGTAATGTTGTTTGGTAAACGAATGGCTAATGTAATTCCTCAGAGGAGACTTAGGTAGGGAGATCCTTTGTCTTCGTATTTGTTCATCCTTGTAAATAATGTGTTGTCTAGGTTGATAGAAAAGGAGAAGGGCGTGGGCAAGCTGTGAGGTGTGTCAATAAGAGGAGGTTGCCCAGAAATTACCCATACTTTCTTTGCAGATGATTCTGTATTTTTCCTTCGTGCTGACTTAGATTACTACAGGAACCTGAAAGACATAATCAATCGCTACTGTGAGTCTTCAGGACAGGCAATAAATTTTGGCAAATCATGTTTATATTTTTCACAGAAGACTCCGGATTAATTTGAAAAGAGATTGGCCATATCTTTCAGGTTAATTCTTTGCCGGTATACTCCATGTCATGTTTCTTGTATCCAAAAACTGTGTTGCAAAGATTGGATAGTACAGTGTCTAAATTCTGGTAGAAGAATGATGGGGATAAAAGGAAAATATATTAGGTAGCTATCGAAAAAATGAAATGACACAAGTTGGAAAAGGGTATGAGATTCAAGGATTTTGAGGCTTTCAATTTAGCATCACTAGCTAAATTAGGGTGGAGGATTTTAAAATCCCTAATCAAGTCTAGGCAAAAGCATTGATGGCGAAATTAAATATTTTTCTAGGGGGGCTTTCTCGATGCAAGGAAAGGTAGGAGAGCCTCATGGTTGTGGTCAAGTGTTTTAGAGGGTTCTAGAAGATCAGGGTTTTTTGATAAATATGTCCATGTTAACCAGCTTAGCTTGATAACGTATGCTTTGAGTCAAGTTATCAATTGTTGGTCTAAGCATGGTAGACCCGGACCGGACTGGAAACCGATGAGACGAACCGGCCGTGAAGCCGGTCTGGAAAACCATAGAAGCCGAGGTCACAGAGCTTTGGACTTTTTTTTTTAAGTTGCCTAAAACTTGCAAGACGTAGAAGGAGGAGAAAGAGAGAACGGAGGAGACGGGCAAGAGAGAAGGGACGGAGAAGAAGGGAGTGGAGCCAAACCAGATCTGAAGAGTTACCCATATCTAAAGAGATCTGAAGCCATCTCTTACTCATTTATCCTCACTGTCAATAATCTTGCCACCTATGAAAAAGAAGAAGAAGAATATGATATGGATGAGATGTAGAGGAGATGGAAGAAGATTTTGAGGAGTATGAGAAAGATGAAGAAGAGGAAGAAGAAGAGAATGAAAAGGGAGGGCAGTGAGGAAACAAAGGAAGGACAAGATGGACAAAAGTGGGACGAGATGGACAAAAGTGAGACACAATAGAGTTGATAGTGTGTATGGGTTAGGAAGTCAATCACTCCATTGTGTATAGGTCACGTGAACTCAGTCCCTATTACCAAAGTTTGTACACCCACCCACGCCCAATCCCATCCATGCCACGTGTGAGAATTAGAATTTGCCCAACTCACTTGTTCCTGAAATACTCAAATACCTCACATGCCTTCCCAATTCAAAAATATAAAAAAAAATTCAAAACCTTGCTTTTCATTAGTGAGAGGGTTGTATACCTAAAGGGTTATAGTGTGAGAAATTGGAACTCAAAACCGCAGACTGTCCAGAGTCAGGTCATATCACAGACAACTCTCACCTATTTGAAACAATATAAAATCAATTTTTTTTTTCTTCATCATTATATATTAATAACCCTGAAATTTTCATTTTTCCACCGGTTTAGTCCCGGTTTAACTCCGGTCTGACCCATTAACCCTTAACCTAACATCCCAACCTGTCCGGTTTTAAAAACCTTGGGTCAAAGTGTATTAACAAAGACTTTCTTTGAAAGTGTATCATATCCAAGAATCAAGGAAACTCATTCGAAACTATAATTGTAATTGGATTTTGAGGAAAGAGAATTTAGTGGCCGACTGGGTTGCTAAAGTTTCACCCGGATTGAAGATTATGCCCGAATGATTGGGTCCTCCATCCCCTGGAGGAGCTGAGGAGATTGCTAGACAATGACTTGTTACAGCCATTTTTGAGAGAACGTGACTGCTAGATCTTCAATTGTATAGCTTTTGGTTTAGACTAGATGTGTTGTTTATTTCCTTGTATGTGATCAGTTTTAGTTAAGATGTAACATGCACTGGACTTTGTGTTGTTAATCAAAGGTCTTTTACTGGCAAAAAAGGGAGAATATTTTCATTCATCGCTCATTGTTTTGTTTCTTAGCTGAGACGATCTCCCACATTTCAATTATATATATTAGAAGGGTTTGAAATTACTGTTCAAAAAAAGAAGGGATTGAAACTTATATTGGGAACTGATGCAAACTATGAAGATCAAGTTAAATATTGGGAAAATTGCACCTTAAGAGAAAATACACAGAAACAGAAAGGTTCCCTTAAAATTTTAAATTCGCAATGAAGTGTTGTGAGACATTTTTGCAATATGTTCTAAATGTAAAATATCCAAAACACCTTTAATGAATACACAATCATCCGTTCTCACTGTATTTAATTAATAGGGTTATTTTAGACTTGTCACATTTAAAATATATTATAAAAGTGTCTCACAAGACTTCATTGCAAATTTGATATTTTAAGAGAGTTTTCTATCATATTTTCTCTTACTTCTTAGGTGCAATTTTCCCATTTTTATTTTGATTTATATATCTATATTCTACGTATAAAATATCCACCGAGGAATAAGTTGTCTTTTTATAATATCCTATTTACAAGTGACATGAATATTAGACCATACATTTCTTTACATTATAATTATTGTTTTTATTTAACCTATTGCCCCACACTTGCTATATTTTTTTTATTAAATATAATCATATTAGAGACATTGTTAAACACTAAATATAGACATATCTCTTCCCAAAATTTGAATTAGATCCGCCTCCTTTGATTAGATCCAATGCATTAGTTATTATCCCATCAGTAATGCCATAAGCCATTTGACGACCGCAAAGCTATTAGTGAACTTTTTTTTTTTTTTACACCATATAATATTACTAACTCTAATAGTATCTGGCACTATATATTATATAACTGTATAAATATCATACATCAAATATTGGATTGAAAATTGTATCAGGTATATAGTACCTTATGATATTACCTCAACATTAGTATCTAGTAGTATTTCTTAAAAGCCTTTCTTCGCATATTAATTAATTATTTTTACTTTAAAAAAATGTATAATTATATTTAACGAACCTTAACGAAATTTTAAGATGTTGGTAATTTACTTTTGCTTCCGGTTTAAGAAAACAATTTATATAATAAAATAACAGGGAATAATGATAAAGACTTAAAATTAATTAATTGGAGAATTTATTTCGGGAATCTGTATCTATTTTTCTTATTTCAAAACTGATTACAATAAGATCCTATATATATGGTAGACCTACAATTCTGCTTCCCACAATTTTCTCACACACTCTCTATTATTTAAATAAAACAAATAAATAAAGCAAAATAAGAGGAAACTAACCAGACCTACTTATCAGACTCACCATCGTAAATAATCCTTATGTGATCTACTTGACAGATTATTCAAATAAAATAAAATAAAGATCCTAAATATTAGCAACTACACAATAACAAAGTGATTCCTAAAGTCTTGCATTGATTTTCACAATTTAAACACTCAATCTTTTTTGTTCATAATGTAATAAAAAATTTAATCAGGCAGCCTTGAAAAGAATGGCAGAGTTTCATACAACTAAAACACACGCACATGTACGGACGATATTTGATTGAATCAAATGTTGTGTTCGGTGTACTTGATATAAGTTAATTCAACAAACAGAGACCAATACGTTAATTAGGAAACCAAATAATCTTATTAATTTTATGACAAACAATGATAATTTTGTTCTATTTTTAAATAAGTTAAAAATACACAGCAAAGAAAAAGGGTGCAATCTAAATATAGCAAATAATCAAAGATCATAATGAAAGACAAAGTCACTCTCGAAAACCAAACAACAAATTAAAAAATGAACACACACACACACACACATATATATATATAACACGCAAGAGAATCAATGAATGGCAAGAATTAGAATTGATGTTACGTTGGAGATTAAGTAGTGCTTGTGCTATATATTTTTAGGTGGTAGCTTATATGGCAGCAATTAAACCAGTAGCACACATATTTATATCTATATATAGATATATACAGTGGTTGAATCACATAGGAGGTTCCTGATGTCGAATTGTGAGAGAAGGGAGAGATGCAAGAGACGGAGAGAGTCGTGAGGGAGAGAGAGAGGGAGAGGGAGAGGGAGAGATTAGGGTTTTGATATTGAAATGAGGGAGATACAAATGACAGGAGAGGCCAACCATTTCAGTCTGTCTACAGGAATATTGCCTTCTCTTGGAGCCAGCAATACCCCCAGAATCAGACTCAAGACCTGCGTTTTCTCTCCTTATGATCCTCGTTACAGGTTCTTATTAATTTCTTCTTTCGTCATTTACTTCTTTAATCTCTGTTCTGGTGCCTGGGTTCATGCATGCATGCCTGCCTGCCTTCAACCGCATATATATAAACTTTCATTTCTTTTATTCTCATTCACCAACAAAACAAAGTTTTGATACCCAACCTATATTATATTATAGTGACTATAAATAAACAGAATTAACCTATTATCTCAAATAAATGTTATTAACACAATATCAAATCACCCCTAAACCGTAGTACATTTTCTTGGTTAGGATAATATTATTGTTGATGTTTATAATTTGATTGAATTTTGATTTTAGTTCTTATAGTGTCAAATCCTTGGTTCTAGTTCTTACAATTTCTTAAGGAATTGCAACATATATTATAAGTAAAGGGGCTGGCCGTTAAATTTAGGCCAAATACTTATGAAACTTTGGATCAAAACTAATGATCTTGAAATTATATAGACAAAAACCAAAATTCATATACGATACTTGACATAATACATACTCTTTCTGGGCTTTTTGATAAGAGCCCGAAATCTAAATCGCTTCACTTTTTTTTTATAAGAGCTCAATAAGAATTGTCTCAACATTAAATTAGTTTTTTCTATTCTTACCTCTCATTAATTATATGTTTTGCATTCATTAGAAATTTAGTGATATTTACATTTACTTTATTTCTCTCCTTTAATTGCCTTCATAAATAAATGCATATTTGAAAAATAAAGTTTATTTAAAATATACTTATTATTTTTAATTAATTTTAACTGCTTTCTTAAATCGTGTAATTTGATTATTGAGCTCTTATAAATAGCATTGGAGGGAGTATTTATTAAATTTGATTAGATTAAAAAAATTAGTTAATATAACATGTATTTTTTTTAAAACACTCTAGTCATCATCTTTAATTCCTAAATATGTCTTATATATTAATAAGTAGAGGGAGTATACTTTTTTTGGGGTATTACAACGGACAAAAAATGTGTCATACCTTACAAGAGTATGAGATTATACCACACTACCTGTATCTTGTGGCGTACGACCACTTTCCAATCAACATTTATGATTCTAATAAGAGAAAATTCTGGATATTTCCTTGGGCCATTCTAGCTAAGTAATCCGCACAAAGAACGAAGCGGCCTTTCTTTTATGAGGGTGTAACTTCAATATCTTAATATAAGAAGATAATAAGTACCCTTAGATTTAATTTACTGTGTCTTGTGATCCAAGTCACAGTCCACCATAAGTAGGTGCAAGACCTCTAGTGAATCGGTAAAGATTTTAATCTTGTCAAGATCATAAGTAGGAGGGAGTATACTTTTATTTGTATGGATAAAACTTATCTGTAATTTTTATTTTTTTATAAATAAATTGGACGTGCATATATAGGTTGTGGGTGAACTCTCTAGTGCTTCTGGTGCTGTACACTGCATGGGTATCGCCATTTGAGTTCGGTTTCCTGGATAAGCCAGTACAGTTCCTCTCGATCACAGACAATGTTGTGAATGGATTCTTCGCTGTGGATATTGTTCTCACCTTCTTTGTCGCCTACATTGACAAAATCACCTACCTCATGGTTGAAGATCACAAAGCCATCGCCAAAAGGTATCTCAAGACATGGTTCGTCTTAGATTTCATCTCCATTATCCCTTCGGAGGTCGCTCGTCAGGTTCCAATCCCAGTATTTCAATCCTATGGATCTTTCAACATGCTTCGGCTTTGGCGACTTCGTAGAGTCAGTGCCCTGTTTGCTAGGTAAGGTATGCAATGTAGGTGTTCTTCATAATGCCATGCAAAAATAAAATTATTTTTAATCCAACTTCAATTGGATTAGATTCGACCATTTTTTTAATTTACTTATTCCTAGTTGTAACTTCCAATATGCTTTTTTTGGTTCTGGTGAGCAGACTGGAGAAGGACATACACTATAACTATTTCTGGGTTCGGTGTATTAAACTTATCTGTGTACGTTTCTAAGCTTGGATTTGTGATTATATTAATAATATCAGATGCAAGTTCTATCAGTTAGTAAATTGGGTTATTCATGTATATATGTAGGCCACCCTCTTTTCCGTTCACTTAGCCGGATGCATCTTCTATTTTATTGCTGCATACTATCCTGATCCTAAACATACTTGGATGGGGTTATCAATGGAAAACTTCCATCAAGAGAACTTGTATACAAAATATGTGTACTCTCTGTATTGGTCTATCACTACTTTAACAACTGTGGGTTATGGTGATCTGCATCCAGTGAATGCGTTTGAGATGATCTTTAACATCTTTTACATGCTCTTCAATCTGGCGTTGACGTCGTATTTGATTGGTAATATGACCAACTTAATTGTCCATTGCACAAGTCGGACCAGGAGCTTCGTAAGCAAATTATTTTATTGGGAATGTTGCTGTAGTTAAATTTGATTTGCTTGAGAGAAACTTGTGTATTTCTTAGTCGGTTCTTAGGAATTCAATTACAAGTTCGTGAAGTTTTAAGGTTTGGCATATAATTTTCAGAGGGATGCCATAAAAGCTGCCTCAAATTTTGCGGAAAGGAACCATTTGCCTGTTCGTCTGAAAGATCAGATGCTTGAACACATGTGTTTGAGGTTCAGAACAGATTCAGAGGGATTGCAGCATCACGAGAGCCTTGAAACTCTACCTAAAGCCATCAGGTCAAGCATTTCACGTAATCTTTTTTACTCTGTGGTGGATGATGTCTACCTTTTTTCCGGAGTTTCAAAGAACTTGATCTTTCAACTGGTAATTGCAATATCCTATCTCAGACAGGAAATTCACCAAAACTCTCTCTTCTTAGAAAACTTATTCTTTACTTTGCATTAAATGGGTATACTTTATTCATGTAACTTCAATAGGTAACAGAGACGAAAGCAGAGTATTTCCCCCCAAAAGAAGATGTTATCTTGCAGAACGAAGAACCAACTGACCTTTATATAATAGTCACTGGTGTTGTGGTATTTATCTAACTTATCTCTGACAGTTCCTTACTCAAGTCGTGTCTTACAAAATGTGGTTTTTGACATTTGAATGAACAGGACATGCTAGTAGTAAAAAATGGAGTTGAAGAGGCAAGTCTGATTACTCGAACCGATGCGAAACGTCAATCCATAATCACTTGAATATGTGTAACTCGTGAAAATTCACAATGATGACAACTGATGCAGGTCGTAGGCGAGGCCAAAGCTGGTGATGCCATTGGTGAGATCGGAGTGCTTTGCCATAGACTACAACCCTTTACCGTTCGAACCAAGCGATTATGCCAGCTGCTGAGGCTGAACCGCACTACATTTTTAAATGCTATTCATTCCAACGTTGGAGATGGGAACATAATAATGAATAATCTCCTTCAGGTCTGCCTAACATTATAATACCCTCAGCTCTTTCTTTAATAATGCTTGGCTTACTACGGTGTGTGCGTGTATTTGTGGCAGCATTTGAAGGAGTGTAAGGACCCATTTATGGACGGAATTCTAGTGACTACAGAGAACTTGCTAGCTAGTGGTAGGGTGCACCTGCCACTGAGTCTCTCCTTTGCCGCATTGAGAGGAGATGACTGGTTGCTGCATCAGTTGTTGAATCGGGGCTTGGATCCAAATGAATCCGACAACAAAGGAAGGACTGCTTTGGTACGAGAAAGTGAAACATTCCCTTTTGTTTTGCCTCCCTTCATTTGGTTTGATTCACTAACCTTGTTAATCTATACCTGCATTTTCAGCATATAGCGGCATGCAAAGGAAGCTTGGACAATGTCATGCTTCTTTTGGACCATGGGGCATATCCAAACATTAGAGGTAACTTGTCTTGTCCCTTAGCTTCGGCTTTCCTTCTCTTCTTTTCTAATTCCGTTCTTCCAAATCTTTTTCCAATCCTTTATATAAGATCCAGTTAATTTTTTTTTTTGAGAGATTAAGAAAGCTAAATAAATTACTTAATCATAACATATATCATGTATCATTAGATTATATTTCAATTTATAAGATAAACAAATTATATTCGTGAATCTCTTCAAAAAAAATCAACTAGTTCTTATATTAAAAAATATATAACAAGACAAACCAACACAAACACCATATGGAGCATATACAGACATTGAAACTACTACTCAACTTACAAGTTAGGTTTAATTCATATGCAGATTATGATGGTAATGTGCCATTATGGGAGGCTATAGTGGGCGGACACGAGTCAGTGAGCAAGCTGTTAGTAGAAAATGGCGCTAACTTAGCATGTGGAGATGTGGGTCAATTTGCATGCATTGCTGCTGAACAGAATAATCTGAACTTGCTCAAGGATATAGTGAAACATGGAGGAGATGTGTCACTTCCTAGGAATTATGATGGGAGCACAGCATCACATATTGCAGTCTGTGAAGGCAATGTTGAGATTGTCAAGTTCCTTTTGGAACAAGGCGCCGACATTGATCAACCAGACAGGACTGGTTGGAAGCCAAGAGCTCTAGCGGATCAACAAGGACATGAGGAGATTAAGGCCATGTTTCAGTCTATCGTGGAACCGAAGGCTCCCACTCCGGCCCATTCGACTCCTGAGAGGTATGTTGGAAGAATTGCAAGAGCTGGGAGGAACCATGGACATCACCAAGCAAGAGTAACAATTAGTTGCCCTGAAAAGTCTGATATTGCAGGGAAAATTGTGCTTCTCCCAGGGAGCTTTAAGGATCTACTTGAGATTGGAGCTAATAGATTTGGTATCACTGTCTCTAGGATTCTGAGCAAAGATGGGGCTGAAATTGATGATCTTGAGGTGATTAGAGATGGTGATCTTCTTTTGTTTGTTAGTTCTGAAAAGATATTCAAATCTGTTTCCTCTACTCCTCCTGATGGTTTGTAACAAGGCATATATGTTTTATTTTTCTTTGCTGAGTATGAATCTAAAAGAAAGGTGATAGGGACGACTTCGGCAAGTGCACCGGTCGTTACAAGTAATAAAGTAGTGAGAAAGTATCGTCCCACGAGGAATAGTTATTCAATCACTAATTCGCTATTTTCACCTTAGTTGGACAATTTTGAGTAATAAAAGATGAGTTGTAACTAAGAATCAAAGAAAAAAAAGAATTCAAGATGAAGATTCGCAAGAGAATGTTTAGAAAAGATAATCAGTCGAGTAAAACGTAGCTAGGACTTAGAATCCCCCTATGCTCCTTCAAGTATTTGAATTAAAGATCTAATTGATTATGACTCCCAGATTGACGATCGATTCTCTAAGGTTAGACTAAGTCCCAATGTCTTGATGCTACCTTAGCCTATTTTATCTTTAAAAACAACCTAATGTCTTAGTATTGTCTAGAAAGATCAAATCTTAAACCAGAATCCTATGATCGCATAAATTCGTAAGCCTATGTCTAGGTCATGCAATTTTATGATGAATTAACAAGTTCCAATTAGATGCACCAACATCTCTATTGTCATACATCAACCTATGGACAATCTTAAAGGTGATCAATCTTCAAGAAAGCATTAAGCAAAGAAAATTCATTCAATCAAAGAAACCAAGATTCATACAAGAATTCAACCAAATACTCAAATTTGCATAGGGTTCATCCTAGCCCTAACTACAAAAAGGAAATTAGCCAAGCATGGCTAGATTAACAAAACAAAGAAGAAAAGATGAAGATGGAATGATTCTCCAGATGTTGGGAAAGGTGGATCTCCACAAGTGCTTTGATCTCCTCTCCAATGCCGTCCAGTTGTTTCTTGTGCCCGAAGTTTTCTTTTTAGTGCTAGGGTTGCCTCTTTTATGTTTTCTCATCCAGTTGGGTTTCCAAATCTCTAAAATCCTTGATTTTCCTTCCTTTTTCGTGGCTCAAAAACTTTCCAAAAATTAAAAATCAGGATTACCGCACTTCTGGCGCCCTGGGCGCCACTTTTGGCGCCCTGGGCGCCATTTTCCCCAAATGGACAGAGAGTTGGCGCCCTGAGCGCCAGTTTTTTGTTTCTCCCTAGAAGTGGCGCCCTGGGTGCCACTTTTGCATAGGATTGGCGCCTTGGGCGCCAACTTACTGTTTCCTCTTTGTGGCTTCACTTTTTGACTTCCGCGGAGTCTCCAAATAGCTTCTTTTTATGGATAAAACCTGCAAAACACACAGGAACACTTATGAGGGTATGCCTGACATCAAAACCATGATTTTAGCTTATTATTCTTAAGCTTTTTAATTATATTTGATCAATTTCAAACTCAAATTGTGTCTTAACACATGGTAAATTTGTGGCTCATCAAAAGGATATAAGGAGTTCCTAAAACATAACCATCATTTGTGATGATAGAAAAATTACAAGGGTGTAAATATTTCTTTAGAACTTTAGTTAAATTAATGCAAGGAAAATAATCAATAGACAACTCAATCTATCGTTGCTCATAAAAGGCCTCTAAATTTCAAATAAATAAAATGTAATTAAATTATATAGGGTAATTTCTCTTTATAGATTGACATAAATGTTAGTTCAAATATAATATGGGTTGTTAGCAAATTTCTGTTAAGGTGACCAAGACCAGAGAAATCACTTTTATGATTTGTTCTGTTCTCAAGTGGCCAAAGGGAAACATATAGGAATAGGGCAAAGTCATTGCATGAAATAACTCCAAAGAAGCATTCAAAAGCCAGAAATCACACAGGAAACTTCCTTACAAGAATTTCATTGACCATAATCACTTTTGACATGGTCTGGCTGCAGATGTCCATACTCAAAAATTTAAAACAAGAACTTAGAAAATTACAAAACCAAGAAATTTAATTCCGCCGTCCACTGGTAAATTTGAAATTAAATATTCACCAATCCTGTTCCAACACACTTAAAAATAAGATCTTTCTTCTCATCGTTTTCTCCCTTTAGCTTCATCAATTCACCCTCCCAGACAATCACAAACAGCTCTTACTTTTTATACATATAATTTCAGACCCTGCACAAATAGATATAATCTGATTGCGTCAACAACGATTTAAAACAAATAAAACTAGATACCTAGATATGCAAGCGATTATTTTCATTTTGAGGTTTTAGAATTGTTAATTATTCCAAAGCTTCAATTGTTTCATTTTCACTTGTATTATTAAACTTAAGAGCATAGAATTATATAAAATCTTAATGTCGTTATAAAACACTCACTGTTGAAACTCTATGTTGATGAGAGCAGCAGATGAATTAGCAATAGTCTGGAAAGCCTTCTGAGAGAGAACCATGGTGGTTCCGGTGGCGGACGGAGTTGACACGGTGGAGACGGCATAATCAACGATCTTGACCTGAATGCTCTGCTGCGGAATGCAAGTCCGAGGTTTCTCTGCACTTATGCACCTCACCAAGTACTGCCTCCCACACGCCGCCCCATTATCCCATATTCCATCTCCGGCCGCCGCAAACAGGTTGCTCGACGGGAACTGTAATGCCTCGCCGCCGTAGCACCCCGTTGCTACATATATCATATCATATAAGAAGTAACTTCATTAGATAATCTTACTCATATCAATATGAATACAGTAGAGTAATCAGTTTAGAGAAGTTTGAAGGAAACATTAACATACGTAAATATGGAGGAGAATATTGAGCTGCAGCACCAACATCAGCAAAGGAAGGGAAGGGAAGATCGAGGAAGAAGGTGATGAACAAGTAGAAGAGAATTTGTGTTTGAGCTTCAGACATTGTTGAAGATGCAATGATACGAGGGAAATGAGTCATTTTATTCTTTTAAAACACTATTTTTTTTATCCTTTTAATACTCCTCGGTTTTTGTTCAAAAAAATATGCACTAAATTTAAGACTTTAAGTCATTTTATTCTAAGTAACATTCATTACTTTGTTATAAAAAAAAATTTACCTAACTTAAAATGACACATAATATAATGTTGATTAAGGAGATTTATAATTAAATAAGTTATCTCACCTTTTTATCTCTGTTTTTTTACCCAACAAAAAATATTAAACTACTCAAATTAATTAAAAAGTGTTATGAATATACTGATTATGTGGATGTCCATTGACTCCCGATCTCTAAATATTACAAGATGATATGGGACCCACGTATAGTAATATGCATAGTAATTTACTATTTGTATCCCTCTATAAATAGAGGTCTCCTGTAACTATTCATTTGACTTGAATGGATTTCATCTCTCTAGAATTTTCTCTGACTTCTCTCTAAAATTCCTTTAGTTTCGTAACACGTTATCAGCACGATGGCTTCTTCCTCATGCCTTCCTTCTTCCCTTTTTCGGCAACAACTTAGAAACAGCAAAGAGATCCACCGAAGAGCAGAAGAGCAACCAGCATCTTGTGGGAAACAACTTTTGCTTTTGCAAATCAAGACAAAGGCGATAATAATTCATGGATAAAGACGAATCAAGCATGGAGGAGCAGCCATGGAAGATTTCTTACGATATGATAATATCAAATTCTCTCTCTTATCAAAGAAGGATGAAGTGGTAGAGGAGGCGATTGGTGAAGAAGAGAATTCACAAGGGAAATTCCAAACTTTGTCTTCTCCAACCTGCAAGATCTCAATGTCTCCAACAAAAAAAAAAATGACAGGGTCTAATTCCTGAAGAGGAGTTGCTGCGCATGTGAATGATGGTGGTGGCTGAGATTTAAAAAAAAAAAAAAAAGGGACTGAACTGTCGGCACCACAAGACAAAAAGAGAAAAAAAAAATTGTCCCTCCATTCCAATTTTGTCTCTCACGGCCCCACCTCCCATTGCATCCATTTCATCTTTTCCATTTACATAGTGACGAAAGGAGAAAATTGATTCAATTATTTATGCTCTTCATTTTGCCACGGGACCCACCTTTTAATTCCATTGAATATTCATCAATTCATATGGTTTTGGGCTACGTAGGAACTGAGCTTGGATGAAATAATTGCTAATAATGGAATCATGCACGTGGAGTAGCAGGTAAGGTGTTCTAACTTTATTATCAATTATTGTTTAACAATAAAGTATAAGCATGGGAACTCTAGATTTTTCAAGTATATCTTTCTTATTGTTGTAATTTGACTTTGAAATAGGTTTAATTTTTCCTTTAAATCTTTTACTTATTTACTTTTATGTTATTTATTTTAATTTATCTTTTATGGCAGCAACACTATTTATTAATGTGCTCCATTTATTTATTTTATTATACATTTATTTATTCTTTATGATGGCACACTAGTATCTATTAGTGGGCTCTATTTATTTATTTTATTATGCTTTATTTATTCATGGTAGCAACACTATAGTGGGCTCCATTTATTTATTTACTGTTTTACTTATTTCTCATGATTGCAACACTATAGTAGTGGGCTCCATTTATTTATTTATTTATTTACTGTTTTACTTATTTCTCATGGTTGCAACACTATAGTGGGCTCCATTTATTAATTTTAATTCTTTACTGCTTTATTTATTTCTCATGGTAGCGACACTAGTACTGTGGGCTCCATTTATTTATTTACTGCTTTACTTATTTCTCATGGTTGCAACACTATATTAGTGGGCTCCATTTATTTATTTATTTATTTACTGTTTTACTTATTTCTCATGGTTGCAACACTATAGTGGGCTCTATTTATTTATTTTAATTCTTTACTGCTTTATTTATTTCTCATGGTAGCGACACTAGTACTGTGGGCTCCATTTATTTATTTACTGCTTTCTATATATTATATATATATATTTGCATTTGCATATGCATCCTCTTTCTTACCTTTGGATGAGATAGGTCTCGCTGTGAGTTTACTACCATTCCTATTTCATCTTCTTTTTATTTATTTAGCACGTTTATTTCCAGTCATTGATTTTATTTTTATTTATTTATTTACTGTTTTATATAAATCCTCCTTCCCTTTTATTATTTATGGCAACGACACTAATATATACATATTAGTGGGTTCCATCTATTTGTTTTATTATGCTTATACTTTATTTATCCTGAAGATAAACTGTTAAAAGATCATATATATAATTATGAGATCAAAATGCCATAGAGATATGAAGCATAAATTGGCTTGAGCCTAAGAGGCAAGATAGCCTTTATTTCAGAGGCAAGATTGCCTGAAGCCAAGAGGCAAGTTAGCCTGATAACAAGAGACAAATTATGAAACAATATTTGATCCATAAATTTTGTATGTTATCAGTTGTATAAAGGCCTCAAAATTGTATATTTGGCATTAAATATTCCCTTAAATTATGAGACAAGGGATTGTATGATCATGATTGATATTATAAATAAATATATTCAATTTGCTATTGTAGTAGCAATATTGTGGATTAATTTCTTGCCATGATCAAACAAATCAGTGAGTTATGGATCATGAATTTTTATCCAACTTCATTCCCAGAAGTGAATAAAGAAAATATATTATTATGGTTGTTATGTGATTTATATGATTATAACAAATATATTATTATGGTTGTTATGTGATTTATATGATTATAACAATTTTTATAAATACGAGAAAAGAATATTCATAAACAAAATAATTAAGCAAAAGGAAATATTATTTCAACAAAGTTTAATTGCGAGTGTCTCAACATCATTACAAACTTTAATCATCTCATTCTGAAGATATTTAATGTCTTCTTCTTTTGCTTCTCTTGAGATGGGATCCAGATGAGGCAAAGCTCTTCGTAATATCGAGATTTGCGTCATAAGTTTCTTGAGCTTCTTGTGTGGCCACTCAGTTAACCCTCCTTTTTGATAGATTTTTTGTATGGTGTGAGTAGACATATTTAATTGTTTACTCGCTTCATCAAGGGTTAAGTGAAAATAATTTCTTAAATCATGGAGCGTTGTTTTCTTTATTCTTTCTCGTTGCTCCATAGATAACCTATATAATTCACCCTGGTTAAGGGATGAAGTATCATAGGGTATACTTACTGCAGGTTGTTTTCCTTTGCCTAATGAGTGTTCAATATTGGTTTGAAATGAACTTCCATGGAAGTCATTTGGATTTATAACCCATTCCGAACCAACACAGAGAACCTCATGATAGGCTAATACAGGATCACGCATCAAGATATATCCTGATGCTTGTAAATCTATACAATACTGTGTCAGAAATTGTTTGATTTCTTCAAAATTTTTCTTTGTGAAATCAAACATTGGAAGTCTGTCAGTATTATAAGATTTATCCTGTACTTTTTCAAATAAAACAGCATGGGTAATCATACATGTTCTTCTTCCGTGAACTTCAAGTTTATGGTACTGGAGTTCGTTGGTATGTATGATCTCTCGTAAAACATGACAACAACTACATTCCAATAAGCTAGTTGTTGCTAATTGACTTGTAGTTGATGGCTGGCTAGTGGTTGTTGGTTGGCTAATTGTTATTGGCTGGCTAATGGTTGTCGGTTGGCTGATTGTTGCTAGCTGGATCGTGGTTGATGGCTGGCTGGTGGTTGTTTGCTGGCTTATGAATGCTGGCTCATTGATTGTTGTGACTATTGGTTGAATTTGACTGGTAGACTCCATTAGTTCAGCCATAGTTCTACACCTTTTAACAGGCCTCCTTGATGAACCTGCTTCAGTTGTACCTTCATTCCTTCTAAATTGAGGAAGAACATTTGTTCTTGGGGGAGAAGTAGGTATATTTGAAGCAGAAGGAAGAATAGTAGAAGGAGGAATAAACATCTCAAAAGGATTAGGAGATAATAAAGAGGTAAATGACAGGTTTGTCTGATCATCATACAACAAAGCATCAAGTAATGCTGTGTCAGATGTATCAGAAACTGGGATAAAATTACTTGGACCTGCCATTGCAATAATATACGCGATTAGAAGAAAAATGATAAGTTAGTATATGGTAGTGAATGTTATCAGATGCTTGAATGTTTGTGAGGCATGTTTGTTTGCCTTCTTTTATTTATAGCCGAATTAAATCCTATTGAATCTCTGCAGATATGCACAGTCCTGTTGAATCTTTACAGATCTGCACCCTGTCAAGCACGAGCTTAGACACTTTTTGACTATATATGCATACGACAATTCCACAGTGATACATGTTGCGCCTGTGATTCCACAGTAATGCATCCACAGTATTTTGATAATTTCAATGATTTTGTATTTATTTGATTGTTGTTTCTGGAAAATTGAAATTTTGTTACCAGAAGTAACAGAATAATGCATTGATAATGCATTTGTGGAATTTTAATGATATCTGTAGAAATAGATATCATATATGGAATATTGTATGAAATTACATGAATTAATTTCTACAGACTCATACTTGAGGGGGAGATTGATATATATCAAGTGTGAGTGTTTTTGTGTTAATTTTCTGTGAATGTTTGTGTGTTGATTCCCCCAAGATTGATATTGGATTTGATGATAAATTATATGGAATGTTGGCATGACTTGTTTGATCATCCGAGTCATATTATGTGCTGCTTGTTCTCAAATAGATATGATTATGAAAATATTATTGGAAATGGATCTCTGGAAATATATTAAATTGAAAGAGTACATATGAAATTATTGATCTGCAAAGTTTGCAGTGATGATTGCAACCAGATGTTTGCAATATATTATGCGCGCAATTTCCAGATTGAATGATCCATAAATCATGTATTAAAGTATCTATGAATGGATAGATCAATGATTATGAGAACATTGTTCATACGTGTATATTTGCAGCTTATAATCCAACAAAATTCTCCCTGTAAAATTTGGCTTTTGGTCAGGAGCCAGAATAATTCCATCTTAAAATGTTTTAAATGTGCAATGATTATTAATCTATTACAATGCACATAGAAATGTTTTAAATGTGCAATGATTATTAATCTATTACAATGCACATAGATGGATATACAAAGAAAATTGATGATTTGATGAGGGGGAGAAAAATAAACAGATTGGGTAAAGATAAAATGAAATGAATTATCATTGGCTCATATTGGTCCTCATACAAAGAAATGTGCACTAAAAGTTTAAAAGATAATTCATTTGCAGATTTTAGCTAATCAAATGCTAAAAACATTTATTGACCTAAAGTGGCAAAGTCACATGTCCCAACTGCAAATGCTCCTATATGAATTGTTATAAAGCACGCCTGAAGCGTTGCTGGTCCATCGGTTATAAAGATAAAAATCCTCGAAAGAGAAAAGGAGCTATAAAATATAGATGATCAAGTCGAGGATAATTAAGTAAAGCTCCAGAAGAGTTATCTTTTGATGAGATGTTATCTCCAGAAGAGATATTACAAGAAAAGTGTATTGTGGTCCAAGAGAGACCTAGGTACCTAATATATGTGAATATAATGAGATCTCAATAAATTATGAATGAAATCCGATGGGACTGAAAATGAAGTCGACGTTAATAATATCTATGATAGCATATGCTGCAATGAATGATAATGAGGATCATGAGCCACAATATATTTGTATGTGCTAGAAGCACATAAGGCGCCAGAAACACATATGTCCCAAAAGGACTCAAGATGATAGTGCATATAGCATCATTATCTGAATAAACATTTATTGAATTTCTATATGCACATATATATTTATGAAAAGATTATTATGACTTTACTTGACAGATTTAGATCTTGCAGGTATATAATGAACAATCAAATTGGGCGTTTCTAACAGAATATTTGATGACAGAAAGTATAATATGCTCAAAAAGACATTGAAGCAATGCAGTCATCAGGGGGAGCAACACTGATGTAATCAAGAGGGGGAGACGATACACGCTGTACTCTTTTTCCCTTATCTGGGTTTTATCCCACTGGGTTTTTCCTAGAAAGGTTTTTAATGAGGCAGCATTGGATAGTGTATTAATGGATGATGTACTCTTTTCTTTGGCTAAGTTTTTATCCCACTGGGTTTTTCCTAGTTAAAGTTTTTAACGAGGCACATTCATAAATGGACATCCAAGGGGGAGTGTTATGAATATACTGATTATGTGGATGTCCATTGACTCCCGATCTCTAAATATTACAAGATGATATGGGACCCACGTATAGTAATATGCATAGTAATTTACTATTTGTATCCCTCTATAAATAGAGGTCTCCTGTAACTATTCATTTGACTTGAATGGATTTCATCTCTCTAGAATTTTCTCTGACTTCTCTCTAAAATTCCTTTAGTTTCGTAACAAAAAGGAGGGAGGAATAAGTGATGGGGCGAGCATCTTATCTTGATATTTTTTATAATTTTGTCGTCTTCATTATTGGCATTGAACTTCTTTGACCCAATTGGTCGCCTCACATGGAAAAGTAGAATCTTTCCGTGGAGGGTTTGACTAGGGTCCACGCGGTTGAGACGTACAATAATTCATCAATCCAGGTCCAGTGATTTTTTTTTTCCTATTGCTCCCGGTTCACCAGAGCTTTATCCTAACTAATTTAGATCGAGTTTCTGTCGGGCGTATATGTGAGGATCTCTCCCAGAAAAGTTTTCTGCATCCACAAGGACTCGAACTCGATACCCTTACTTAAGGGTCCCAAGTCCCTTCCACTTAAGCCAACTTCTTCTGGTAGGGACCAATGAAATGGAAAAGATTATTCTTTGCATATGAGAAAATAATTTAACAAACATAAATAATAAGAAAAAATAATATCATACAAAATTTTGCTATCGTACTCATAACACTTAACTATTTTCGGGTTAACTTTCATTACTGTAATTATGGGGGTCATCAGTCTTCTCTTTATTATTTTAATATTTTTTTAATAGAAAAATATCACTTGGATCCTATAGAAAATTTCATTTTAGTTAACCTGCTTCTAAAATTTCACTGTGCCCGCTTAGATGAAAATTAAATTAAATTTCACTCATAACATCTCTTTTTCTAGATCCACCAACACATTATGGCAAAAATGGATTTACCATAGTCTTCCAAAATCTCCTCCCCAACTAGCATATTATTCATCCACTCCTCACATCTTTTCATATTCCATTTACTGAAGAATAAGCCTAGAGGACAACCAAACCAACAGAGTTTGGTCCATGGGCAGAGAAAAAGTAAATGTTCTAACGTTTCTTCCTCCATTGAACATACAGGGCAGATTGGACTTGTAATGCATTTGCGCCTATACAGAGCTTCTTGAGTTGAGACTGCTCTAGCACCAATTCGCCATAGGAATTGTTGTATCTTTGGTGGAACAATGATCCTCCATATATTCTTCCATAGACTTTTAGGGACAGAGAAGGAAGAGCTTGGATCTTTAATTTTCATCTCCCCTACACTGCGCTTTGCCACCATGTATCCAGATTTTACTGTATATTTCCCATCTTTATTCATCAACCAAATCACCTGATCCATTCCCATTCTACTGGAGATTGGGGTCTTTAAGATTAGATTTTTCTCCGTTTCATCGAATTTGGAACTAATCGAACTGGTATCCCATACCCCATTACTAATAAGGTCTGCAAAAATCCTCCTGGTAGTTCATGTACCCATCTATCCTTCCAAACATTAATGGATCTACCATCACCTATTTTCCAGAGGGTTTCTTTAAGTAACAGATCTCTCCCTTCCAACAGACTACTCCATCCCCATGAGGTGTGATTCCCCTTCTTGGCTTTTAGAAAACTTGATCTGGGAAAATAAATTCCCTTAATCACCTTGCACCATAGTTCATTAGGCTGATTAATTAACCTCCATGCGGTTTTGGCAAGAAGTGCTTTGTTGAAGCTCAACAAGTCTCTAAATCCCATACCACCCTCCTTTTTCATCATTGTCATACTTCTCCAATTTTTCCAGTGAATGGAATTCCCCTCATCTTTCTGACCCCACCAGAAATTAGAAATTATGCTATCAATCTCCATGCAAGATTTCTTTGGAAAGAGGAAACAGGTCATAGGATAAGTTAGGATTGAGTTTGCTACAACTTTTATTAATACCTCCCTACCAGCGAAATTCAGCAGCTTCTGCTTCCACCCTTGTAGCTTAATTCCTATTTTATCTCTCACATAGGCTAGTGCTGCCACTTTGGATCTCCCCCAAATCAATGGTAGCCCCAGATACTTACCCTCCAAATTAGTATGTTGGATTCCCAAACATTCAGCAACCTTGTCTTTAACCATTACAGGAGTATTATTAGAGAAGTACAAATTAGACTTGTCCAGGTTCACCAATTGTCCAGATGCATTATAGTACATGTCTATGATCCTTTTCAGCACCTTACAATTAATTTCTTCAGCATTCATGAAGACTATGGCATCATCCGCAAAGAAACAGTGAGATAGGACAGGAGCCGACCGAGCTAGTTTCATTCCCTTCAGATCTTTATTTGCAATATGACTCTGAATCATTAGCGAAAGTACCTCTGAGACAATGATAAACATGTAGGGTGATAAAGGATCCCCTTGTCTTACTCCTCTCTTCGGTGAAAATGTATCCACTGTATGTCCATCTACTTGAAGGTTAAAACCTGAAGATGCAATACACCCCATAATCCATTTCATCCACCCTCTGTAGAAACCCATTTTCAACATTATAGCTTTTAGGAAGTCCCACTCTATGCGATCATATGCCTTATTCATATCTATTTTTAAGGCAAATTCCCACTTCCTTCCTTTTTCCTTGCGCTTCAGGTGTTGGAAAGCCTCATGGGTGAGTATAATGTTATCTTGGATCATTCTCCCTTCAAGAAAAGCTCTTTGATTTGGAGTAATAATTCTGCTCATTAGGCCCTTCAGTCTATTAGTCAAGATTTTTGCAATAACTTTGTAAGAGACATTGCACAAACCAATTGGTCTAAACTGGTGGACTCCTTCTGGTCTTTCTACTTTCGAGATCAACACAATATTAGTGGCATTCAAATGTTCCAGTCCAGCCCTCCCTTCAAAAAATTCATGTACCATGTTACAAACTTCCTGATGGACTTTTTCCCAAGCATATTGATAAAAAATAGCTGAAAACCCATCTGGTCCAGGTGCCTTAGTTGCTCCAATCTAAAACAATGCAGATTCTATTTCTTCGTTAGTCACTGGCAACATGAGTTTGTCATTGCCTTCCTTTGTCACCACCTCCTTTACATAGTTCAGGGCTTGATCCATGTCTTTGTTACCCACAGAACTGAAGAGACTTTGGTAAAATTCACTGAAAGTCTTATTGATCTCTTCCTTATCCTCGAGCCATACACCATTTTCGCTTTTCAGTCTTAGCACTTTATTTCTCTGTCTTCTTTGTATTACATTGCTATGGAAGAATTTAGTGTTTCGGTCTCCACATCTCAGCCAAGATAACCCCGATCTTTGCCACCAATACTTCTCTTCTTTTCTCCAGAGTTCCTCCATTTGCCTCACCAAATCACCAGCTTCTTCCAATTTATCAGCAGATAAGGATCCACCATAACAAGCATTTAATTTGTGTCTCAACTGATAAATAGCTCGCCTGAAATTTGGGAATTCTAATTTACTCCAGCACATCAGATGGTTCCTACAAGTCTCCAATCTTCTCACCAATTCTTTGATTTTATCATCAGCAATGCCCTCTACATCGTTCCAACCTTCATCTACAACTTGCAGGAAGTCCGTATGATGAATCCAAGCTGCTTCAAAGTTAAATTGTCTTGGATATTTTGTCTCACAATACCAACAATCAACTACTAGCGCATAGTGGTCAAAAGCCTACTGGATCCACATTAAAGACCATCGTATGGTCAAAATCATCTCTGAAATCCACATTTCCGAAGGCTCTATCTAGACGTTCCCTAACCAATGCCTCTGGTCTATTGTTGCACCATGTGAATTTGGATCCTTTGAACTCAAGATCCAACAGATTGCAATCTGATACTAATTTTTGAAAGTTGATTATCTTGCGCATCGATCTTGGGTTCCCACCCATCTTTTCTGATTGTGAAAGTAAGTCATTGAAATCACCTATTACTAGCCATGAATCGTGCACATTTGCTGCTAGTGATCTCAATACATCCCACACTATCCTTCTCTCCCCTTCTTTAAGAGGGCCATACCCAAATGTAATTATCTTGGGACCTTTTAAGCTATTTGAACCAAAGACAGCATGAATGATGTTTTTTGACCTGTATATGAAATTTATATCAATGATGTCCTTCCACCACAGGGCCAAACCTCCAGCTAGTCCCATCGGTTCCACATACATTTCATGGTTGAATCCACACCTTCTTTTTATTTTCTTTATCTTGGTTGAATGCATCTTCGTTTCCATGAGGAAGATTAATGAGGGCTGAAACTTTTTCACTAAGTCCCTCAAATTTCAGACTGTCAAGGCTCTTCCTAGGCCTTGACAGTTCCAAGAGATGATTTTCACATCTCTTTGGTGGCTGTTAATGGCCAGCCGCCTACACCATCGGAAATTATCTTCTTCTTCCTTCCTCTCTTCGCTTTAAAGGTGAAATCAGCCTCCATATCCTCTGCTATCCCTCCTCCCTCCATTTGACAATCTTCCATCTCTTCATTCTGCCAATCATCCTTCAGTGGAATGTTCTCCTTCACCTTCCTTCTTTTATATATGATGTTTCTCTTCATTCTAGCTTTTGTTCTCCTCAGATTAGAAGCATATTCAAAAATGTTCATATCTGTTTTGATCTCCATCATGTCTAATTTTCCTCTTTTCTGATCCTCATTTATCCTTTCTCCATCAGCCTTACGTTTTAACTTCAGGTCTCCGAGACCATTGGTCATCTCAGCTATGGCTTCTCCACTGTATAAGATCATGGCTAGAGGTTGTACTTCCACTTTCTGTTCTAGGACTTCATTTAGGTTCTCAAGTTTTGAGTTCTTGAGAATTTCTTTTTCTTCTGTAAATTTCTGAACATCAATCTTACTATTGTTTCTGTTACGACAGGACTCCCCTAGCTTCTCCTTCCCTGCCTTCTTTTTATTTTTCAATGCATCACAGTCGTTTCTCAAGCATTTTGGGTCCAGCCATTTTCCTCTGGAAAATTCCTCATCAGCATCTTTTGTTTCTAGTTCAATTCTTCTCCTACTCATGGCTTCTTCTTTATTCAGCTGACCAGTCTTATTCACTTTAATGAAAAAGATATCATCAATGTTTCCATTAACATTATCTCTCTCCTTCTGCTTTTCGTCATTTTTCTTCCTTCTCAAGGCTTCCTCCTTTTTTTCTGATTGAAGTCACCTCAGACCAGTCTTCCTTTACCACTGTCATGACCTCATCCCAATTACGACAAGTATTCGTTGAGAGCCAGGCACCATATCGAGGTTCATTAGGCTGAGATGGAGATTTTATTCTATTGCTACTGCAACTCTTACTATCGTGACCAATTCTACCGCAATTGTAACAATACGTTTGAAGCTTTTCATACTGAATCGAGATCCATACCTTTCTTCCATCAGGTCTGGGTAGCCAAAAGCCACTGGTTATAGGTTTCCTCAAATCAATCACTACTCTGACGCGCAAGAAGCTTCGAAGCAGTCTGCCTGTGTACACTGGATCTTCGGCTAGCACCAATTCACCGACGTAGCCTCCAATTGTAATTGCGTTTTCCAGGCACATCGCTTCCATTAGAATATTATGCAATTGGATCCAGAATGGAGAGCGACTGAAATCAAAATCCTTGTATGACTTGTGTTTAGATCTCTCCATAATGTTCAATAGATAGCCATTAATGCTCCATGGTCGTCCTCTTAGAATCCTATTTAGTTCCTCGTCAGATGCGAAACTAAACATGAAGGCATTTTCGCTGATCTCGACCACATCTAGTCCTTCCTGCAGATTCCATGCCTTTCGCAAGATTGTTTCAATCGCATTACGTGTATATATTCTGGTTGCGATCATTTTGCCTACTTGAATTTTTCCATTGTCCTCCTCCTTCCAAATCAAAGGAGCTGTGATCTAAATTTCCTCCATTGAGATGTTACCAGTAACTGACTTTTCTAATGATTTCGCACTGAACTACTGAATTGATTGTGTCACCTAACCTTCAGTCATATGCATCCTCTATCCTTCGATCACCTGCGCCGATCTTCCTCCGTACCTCCAATCACCAACTCTCACGCCTAGCGGAGAGAACTAAGCTCCCACACGAGTGTGTGGGGAGAACTTTTCTATTGTTGGGGATTGATGAATGCAACACATTATCACTTTTGTTGTCTTCATTATTGGCATTAAACTTCTTTGACCCAATTGGTCGTCTCACGTGGAAAAGTAGAATCTTCCCGTGGAGGGTTTGACTAGGGTCCACGCGGTTGAGAAGTACAATAATTCATTGATCCAGGGACCAGTGATTTTTTTTTCTATTGCTCCCGGTTCACCAGAGCTTTACCCTAACTAGTTTAGATCGAGGTTCTGTCGGGCGTATATGTGAGGACCTCTCCCAGAAAAGTTTTCTGCATCCACAAGGACTCGAACTCGATACCCTTACTTAAGGGTCTCAAGTTCCTTCCACTTAAGCCAACTTCTTCTGGTAGGGACCAATGAAATAGAAAAGATTATTCCTTGCATATGAGAAAATAATTTAACAAACATAACTAATAAAGAAAAATAATATCATACAAAATTTTGCTATCAGCACTCATAACACTTAACTATTTTCGGGTTAACTTTCATTACTGTAATTATGGGGGTCATCAGTCTTCTCTTTATTATTTTAATAGAAAAATATCACTTGCATCCTATAGAAAATTTCATTTTAGTTAACCTGCTTCTAAAATTTCATAGTGCCTGCTTAGATGAAAATTAAATTAAATTTTTCGTTGAAAAGACAATAATGTTTTTACTTTATTTTTTTTAATAAGAGCATTTATAAGAAGAAAAATATAAGTATTTTTAAGACAAATAAAAAAATAAAAAAAAAAACAAAGGGATTCGAAGAAAGCTAAGAACATTTTGGTCATTCACAAGAGAAATGAGAGAATTCACAAGACGAATAAATATATTTACAAAATAGATAAAATGATTTAAAAGAATTTAGGAAGTTAAAAAAAAATTTACAAGTCAAATATAAATATCTATAAGACAAATATATGAATGGCCAAAATTTTTTAACTCCCTAATAGTTCATATGTTTATCTTGTAAATGCACATATTTGTTTTATAAATGCTCATATGGGGAAAAAGGCATTATTGTCTTTTCAATATAAAAACTTTAATTTCATTTTGACCTAAGGGGTTGCAGTGAAATTTCAGAATCTTTTGAGGGTTAACTAAAATATAATTTTTTTTATAGGGTCTAAGTGATATTTTTCTATTAAAAAAAATAATATAGAGAGAAAACTAGTAAAGCCCACGGTGCAAAAACTAACGAAAATAAAGTATACTTAACCAAATTATATCTGCTCTCAAACAAATTGTTTCGTTCTACTTTTACACCAAAAATAATTAAGTGTTATAGTTGTTCATAGCGAAATTGTTGATTGTCAACCTTCCACATTCGCCCTTTTGTTTTGTTTTTTTTTTTTTTCAAATATAAGAGTTTGAATTGGTAGCCTTCATTCACACTCCAAACAATCCCAGCATTCATAACCCTTGTCATCTGAACCATCTTCTTGAAGCGACTATAATCAAATACTAGTACATGTTTGCGAAAGTGGTTTAGCAATTTCAAAAAAGAGCAAGGCATATATGCTTACTAACGATATAAATAATTGCATCATATAATTTTAAGGTTACTGTAAGTTCCGATTCAATTTTAAAAATAAAATAAAATTTCATATAAAATGTTGGGAACAAGAAGATATTTGTCTGACAAAATTATCAAATAAGTACTTGTATTACTATTATAATATCAAGCAAGTCTATTTAAAAGTAATACTCTATTAGCTCTTTAGTTAGTATAAATATATTTGAAAAGTTGATCTTCGTACCATATATAAGACATAATTTTTATATTTGTCAATCTTTTCTTTATTCACTCCCATTGACGCTCTCTCAATAATAATTATGGAAGAGAAGGAATGAAAGAATTAAGAAAGATGACTAAGATGTTTTAAAAAATATGTCATATTAACTTAATTAACTTTTTTAATCTAATTAAATTAAATAAATATTTCTTATATTAAAAATAGAAGGGAGTATATTGTACTATTTTCGGGTGAATTATATAAAGACATTATATATGGTTGAAAAATGCCACTTGAGGCTAGCTTAGATGGGTAATTGTAGGGTGAGATAATGGCAATAACACTATATGCAGATTAAATGGTTGTTAAAAAAATCAAAATTTTTATTCTTTGAATTGTTGGAGTACTATTATTTGAATTCAAATTTTTAGAAAAGCCAGCTAACTGTCTAAGAAAAGAGACACAGATAACGTGCAGATAGGTGCAGGGAAAAAACTGAAGAAGTCAGGGAAATGAAGTGAAAAAGCAACTAGCCGATTAACTCCCACCAGTACCATTGACTTTGATCGCTTTCTGGATTATATGTCCTCTGGATAACAAGCTTGTGACTGCCCAATGAGTTGTGGATCATAAAGCAAAATGCAAAATCATCCTGGCTCGTCATGAATCAACCTTTTACTATATTAACTTGTTAGGTCACTCGGATCATAATTTGCATGTAAATTTGAGCATAATGCTTAGCATCTCCAAACTTACCATCTGCATACTAGACATACCATAGGTTGAATTATCTGCCAACCTAACCAATCCTGATTCCGAGTATTTTGCATTGAAACCTATGTAATTAGAACAAAAGAAGAGGGTCCCAATGTCCCATAATGCTGGACTGAAGCTTTAGAAAAGGAATACAACTTTTTTGTCAGCAATACAAGCACTGTGAAAAACGGCCGTGAAGTTGTATAACCTGGGAACAAGGCTTAAGGTATACATGTCCTTCCGTTTATCTAGCCAAAGACACAACGCATAAATGGATAATATAGAAATACAAATCACTTCCACAACTTCCGCAATGACATATTCTTCTCGTTTTCCTTTTTCATGACCTTGGCTACAGCCATCTCGAAATCTTCCTGCGTTACGTGGACCCTTCTCTCCCTCAGAGCAAACATTCCAGCTTCTGTGCACACCGCCTTTAAATACACAAGAAAATTCAATTATTAGTTCCAAAGGGACACAACTTGAAGGAAAGGCATTGATTCAGTATAGACAATACACGGAGATGCCTTTCATCTTGTCTACGCATGCAACTATCCTAAAGCAAATCTAACACCTTTAATTTTACAACTGTTAAAACTATAACTGTGTTCGTCTCTCTTAGTGTTCCTGTGCTCGTCCCTCTTAGTGTTCTGTTAAGCTTTTCTCCGTCACCCAAAATTCAGACATAGCAATTGAGAAATACAACCCCAAGTTTGGAAACTCAATTTAATAATGCTGATCCTTAATATAAGATCAACTTTATAGTTCAACTACCAGAGGTGGTATTATACAATTACTGGTCTCCATTTAATCAATCAATCCCAGATATATGTAAATGTTCATAAGTTTACACTCACCTTTGTTTTCAAGGCTTATTCCTAGGAAGCCCTTATTTCAATCCCAACTTGTGGACTACCAATCAAAACTAACTAAATCCCCTACTATGTTCAAAATTCATGGTTTCAGATCGAAAGTTAATGGATGCATGACAGTTTGCAACAAGGTCTAACGGATAGAGTAATCAACGAAAACACCAAAAGCTTTCAGCAACTACCGTCCATTACTGAAACGGAGACCATTTTTTAGATCAAGATTGGAAAGCATCAAAACCTCAAAATGATGAAGTGCAAATGAAGAGGGGGAAGGTACCTTGAGCTCTGCACCAGAAGCACCATTCATCTTCTCAGCAATTTTCTTCAGATCAATTCCGCGCATCAAATTCATCCTTCTGGAGTGGATTTTCAAAATATCCAACCGGGACTACGGGGAATTCAAAACAAAATCATGCTAAGAGGAATATTTATGAATTGCGGTGTGTTCACTCTTTCCTCAATACAAATACATGAAAGTGATATCATGAAAGCATTAATGCATACCTCTTCATTAGGGTTTGGAAATTCAATCTTCCTGTCAATCCGTCCAGGTCTAAGAAGTGCTTGATCCAGGATATCAATACGATTTGTTGCCATCAAAACCTGTAAGTTAGAGATCTCATCAGAACTTAGCCAGGAGTTATTCACTTAAATGAATAAACTGGGTACAGCGGTTACATATGTGCCTTTACATTACAGAATCCCCTCGTATGTTCAGCACAGAAACAACACTTTTCACCTTTACTAGCTGTGGGTTATAACATTATAGCACCATTCTGAAGCATCATGCATTACCTTGATCTTATTTGAAGCTTCAAATCCATCCAGCTGGTTGAGAAGTTCCAGCATAGTGCGCTGCACCTCACTATCACCATTACCACTTCCAGATTCCATCCGAGCAGATCCAATGCTATCAATTTCATCCATGAAGATAATAGATGGAGCATGCTCCCTACAAAAAGAACATTGTTCAGCCATAAGATAGATGCCAACAACCAACCAAGTCTAATGATGACCAAAAACAATGAATCACACAAGATTTTGCAATATTCCCACCACATTACATTCATACACAACATTTGGCCTTAGAATTGTCTTCTGCCCACAATGTCAAGGAGCCAAGCAGACAGCAATCTTTATTTGTTCTCTTTTGGGGTGGGATGAAAGATGGAAGAAAATTAAGGAATCTCAGTAAAGAGACAAACCTGGCCATAACAAAAAGTTCTCTAACCATTCTGGAACCTTCTCCGATGTATTTCTGAACTAACTCAGAACCAGAAACCCTGATGAATGTGCAATCAGTATGATGAGCCACAGCCCTAGCCAACAAAGTCTTTCCTGTACCGGGAGGACCATACAGAAGGACACCCTAAGGCGTGTGAAAGGGGAGTCAGCAAACAAGCAAACCAAAAAGGGTGCAAAACATGCATGAGAGAAGAACCATATTCAAGCAACAGTTCTTGGCTGAACAGAGGGTATAAAATTTTTGAATAACATCAACACAATAAACTACCTTTGGTTGAGCTATTCCAAGACTTTCAAACAGTTCAGGATGTTTGATTGGCAGTTCAATGACCTGTGAACATCATTTTCAAACAAGAAATTAAGAAATAGATAAAATGGTTTGCATAATATATGATACCATCATATATGCATACACATTCAAATACAGGTTCAGATAGCGATAGAGAGAGAAGCGGGGCCACATAGATTTATAAGAGGATAAAAACGCATCAAACCAGACACATGTAATAATCTTTGGATGCTTAAAGTGAAATATAAGAGACAGCACCTCTTTTATCTCTTTGATTTGCTGGTCCAGGCCACCAATCATGTCATAGGTTGAATCAGGAACTTTTTCAACTTTCATCAGGTTGACCAACGGATCAACTTTGCTAGGCAAGACCAAATGAAGAACATAACTGTCATTGCGGAGGGCAACCCTGGTTGATGGAGTAATCTTTGTAATGTCAATACTTTTATCAATATCAACTACATATTTTCCTTCTGGGTGAACCTGAAGAAAAGTGAAAGAATTAGTGCCTCTGATATATTTTTACTTTATAATGGCAATCTCATGAATAAACAAAGATAATTTTCACAGGATGAAATGACTAATTTACAACTACAGATATTGGGGAAACACAACAAATGAAGTGTGGTCCCAGACATAACTTCTTGCTGTTTTATTGCATAATCGATCAAAGAAGCCATAAATCAGTCAGAACACCTATGTTGCAACAATATTTTTTTGGGCCAATTAAGTTGAAACAATTAAGAGTACAAATGTCACACCAAATCCATAATGAACTTCCATGTTCTGTAACATATAAAATGGTTAATCATATTTCCAAGGACAATACAGATAACTATCAAGAAATAGGTTATCAGACAAATGATTTTGGAAAAATAGAGTGATTGATAAAACATCATATGTGAAAGCAGGTTTTTCCTTCGCATCCAATTCTATGAATTGGAGTGCACCTAAAGTTGTGCACACTCTGCCAGTAGGTGTAATTTTTTCTTTTACTCCCAAATTCAGCTAAATGACTGCACATATCATGCTGACCGCCCCTGGAAACCCCAGATTTAAATTAGAGTACAACAATTTTCCACAGTTTACCTTCATCGATGGTTTCAAATATGTTACTTGTGTGCTGATAAAAAATGAGCAGCAGATACTCGATTGAGCAAATAAAAACGTTCTAAGAAATCTTTCAAGCAATGAGTAAAGCACTAAAAGGGAAATAGAAATTGAAGCAAGTTATTGCAGTTAAAGAGATGCCAAAGCTTCAAAACCACATCCCTAATCAAATAAGATAGAATAGAATGCATCATCAGCTCACCTTTACTAAAACTTTGTTTTTTCCCATAACTTTGACAACTTCCCCGACGTACGATCCCGGCTCCTGAAGAAGCTGCAGTTCCTCCCGAAGCATTCTCACTGTCCGAATTTAGCATTGTTAGGAACGCATTCATGAAACAATGGTTTGGGACCAAAGAAAGCAGTGCAGTCAGGAAATCAAAACCAAGAATTTACAAGTGACGGGAATAAAAATCACCCTCTGTGAAAGACTAATTAACGTCTGTGATTTAACTGGATTTCCCACCCCAAAATCGTTAAAAAAAACCTTATGTCATGGCGAATCAAATCTGACATGAAGTCCCCCCTTTCCGTCTCCCCACTTAAAAACAAAATCTAGAACCGGTATTCTATTGGAGAGTTCGGCAATTACATCCGTCATAAAATCAAAAAAAGCAAATAACTTCAAATTTAGGGTTATGGCTAGTGCAAGAAAATCACCTCTAGAATTTAGTTCATTCCGCTGGGCCTCGAGACGGTTGAGATTGTGGGTCTTCTGGCGGACTAGAAGCTGAAGCTCGTGGATGTTCTGGAGATAGTATTGACGAAGACCCTCTCCCTGCTTGGCGGACTTCGCCGAGCATGTCTCTTCCGGTGCCGCCTCCGGTTGCTTGAATTCCACACCTACCGTTGCCATTGGAAACCTTTGAGTGACTAGGGATCGCTCGATTTGCAAATCCGGTGACTGATGTATCGCTACAATATTCGTTTCTTGTGAGCTTCGATGAACGTCTGTGACCTAGTCGGTTCCGATAAAATATATTGGAACTTTTTCACCGGACTAGATTTTATAGCGATGCCCGAGTTAACCTCCAATTTTCTTTTCCCAGAAGTTAACCTAAGCGCCCGTTTAAATGGAAGAAAAGGTAAGAATTAAAATGAAAACAACGGAGGAATAAGAATAGAAAGGAAAATATTTTCAGTTAATGAGTTTGGTTTGTACTAAAAAAAAATGGGTTGATAAAAAAAAAAACCTTTAATTGAAAGGAAATAGATAGGAAAATGAGGGAAAATATTATTTTACCCTCCACCAAACTGCTCTGGTACCACACACTTGAGTGTTACTGTATAACACTTAAGTAAGAGACACACTACACTCGAATGTCATACTGGAGTGTTACCCTGTAACACTTGAGCACCATAGAATAAAAAGTCGCTTCTTCCGGCTTTTTCCTCCTTCTACCTATATATCACTTGTCAACATTCAACAAAATAAAAAATCGCTCCCTTTGGTTTCTTCCTCCTTCCACCTCTAATCATTCTTCGTTGGATTTTGGTTTGTTGCTCTATTTCATCAGAACTTGTGATCACCGAAACTCTGGGTACTCATCTCCCTCAACGGATTCTAGGTCATAACCATCGGATTCTCATCAGATTTGGGGCATTGCTTTGCTTCGCCAGATTCTAGGTCATTGTCTGTTTGAAGTATACTTGTTTTAAGGTGAGACATGTGACATATTAAATTGCTTATAAAATTTTTAAAATTATAGGCATCCTTAATAGGTCATAAGCCAGGCTAAGGGGAAAAAAAAAACCTGCAACTAGGGTCAAGCCACTTTGCTCCAAAACAGGCCTGATCTGTAAGAGTGAAACCTAATCTAGCCTGGCTTGTTTCCAACCCCATTGATCGGATTCTGGCCATTGTTTGGTTTTGTCAGATTCTGGGCATTGTCAATTTATGATTGTCTGTTCATCGAGTTTGGGAATTGCTTCTGTTTGTCAGTTCTATAATTGTTTTGACTTTACGGATTCCTAGGCGTAATCATTCTGCCTCATCAGATTTCGACTCTATAGCATAACCATGATGTGAGCTTGGAGGGCTCAAATAGAAGCCTTGGCGATTGCTCTTAATAGTCCTTGCCTCCATCCTTACTCTGAGCCACCGGCCCGTTGGGTTGTCTTCAACGGCTGAAAGGTGAGGGGTAAATTTGTTAACAATATTTTTACGAGCTTGTTGGAAAATGGGTTTCCAACAAAATTAGTGGAAACAATTTCCCCATATTTAAAGGAATATTTGCCAATGCCGAAAAATATTTTCTTGAGAAAATAACAAACCAAGTGAGCTTTAAAGGAAAATCTACCGTTGTTACCAACTGGAAAATCTTATTTTCCATTTCTTTCCTTCGATTTTTAGTGAATCAAATGGGCTCTAATTTGGTTAGAGATTACGGGAGTCTCTCTCTCTCTCTTTTTAGGCCACCTTAGAGTTCTTGAAAGGTTTTGGTACTTGTCTGAGTTGTCTCTCCATATACACAACGTAGACTTTTGTGTTATATATATCAAATTTTATATTTGACTTTGTTTTTTATAAGGACTTTTTCTAAAAAATAAAGATAAATTCTTGTATTGTTAGCTCAAAGAAGCAACAGCGGACTTAGCCCCCTTGTAATTAAAAAAAAAAACAAGTAGAAGAAGCAATATCAAATAAAAGCACCATCCGCTCTATAAAAGATGCAAAAGAATGACCCAAGGTCAATCTATAATACTCCTTCCGGTTCTAATTATAGAACATATTTAACTGATTTTGAGGAGATTAAGGAAGAGAGTTAAATTAGTTAATTTTACTCATTTTCCTAAAATGCCCTCATATAAATTTTGAATGTTATCAATAAAAATGAATCAACATCACTTATGGCATATCTCTCCAACTTAGAATTTTCCTTTCCATACTTTCCAATTAAAATGATGGTCTTGCTATATGTACATATATGTGTATGTATATCTACACACATACTTGTATGTATGTATTTATATATACATATATCGACACACATACACCCCCATAGACACACACATATACATAAATACACAGTGTGTGTGTGTACGCACATATATATGTATATGTGTGGGTGTGTATGTATATATGTGTGTGCCTACACACACACATTTGTATGTATGTATTTATATATACATATATCGACACACATACACCCCCATAGACACACACACATACATAAATACACACAATGATAGATATGTGTGTGTGTCTACACACTTAAAAGAATAAAATATGAATATTTTTGGAAGAAATTGACAAAAATTAAAATTTTGTCTTATAATTAAAACTAAAGTCAAATCCCAAATGTTGTCTTATAATTAAGACTGGGGGGAGTATATTAAATCTCTTACATGAAATCCTGGTAAATTCATTTACCTTGAGGGAAATGACAAAAAAACACCATTTGAACTAAAAAATTGTAATTCCATCTTGTTTGCTTATAAGAGTATAAGTGTTGATTACAAAAATATAACAATTGACAACTCATTTTATTAAGAAATAACTTATATAAGATTTTAAAATTTAAGTGATATTTTTTTATTTTTTTTCTGTTTCACTTTCAATATACTCCTTTCATACTATTTATATTTTACTTTCAACATGTATTTAATATAATAATTATACGTTTTCTTAGTTTTAGCTAATAAAAACCTTAAATCTCATTAATTTTATCTTGAAATTTAACAACTTTTCAATGTTATTCATGTTTAATATATACTATAGTACATGAAAATTAAATGAGAGTAAAATTATTCGTTGGAAAAAAAAATTCAGGGTTAAGATGTAATTTTATCCTTAAAATAATCACTTAGGTCTGACGGGTATCTAAAAATTTTTTGAGAAGTAATTTTACCTCTTACCATTAAAAATGTTAACAATCAATATTAATTTTTTGGGTTAAGGTGAAAAAATATATATGAGTTTTTTCTCTGGAAACACCCAGTACCACGTGTTTTTTTTGGAGAAAAAATACACATGTGGTTATCATTTTGGAGCAAAAGTCACATTCCACTGTTAAGTCACTGCTCTCCATCATTAAATTACTGTTCATTTTATCTCTTTCTCTCTTATCACGGTGAACAGTGACTTAAAGGTAGGATGTGACTTTTACTCCAAAATAGTAACCACGTGCATATGCATTTTTGCTATAAAAAAAAGGCACGTGGTGCTGGACGCTCCTAGAAAAAAAGCTCATTTGTATTTTTGCACTTCAACCCTAATTTTTTAACATTGAGGATGGATTTGCTTCTTTTTTTAATACTTTTAAGATAGAATTACTTCCCAAAAAATTTCCAGAGACCTTGCATTTTTAAGTGGTTACTTTGTAGGAAAAATTACACATTAACCCAAAAATTAATGATATCACTTGTAGATTAAAAATATGTTCTATCTATATATGCCTTACAAATAGAACCATGGCAGAATTTGCAATCTTAACACTTATTTGGGTGTTAAATTGAAGTTTTTATTAAAAAAATTGATGAAGGAATAAACTGCATCTCTTATACAGAGCCACTTGCAAATATTGTCGGGCATATAAGTTAGAAGTCCCTAGACATTATAAATTACTATATTTATTTTTAAATATAGTATGCATTTATCTAATTTATATTATTTAAATATAAATTAATTTAAAGAAAAATAATAAATATAAAAGGAAAAATTACAAAAAAAACTAAAGTATATTTTAAATCTTTAAGTTGATATGAGGCATGCTTTTGGTCTATTTACTATAAAAAGTATATTGTTTGTCCTATAATTTTAATGCCATTAATGTTGCTAACAAAAAATACTGATGCAACAAACTTAAGTGATGCCAGTGTCATTAAATTTTATCAATCTTAAATTAAAAATGTGTAAATTTAAAAATATCTAAAAACCTAATGCATCAGTCAATATTAAAACCCTAATTGGATTAAAAAAATTTAGTTTAGTAATCTAAATATCAAAACCATAATTTATTTTGCAACAATTTATCGGTTTATTTTATTTTAATGATTTAAATATATTATATTAAAAATATTCAAATTTCAATATGTTTTGTCAGCTGCACAATCATCATTTAAGTTTTCCGCATCAACATTTTTCATTAATAGTATTAACAATATTAGAAATATAGGACTACATGTCTACTTTATAAAGTTAAAAGTCTAAAAATATACCTTATACAAAATTTAAAGGATTAAAAGTATATTTTAATCCAAAATATATTAGGTTTAGGATAATACTAAATCTTATATAGGATACGCGGGAGAAAGATAAGTCATCCACACTTATCTCCATCAATTAAAATTGAGCACTCAAAGAAATAGATGATCAAGTATTTCTTTCTCATACCAACTTGATAAATGCTACAAGTCCACAGATCGTATAGCCTTTGTACCTGTTTAAAATAGCGATTTGAGGTTTTAAAAGTAGTTTTATAATCATGATTTACGGTATTCGAAGTAAATACGTAAGAGGAGTTTTGTCTCGATTTATGTGAATAAACACTTCTGGACTTCAAAAGTAACAAGCTTAAATCATCGCCAAGAATTAAATATTTTTTTTTAGGGTTAAATATCATTTTTACTATGGAGGTTTCCTTGAGGAACACTGGTCACCAGGAAGTTTTTGTTTTTTGTTGTATCATTTTTGCTCCGAAAATTTAAAAATATAGCAATCTTACCCATCCGTTGATCTTGATTGTTGAATTGTTGCTATTTTTTTGTAAACTTTCAAGGACAAAATTATTCATAAAAAAACCTTTCAAGGCAGATTTACTCTATTTTTAAACTTCATGGCAAAAATGAGATAAAAAAACTTCCGGGTGACCAGTCCTTCTCAAGTTAAACTTCATGACAAAAATAATATTTAACCCCTTTTTTAACAAAAAATGTCAAGTAGAAGCACTCTTAATGCATATTCCTTCACTCACACCAAGTTCATTATCCACTAATAATACATTTTAACGGGAAATTGGCATATTTAATTTGATAATACCGATATAAAATTGGTTTAAAAAACACCAATTATTATTAGCTCATTCTCCCTTCTCCTTGAACTAAGACAATGAAGGATTATTGAATTAAGGGTTAATTAGCAATTTTGTGTCGGAAGTACACGTATAGGAGCAATGTTGTCCTACAAGTTTCTTTTTATCTCAATGTTGCCTACAAGGTTTTTTTTCATCTTAATGTCACCCCAAAAGTTCTATAACATAGCAATGTTGCCGGTGGTGGAGTGCGGTGCTCTGACAAGCCCAAATCAGTAGAGAAGAAGGAGGAAGAGGTGTGTCGGTGGTGGTGGTGCGGGGTCCAACGACAAGGAAGGAGGAAGAAGAAAGAAGAGAAGGGAAGGAAGAAGACGACGAAGTGGTGGTGCGGGGTTCACATGTGAACTTGGTTCTCTTACAGGGTTCACATTAGGTGCTTCTCCCTTATGTGCTTCTTACATGCTTGTCCTTCTAATTAGGGGGACAAGCATTTTTTTTAATTTTTTTTTTAATTCTATATATTTAGATTAAGTTATATACTGCTTTGTAAAATTTTTTTTAGCCCCCCATATCTCAAATTAATTAGTTTCCAATATACTGGTGTTGCAGGATATATTTCTGAATGCAGAACTGGAAACTAATTAATTTGAGATACCGGGTGTCAAAAATTTTTTTCAGAAAGCAGCATATAATTTAATCTAAATATATAGAATATAAAAAAAATTTAAAAAATTGCTTGTCCCTCTAATTAGAGGGACAAGCATGTAAGAAGCACATAAGGGAGAAGTAAGGGAGAAGCACCTTATGTGTTTCCTTCTCCTGCATGACATTGGATGTGTAAGTTAGCCAACGTGACAAACGTTTGTTAGTCTCACCGTTAGTCGAGGGTTTAAGAACTTTTAGGACGACATTAAACAAAAAATTTTAAAAAAATCATTAGTTATATATATTCGGGACAAAATTAGTATTTAACCCTTGAAGTCGAATTCTTTCTCATCAACCAAACAATAAATTACCAACTCTCCTCCCCCTCCATTGAAATTCCTCTTAACCAAACACACCCCCCGGACCATCTTTGTTCTCTTCTCTTCACACCATTTCCAACTTCGTTTTTTCTTTGTAGGTTTTCTTGACCATTGGTTTATCCTTAGCCTCCATTTTTCTTAGAGCTCTTTTGGAAGGTTGGGATTTTGGAGCCTTGGATACATGTATATACCCTTTTTTGGCTCCCAATTTCAGTGAATCGGCGTTTCTCACTTGATCGTTATTTAGTACCGCCATTTTCTGACTTAATCTTCCGATGATTGAGACAGCACCAGCGTTTCAATCACTCACCGAGAGCTGTGTTTCTCAGTTTTATCAGTGATTGTTTCCTCTGAATCTTCTTTTGGTTGCGATTGCTAATATTTTTCAAAGATTTAGGGTTTATTTGAATCTTTTACGTTTGACGAATCATAAAGGAAAGAAAGAAAGCGCAATATATATTGGGAGAAACATTAGCTCATTTTACTCGTAAACTGGGCTAGAAGTTACTGGATCATCTTCTGTGGGAATGGATAAGAAAAAGGTGGCGGTTCCGCTTGTTTGCCACGGACATTCCCGGCCTGTGGTGGATCTTTTTTACAGTCCTGTTACGACCGATGGATTCTTCCTTATCAGTGCAAGCAAGGGTATGGTCTCTTTAGCCACGGCCTTATCTTTCTCGCTTCGAAATTCAGTTCTTGAACTTGTTCTTCTTGCCGGCGCTCCTTTTGTCAGCAATGGAAATGCGAAATCGGTCTTAACTGTAATTTGATGTGTCTGACTCATTTTCTGATGTATTCCACGGTCACTCTCAGACGTCACTGGGTCAATATTTTGTCGCTTATAATTCCAAAACCGAAACGCTGATGTTAAGAGAAGTTACGATGCTTGAATTGCTGATATCATATAGGATGCTGGCATTTCCGCGCTAATGTACCGAAATTGCACAAATTGTTAATTGTTTTTAATTATTTTCAATGTGGTGATATGTGAGCTTCTTGTGGGTTTTAGATTCTAGTCCTATGCTCAGAAATGGAGAGACCGGAGATTGGATTGGAACATTTGAAGGGCACAAAGGTGCTGTATGGAGTTGCTGCTTGGATACAAATGCTTTACGGGCTGCAACTGCCTCTGCTGATTTCTCATCGTATGTAATTGCTTTTTTAATTTTTGCTTGCTCAATATGAAGCTCACTGTTCTATGCATCTTTGCTAATGCTAATTGTCTTGTTAGCTCATGGGGATATGAATCACCTTCCTTAGTAGTCTTTCATTGAAATTAATTGATTTCAGTTTGGGCATCTGAATAAGTTTGGTTAATTCTTTCAACGTAAGCATTTACATATCCATAGTGCACCCTGTGGTTGGAATATTTATGCATTATGCCTGAATTAATCCATGATTCCCATTAGAGTTTTCAGCATCTCGAGTTTACCTCACCTACATTTTTATTTTGTTTCAAAATTTGAAAAATAATTCCTTCATGCTTGCTTTTTGTCTTTTGTAGAATGGGAGCAGTATTTGACTGAATCAGATTTCCCCTTTTAATGCCCTGAAAAACAAGTTCTCTTTTATTTCCTTTTGTTTTTAACACTGCCAACAAAATGCAACGGCGTATTTCTAGGCCGTGAGCAATAATTGTCGTGAGCCATGTTGAACCAATGGTAAATGATGTTCATCAATGCGAGGTGGCTAGATCATTTTTTTTTTTTTTGGTATTCATGTGCAGGAAAGTTTGGGATGCATTAACAGGAGATGAATTACACTCATTTGAACATAAGCATATCGTTCGTGCGTGTGCTTTTTCCGAGGTAGATTGGATGCTTTATAATGTTTTTCTGTCTACTTTCAGTCAAGGTATTTATTAGTAATTCATAATTCATAATCTTGAAGTTCTCCCTTCTTCTTTCTACGTGACTTATCCTATCACACCGTCAGGCATCTTGATAATATATGTTTATTTGTTGTTGCCATTAACACTTGTTATCTGTCTGGACCTAGACTACAAATGTATTATTGTTCATATGCATTACTATTTTATACCTGGGACCAGGATACACTCCTTTTACTCACTGGGGGATTAGAGAAAATTCTGCGAATCTATGACTTGAATCGGCCTGATGCACCACCCAGAGAAATTGAAAAGTCCCCTGGTTCTATCAGAACTGTTACATGGCTTCATCGTGACCAGACAATATTAAGTTCCTGTACTGATATGGGAGGTGTCAGGTATACTCCTTATTTAATCATGTAATGCTGAAGCTTCTCTTCAATTATATTTGTTTCTTGTTTCAATTTCTAAATTTTGATATCAACATTGAATAAATATTGGACTGATTTTAGTCTACAATTCAAAGGTTATGGGATATAAGAAGTGGTCAAATAGTTCATACACTTGATACCAAGTCATCTGTGACCAGTACTGAAGTGAGTCGGGATGGTCGTTACATTGTAACTGCAGATGGCTCTTTGGTTAAATTTTGGGATGCAAATCAGTAAGTTGTAAACCTAGTTTGTTGATTTCTTCAAAATATTTTATATTTTATGCTCAGGATGTTACTCTTGCCTTTCAGCTATAATTTGGTGGAGAGTTATGATATGCCTTGTACTGTTGAATCTGCTTCATTGGAACCTAAGTATGGTAATAAATTTGTTGCTGGTGGAGAAGATATGTGGGTTCGTGTTTTTGATTTCCATACTGGCCATGAGATTGGTAAGTTATCAAACATTTGTCACTCCCTAGTATATAGGCTGCTGCTTGCTTGAAGCTTTTGTAGGGCTTATTTATTTTTCTGACTTGGGTTTGCAATCTGCCTAGATGTTTTCATATTTCAGTTTATTGTATAACTTGTGATTTATGCATAATGATTGTGATGTTCTATCTGGATGACAGCGTGCAACAAGGGTCACCATGGTCCTGTGCACTGTGTACGTTTCTCTCCTGGGGGAGAATCATATGCCTCAGGATCTGAGGACGGAACCATAAGAATATGGCAAACTGGTCATTTGACCGATGATGAGTCCGAGTTTATTTTGGAAAATGGATCAGTTGCAATGGTGAAGGTTGATGTAGACGAAGTTTCACTCAAGATTGAGGGTTTGCATGTTGCAGATGAGGGGAAATCCAGAGAAAAGGAAGAGGCAGGAGAGGAATAACGATCCTAGATAAGGATGGTCAAAACGACCGGCAGTGTTATCATATCATAGACAAGGACCTACTTTTACACAGGTTTAGTAAGTTGAATTTTGTAAATTTTTGTTAACATTGGTCTTTTACTGAATTAAGTGACCTTGTTCTATCCAGTTTGTAGGGAATAATCTAGTGTTCTAATCGTTTAAATGGCTTGGGTCTTTTGACGCGATGATATCGGGATCGTTTCTTTAATCATCCCAGATCTAAGTTTAAATTTGTGGATGACAATATCGGTGCTCCATAACCAAAATCATAGTTCACCCAGTTGTAATCTCCTTGTCTCGATTTTCCTTTGTCTTTTTTGAGTGAAATCCGTCTCTCAGAACTCGAATTCTGCAGCTTTATAGCATACCTGGGCCATCGTTCTGTTGTTTGAAATGCAAGTTCTTTTCTCTTAGATACAATTGGCACAGATGGTAAGGGATCCAGGACTAGGCTCTTGGGTCGTGAGTTCGATCCTCTCTGCCGTCGCTAGGACTCCTTTGGTAGGCGATCTCGTAAGTCCCCAATAAGTACTCATAGAGCTCGGGGCCGTGCCCTGGCCTTGGTAGGGGACTGGTGTCGAACCCTTCCAAAACTTTTAAGTATAAAAAAAAAAATACAAAAGTCACAAAAGATTGTGCAAAGGATTAGTTACCTATGTAGGTAACCCGCTACACTGTCAAAGTAAAGCCCTGCAGTTGCACTCCACAGATTCAAAGCTTCTAGAGCCGGTGAAAATCAAAATTGAGACTTTTTTATTAGTACTTTTTCCTATATTTAATATAAGATATATGTATCTAACTTGATTGGATTAGGGAAGTTAACTAATATGACATCTATTTTATAAAATACTCAAGTCATATTTCTTAATTTCTCCCCTTCATCTCCTTCAAAATGAGTGTTTTGTAGGATGCTATTTAGAGCTCAAGTCATTTTGAGCACTATTTTAAAATGAAAATTCTCAACTAAATTTACTGGATGCTTGAACATTTTACAACAGATGTCTACCCTAGGTCAAACTAGAACAAATGCTTTTGTTGATTACTCTTGGAAACTTTTGCATCTTGCTGGTCTCAATATATATATATATATATATATATATATATATATATATAGTTTTATCCATACCTGGCAATATTTCCTCTAAAAGTTGAAATGGTAAATTGGTAATGGTGTGCAGGAAAAAAAGCAAAATGTTTGAGAAAATCTAGCTGTTGGAGGCTTGGAGGCAGATATATTATATAATTAAATTAATATTTCACATGCGCTTCTCGCCCTACTTGTTATTATAATTAAGTTAAATTTTTGTTTCATATATGAAGATCTCACTGGATTTGTTATTCCCCTTTGATCGGTGACCTAAATAATCTATAATTTATTTTTCATTGTCGAATATTAAACATGAGCATTTATTTTATCAAAAATTTGAACTCTAGTTAATGTCATGAGGACATATCCACTCTCATTTGACATGACTATTCTAACTATTTTGAGTATTATCGAATCTCACAGGGGATAATTAAATGTAACATCTAATTGAGGAGTTAGTGTTAGACTTAAATGTAAGTTATTTCACATATTCATCAATTTGTTTCCAAATTAACCCTATTAATATACCCAAACAATAATTACATAGGAGAGATAATGAGAGAATTAAAGAAGATGATTGAGTACTTTTTTTAAAAATATCACATTAACTAACTTAATTTACTTTTTGTTTGCTAAGTATATGTATCCTCTTATGGGAGGTAATCTTATTTAAAGCATGGTCAAACAGTAAATGTGAGCATTTTTTTTAGTAGGTATCCAAACTTTAATTTATCACGTTATGAGATGTATTTTATTTAAATTAGTCAGCTAAGTATTATTCAAATTATTAATTTCGAGCATTACCCATCATTTCTACCATTTTTTTTTTTTGCTAAACACAAATATCTTCCTATTAAAAGTAATCATATTTGAGGCATAGTTAGGCACACAAAAGTTTTTTTAAAAAAAATTGGTTGCCCACCTGGCTCGCCAGAAACTTCAGTTCCGATTAATCCGAATTCACCCTAAGCTGAGTCCATAGTTGTGAGGGAAGAATTTCTAACACTATGTTTTTTATCCTCATTGAGAACGTGCTTAAAGAAAAGCAAATTTCTTTTTATTTAGTCTTAACGGAGGAGCTGGCTTCTATCCTTTGCAGTTCAAATCCGCTGTCGTCCTCTGCAGTAAAACACCGTCGTTTTGGCTTTAAAAAAGCTTGTGCCTTCCTTTTTTTTTAAAAAAAAATATTTGAGGGTACCAATTGGTATTAAAAAGATACTTTAAGATATTAAGTGGCACTAAGAACTACGTTATGATCTTGAAAAATTATTTTATGATCTTGAAAAAATTATTTTAGGTACTGACTGCTATTGAAAAAAATAAGACATGATCTTGAAAAAATATTTTAAGGTACTGACTGGTACTAAAAATATTTTGTAAGATATTTTTTTAGGATACTGACGGGTACTAAAAATATTCTACAGAATATTCACGGATACTGAAAAAATAGTTCATGATCATGAAAAAATATTTTAGGGTACTGACTTATACTAAAAATATTCTACAGTATTTCTCAGTGCCACTTAATATCCTAAAGTATCTTTTTTAGACCACTCAGTATTCTGAAATATTTATAAAAAAATATAGAAGTGTTTTTTTTAGTACCAATCAAGACCCTAAAATATTTTTTTAAGATCATGAATTACTTTTTCAATATCAGTATACCATGAAATATTTTTTTTAAGATCCTAAAATAATTTTTCAAGATCATGACGTATTTCTCAGTGCCACTTAATATATCTTTTTAATACCAATTGGTACCCTCAAATATTTAAAAAAAATGGAAGGCATTGGCTTTTTTAAAGCCAAAACGACGATGTTTTAGTGCAGAGAACGGCAGCAGATTTCAACTGCAGAGATAGAAGCCAGCTCCCGGATGTTAGTACCAAAAAACGAAAAATGCAGTATCATGCACAATGTGGATGTGGAGTATGAAGTTGGTGCCGTTTGGATCCTCTTATTTTTAGTTTATCTTCTCCTTATAAGTAGAAGTTAGGCCAAACAGGTTTTTACAAAAGCTCTTATAATAAAAAGAGTTTTTTTACAAAGAAGAAAAAAGCCATAAGCTAGAAGCTCCAAGGAGGAGTTTTTTTTTTAAGCTCTTATTCTAAAATTTCTTTCCTTCTTTTTTTCTTTATTTTTGGGAAAATCCCAAACAAAAAGAAGTTTAAAAATAGAAAAAAAAAATTAATTTTTTTTAATATTGATAATAAATAAGATCTTTTTACAGTTTTTTTGTTCCCTTCTTATAAGAATTTTAGAATTTTACATAAGGTTTTAATAAGTTCAGATAAAGTTTTCACAAATCTCAAATCTTAAGTCACCATTTGCTACAATGATTATGTATTGATTCTCATTTCTAATAAGAGTTTGTCAACTTCAGATAAGGTTTTAACAAAACAACTCTTTTATACAACTTGATCCAATATTTTTATTCATTTTGTTACATGATCTGCAACAAACAAATTAACAATGCCTTAATTCAAGAACTTTTATATTTTATCATTTTTCAAAAAAAAAAAAGAGCTACGACTTCACTGTTTTACAAATTCACATTAAAATTTCACTATTTCATATTTCATGTGAATGAAATACTGGTTGATAATTTGCAAAACTACCGATGACTTTTTAATTGTGCTTCACTATTGTCAAATTTATTCACATAATATTTTTATTTTGTGAATATATTGATAGTTTTAAAGTTATTTTATAATATACCTTTTATGATAATTTTTATTAAAAAAAGTGTTTATGTAAAAATTTTGCTAAACAACTTAAATTTAATTTGAGCTTTTAAGTAATTTTTAAATTAAATAATTTATATAATCACTAAACAATTTTTAATTTTTTTTTTTTTTTGTAAAAGTTCTTTTTTTAACTTTAGCTTAAAAGTAATTTTTAGCTTAAAAAAAAAAAAAAAGAAAGAAAGAAAGAAGAAGATAGCAATTCAGGTATATATGCAAATGAGATCTCGGGTTCTTGCAATGCTTGTACGACATCGTACGATTCCTGGCCACTTGGGGGTCCCACCCAACACGGAGTCACCATATAAAATAGCAGATCCGATGACATTACCTCCTCGCGCCTAGCCCTTACCTTGCCCAGCTCTGTTCTTCGTCCTTCTTCAACTCTGTTTTTTTATTTTTAGGTTTTCTTTACATTTATTTTCTTCTTAGTGTACCGTTTCTCTTAGATCTAAATTTCTCAGAGCTTTTTTGGAGGGTTAGGAGGTGTGGATTCATGTATATTACTCCTTTTAAGGTTCCCTGTTTCAGTGAATCAGCGTTTCCCACCTGTGTTTTTAATACCGCCATTTTCTGACTTGATCATCGTAGGATTGGGACAGGGCCTGCGTTTTAATTACTCGCCGAGAACTTTATTTCTCATTTTTACTAGTGATTGTTTCTTCTGAATCTTCTTTTGGTCGCGATTACTATTAGTTTTCATTGATTTAGGGTTTATTTGCAACTCATGCCTTGGATAAGAAAACAAAAAATAGTAATAAGGAAAGAAAGAGAGCACGGTATATACAGGGAGAAAAAAGTATCTTTTCATTTTTAGCTTAATTTACTCCGCTAGAATTTACTGAATTATCTTCATCAAGAATGGATAAGAAAAAAGTGGCGGTTCCGCTTGTCTGCCACGGCCATTCCCGGCCTGTAGTGGATCTTTTTTACAGTCCTGTTACGCCCGATGGATTCTTCCTCATCAGTGCAAGCAAGGGTATGGTTCTTCAGCCATGGCCTTATCTTTTTGGCTTTAAAATTCAGTTTTTGAACTTATTCTTGTTGGTTTCTCTTGTTTTGTCTGCAATGGAAATACAAAATTGGTTTTGTTTGTTATTTTTCCTGTTATTGTGCATAATTTGATGCATCTGACTCATTTTCTGATTTATTCTGTAGTTCAGTAATTCAACCCTTATAATATCAAAACTGAAACGTTGATGTTAGTGGATGAGTAATTTGGATGCTTGCATGAGTTTCTAGTACTCAAATTAGAATCTCATTTAGGATGTCGGCGTATCTGCACTAACACATCTAACTTGCACACATTGTTCCTTTTTTCCCCCCTAAAAAATATTTTCACTATGGTGATGTGCGAGCTTTTCTTGTGGGGTTTAGATTATAGTCCTATGCTCAGAAATGGAGAGACAGGAGATTGGATTGGAACATTTGAAGGGCACAAAGGTGCAGTATGGAGTTGCTGCTTGGATACAAATGCTTTACGTGCTGCTACTGCCTCGGCTGATTTCTCATCGTATGTAGTTGCCTTTTTTCTTTAAATTTTAGCTGTCTCGTTATGAAGCTCACTGTTTTTTCTTTAAATTTTAGCTGGCTCGTTATGAAGCTCACTGTCCTATGAACCTTCGGTGATGCTAATTGTCTTGTTAGCTTATAGGGATCACCTGGCTCAACTAGAGTTTTTCATCGAAATTGATCAATTTAGTTTTTGTGGGTTGCATCTGAATACGATTAGTTAATTTTTTTTCCCCACGTATACATATCGCTAGTGCACCCTGTTGTTGGCTAGTTGTGCATTGTGCTTGCCGAATAAATTCTTATTGGAGTTGTCAGCATTCAAGTTTTCCTCACCTACTTTTTATTTTATTTCAAAATTTGAATTTCGAAACTTGATTCCTATATATTTGCTTTTGTCTTTTAGTAGAATGGGAGCAATCTTTGGTTGAATCAAGTTTTCTCTTTTGATGCCCAACCAAATAAAAGTTATGTATTATCTCCTTTTGTTTTTGATATTTCCTACAAAATGCAACACATGTAGTTCTAGGCTTTGAGTTATAAATGCAGTGAGCCATATTGGACTAATGGTAGTTGACGTTCATCAATGTCACGTCACTGGATCATGTTATTTGTTTTCATGTGCAGGAAAGTTTGGGATGCTTTGACAGGAGTTGAATTACACTCGTTTGAACACAAGCACATTGTTCGTGCATGTGCTTTTTCTGAGGTAGATTGGATGCTTTATAATGTTTTTTCGTCCTCATCATTATTACCATTGCTGATTTTTCCTTGATATTATGATCACTGTTGGTTGTTTCTGCGGGTGGAAATATGATATGTAAGTTGCAATGGTTCAGAAAGATTCCAAATGCTAGCACAACTGAAAGCCCTAGGGGTGGGAAGAAAAACCTATTAAGTATCATTAGTGATGTGTGTGCCTAGAGTTGAATAAATTACTATTAGAATCTTGATCATAATTTCTTAAATAGCTATCGACCATTCATAAGTTTTAACTTTATATGTCTACTGTACCAACATATTTGAAAATTTAGGCTTTGCAAAATATTTGTCTACTACTTTATTTTCAATCAAGGTCTTTATTGGTAATTCTTAATTGTAGAATATCTCCCTTGCTTCCCTTTTTTCTTCCTGACTTCTTCCCCTACACACCATCAGCCTTCTTGAGAATCGATGTTTAGTGGCTTCTTATTATTTAATACTCTTGAATTTGTTCCATACAAAAAATAATCTCTGGTAATTAATTGATGCCATTAACACTTGCTATCTGTCTGAATCTGCACTGCTATGCTTCATTATTCACATGCGTTAGTATTTTATTCCTGGGAGCAGGACACTCACCTTTTACTCACTGGGGGAGTAGAGAAAATTCTCCGAATCTATGACTTGAACCGTCCTGATGCACCGCCGCGAGAAGTTGACAAGTCCCCTGGTTCCATCAGAACTGTTACATGGCTTCATAGTGACCAGACAATATTAAGTTCTTGTACTGATATGGGAGGTGTCAGGTATATTCCTCATTTAATCATGTGATGCTGAAGCTTCCCATGGACTGTATTTGTTTCTTGTTGCAATTTCTAAATTTTGATATCAACATCAAATGCTATATTAGACTGACTGAGTTGATAATTCAAAGGTTATGGGACATGAGAAGTGGTCAAATAGTCCAGACACTTGAGACCAAGTCCTCTGTGACCAGTGCTGAAGTGAGTCAGGATGGTCGTTACATTGTAACTGCAGATGGTTCTGCAGTTAAATTTTGGGATGCGAATCAGTAAGTTAAGACTAGGCGGGCAATTTGTTCAGAATATTCTTTATTTTATGCTCAAGATTTTACTCTTGCCTTTCAGCTATGGGCTGGTGAAGAGTTATGGTATGCCTTGCACTGTTGAATCAGCTTCGTTGGAACCCAAGTACGGTAATAAATTTGTTGCTGGGGGAGAAGACATGTGGGTTCGAGTTTTTGATTTCCACACTGGCCATGAGATTGGTAAGCAAGCATTTATTGTTCACTCCCTAATATGTAGGCTGCGCTTGCTTGAAGCTTTTGTAGGGTTATTTTGCAGTTCTGACTTTTGGTTCGCGATATTCGTAGATGGTGTAATATTTTAGTTTATTCAAATAACTCGTGTTTTATTGATAATTATTGTGATGATCTATCTGGATGACAGCGTGCAACAAGGGGCACCATGGTCCTGTGCACTGTGTGCGTTTCTCTCCTGGGGGTGAATCTTATGCCTCAGGATCTGAGGACGGAACCATAAGAATATGGCAAACTGGTCTTTTGACCAATGATGAGTCGGAGTTGATATCTGCAAATGGATCAGTTGCACAGGTTAAGGTTAATGCGGATGAGGTTTCACGCAAGATTGAGGGTTTTCATATTGCAGATGATGGGAAATCCAAAGAAAAGGAAGAGGCAGGGGAGGAATAATGATCCTAAAAACGATGGCCGTTTGGATCAGCGGGGTTATTATCAAACCACAGACGAGTACCTAGTTATTATACCACAGGTTTCGGAAGCTAGATTTTGTAAATTCTTGTTTAAATTGGTCATTTAATGAATCAAGCGACACCTTGTTCTATCCAGTTTGTACTTTGTAACATGCTTGGTTTTCATTTACATCAACCTTTTAATGGGGTTTGTGGCGAGATGGAATCACCTTGTATACTTCGATATTGTTGGTATCCAGAATCCGGATGTAAAAAGGTTAGGGGTCTGGTCTGTTAAAAGCCTGGTCAGGCCTGACCTGTCAGGCTAAAAGGCCAGGCCAAGGCCTCTTATGAGGCCTGTTTTCCCTTAACAGGCCGGGTCTAGGCCTGATAAGAGGCCCCGGTCTATTTATATTATTAATATTAATTTATGTAATTTTGACCTGTTTTTAGTCTATTTAAAGTAGGTCTATTTTCGGCCTGTGGCTTGTTATTTATATTATTAGTATTAATTTATGTAATTTTGGCCTGTTTAAAGTAGGTCTGTTTTTTGCCTGTAGTCTGTTAGCTTAATTAAATAAATAAATAAAAAATAGGCCTTAACAGGCCAGTATGTTACAGAACAGGTCTGGCCTGTTAAGGGTGAAGCCTAGCCTAGCCTGTTTACACCTTTAATCTTGAAATGAATTATGAAATTTATGTTGAGATGGTTGGCATTAATGTTGAAAAACTTGATCATAAATAAAGTGAAATCACTCATTTCTATTAAAATAAAATATTATCTGTGGGCAAAAAAATGAAAATAAAATGTTGAAAATATATTATTACCTCTAATTCTTATTACGCGAGTTAACTTGTTTTAAAAGAAATTGAACTTTTTTTAAAAGAAATTGAAGAGGTTAAATAATATCAAAAATTGTAAAAGAAATAATATACAAAGAGAACAAACTTAAAAACAAGGGGAGAATTGCTTATCTTGTGTTCCATTGGAGCCTTTGAGATTATAGAGTCCATGCCTCCATGATGTAAACTTTTTGTACTCCACTATTTTCATTATATCCAGAAAAAGGAACTTCTTCACCGCAAATAGTTTATAATATATTGCATTATAACCTATCTTTTATATTTAGGACCGGAAGAATATTGAAAAAGAATATTTTATTGGATTGTTTCTTCAATCACTAACAAATATATGTTTAAACTAATAAAATAAATGCTATTTAATTTTTGAAACAAATATTCTTAAGATAAAAAAGATTATAATTTATTTATTTTAGAACTTCATGGTTAAGTTGAGTTAAGCATTCGTATAGTACTCAGATCATACCAAATGTTGCTATTAATTCAAACAAAATTATTTTATTTAAGTGGAAGGATTAAAAGAAAAAAATTTATTGAGTTTTAGTCAGTAAGGTGAAGGATAAAATTGGTTGGTAAAAAAAGTGAAATATAAAAGAGAGTTTCCGCAAGTATAATAAATAAAGCTTGAAAAGAGAGGTCAATGTGTAATTTGTGCAGAATGAAGGGATCAGTAAATAATAAATCCTTCTCGCCCGTTCCTAACCTTAGCCCCAAAGCTAAGCTGAGACTTAAGACTTGAGACGCGAGACCAGAGCGACCTCTCTCCCTCTCTCAAACACAAATCGGAATTCTCTTCTCTCTATCCCTTTTCTTTTGGCGGGAAAGGATGTCGGGGAAGGGCGCGAAGGGTTTGATCACCGGCAAGACCTCGGTGGCCGCTGCTAACAAAGACAAGGACAAGAAGAAGCCCACTTCTCGCTCTTCTCGTGCCGGACTTCAGGTCTTTCTCTTTCTTCCTCTAGATCTCCGCATCTTTGCGATTCCTTCCTTTATTTTAACTTCCTTGAGTTGATGTCTACTTTTAGGTGTCTGCAATCTGCACATTATTCATCACGGGAAAGTATTAGATTTATTTGTTCTGGAAATTTATGGGTCTTAGCTTGTATTTTTGCTTTATTCTGTTGAAGTTTCGCTAAATTCTCGTGCGGCTGAAAAAGTAGAACTACCAATTTTTCTGTCAATCCGCTTATTCTGTACAATTTGAACCGTACACAAATTCGACAAGTGAACGGTTGAATTTGAATGTTGATTTGTTTCATAGATAGTTGCTATTAGCTACAGGGTGCGTTTGAAATGTTATATTTGTTTGGATCTTTACGCTAATCCTTCAACTTTCATGCAGCTTACACGTACGAGTTATACATGATGTTCCTTATTTCCTGTCATGTTTTAATGTTTGTGAGGGTACATTCTTTGGAAAGCATAATATTTGCACGACTCTTTTAACTTAGATTCACCACTTATATACATTGTTGCCTTTTACTCTAGTCTTTTTTAATGTTTGTGATCGGTTATTCTTATGAGAGATTTCGGCCAAAAAAATTCTTCGGAAACTTTGTATGACTGTGATGTGCAATACAGAAATAGTTAGCTTATGCTTACTTGGGTCTTTTGCCTTTTATATTTTTGAAAGCACTGCTTTCGGAAGTCCACTCGTTTCCAAGTCTTTTCTTGCTAGCTGATGGCGGCAAGTTACCGTGATTATTGACAACTGATTATAAGACGTGGCCCTTTATGTGGTCTTCCTTTTGACTAATTGTGTGTGTGCAGAGGAATATTTTCCATTTGAATGTACTTACTAGTTTGAATTTTTATGCACCATCACCATGATGAATGAACCTTACGCTTCTTATTAAGCTGTATTCTGTATTCTTGACCTCGCCAGTGATCAAAAGTTTTCAACTCGTTCTGATACCTCTGCTTTATATAATTCTATACCCCCGCAATTTGATAGATGTGTCCTTATTGTAATGCTATTATTTCTGGAATTCCTAGTGCAACCATAGAGCTACTGTGCCCAATAAGAAACCTGTACTAAGGGAAAACCTTTAAACCAATATTGCTTCTTTCTCAGTCAACTTCACCTTTTTTGATGAGGGAGTTAGGTTTTTCAACTTTATGGGTATTGGGGCAATTTTCTTTTAATACTCTAGACTCTTCATGTTCTTGTCTCATCCATACTTCTATATTACTGCATATAATCTGCAGTTCCCGGTTGGCCGGATTCATCGGCTGTTGAAGACGAGAACCACAGCACATGGTAGAGTGGGAGCAACAGCTGCTGTCTACTCAGCCGCTATTTTGGAATATCTAACTGCTGAAGTGTTGGAGCTGGCGGGGAATGCTAGCAAGGATCTAAAGGTTAAACGTATAACTCCAAGGCATTTGCAGCTCGCAATCCGTGGTGATGAGGAACTCGATACCCTGATAAAAGGAACAATTGCTGGGGGAGGTGTGATTCCTCATATCCACAAATCTCTGATCAACAAATCTTCCAAGGAGTAGTGTACTAATAAGATAATAGATGCTTAATGAGTTAACGGAATTTTTGTTTCCTTCTCTATTAGTTGTGGTTTTATTGGATGTTACTGAATCAGCAGAGCCATGACATTTGTGCTCAGATTCTGTCATGGATGAAAATTGACCTCATGGCTCTCGACTTCCTACTTTACTAAACTATGTTAGCGGTGGATAATGTTATTTTCCTATGATATTTATGAATTTTCAACTGCGTAGATGGCTGGAGAGAGAAGTTAGTCAGTATATATCTTGTGTTGTACCGTCTGTGATTAATTCCCCTTACCTTAAGAATGTGTTCAAGTCCCATGCGTAACTAGGTGGTGTTCTGGTGCTCATGGAGTAATTCTTTTACTATATAGAACTCCTACATGTTACATATGTTTGTTAATTGGAAAACTATCTATTTCTCTTGAAACAAAAAAAAAAGACAGCCATTGAAAAAGTCTTCGATTTAGTTTAAACTTTAAAGAATAAAACTGTCAATTGTGACATACGTGGAAAAGTTCATTTCCAAACTTGTTTTAAGAAAATTAATTTTGACAATATTTCGAAATATCTTGCTGCTTGATAATATAAAAAATATTAACACAATAATTAGTCGTAGGCACCCGATCCATGAATAAATTTGCCTTCAATTTCTCAAAAAAATAAGCCAATTAAACATAAATAATGACAATAATAAGACCTGGATTTTTCTTTAAGGATTTTATAATTTCTTTTATGTTTTGCCCACAAGATTTTATTAATTCTATTGAATTAGATAGGGAAGCAATGAAGGGGGGGGGGGGGGGGGGGGAAACGAAGCTACATTAAACCTTATGTTATACTCCATGACTTCTAACATACTTCATCGATTGAAGTTAAAAAAAAATTTAAATTTCATTATGTCTTAAAATTTAATTACTTTCTAAGTTTACTACTATTAAATATACAATTTACACAAAAAATATAAAGCCCACACGATAATTATGACAAGTAATATTATTCATTCGTGTAAAGTATTTAATAACGTGACTTATAGATAGGATAAATAAATTTTTTTCTATCATATATATATATATATATATATATATATATATATATATATATATAGAGAGAGAGAGAGAGAGAGGCCTATTAGTATGTAAGCTTCCCATAGGATGTTTAATTAAAAAAATAAAAGAATACAAAAAGTTGCATGTAGTTACACTATTTTATGTTACCCACTACTCCAAACTTCAATGCAAGTTACCTTGTAAAAGGTAAAGAGTGTTAAAGAGATTCTCCTCAGAATAGTGAGTCAAGATTCTTGCTCTGCAATTTCACTAGTATTTCATCAATCAAAACCTTTTCCTTCACGTAGAGAACAGATCTCATGATATTTAAAAAGAAAATTCTGTGAACAGTAGTCACTAAATAATTACGATAAAACAAGACAACGACAACAAAAAAGTAAAGTATCTGCAGTGTTGTTTGTTTCATTCTATATAGGTCGAGGCCTCTCATTTTAAGACACGTCCCAGTTTCTTGCCACTAACGCCCAAAACTTGATAAACCAGAATCGCTATGTCAGCCTCTCCTTCACATAAATTCGATAAATATGCTGGCTTTACATATGAGATCATTATATGTCTCTGTGTATTGTGCTTCCAAGCCTGCCAGTTAGGACACCACCTAGGACTTGTTCTCACGAGCGACACACACTCATTCTTAGTCTTGCCACATTTTTCCACGTGCCGTTTGCTTCCCCTGCTCATAACGCCACCTGCTTCTCCCTCTATATATAACTTCTTCATTCCTAGCTAGCTCTTCCCATAGAATCACTCAAATTACAGGCTCTAGAGCTCATATCTACTTGTTCCCTGCATTATTAGCTTTCTGGTGCAAAAATGGTGGTGGTTCAGAGTGAAGAGTACTTGCACCTGCATGGCCATGTTTTGCCAGATCGGTTTGCTTCTGAAGCCAGGCCCCAGTTTGAAGGAGATGGGGATGATGACGACGGCGACGGTGACTATGACTACGCTCCAGCCGCCTAGCTGAACAGAGAAAATGATCACTTGATGCATGAGAGTATTGCTTTTATTATATGTATTTGACTTGGAACGTCGATTACTATTGATGAGATTAGCTAATAGCTCTAGCTACTTAGTAATTAGTTTAAAAGGCCTACGTTGTTGGAGAGAAAGAAACAGCTTCGCATTATATGTTAAGCTTAGTATTTGTGTGCATGCGTAATGTTGTAATCACCAGATAATTAATTAATATAACATATATTTTAAGCGATGTGGATGTTATCTTCATTGATAGCTTACGTGTCATGTATATATATGTTTGACTCTGCTTACGTTTACATAGCTAGCTAGTAGAAGGCCCCGTTGAACACACACGTATGCGCACGGAGGCAAAGAAGAAAACACTCACATGGGGTTTTAATTAAATTAAAGCAGTGTTAAAAAAAAAAAGTAGAGAAAATTGAAGAGATAAAATGAACTGTTGGATGTATGTGCGTGCGGGATTTGACTTTCCTTTTATACCCTTTACCATCATTTTCCTTCATTTTTCTTTTTGTACCATCGGATTAAAATCTCAATAATCCAGATTTATCATCTTTTTTTACTATCATTTTTTCTCATTTTCCCTTATAATAATATTTTAATCATATGATAAATTTGGACCGTTGAGATTGTAATCCAACAGTGTATAAAAAAAAGAAAATGAGAGAAAATGATGATAAGAGGGATATATAAGAGGAAAGTCAAATCCGTGCATGTGTGTAGTAGTGTGATGGTATGTCTGCAAGAAACTTGTCTTATAGAGAAGAAAACACAACAAGTCCATGTCACTGAAAAAATTAGAAAAAGATTTCTTATTTTATTTTTAGGGAAAATATTTTCTCATGTTGTAAGAAAACCATTTTCTCATGTTACACACACATAAAATGGTGGGACTCACATATACATATATTAATTCATATATGTATATGTAGGTCCTACCATTTTATGTGTGAGTAGGAAACTTTTTTTTTTCTCATGTAACATGAGAAAACCAAAACCCTTATTTTTAACCCCTGATGACATATGACATCAGAAAAAGATTTTCATACCTTTAATATGGACAACTTATCTAAATAAATCTAAAATATTTATTATCAAAGAACTCATTTAATTTGAGAAGAGTTAATAGTTTAAAAACCACTTAAAAAAATTAATACTACTTAATTTAGTTTTCTCCCCATGCTTACCACGAAGTTACATGCTTTGATGTCTTTCTGTGCAAATTTATTTGATTGCAAATGTTTGATCCTTACAAGTTACTGTAGTGGAGAAAACAAAATGGTTAAATTTTGTATTCTTGAACTTTACATGAAGTCCCTGTCTAATGATAGTATTAAGGACTATAAACAATCACGATGCAGAAAATTTAATTTAAACCAAAATCAAATGAAGTTGGATATTATGTAGCTCTCTGGATTATTCAATAAAGTGATTCAAGTCTTTTCATTCCCTAAGAAAGTTTTTTTCAAAAGATGGATTTTCAACCTGAAGGATAAATGTTTTTTTTTTTTTTAAAAAAAGATGACTTTTGAACTTTAAAAATAAATGTTAAATGATAATGAATAATAAAGGTTGTTGAAAAAATCAATTGTTCAAAAAATTGGACCAAATACAACATAACAAGTAATAGAATATGTTAAAATAAAATGAACCAACAAGAACAGAATCCGTTTGAAAAACTAAAACAAAATCATAAACAGGGTTATTATATATATGATCGTAGTAATTATAATTTTGCGGTAGATATATGGATTTGGCGTTACTTCATAGTTACAGACATGTCTAAGTTCTTGGTAGATCTGTCGTTGAACACATTCTTAATTTATTGGCATTCATTATTTCTGAGCGGGTTCTGCTCTGCAGGTCGCATTATTGTGCTGCAACTCTTTATTCAATAATTCTGGCCTTTCCATTATTTACTGTTTGGCTGGCATGCTCAACTGGAGACTGGAGAGCCTGACTTTAAATTAAGGATTAAATATCAAATTTGTTATGGAAGTTGTGTAAATGGAATGTTCAGCACATGAAAGTATTCGTGGTACTAAATTTACCTTGGAAGTATTAAAATGGTATCAAATATACCCAAAACCAACGTGGCACCGACGTGGCAAATGGATGTTTGACGTTCCATTAATTTTGGGTATATTTGGTCCCTTTTTAATACTTCCGGGGTAATTTTGATACCATTTTAATACTTCTGGGGTAAATTTGGTACCATTAACAGTCCCAGCAAACGGATGCCAAAAACATAGCTCACAGACAACCCTCTGTTTTAGTTTCAGTTTTCAACTTTGCTTTCAGATTTATTTTCAATGCCTAACAAATGACACAGAGACGAGAGAGAGAGAGACCCCTTTAAATAGAAGTTCATCGGAAAGATAAAACATAAGGGTCCAGACGAATGAACTTTCAAATAAAGAGCACAAGACTCGAGAAGTATGGCTTATCGCAGATCCACTGCTCTTGTGTGTTTGGTTGGTTTGTGTTTCACCGTGATTTCCGCTGATTCAGTTACTGATACGCGATCTGCTCTGCTTCACATAATGGCGTTGGATCTGCTTCACGTAATGACATTGGATTTGTTTTTCGTAAAGCTGCTGGGTCAAAACGAGAGGGAGTGAGGATGATAGAAAATCAGTAAGTATATGGATTGGATGTATGGGCCGAGAAGAATGGTGCTGGGATCCAAAGAAAATGAAACTTGCTAAAAAAAAAAAATCTGACGTGTCTATATGATGTGGAAAAAATCCGGGGTAAATTTAGTACCCAAAAAAAACTTCCGGGTGCTAGACGCTCCTTTCGAAAAACTTCCGTGGCAGATTTGAACTTTAAAAAAAAAACATTTCTGACGTGGCCAACGAACGTTTGACATTCCGTCAGTCTTGGGTATATTTGATCCCTTTTGAAAACTTCCGGGGTAATTTTGGTACCATTTTAATACTTCTAGGGTAAATTTGGTATCGCGAATACTTCCGGGTGTTGAACGCTCCATTCGCACAACTTCCGTAGCAAATTTGGACTTTAACCCTTAAATTAAATGTCTTGAATATTGTTAGTGCATTACACACACTCCATTATATATATCATATATTATGTGGTTAAGACATATTTATCTAATTTAATTGATTAAAAAAATTAATTAATATATTATGTATTGTTTAAAATATTATAATCATTTTTTTTTAATTTCTTTGTTTCCCTTAACCTTTGAATAGTATTAAAGAAACATTAGTAGGATTAAATTAAGAAAGATTTAACAGTTATAAAAATTATGTTTTATTTTTAGAATCAAAATCAACTCTCTAAATATAATTTATATTAAGGACCGGACGGAATGTACACATATAATCATAGGAGGAATTGAGGGTTAATTAAACTTAATGTCATTAAGGTCATCCCATTTGAAGATCAATTCTATTAAAATGCAAGTCAAATTAATATATATATATATATATAAAAATATATAATTCACTTTAAAATCCAATAGAACTTTCATAGTGTTTGCTGGTCATAACCCGCACATTCATTAAAATCCAATACTCTCTACATATTTGAACTCACAACCCATGCACTCAGAACCCCAGGCCAAAGTTTCTATGTCTCTAGTTTCTAAAAATTGAAATCATTATTTTAAGGGATCCATTTTAATTTCGTGGAACTAGGTAATGCACTATACTGTTGGTATTTTTTTTTTTTATTAGTACAGGCAAGCAAAAGCTTGAAGTGAAAATAGACGCTAGACTATGGATATCTAGCTCTAAATACAATACAAAAAAATAACTACAACCGCAACCCAACTGATCCTTCAGTAGCATATCACTGCACCCTACTGGGACTGTCGGAATTAGAATCACATCTGCATCAACAGGAGCATTATGTCCTTCATTGGCTAGATAGTCAGCACATGCAATGCTGTCCCTTGGTGTATGGTACATCTTCACACTCCAGTCCCAGAAAAGGAAATCTCTAATGTCTCTAATAATGTCTCTCAGAGGATGATCATCATAACAGTAGTCCCTCATGATAATATTAATCGCATCCATGGAATCCGAGTAGACTAGTATCTTTTGAAAGCCCAACTGCTGAGCCATTCTCAACCCTAGCAAGATAGCATGAAGCTCTGCCTCAATAACTGTTTTGATTCCTAAAGATTTGTAGAACCCCATCAGCCATTGCCCTCTAGCATCCCTGATCACTCCTTCGCATGCCGCTTGATATTGTTGTCGGACCGATCCATCAACATCTATGTGAACCTCATTATTCTTAGGCGGAGTCCACGACTTTTCCTCAAACCTGTCAAGTTAAAAAATTTGATGAAATAAATTATGATTGTCACTACTTTCCATCAGAAGGTAAATACACAAATGAAGCATCTCCCTGGTATCCATGCTTTTGTCTTGAAATAAGGATTTGCATCTGGAAGTCCATAGAATCCAACAACCCAAACTGAATATTCTGGGCCACGGAAACTTCTGGAACTTTCGCTTTCCTGGCTTGTGTTTAGTATTCCAGTGAAGCCAACTCTGTAGATTACCTGCAAAAAACTGAGAGAAATAATTAGGGGTTAAAATTTCTTTCCATAAATTCCTGGCTCTACCACAATCCCTGATTACATGAAGCACACTCTCTTCACTATTGCAATGAAATGGACAAAGATTGTCATTTGTAAGGCCAATCCTGGCTCTTAACGAATTAGTGGCCAACCTCTCATGTCCAACTTGCCACATGAAATATTTTAGTTTTTCTGGAATTGGCCATTTCCACATATGAGACCAGAATTGATTACTAGAGTTTCGTCTGCCTCCAGAGAGATATTGATAAGCGGATTTAACAGAAAAGCTTCTATCCTTAGCAGCCCTCCACGTGAAGCAGTCAGGGGAGTTACTACTAGGAGGATACATTTTTGAAATAATACTAATAACTCCGCTTGGGAGAATTCCTTGCCATCTACTTGTGTCCCACCTCCCACTCATCGATAGCTGATCTCTCACAGATTCCTCTTCATTTATTAAGCTTGGATTATGGGCAAAGGTTATGAGAGGCCGATCCAGAGGAAGCCACAGATCCCACCAAAACTTGGTGTCAACTCCATTGTTAACTTTCCTCCCAACTCTACTTATGAATTTGTCCCAAACCTCAACAATCGCCTTCCAAACCGCAGATGATCTTCTTTTTTTAGATATTTTAGGTATAGATAAACTACCACAGTTACACTTGACCCATATGCATTTGACCCATAGAGCATGTCTCTTAGTCAGAAGGCTCCAACATAATTTCATAATGAACGCTCTATTCTGCCGTCTAAGATCTTTAAAGCCAAGGCCCCCCTGCTTTTTTGCTTGCGTAATTTTATCCCAAGCAATAAGATGCATTTTCCTGACTTTCTTATCCTGCGACCAAAGGAACTTCCTCGAGATCTTATTAATCTCATTTATAGTACAAATACTGTTGGTATTTTTAAATTACATTTCAAAACATTTTTAATAAAAAATATCTATTCGGCCGGACCTTTGAATTGAAACCCAATGATACTGAATACCTCTCTCGGGGTGTTACAAATTTAATTTTTTTTAAAGTTAAATAAATTACTTTTAAATATTTACATTTATCATTCTTTTCTAAATTAATTTTCTAACCCATATATTAATATATATAAATTAATAATATATCTATATTAAATAATTTATTTAAAATTTTTAATCTCTTTAAAAAGTCAGATATGATGTATTTCTAATTTTTACAAAAACTAAATAGCTACCTCAACTTAAAAGGCTAAAGGTAAATTTAATATCAATAGCTCTCAATTAAATGAGCCTTGGATCCAGCTTCCCGCATTATTTCTTTTTTTCCCAAGCACGTAGATCCTTTTATTAATTATTATAGACAACACTGTTCAAAACTTTTTTAAAAAAGTTTGGCTCCAAGAGCTTATCAGGTTTAAGGCATGCCTTCAAATTTAAATAACACTTAGAAAGATATTTATAAATCATCCGCTAACAAAATCCTTATATAAATAAAATTTAAACATACTGTATCAAAATTTGGTTACTCACGTATTTCTACATTAATGTTAGTGTTTATTTGAAAACCTTCAAAAATGTAGATTTTATTATTTATGAGGTAAATATACGGGAGAAATTTTGCTTTGACTTATGCAAAACCTAAATTTTAGAAGTTTTTCAAACAGACATTAAAGAGATCCCATTCTAGTCCTATTTATAAGTCAACTTTGACTAAATCTCACATACCAATGAGAGATGATTAACTCAATTATTATAAGGATAAATTTTTAACTTTACCCTAATTTATAATTGACTATTTTTCAATTATTTATTCTCTTTCTATCTTCATGGGTATAATTAATATGGGTAAAATTATCACAATCTCATTTATTATATGAAAATGGATTTATAAATACAATCAAATTTCTTTTTGGTCAAAGTGGATTTATATATAGGATCAGAGTAAATTTCTTTTTGGTCAAAGTGGATTTATATATAGGATCAGAGTAGTCTCCTTACGAGGAAGGGGTGGGCCTGATTTTTTGTACGCGGGCCCGCATAACTATTTCCAGACGACGTCGTATTAGTCGCAGCCCGCCTTTCCTCTTCATCCATTGGCGGATTTGGCTTTTCTTTCCTGCCACCGCTTTCCCGGTTCTTACCTTCGCCTTCCGCCTCTCTCATTCTCTCTCCCCAGTCAATGCCATCTTTATTAACGTGCGTACGATCTATAGCTCTCGGCTCATTTCTATCGCTCTTCCTGATTTTCTCACATCCCTCCTGTTTTTTGGTCAAGATCTGCGTTTCTCTTTGTGTCGGTGATTCAACCCTCCCCCTTATCTATAGCTAGCACTCTTTGGACCCCGTCTCATTTCACCGCTCGGTCTTTCATAACAGATCGACCTATAATCTGAATACCCAGAACCAAGCTTTCGCGATGATCTTGTGCAATATCTCTCCTCTATTGATTCCTTCGTTGTTCAAAATTTTCAGTCTCTGATTTTCCCCTGGATTTTGTGACATTAAGAGGCGAATTTGGCGGCATAGTAAGCATTATGTCGGCGATTCGATTCGATATGACCAAGCAGTACTACTCCACGAGCAGCCTCGTGGTTGGGTATGCACTCTGTTCCAGTTTGCTTGCCATCATAAACAAGTATGCTATCACTATGTTCAATTACCCTGGTCTTTTAACTGCATTGCAGTATCTGACTTCCGCACTTGGGGTATGGGTTCTGGGGAAGTTGGGATTTTTGCACCATGATCCTTTCACATTGGAAACTGCCAAGAAATTTTTGCCTGCTGCTGTGGTATTTTTTCTGGCTATCTTCACCAATACGAATCTTCTCCGTCACGCAAATGTTGACACTTTCATAGTGTTTAGATCCTTGACTCCCCTTCTGGTTGCTGTAGCTGACACTGCTTTTCGGAAGCAACCATGCCCTTCAAAGCTCACATTCTTGTCGTTGGTCATCATTCTGGGCGGAGCTGTTGGGTATGTGGCCACTGATTCTGGCTTTTCGCTCACTGCTTATTCCTGGGCTTTTGCTTATTTGGTAACAATTACTACTGAGATGGTGTATATCAAACATATGGTCATGAATCTTGGATTGAACACCTGGGGGTTTGTTCTGTACAATAACTTGTTGTCGTTGATGATGGCTCCTATATTTTGGTTTCTGACGGGAGAGAATGCTGAAGTTCTTGCTGCTTTGAGATCCAACTCCGGCCATATATTTGAACCTACAGCATTTGCTGCAGTGTCATTGTCTTGCGTGTTCGGTTTGCTCATCAGTTTCTTTGGCTTTGCGGCTAGGAAAGCTGTTTCTGCAACAGCATTTACTGTCACCGGAGTGGTCAATAAGTTTCTTACCGTAGCCATTAACGTGCTTATTTGGGATAAGCATGCCAGCCCAATCGGTTTGGTTTGTCTGCTCTTTACCATTGTAGGGGGGATTCTTTATCAACAGTCTGTTACTGGATCTACTAAAGCTCCACCACAGCGTGATGCACTTGTGTCTAAGCTGCCAGATAATGTGAATAATCATGATGATGATGATTTGGAGAGTGAGAATCAACGAAGGGGTCTGCATGGTAAACATGCATCTGGATGAGCTTTTGTTCTATTATTTGCCCAGACTTCATTTTTAAGCAGTATATTTGCACTCTTATGCCTAGTAAAGATTTTAGAAAATTTTCTTGCAATGTGACGAATATCTGTTTCGGTAGGGTTATGTTTTGCAATTATTATACTTCATTTTTCTGGCTTTGCCTTCTCTCTGAGTTTGTTTGAGAGCCTAAGCTTTATCAGATCAAAATTTTCTAGATGGCGGATCATTTCTTTGCCCTGAATTTTAGACTTCAAAACCCTTTGCCTCAGCGGGAGGGCTGTCTTGCTGTAATCCTGAACAAATTTGGGGTTCGGGTGGGCTTCGTTATGAGTTATATGGAGGTGTTAATCAGTTTCAAAATCTTTTGCAAAGTTTTCGTCATTTTTTCTTGATTGAGAGCTGGCAACTTAGTTACTAGTACTCTAAGGCCCCCAATTTGAAGAAATTGTATGGTCTTCTCCTGTTCATCTTTAACCCTGAACATGATATTGTGTGATGTTATGCTGATAGGACAAGTTGTAATGGTGGGGGGAGGTAGATGTACCAGGTTCTATTATTATTGCTACTTACGAAAAAATAAATAATCGTCTGAAACTGGATTATTTGTGATGGTGATTACTGACCCAAGTGTCTCACAAATTTATTCATTTTCTAAGTTTGCTGTGTTATCTTCCAAGTCTGCCACATTAAAATATGTGATCTGATGTTAAACATTTATTTAGTCATTTAACTTCAACCTTAATCAGTAATTTTATGGCTAGTGAGTTACTGTTGTGCGATATTGCAACACAACTTTCTGTCGAGCAGCAGCAGAGTAATTGTTTGAGAGTTTCACTGCTAGCTTTTTAGACATAATGGAGAGGATTTCGTGTTTCTTGTTGTGACCAAAACATTTTGTTGGTGACACCCTGATAGGCCTTTCACAGGCACTAGAATATGAGAAGCCAATAGGTTCTTAGGCTGATGAAATAAAGGGTCAGTTGGGAGATCAGCGATTGTTGTGGACTTTTTGCCTTAGAATTCAAGGCAGGGTTATGAAACTGTGTTTGATGGCCTTTTTTGGGATTATATTGACACAAGATGCGACTTTTCACTATGTCACGTATATTTTGGTATATGTCTAAGGGCATCCCCAAGTTTTACCCAATTCTAAACCCCTCTTAAGATGATTTTAAATGCATTTTCCTTCATTGGGCTAAAGCATTTAGTATTTGTCACCATGGCATTATGATATACTGGAAAACACTCGAACAAAAGGTATGGCTATGGCATTGATCCTAGAAAGTGATGCAGCAGTGTGGTTCTGTAATTGAATCTTGTCAATTGTTAAGGAAGTTGTAGTGAAGAAGTGCTCCTGCTAAGTAGCGATATATCATTTTCACATCCTTTTTAGGCCATTACCACATCTTCCAGCTCTGGAATATAAGCAGATAGCAATCATCTTGACTCAAAAACTTGTGGCCGTAGATCTTCATGAGTGAGTCGTAAGTCTTTCTTGAGTCATATATATAAAACTTCCAGAGTACGGAGTTCAATTTACAAGTCTGGCTGCCCCTTCTTTGCACTAGCATCTTGTGTTCTTAAGCCGATGTTTTCCTGTGTTCTAGATTTAATGCATTATATGCTTGCCTCTCCCAAAATAACTGTCATCCTTTGCTGTTGTGATGTAAAACCCTGAAGATCAGGTTCTTATGAACCATTTAGAAGGTTCCTGGTAAATTCGTTATGCCAACGATACACAAACACGCACACACACTCTGTCTTGAGCCTTGTTTTGTTTCATAAAATTAATGAAAATGATGGGGACAGCTTTGTTAAATGTATTAGAACCGATAATTCTTTTCTGTGTGAAACATCTGCATGGGCCCCACCGATAACTACATTCCGTATTCTTAGTTGAACTTGGGATATACATAATTTGCCAAGAAAACCTGGTGTGCATACTAGCACATACACCAATCGAATGGAGGGTGCGGATCCTCTAGAACTTTTTTGTGTCAACTCTTGAAAGACAATTAAATAATAAGTGGGGTTCACTACTAATGAAGTGTATACTGTGGGCAAGTTTACCTAAAATTTCAAGTCCTATTCCACCTAACCATATTCAGGACATTGTTTGATTAAGGGTTTTCTTGCTTTGATAATAAATGCTATCGCGGACTGACTCTTCCCCACTCTGATTTGACTGAAAACACTCAACTGTGAAGTGGATGCGTGCCCCTGCTCGTGCTCTGTTTTTCCACTTCCTAATTGTTTAGCTACACCTACCTCTTAATTCTTGTTGTAATGCCAATAACCCCATCATTAATTTAATTCTTAATCCTTTGTGTACCACTCAATTCTCACTTACTCTCCACATTTGGCCAACCACAAAGTCCAACCTTATCTCTTTTTTTCTTTTCTACTATAAAATTTTTTGACTTTAAATAACTCCTTATGTCTCCACCAATGACACCGCCCATGACAAGGCGATCCATGCCACCTTCTTTCCCAAAAACTTTCTGGGTCACTGTCCCTTGTGCCTAGTTATCAGCTCCTCCTTTTAGGTTGTCTCTTTGCTCCTCCAAGTCATAGGTATTTAGAAGGCGCACAAAATTACACATCCCTTTCAAAATCCCACTATATATGTGACATTTTTGAGCCACCCTTTCTCAGAATTTCTGTGTTTTTTGAGGTGTCAGCAACTGGGGGGATTCTGTGAATTGTCTCTGCTCTTTTTCATGGAAGATCATCAGAATTCAACGCCAAATGCTATTGGCCTCTGTCTCCTTCCATCTGAGCTTATGCAGAACATCTTTCTCTCCCTTGTTTTGCCCGAAATCATTAGCTTGAAGTTGGTCAGCAAATCGTTTTCCGACATCATCTCCGATCAGAGCTTCGTCCGTGAGTGTAACTCACGGTCCAGCTCCACCGCGTGGCTCTTCGTCTACAAGAAACGGTGGCTCCGCGACGCCGTCCTCCACGCTTTCACCGACCGATCCGACCGGTGGTTCCGGATTCCGATCACGGAGCTCCTGAAGCCCATCCATTTCCACTCGGAAGATCTCTACTTCCTGACGGCTTCCGGGAACGTCTTCCTCTTCGCCTCCAACACCGTGAGGGAAGTTATTGCGGTTAATCTAGTCACCATGACCGTTAAGAGAATCCCTCCCAGCCCCTTGGGACCACGCGGCACCTCTTCCTGGCGAAGATCGGGCATGAAGCTCGTGACCGGCCCGCCTGGGTCGGTCCATTTCAGATTCATATTCGCAGAATTCGTGAACAACAGGCCGGTCCTCTTCGTATACAACTCCATGACCGACTCATGGAAGTCTCTCGAAGCAGAAGAAGAAGGCACAACAACAAGCAGAGGCCACAATTGGACAAGAGAAGAAGAAGGCAACGAACGCATATTCCTGAACGTGGTCAACGGTCGGAGAGAGAGCGTGCTGGTGGCATGCCGACGGGATTGCAATGCCGCGGTGGTGGTCCGGCCGAGACTGGAGCGGAGAGGCGGCGAGGGGGAGAGGGACGGAGAGATGAGGGTAGGATTCAGCTGGGGAAACGTGATAGATAGGCTACACGTGTACGGTGATGGGTACATGATGATAGTGGAATCGGAGGGTGGAGGGAGAGACGGGAAGAAGAGGGTTTTAAAGGGTATAGAGATGTGGGGTGTGAAGAAGGGGAGGGGAGGGAGTGACACGTGGGAGTTCATATCAAAGGCTCCAATGGATGTGATGAAGAAGATGGAGAGGGTGTATGGGGTTATGATGGGGTGCTTGGAGCAGAGGAACGGAGTTATAAGGGCGTGTTTGGTTACCAATTGGGAAGGACTTTGGGACATCATGTGGATATCTTTCCATCCAAACACTAATCAATGGTCATGGATTCCTCTGCCTGACTGTAAAATGAAAGGCTATAACTTGGCTGGTATCGGCTTTTCGTCTGGCCTCACCTTGCCTTAGCGGCTTAGGCCCTGTTTGGGACTTTAAAAGCAAGTTACAACTGAAAATCACGTTTGGTTTAGCATTGGAAGCGAATTGGCCTTTTCTTCTTCATTGATGTACACGAGTCAAAGTAAAGCTTCTTGTCTTGTGAATATAGTGAGAGGGATGATATTATTGTTGGTCACATGTGATGACGTTACTATGTACAAGTGTATGAATTGCAAGTTCCTTTTTTTTTATGTCACTTCGTTTGTTGGAACAAGGCATGATGATGTGTGAAGGGTGAGAGTAAAGGTTATTGGTAAATGTCATTTTTATGGTTTTAAAGGATTGGGGATTCAATAACGTGAAAAAAATAATAATAAGGAAAAGCAAGTAATTAATGAAGTGATAGTATGTCCTTCACGCCCAATCAAGTGCCTTCCTTGCTTTACGAAGGCCCTTAAACCAAACAATGCCTAAGATTTGTTTTGTTGCCGTCATTTTTACTTTCCGCCCTCCTCTCCAAATAGGCCATTACAAGCATATTAAGTTTTAATTTAAGTAAATTATTTTTTTACTCATTTCAGCTCAAATAGTTTTGGAATATTAGACATGATGCTTATAATATAATATATTCAAATGAGTCTTCCATCATCACTGACGTAATCATCCTATTAGGAGTTGATTAATTAATTAATTACCTCTCGCTAGCCTGAAGCTCCCTTGATTTCTCTGCCTCAATCATTTCATATATTTTATTTTATGCTTCTATTTTCATTCCAACTAATAAACTAATAATAAAGTGAAAGCGAAATCAACTATTTTATTTACCGCTTTGCCCCTTCTCACATTTCCATCCACCTTCAAATACTTTAATTGAATCTTAAACCCAATTAATGCTTTTATAAATAAATTCTTAAGCTTGATGCAGCCCCCCTTCCCTGGTCCTATTTGTCAAATTCACCTTTTTAAATATTTTTTCAGATTAACATTGACCCATAAAAATATCTCAACTCACTTTGACAAATTGAAATTAATGTTATGTGATTTATGTTTATATTTATTTTTATAAGAAAAAAATCATTTTGATGTAAGCTTATTTAGATGATATATTAAATGATCAATTTTAGAATGCTTAAATACGAAGAAAAATAAAAAGCTAAACCTCAAATGCTAGAAAAAACTGCTCTTATCTCAAATAAACTTTTGGCTTAGAAACTTCTTTTTTTTTAAAAAAAAAAAAAGAAGAAGAAAAAGTCATCTCAAACACATATTTTGGTCCAAACTAGTTTTTTTAAAAAAAAATAAAAAATAAAGTCACTTTTGAAAATAGTACAAAACATGATGCCAAACATTTTTTGAAGTGTTGCATTGTTTTAATATAAAGCCTAATTTTATACGTTAATTGTGAGATAGATAGATCGATGTAGATACGTTTAGCTACCCAACAAAATGTGCACACTTGTGCATGTGTCTCTATCTGTGTGACTGTATCTTAAAGTAAGGAGAGTGATATTTTAATTTCGAATGTAATTTAATTTAACTTACAGATAATTAATAAAAATTGATGATTTGTAGAGAAGTGAGAATTAAAGATTGGTGGGTTAAAATACCAAGGACCAGTCATATTCTCACATAACAAAAGGAATTCACATTACATGCACATCCTTTATGTGCTTCTTATGTGTTTATCCCTCTATTAGAGAGATGAGCATATTTTTTTTTTTTTTTTAAATTTTTTTATATACTGTATTTATTTATATTTAAATTATATGCTGCTTTATGGAATGTTTCTTTCACCCAGTATCTCAAATTAATTAGTTTCCATGATACTGGTGTTACAGATAAATATTATTGAATGCAGAACTAAAAACTAATTAATTTGAGATATTGGGTGAAAAATAAATTCAGAAAGCAGCATATAATTTAAATATAAATAAATAAAGTATATAAAAAATTTTAAAAAAATAAAAAAAAATATGCTCATCCCTCTAATAGAAGGATGAGCACATAAAAAGCATGAGGGATGTGCATGTAATGTGAATCCCATAACAAAGTCGTCTTCTTTACACTATGCGAGGCAATAGTAGTAGGCCATAGTTGTGAACATCGTAGACAATCAACTAAACTAATTAGTAATTAAATCCTCCGGCATCTTGATTATGACATTAATCTCACAATCTGTAATATAAAGTGCAGCTGATTACTTTAATGAGATTAAATAAGCTAAATTAATTAATTTAAAGTATTTATACTCATCATTTTTTTTCTTCTTTAAACTGCTTTGTCTAACTTATAAATTAATATACAATCTAACTATACACATAAGTACTTCAGAAAGTTTATATGACATATACTATAATTAATTAATTTATTCAATTTATTGAATCTCATTAATTTAATTTAATTTTTTCTTAAAGATGCTCAATTAACAGCACATGTATTACTCCCTCTTATCCTTATAATAAGGCATCAACTACCAATATTTTTTTTTCCTTATTATAAGGTACCAACTTACTTTAACCAACTTATTTATTAATATTTTTTCATTATGCTCTCATTTTTAACTAACTCATTTAAACCTACATTATTAAAATAAGGATGAAGTTAGAAACATTTATTAATTTTAAACCTAATTAATGAATAAACTTCTAGTGAAAAAAAAGTAGTCGGTGTGTTACAGTAAAGACTAGAGGGAGTAGTTATTAACGCGTTGGACTTAGTAATTTATTTAATAAATAGCCGCAAATGCACCGGGAGATGCCTCCCCCACCATACGCGTGGCTACAAAATAGTGGTTCCAAGTTATGGTAACATGTTATGTCATTTGTCTTTAAAAATAAATAAATAAAAAATCTTACGTAACATGGAGGTAACATTCTCATTGATATAATACTTCACCGGTATTCACTATATATATACTCTAGAGACCTCATTAGATTTTTCTGTGTCTTACGTTCAAGTCCTAAAAAGATACATGCCATGATCGTTATTCACTACTATTATAGCAGGCAAACATATTAAAGTATATAGTATAGTGTATTGTTGTTAGAACGATAGTATATATGGACTACTCATCAGCTTGTTAAATTAAAATTAACTACTATAGTTCAAATATACTTTAGAATTACAAATTAAAGCTTCCACAATTTGGGGCAATACTTAAAAAACAAACTAGACATATTTCAATCCTCAGCCTTTAATTTAAGTTTTAGTGCATGTGAGTGAAGCTGGGTAAGGAATGTAGGGATAATAAACTAGCCAGTGTTAGAATTTATGAACCAAAAAGTGAAGTTGAAAAATTTACTGTAGCATTGCACTGAGAGTCAAATTGTATGCATGCAGAAAGCTAAGAAGCGTTACAATATATGAACAGAGCTTGTACATGTACAAACTGTATATTCATTTCAACTCCAATTTCTCTCTTTAGACCTATACTCATCCTCCCTACCCGAAAAAACCTCTCTTTTTGTTTGGGATTCAACAGTAGAACATTACATTCTTCACCTTCTCGTTCAATGCCGGCAATGGCCGAACCGAACCATCCTTTGATCTTGCCCCACCACCGCGTGCTTTAGCATTCTCATGCACATCAGGTTCCATGTAGAATCGAGCCCTGTAAGCTGCTAGATGAGCATAATATGCTGGAGGCACTGCACCCATAAACATAAGCAAATCACTAAAAAGATCTTTTGGTTGAATTGGCAGACTGATCATGCATTATGCCAAGTATTGCGTTAAGGAAGAATATAAGTATTACCTACGGAAACAGATCTTGTGCATCTTGCATACCTGAAATTAGATAGTTCAGCAGGGTGATTATGCCATTTTTAAACACACCAAGTTGATGGAGGAAGAAGAAGAAGAGGAAATGTTTAATTACGTGTAGCATAAGTTGTTGGTTAAGGATTGAATCTCGTCTGCAGTGAATTTGTTCTCATCCCAGAGGACATGATAGTGAGCCGGTCTACTCGTGCCCTGCAATTTGTCAATCGTAACGTTGAGAAATGACCAGTATTTCTTTTCTACATCTTTTGTTCTAAATGATTAAAAAAAAAAAAAAAAAAAGAAACTCCAAGGTATATTCATGCCTGTATTCCTGCATGGCTGCATAAATAAAAGTCAAATTCTGTGGGATGACAGATCTTAGAATCCACCACGGTTCCTACATTGATGAAGCAGGTAAGTAAGAGCCAGTTAGGCCAGGACATGAAAGACCTTTAAATCATTAACAATGTTTTTTAAGGAAGATGAAAAAGAAATTGGACTGGCAGCAAATGAAATTTGTAGATCAGCCAAAATTACTTTGGAAATTTGATGTTGTACCTGGTAAGATGTTGCCACTCCTGTCAGTGCTATTTCTGTCGTCGTGATTGCTTGAGAAGAGTCGAGTGTGGTGCCGCTTTTGAACCACAACAAATGTTACTGGAGGTTGATAACTAGGTTCCAGTGATGCACAAGCCTACATATGGTGACAATTTGGTCGTTAAGGAATGGTACTAGTCAATTTAGTTTTTCTCTGTTCAGTTCTCTAATAAAACTATGACTTGGGGAGAAATTTTTTGAAGTAGTCAACAATGTGATGTTGAGTCGTTAAAAAACTGTAACTATGTTATTTTGTAAGAATAACTGAAGACTTCAAGTGTAAGAGTACCTTGCGGATCGCGTCAAGTTCATACAACAAAACCTGGTAGAATTGTCCTTCACTTACCCCATCCCTGTAAATAAATTTGATGACAATCATGACATTATGATTCAGTACATAATCATTAGCAAGAACAGATATTCCTTAAGTCTGAAAAATCAAACAGATCATTCCTACCTGTAAAATATTATCCTCAACGGCTTTTGTCCAGTAGCCTTCTTAAATGAGAGTAAGAGCTCTCTATAGTTGGGCAGCCACAAATCAGTACATAATCCTTGAACTTTCGCGTAAAACACCAAGAAACATGCACAATAATTGAACTTAAATACCTGATCATGCCACCATAAACTACTCCACGCTGAGGATCTTTCCAACACTTGAAAAGATCTTGAATGAGTTCTTCACGATGAGGCTGAGCACACACAAGTCCTGCATACTTTGTTACTTCAGGCCAGTCCTGTGACGCTACAACCTGAATTATACAATGATTAATAATCAGTATGGATTGAATATATGAAAGTTTCCCCCCATGATATGATATATGGTGTTTTGCAAAAAAGCTTACAGCAGCAATGGATGGAGAAGAATCCTCTCCAGATTCTGGATGAGTTACATCAGCTCCAAATATTATTGTTGGAATGTCACTAACCAATGGAATTCTCCAACTCAATGCATCCAAAAGCACTGTGTTTCTTCCTCCCATCTAAAAAAGTAATGGTTTATTCAAGAAGTTGGAGAATGAACCAGAAGTAAAGAATGAATTGGATATATAGATCAATTAGTAATAACATACCTTGACATTGATTTTAAGTGCCACATTTGCCAGGTATTGTCTATTAACCTTGAAGACGTGTTTTGTGAGGCAGCACTGAGAAATCAACCCCAGATCTGTTTCACATATCCTTTTGAGATCACCTGAATAAAAAAGCAAGTTTCTTTTAGTTTAAGATCCCAAGATAGGAGATGCCGATGCCAAATAGACATGGTAAAGTGACTTGGAATCGTACCGTACAGAGAGCCATTATTGTCTGGAAGAATAGCAATGAGCAATTCTAGTTCTTTGCCTTCGAGTTTGTCTAAAGCGGCAGAGTGTACATATTTCAAGGCCTTTTTAACCTGATCTGGTCTTGCTGTGTATATAGGAATTACTGGCTCCTGGCTGAATTCCTGAGTAAGGATCAAACATATTATGTATGGCATGGATACATAAGGATCAATAATTAGTGTTTGTGGATATAAAAGCACCCAAAAAAATCTTTACCATGCCTGAGATTTGGCACATCTGAACCAACTGCTGGCAAAAACCGCGAGCTGTGCTTTCTTGAACACTGCGTGAGAAATTGATACATGCCCAGTATCTTACTATGCTTCCGTTTATAACTTTCTGCATATAAATCACTGGGATCATATTCAGCTAAAAAATAAGAGAATCATAACATGTTTATGGCTGGGGTTACCTTGTTCATCATATTCCACTGACCAACTTGTGGCAAGTACTCTTTCTCCCTTCCTGTATCATGATATTTCAACTACAGCCAAAAGATAATTGCAAAATCTTGATCAGATATTGACAGAAGATTGTCAAAAGTGAACAACAAGAGGTGATTAATTAGTTATGAGAATGAGCAGTTACCCATGGAGCAGGCAGAACCCGACCCTCAACCAATGCGAGCTTGTCATCTATGCTGATACCAAATTCTTTTGCATAGGGATTATTCTCATAATCATTTTGTTCAACTGTCTGTAAGTAAATTGAAAATGTTATTAGATTAATTAAATAAACCAAATAAACTTCATTTTTTCTTTCTGTTTCTACAAGAGTTGGAATCTATGTAATGTTAAGGACCTGTAGAATGTCCAGCTCTTGTTCACGGGGTCTTTGGCATGAAACTTTAAGCAGAGAAGTTATCTGTTTCTCATTTAGCCCTTTTGTATATCTCTGGCCCCCAACTATCTTGCATGCCTGGCAAAGATTCACATGATTTGTCTGTGTAAAATCTTACAAAGAAAAATATGCTATGAACAAAATTCAAAAAAGAGCCTAGTTGCTTACCTCCATTGGCAAATAATTGACCTTCTTTTCATTCCCTACTTGCAGGCATGGTAGATGAGAATACTTAATTGTATAACCATACATCTCCCGGAAGTAATCAACCACTGATTTCATGTTCATTTGCTCATCAAGAGGGAATCTGTTTGGAGCAAAGAAACAATAATTCATATATCTTTTAAAATAAAATTCCAACTTTACATTAATGCAAAAACATAGAAAAATCTTACATAAGCTCTCTTGTAGGCTGTGATGTCAGTCCTGAAATCCTGTACTTCCTTCTAACATTTACTCTATGTGTAACTTCAACTTTCACGCCTCTTAAGGCTTTTTTAATCTGCTTGACCACGTGTAGGAAATGTTTTTTTTGGTTAAATATCGCCCAAATTTTGGGAAATGGTTTATGAATTTCCATCAACAGAAGGAAAAAAAAGTTTCACACCTTGACACGATCTGCATCTGACAATGGTTTTGAATGCACATCTTTTCCCAGAATTTGAGCAACAAAATCAATGACAGGGAGTGGTTCAATAAACGCCTTTGATGACATGTCTGAACAAAAATCAGCTAGTTACTTGTTACCATTAAGCAACATTGTACAAGTATTTAATCTTGACATAAGGAAAATGCTGCAAGATTTAGTGAAATTCTGACCAATGTTAAGAGACAATCCCATCTGAGTAGGCCTTATACTCTGGTAGAAGCCACGCCATGATTCCAGACCACCACCTAGCTGCTGTGGTTTTTTTATATCAGCAGAATAGAGAAACCTTCCAACTGACACGTAACTATACATTACAAGCAAACTAAGTTACAACAAAGCAAGAAATGAAGATTAGTAAGTATGAGAGAAGACAATTAATGCTTGAAATGAGGATCAGAAAATGCACCTATGAGCTGCAAGTTCCTTTAATACAATATCAATGATGTTAAGTGCTTCTTGTGGAGTGTTCACTTGTTTCCCACTGAGAAGTTCCCGTAGTTGATGCATGCTAACACGAGTCGCAAACTTGATTTTCACTCTAAACTCTCTTTCCCTAACCAGTAGCAAAATCAGAAAATTCAGTGGGACAGGTAAGGGATATGTTATATACTTTAATTTGGTAACATGGCAACAATTAAGAAAAAAAATTACTGAGAATAACGTAGTAATTAGTCGGGTTAATTAATTACCAGGTATTGCCTGTACCCTCATCTTCTTCAGTCAATGTAATGGTGAATTCTTTGTGTGTAAAAGGAAGCAAACCAGCAGTATAAAGATTCCTTCCTCCATCATAAACAGGGAGCCTCGTACCCAAGTTTGTGTTTCTATGAAGTCTCACCAACTCAGCAATAATAGCTTTGCTTATTTTACGGGAAGTAACTTCAGGTATTATCTTAACCTGCACAAAACAAGAGAGAGATAATTATGTATGTATGAGCCATCTATATTTTTCTCAAATTCTATTTATTAAATTAACTTACACTGTAATGGCTCAAGTCAGATGCAGATATATCTGCAAGAAAGTGATTAGCTTTGACCACACACTTTGTCCCAAGCTGGCCATAGCCAGGCCTATGGGTGAACTCAAGGCTATTACTATTGCAAGCAGCAGCAGCAGCAAAAGGATTGATCAGTTCTAAATCAACCCCTTTTTCTTTTAATATCTCGGGTTTATTGCAATGGCTTCTTCTCCTACCTCTTCTTCTACGATCCGTAGTGTGTTTCTGCATAGCCTTTCTGGATTTAATAACTTGATCTTCTTCTGGGTCCTTCATTTTCAGAGAGTCGTTCTGCAGCAAAAAGAGACTTTCACATGCTGGAAACCGTTTAGGTGGTGAAGAAGAAGTTGGGGAATGAAGAAAGAGAGTGTATATAGAGGAAGTAGGGAAAGACAAGAAGCATTGTAACGACTGATATAGCTGAAAAGGGAGTGTAAAAGGAGAAAAAGAAAAGATGGCACACGACATAAAATCTTCACAGCGTTTTTGCTCTCCTCTCCTAAGCGCTGTATATTCTCTGGAAAAGTGAGGAGTAGGGATGACAAAATCACTTTTGTGACGTGCTTTTATCTACATGCAGAACAAACTAAACCACACAAATTTAATTTTTGTCCTTTAAAAGTTACACTCCCTAATCCCTATGTGACACAAACGTGAACCAAACAGCTCTTCATCACTATTTTTCATAAATTCCATTGGCTCACAAAACTCATCAGTATTGCTTTGAACAATCTTGAGCTAACCTTGGAAGCTAGTCAGCAACAAGTTCGTTACTTTTCTTCTTCTCCCATTTATCTCCAACAAGTTCAAGTAAAGGGAGCGGCTAGACACCAAAAAGAAACTTTCTATCCTTCACACGGTTATGGATTTATAAGCTAAAGTAAATGGAACTTATCACATCTACATAATATAAAAACTCTTATAAGCTGTACTACTATTTATTCCACTACTCATTTCCTATACTTTAAACAACACACATATACCATTAAAGTCAGTGTTTTTTGAAATACCACTAACTCCGCTCTTAAATATAAGACTAAGTTTATCTTTTTAAAAAAATTAATGAAGTTAAATAAAATACTTAATGATAATATATATTGTATATCATTAGAGTATACTATATTAGTTTATAAGTTAAGGCAAATTAATTTTTTAAAATAACGATAAATATACTTTAAAATAATTTCCTTAGCCTCCAAACAAAGTCAACTGAAGAACAAGAGGTAAGGCGATAGTGAATAACATATTGATTTGGGAGTGTAATCTCAAAGATACGGTGTGGGTGATATGGTTTTATCCAAAGTTGCAGACTTTGGGGTACAATGAAAGGAGTTATTGAGATGGTTGGGGTGGTCCCAAAGTGGGGAGAGAGAGGCACAAGAGGAATTACCCGAAACTAGTCCAAATTAATGGAGCTGGGAATAGCTAGAGAGTAGAGAGGGAAGGTTGTTATGTGAGAGGGCCGTGAATGAAAAAGACAAAGATCAAAAAGTGTATTGGTTTTTTTTTTCCCTTTAATTTTTTGCAGCGAGCACAAAGGAGCTTTAACTGCTTTCCAAGTTGAACTAAAGTGACAGAACGAGAAAACTAAAGCAAAAGCATAATACTACTACGACAACACACGGGTCCAACAGTGAAGAGAACGCACGAGGCATATATATTTAAAAACCCAGCAAAGTGGGTCAAAAGAAAATTTGAAGCTTTTTCTTCTTTGTATGCCACTGTTCACCTTCAACTTACCATAATGCCTGCCATTGTCAGCTGCCCCTGTACGTGTGCACCGATGGCTTAAATCTCCAAACGATTACACAAAAGTAACTTTATATCTATATACACAGATACACAGACAGAGACATACATACAGATCCAGAGGACGCCCCACATGGGAGCAAGAAGAAAGCTGAACTTATTGCCAAGAAAATGTTTAAAGATTGATGGCAACAACACTCACCCACCATGGGATCATTAGTTCGTTCGTCGCAAGACATAAAGAACAATCAGATGCTGCGTCCCTTTCATGGCCTTAATTCAGTATCAATGGATCGTTCTTATGACACTTTTTCATGGACTGATTATGTTCACTCTAAAAATGCCAACTTTAATTATTGTTATCCAGAAACCCAAACGAAAAGTCTCATTCTTTGACCCTTAGAACAAAAAAAAATAGAGTTTATTTACAACTTTTAAAAGTGAATTAGATTATAGAGCATTGTTGTAAATTTTGCTGCACCTGAATGGTAAAAGAGGAAAGTGGAAAAGACATTCATTAATGTTGCCGCCATGGCTGGCTGGGAATGAATGCTGCAACTTTGGTTAATGTGATAGTGCATAAATGTGTGTCTGTATCTAGTAGCTAGCTGTAAAAACAAGAATTGCTTTTCGGTGAGAAATTTTGGTGGAAGACGCTTATTATTTTTAATTCTTTGCCATTTTTCTGAAAGTTGGGTATGCTGTCTCTGGTGGTCGTAATCACACGTAGCCGCCGTAGGGAAGCCAGATTTGATAATCGGAAGGAAAACAGAAAGAGAAAGGGACTATCCTGTGTGATTGTGAGTGGAATTATTAGTTTAAGAATTTAATGGTTCAAAAGGAGAAAAAGAAGTCGGGTCAAAATGTCACTGTCTAGTGATGATCCGAATATTGGACTGTCTGGATTACCCGTTTCAGCTCTATCTCTCTCTCTCCCCCCCTCTCTATCCTAAGCCTACCCTACAACGATAAACTACAAAGATTCATCACAATCATCCAAAGATTCGTTAAAACCCACAATTATAATTAAATGTATATTTTTAGCATTCTATTCTATTGTAACGTTCAGAAAAATTACAATACAATTTTTAACATGTATAGCAATACAAAATTTAAAGTTATTATCATCAAATTTATGTTTATTTTATTAAATAAAAACTTTAAAAGTATGATGCTTAAAAAATAAATGAAGGTTTTAGGACCCACAAGGTACCCCACACCTCTGTCAAGAAAGTAAAGTTGAGTTATATTCTCCTGCTGCTGAAGTACAATTTTTTTTTTTTTTTAAAAAATTTAGATGGCAGACGCATGGCCTGAAACCATACCTAGTATTATAATGTTATAAAAGGGTCCATCTAGTGTCACTTAACCCGAAGGTCTCTAACTAGTACAAATAAATATGAGATTTTGAATTAGAGTTGTCCCCAATTAAGTAAGTTCAGGAATTCATTGCACATGACCCAATAATGTAGCTATATAAAAAAGGGAAAATTCCTGTCAGTGCCCAATTAATCAAAATATTATAAAAAAAAAAGACTTAAAAAAGTCACATGTTTAAAAAAAAAAAACCTTAGTGTCTTTTCTAGTATTATTTCAGAAAACGTTAACAACTATATTAATGCAACATTAACAACTAAATCGGCACAGTTAACAAGTATATATTAACAATTAAATCAGTACCCGTTAAAAACTATATTAATATCCGCTAACAACTATATAAATACCCCTTATGACTCTGTCTAACTATGACTTTTCTTTATATTTTTTTAATAATATTTTGATAACTTAGGTCAAATAGGAATTTTCCTTTTTTTATATAAAAATTTTAGGAAAAGGGTCTGGCTCACCTACAGTCCAAGGGTAGGGCGCTTAGAGCCCAGTCCACAGGAGATAATGACTAGAAAGTACACATGACTTCATCTCTACCAGCGTTACCACTGCTTCCTAGACCCCTAGAATGCCTCCCCCAACACCTTGACCAACGTAGGGATCAAATCTCCTCTTTAAAGGTGAGGAAAACAAACCCCATGCTAGTTGAACCTAAGGACGAGAGGGTGAATTTTCCTTATTAAAAAAGGAAAGAAAAAAAAAAAAGGTGAAGGGTGTGATGGGAATAATGGGGCAGAAGGGAATTAAGGGGTATGGTTGGGCCAGCAAAAGCTCCAAATTTAATGACACTCAGAATGACTGAGGCGATGGCAGTAGCCCCACGCATTTTGCAGTCCGCACCACACCATCATGACCATCATTTAAATATTAAAAAATATATATTCTTATTACATTATATAATATTCATTAATTTTCTTAATCTTTTTTTGCACAGTAATCATTTTCTTAATTTACATGTATGTTATTAAAGGACTATTAGGGAGGAACAAAAATGGTTCACAATTCGCCAGCAGTAGATTGGCTTCAAATGGCAAAAGGCCAAAAATAATAACAAGCTTTTATATACAAATAATTTCGTTTGGCTTAAATAATAGTAGCTTCATGTCATTAAACGACAAACATGAAAAATCTACGACACAACTTCGGAAAACTAAACACCCTACTTGGACGGCTAAACAACATATTCCTTAAACCAAACAAATAATGTACAAATCCCAAACTTAATAACTGATTAGCTATATAAGACGGCGTACACGAATAATTTGGATATAAAATTAATACTCCCTCATGTCCTAAATATAACACATGTTACTTGATTTGATTAAATTAAAGAAGTTAGTTAAATTAGTTAATATCATATGTATTTTTTGAAACACTCTAATTATCTTAATTGACTCCCTTACGACTTCTCCTTCTTGATTATTTTTAAGAATTATCAATAGTGGTAAGTTGAAAAAAATCAACAAATATAAAAATTATGTCTTTTATTTAAGACTAAGATCAATTATCTAAATAACATGTCTCATATTTAAGTTAAAAAGAGTCTCTGTTTAAAAATATATGATATAGTTTATAGTACATATTATACTATAGAATATATTTTACTTTCTGAAGTGGAAGTAATATATATTAATTCACTGCCAATGTTTTAAATAATACAAGACTCAACATCCCTCAAGTTTGACTGAGTTTGAATCTTATGAATAGGGGAAAAAACATCATCATATTAAAAAACTGACTAATCACAAATACAAATTAACTAACCCACACATAGAGTAGTATTATTGGAGAATAATAATAATGTTTAACTGGTACTTATTTGGGAAAGAAAACTCAAAATAGGATAAGTCATTTAGTTCAAGTGGTTCTAAAGATACACAAAGATATGGATATAAAGAGAAATATAGGCACTAACTGTGGGGAGGATAGAGTTAAAAGAGAAGAGATATAGGTGCCAACTTAGAGAAGAAAGTAAGGGTGAAAGGCGAAAACTTTATTAAGATGTTTTGTGCAATTAAATACATGCGTGTGGGTGTGGGCTGAGTTAAAAAGAAGAAAAGGAGGAAAGAAAAAAAGGCGAAGACCAAATTAAACCCAAAGAAAACTGTGTTTCAACAACACATCGCAATGATGACACTCTCAGAGAGGGAGGGGGGGAGAGAGCTTGGCTGCTGTTTCTGCTGCAAACTCTCACGCCTCCCTCCATGGAATGACACAACACAAAGCTTCACATTTTCCCACAGAGTGGGCCGCAGGGGCCAGCCAAAGCAAAAGCATAAAAAAGAAATCATCAAAAATGGAGAAGCAGTACTGTAGCAGTAAGCAATGTGATATATGAGAGAGCTGAGAACCAAACCTTGTGCTTTACGCTATGTGTTGTGTTGTTTTTAATGTTATTTCTATGAGCCGACTCAACTCCCTCTTCCTCCTCGTTTCTGCGCAAGAGAAGACAAAGAATACATTAAAGAATGAGACTTTAATGGATATGACATGAAAGCCACGAGCATTTCCCTCTGCAGCCTCCATTTTACATTTATTGTCTGTTATATATCACGATGTATACGCAATACAAATGTGTGCGTGTCCAAGTTTTCCAACTCTAGAGTGGCCACACATGCACAACCTATTATAGCTCTACTAGTACAGCTTTTTTGAAGGCCAAAACTGCTAACTGCCCCAATTAATAAGAGACAAGCCATATTATAAGCAGAGATCATCATCATGACACTTAAACGTGAAAACCCGTAATAATCCTATTTTGTGGATGACAATGACAGATATATATGTGTGAGGCTAAAAGCAAAACTCTTGAGTAAAGATTCAGAGAAACGAATTACCTCTCGGGAATTGGATTTGAACGAGGGATTAAAACAGTTAGTTTCTGTTCATCTCAGCCTCTGTATAGAATGTTGTGACTCCAACGAATATGCCCTCAAGAGGCAAACTCTCTAACTCTGTGTGTTGTGTTTTGAGAGTGATGGATAGGGCTGTGAATGAAATGAAAGGAAGAGGAAAAAACGCAGTTACCAGAGAGAAGTAGTGTTGGTGTTTATCTTTTCCACTGCCTTTGAGAAAGGAGCTTAAAACGAGAAGGAGAAAGAAAGGCTTTTTTGGAGCATGAAAGGTAGGTGGTGGTGGCGGTGAGCGTGCCTCCATTTGAATATTGAAAGGGAAGAAAACTCAAAGACGCCTTTTTTATCTTTTTGGAACCACAAATCACAAACATATTATACACTTAATAAAGAAAATGTGTGCCATTCGAAAGGAGGATTTGGATGCATACATACACAGAGTAAATAAACAAATATATTAATGAGTATGCAAAGGTGTGAGATTCCATACAAAAGAGAGAAGTGGTGGTCTGCAGCTGAAAGCTGGTGGCCTGTCCTCTCTCTCTGGCAGCAACAAAGCTTTAAGAAGTTGAGTGCATTTTAGTTGCTGTGTGCGCTATCTTTTTTCCATGGGATAATAAACAAAGTGATCGTTGGAGAAAAGAGAGGGTGTGTCAGTTTCTGCTGCGATGACGGCGAGTTGGCCGGAGTTTGAAATTCCGGTGGAAGGAAAGCGAGAAAAGGAAGGTAGAGGAAGATGTGAAGTGTATGTGGATGGATGGGTACAACTTTTATAAAGGAAGAAACCAAGAGGATGCACATGCCCTTGTAAGATTACCTCTATCATTTCTTCCCTTTTCTTTTCTGTATTAAAAGATGTCACCTTTTTCTTCCGCCCTTTCTTTTAAGAATAAAAATTAGGATGAAGACGCAAAAATATGTATGTGTGTTTTTTTTAAAGTGTATCTAACACGATTTTTTTTTAATGTAAAAATAATTATGTGATTATAAAAGTGGAATAAAAATATTTATTGACAGTTAGTTTAACTTTAACTATGTGATCACAAAAATGAAGCAAAAATATTTATTGACTGTTAGTTTGATTTTATTTTTTTTTATATATTTTTAAGGTTGACATGAACGATGAATCAATTAAATTTCATCTTGGTTTGCAATGGAGAATTGGAGAGAATTATAGAAAATGACTTAGATTGTTTTGAAAATTACAACAAGGCGGCAACGGCAACAAGGAGGTAGAGATGAAGTAACCAGATAGGTAAGATTGAGATTTGGAGAGGAAGGTGAATTGGAAAGAGATGGTTGAACTGTAATTTTCAAAATATCTATGTAATTTTCTCAAGTTCTTTACTGTCAACTAGGATGAAATTTAGTTGAGTCATTATCCATATCAACTTTAAAAATACAAAAAAGTCAAATTAATGGTCAATCCAGTATCTTTAGTCCATTTTTATAACTATATAGTCACTTTTACATTAAAAAAAAAAACACTTAATGTTTGATACACTTTTAAGAAAACCACATGTATATTTTTTCACTTTAACTCTAAAAATTAAAAGTAAGCTAAGAAAGTTTGACACAGCTAGTAAGGGATTGGCTAGCTCATAATAAAATCCAGAGTTTTAATCCTACTGCATGTGTGAGCACTCCCCCCCAAAAAAAAAATTAAAAATAAAAAAATTGAAGGGCATAAGTTATTTAACCCATGACCTTCCACTTTTTAGGGAGCTTTTATACCATTAATCTATCACAGCTTTCGTGTTCATGTGAGCACTTTGTTAGTAGATGATACATAAATGCTTATGTAAGTAATTAATCTTTGAATTTAAAGGCATGTCCTACCTCATTTCGCCTAAACTTTTTGGCATACAAAATTTGAATGTAAATTGAAACTCTTTATGTAAAATTTTTCTATAACATGTATGTGTATGATAAATTGAAAAATAGCATGATTGAAATAAATATAGAGGAGGACGTTGGTCGAAATGACTGCAAAAAACACATACTATATTCAGAGATTTTAATATACCAACAATTTACTCCTCTTTTGGTGATTGGCTCCCAATTTTTTTATATATAATTAATACATTAAAAATACTTTTATTTTCAATGAAGTCTCTCGTAGTAAGTGACAAATTACGAGAAAGTTACATCGTATAGGAACTTTTTCTTTCCTCAGAGAATCCAATGTCTTTAATAATTAATATCAACTTATAAAAGAATATGGCAAAGTTTTTTTTTTTTTTATCGTGAATTAATTAACAATTATATTTTCAGAGTTCGCATGCAAAACTTCTGGTCAGACAAGTACAATCTTGTGCCAACTGGGAGTGTTTGGTTGTGAAACTTCTATAATCCTATATCCTTTCTTTCTTTTTTTTTTTTTTTTGCTCGAGATAATCCTATATCCTTTCAATCAACCAATAAGTGGTTATGGGCCATTTTTACACCACAAGTTTATTAGGATCGATAATTTTATCTTTAGAAGTTTTTTGAGAAGTAATTTTATTTTAGCTGTTATTTTAATTAATTTTGATCATTAATTAATCAAATGTATTAATTAACATTTTACATTGTCATCTAGGTTGTATTTTTTGAGATGCAAATTTACCTCAAAAATTTTAAATCTAACTTTAAATTTGAAAAAATATGAAATAAATGATACATAAACTTCCAATGTAAATTTACATATTAATAATAATGATATGAATAATATGTAGACTATCAATTAAATATATCTGATCAATTAACAGTCAAAATTAATTAAGATAACAGCCAAAGTAAAATTACTCGTTTTTTTACACTTTCAAGAGAAAAATTACCTCTTAAACCACCAATAAGGGATTGCAATATGTTTTTGCTCTTAATACTCTAAAATATGTGGTGCATATCAACCTTAGCAAACAATTAACTTAACTTCTGTCGTAGTAAACAACAATAGAAAAATAATTGAATTCCTAGAAGAACAAGGTTAATTCTTTATCAAGTTTTGATACTAATATATAAAAAGTTAAAAACGTTCAATGTTAAATAGTTGGCGGGAAAACAACAAAAAACAAAGTGCTGCCTCTGGAAATTGTATAGAGTACGTATATTCTTTCCGTTTATGTGTGTACGTATGTTTATGCATGCGAAAAAAATCCTTAATAATAATAAATTCACATTTATCCACCATTTTATACATTCAACTTTGTGAATTTAAGTGACTCAGATGGAATAAACCCGTGACATGAAATGAAAAATCCATATAATTCATTGGTGAAAGGAAAAGAATAGTAGAACTTTATTTTATTGGCAAATGAGAAATTAATTAGCGATGAAAAATAATGAATCAATTATAATTGGAGTTTAAGTCAAGTGGGGAAATGATTGAACATGAAGAACAATGTTACACACAAAACACCAGGCAGCCCCACCAAACAAATGATTGAAATAAAGACTAAGTGTTATATATGTCATTACATATTTTTAAGGCCAGAAAGTTGAAAAATGATTATCGGCTTTGGCTTCACCTTAGCAGACAAAACATTCCAATTATCACTTTTCAAAAGCTGGAGATACATTCAAAGGGTTTTTAGACCCAAAGGTTCATCATTACTATTAATCAAGTACACCACTTTAACTATCCTAAATTATTAGAGGAGATATATTAGGTTTTAAAATCTGGACCAAACTGGCCGGTTCAACTCTGAAACTAGCGAACCAGTGGTTAAACGGGTTTGGGTCTAGACATCAACCTATTTTATGCTTTAAAAAAAATTAAGATTTTATATTAATAGTATTAAAATCTTTAATTTTTATTAGTTTGATCCGGGATAACTCCAGTCTGACTTACTAAGTTTTGACCCAATACTCCGCGGATTCGAGTTTAAGAAAGTGTGATATATCATATTTATTTATAATAATATAATATCGCCCCTAGGTTTGAATTCTATTTGTCTTCGAAGGACGATATTTTTTGAAGTGGGGTAAAAACGAGTTACTCGGGATTATGTGCTTCAAGGCTATTCTTTTTCTTCTTGGCCCTTTTTCCTGGTCACCAGCTGTTCAAACTTTAGATTTCATAAAATCATGAGAAAATCGTTTCTCATAATTTTCCTTTTTCACCGACATTCTTTTTGCCATAAATCCAAAGACCTGGGTGGCTATAATCATTACGCAAGGGATCCATTTATTCTTCCAATGGATACATATTCCTATGTGTTTGGAATATTCATCCTTAAAAGAACACTTAATTATAGCTGCATTATTAGTTATTACCATTTATTATATCTTGATCTCGTCTACTTTTTTTTTCCCCCTTTGAGAAACGAATACTTAATGAAAAATACAGGCTGATTTAATTAAAATACTTAAATATATGGCTTGACAGAGTATTTTTAGTAATACCCACAAGAAATTTACATGAGAAATATTATAAGAGAACATTAATTTCGCTCTTCTTCAGCAACGGTATAAGTGGGGGAAAAAAAGAAGAAGAAGAAGAGGAAGTAGTAAACGCCTCGGATAAAAGCAAACTATTCCTTACGTAAGAATTCAGAAATCAAATAAGCACACTTCCATTTGTTCTTTATTAAAAAAAAAAAAAGAAGAAGAAGAAGAAGGGAGGGAGTGTTAAAATAATTGAAGTTATATATATTATCCCGTTGTGGGTCACGATACCTTGGCCAACTCCATTAAGTAATTACAAACATGATGATCTTGATGGGGTTTTGGTAGGACCCATTTATCTATGAATTAATATCCACCCTTACCGGTTTATCTGGGAGCAAATTTCGTCAAAATCTTTTTTCTCCTTTTCTTTTAAGGATCCCATTTCCATTCTTAGATGAAAAAATAGATGATTCAGATGTAATATTTTCTAAAACTATGGGTGTTTTATAAATTAATTTTTTTTATTAACTTTGTTTGTATTACATTTATGAATTGTATAGATCATGATTTAACTATTTAAATTTATTTATTTATGTGCAAAATAATAGTTTTATGAAATATTAAATTTAGACCATCTATTTTCTTAAATATGATGGTGGAAAACAGATACTAGGAAGAAAATGAGAAAAATGTTTCTGAAAGAATCCAAACCCCAGTTTATCCAAATGATACTCAATGGCTAATGAGCAAGAACTTTTAATTAACCATCTATCTAAAAATTTGATTATAAATCAAACTGTAACTCATGATTTTACCCAATGAAATAAGCTTTGTTGTTGATAGTGTCTTATTTTTTAAAAAACAAAATTCGAAGGTGCATTATTGCTCGGATGAGTATAATATTTGATGCCAAAATTCCTCTCCCTAAGACGAGATTTATTAATTTATTCAGAGCACACTTGTGACAATAATAATAAAAATTTGGCCACATAAAGAGTTTTGTAAGGCCCTGAACGAAGGTTCAAGGCTCTTGGGGATCCGACCTTTGATTTTATGTTGATGAGTGGATTGTGGGGCTAATATATCCACTCACCCCAGACTTGTTTGTCTCTAGTGAACATAGAGCTTTATAATTGAAAGATTTAATTTATTCTAAACATGCATGAAACCTCGATTCAACGATAATATTATGTGTAACATTTTGACAGAAACTTGTTCATAAGATATATGTAATTTGCAGATGGAGGAGGAGGGGAACTTTAGCTTGTTTGGTCCTTTAAATTTGCATCATATTTCATCTTAGTTCCTTAACACTTAACAAAATGAAAGCACCAAACATATATGTAATCATTCATATATATAGTATGATACAAATGGAGTGGCAATAGGGTTCTAGGTATTAAAGTTGTTGAACTCACAAGTTTTAAGTAAATCCGTAAAAAGAATATAAATTTGGATCTAAATTCAATTGGTACACTAAAAAAAAAAAAAAACTTTTATAGGTCTTACAGATATATAATAAAAATAAAAATAAATGAAAATAATTTAATTTAAATATGAATAATTGAAACTAAATACATTAAAATTTATAATTTATCATATATAAAAAAGAAAATTTCTATGAAATTTATATATAAAGTTATTAAATATGGTGAAAACGAACAAACTAACACAAATTTAAAAGTGAATTAACACCATTTTGTAAGTTAGAACTATAAAAACAATTAAAGTCAATGTGTAAACTTATGAATTTAACTGAACTTTTAATTAGTATGAGTTTAAATATAAATAAATATGAATTTTTAAGCTAATAATGTAAAAACCATAGATTTAGAGAATCAATTTATAAATTTGACAAATGCATGGACAAGTTAATGTGCAAAGCCATAGATAGGAGTAATCGTAAAGAACACAACTTTTGATTCAATTTCGCACTTGATTTTGAATAATATCTCACGTTTAAAAGGCAATGAGACCAAGCAATTAATGAGCAAACCAGCATTGATACAAACGTATCATAATAAAGCACTCAACGGTGGATATGAAGAAGAAAAAAAGAAAAGGAAAAAGATAAAGAAAAAGACAAAAGCATGAGGGAGGGTTGTACTTTGTAATACAAGCAGACAAATATTCCCCTCTCAACCACCTTTTCTTTTTCTTTTCACATTTTTAGCTTCTTTTGTCCTCACATCGTCAATTCCTCCCTACGTGTGTTTTTGCATTACTATTTGCACACACAGAGCCCCCATATCAACCAAAATAATGAGTCCCATCAAACTCAAAAAGCAAACACACACACACACACACACATTTATATGCAATGACTTTGTTTTTCTTGAAGATGATGATGATGACTCCATGCTTTGAGATATATAATTATAGTAATTTTTGAATATATGCATATATGTAATAAAGCCAGCTGGCTTTTTCCCTAGCGAAACTGTTTGTGTTGATTATTAAATATATTTTTTCACTTTTATAAGAAAAGAGAGAGCTGGGATTAAGACAAAAGAAAACATACTTGATCACAAGATTAACTCTAACAGAAAGGGCTAGTCCTTTATAACTTGATGAACCAAAATTCAAACCTTTATTGATAGATTTGTCCACATTTAGGGCCTATTTAGTTCAAGGAAAATTGGAGGAAGGAAATGGAAAATGACATTTTCCGTCTACCGTGATTGCTTGGTTCATATTTTTACATGTTTCGATGGTGGGCCATTTACCCTTAAATATGAAAAAGTCGGTTCTCACCTATTTTTGTGGGAACCAATTTTCTGGCAGTTCAAGAAAATGGGAAAAAACCAACTTACCCTTCTTCAGCGATGGGAAAGAGGAAGAGAGTGACGCCGGAAAATATCGTGGAAGGAGGAGGAAGAAGTTGTTGACGGTGCAGATCCATTAGTGACCACAACAAAGGAGAAAAAAGCTGCCAATGGATGCCTTTTTAGCATCGCCACTATAGATTTGTCAGTCACATAGATGGAAGAAAGTCAATGACCCATTGGAGGCAATGACATAGTGAATGAGAGCTTTGGAGAAGGAGAGAGGAAGAGAAGTGAGAGACGAGGAGGAATGGGAGAAGATGGAGGTAGTGGTACAAAAGGTGAGAATGAAGAAAAAGGAGAAGCTAAACAAGAGGACTGAGGGTCTGTTTGGGATAACTTTGATAGAAGTGGTTTTTGTTTCTAATGGACTTTTCTTAATAGACTTTTTTTTATATGATTTGTGTTTGGGATAGCGGTGGCAGAAGTGGCTTTTATTTCTAATAGGCACTTGTTTGACATAGCTTTTAAAAAGATAGATAAAATAAAAAATGACAGAAAATGGCATGAATCAAATTCACACACATACATATGTTGTATAAAATGTGATAATTTGGGATAAAAATTAAAAATAAATATAAATTTACTAAATAAAATAGTAAAATTATCAAAAAAAAAAAATCAATGGGCTTATAATGAGATAATAAGCTAAGGATATGTGGCTTATGAAAAAAGCACTTTAAAAGCTTGAATCTCATCATAATGTAAAGCTATCTCAAACACTAATTATTTTGCTTTCTCTTTTTAATGGACTTTTAATGAGCTTATTTTGGTTTTTAAAGCCATGCCAAACAAGCACAAAGGGTAAAAATTGTCATTATGTTTATTTTCCTATCTCAGTTTTTTTCAACTTATTAAAAATTTTCCTATCAATCTATTTTCTTTTCCAATGTAAATCAAATATCCTTGTAGCAAGATATTTTTTTATTCCTTTCCATTCAATTCCTTTTCAATCCTTTCTTTGAAACAAACAGGCCCTTAATGCCCGATAATTACCTCAAACAATACGACCTCTAAAATTGGTATAGCTGTGCTTTGGGGGAAAAACAAGCGTACTTGTGGGACAGATATAAGAAGCCAGAAGTTCAGAACAGTGAGCAGATGGAATAATATATGTATCCGTATAAATCTGAAAGTTTATCGTTGGCGTTGGAATAATTAATACTCCCAGGAGCTTTTGGGAATAATTCTATTCATTTCCATTCAATTCCTTTTCAATCCTTTCTTTGAACCAAATGGGTCTTTAATGCTTCAAACATGATTATGTCCAATGTAAATATACGTTTGCTTTTGGGAAAGAAAACAAGAGTACTTGTGGGGCAGATATAAGAAGCCAAAACAGTGAGCAGATGGAATAATATATATATGTGTGTGTTTGTGTGTGTGTAAGTATAAATCTGAATGTTTATCGTTGGCGTTGGAATAATTAATAATATATAATGTGTGAGGTACGTCTCGCAGGAGCTTATTGTTCTTCGCACTGAAGGATCAGTTACGTACAGAAGAATGTGTGGGAGAGATCGAGAAGGCAGTGATGATATCACACACTAATGTACAAACCCAGTGTGTGCATGTGTGACTCTGTGAGATATTCCTCAAGATTCTGTTTTAGTACTACCTCCCTCCGGGTATAAGATAAAGTTGACTTTTTCTTTTAAAAATTAAGGAAACTAAATCAGTTACTTAATCATTTCATCTGTTGTGTGTTTTTTGATTATATATTAGTTTATTAGTTAACTAATTAGTTTGAAGAAAAAAATAAAAATAAAAATACTCTAAAGTAATTTAATTAGTTTTCTTAATCTCTAAAAAAAATTAATTATATCTTATAATTAAGACCGGATGAAGTAACATACCACCAACTTATTCGTATTCTACTATGATTCTTTGATTGTGTGTGATAGATAAAAATTTCAGATAAGTTGGTGGGTCCAAAACTTATAAAGTTAGGACATACCTCTAAACTTCAAAAATATTTATATAGTTACTTACAAATCAACCACCAATAAAATTGTCACTAGAATTTGAATTTATAACATTGTCACCCAATGTAACAAAACTTTGTTGATCATATGGATTCAATTTATGAATAGCATGTATTATTTTGCTAAGCCCTCGTTATAATTAGATTTTTGATGTTGCTGTATGTTTTTTGAAAACATCCATGCTAATTATTATTTAGATTGGGTTAATTATGATTTGAGTAAGAATTATGATGGAACGGGCTTAAAATTCATCAGCAAAACGGATGAGCACCAGATTTAGACCGTCTACGTTAAAATGGAATGGACCAAGATTAAATGTTGTTTCTTTTAATGTTTATAATAGATAAATTCTAAAATTCCAAAATAAGAATAACTTTCAAACTGTTACTTTATTTATTTATTTTTTAAAAAAACTATTTAAAGAATTGCAAATACCTTCCTTGCTGGTCTAACAAAATCTGGGCCGTGCAAGCGAAGTGCGTAGAGGATGCTAAAAAAAACCATAAAAGAAATGGATCTGTACCGAAAAAATGAAATGGGCTGAACAATTTTCTCATTCAAGGACACCATTGGACTGGATCTAGTGATTTCACAATCTGTCTAAAAAGTCCCTCTAGTTTGTAACCAAAAAAAAAAAAAAAAAGTCCCTCTAGTTTCTACCTCAGCAAAATTAGTCCCCAAATTAAACCATATTGTAAAACTACCCCTAATTCCTATGGATAATTTACGCATTACATTTAAAAAGTATGTTTACGCAAATCGAGATAAAACTCATCTCATATACTTATTTCGCATACAAAAAATCACGTTAAAAAAATAGCTTCAATCATTAATTTAAACATACACTAATCTTTCCATAAATGAAACAAGTTTAATTTTGGGGGACTATTTTGCTAACAATAAAATTTAAAAGGTTTTCTTTAAATTTATGAGGGCTTATTTGAAAACAAGCATAAAAAAATAAGACTAATTAAGTGTCGCTTTTAGATTTTTAGAAGTGATTTTATAGTAGGGTAAATGTGCAATTTTACATATAACTTTTATCCTAAGGAGTGCCCAGCACCATAACCTTTTTTTGGGAGCAAAAATACACACAACGTTACGTCTTGGGAGCATCCAGCACCACGGGCCGTTAGTCAACCGACGTTGATTGTTAAGTCTAACGGAAATGAACAGTAACTCTGCTAAAATTACCATTTTGCCTCTAGTTTTAAATAATTTTTTTTAAAAAAACACTAAAATAACTCCTCCCCAGTGGGCTCCACCACCGACCACACCGCCGTCACCGGCGACCAGTGGCCACCTCCTCCGGTGGCTTTTTTTAAAAAATATTTTTTTTAAAAAAAAACTAAACCATGTTCCTATGACAAATCGGAAAAGTTAACACTCCATCAGCTCAAACGTAAGCGGTTCCCTTGTTCAGTTTCAGCGAAACTGGAGCCTATTTCCTATAGTTGCAGCTTCATCTAAGATGGGAAAGTGACGATGACATACATAAGAGAGAGAGAGAGAGACCCAGACTCACCTTTGTCGATCAACTTGAACGATGAGCTATAGGCGCTGTCCGACTTCCCCTGTTTCCAACGTTAGAGAGCAGAGCATTTAGGTTTCAGTTTAACTCTCTCCCTCCCCTCTTCGACCCCCTCTCTCTCTCGTCTGCAATTTTTCTCTCTTCTGCAACTCTCTCATTCCATTAAAAAAAATGTTGATCATGGAGAACTAGTGGAGTTCAAGAAGAAGGGAAGTTGCTGAGTTCAATGAAAAATAGTAAGGTTTGGCGTTGCAGAAGACAAAGACGTATGGGGCTGCATTTTGATAGGAACCGATGAATCTCTCACCGTCTACGCATTGATGCCAAAAACTCGTTCATTGTTACCGTTTCCGGTGAAGTGAAAGTAAGTGAATTGAACTCGATGGCAACACTGGAATATATATATATATATCGTTGCTTCATTTTCGGTCCGAGAGGGAGGATCCCATGGGTAATAAGTGATGGGCTCGAGAACTGATTGTAGAAGAATGGCGTCACTGATCTTCTGATGGCGTGTTGCAGCTGGAGTCTTATTTGCGGATATTGCTTCTGAGCTCTTCTTCTTCGGCATCTTGGAGAGAGATGGTAATCGAAAAAAAATATATTTAAAATTAGGGACAAAATGGTAATTTTAGCTTAAAATTAAGGGCAAAATGATAATTTTAGTGGAGTTACTGTTCATTTCCATCAAACTTTATGGTCAACGTCGGTTGACTAACGACCCGTGGTACTGAACGCTCCCAAAATGTAATATTATATGTACTTTTGTTCCTAAAAAAAGGTTATGACGCTAGGCGCTCCTCGAGATAAAAGTTATGTATAAAATTACACCTTTACCATTTTACAGTATTCAAAGTTATATAAGTAATGTTTTGTCTTAAAGAGTATTCTAAAAACACTTTTTTATACTCTCAAACCATAAAGGCAACCTTTTTATTTTAGTTTTTTTAGAAATATATTTATAGTGTTTGATGTAAATAAGTGAAATGAGTTTTATTTGCTTTTGTCATAAATAGGTTAAAAAAGCACTTTTACTCTTTGTCTACAAGCTGGATTTTTTTTTTTTTTTTTGACAAAATCCAAAACCGAGGGATGCTGGGCATGAAAGAATTTGATCTTCCTTTTAAATCCTATACTGTTCTTTTTTTTTAATTGTTGTATTAAGATCTTAGTTCAAATAATTTAGATATTAATCCAACCAATCAAAAAAAAAGAAAAAAAACAAAGGGAAAAGGAAAGTAGGGACCGCGTGAAGAGGGGCAGGAAGCGAGGAAGAGGTAATTGAGAGCAGGGAGGCGAAGACGGAGTGAGAGAAGTGCGAGGACTGGGCGCAATGACCATTGACGACGAGAGCTCCATATACGTTGGCGGTCTTCCCATCGATGCCACCGAAGATACGATCCGCAGCGTCTTTGATCTGTATGGCGCCATTCTTGATGTCAAGGTCTCTCGCTTTTCTATCTTCTTTCGCACCTTCACTTCCCCATCTTGTATCATTCTTGTAATTTGGGTTTGAACCAATTAGATTCTTACCTAAGTAGAACTCTACCAGTCTTTTCTGTGGCCTGGAGTTGCTGTCTTTGGAGATTAATTACAGTGGATAGTTCATTGTGATCCCAGTATTATTAGCAAGATGGTGGCTGTGCTTTTGCAAAACAATTTTTCCCCTTTACCCCCCCCCCCCCACAAAATACGGTTGGATGGGCATTATAGTTTGGGGGTAATGTACTCTCAAATGGTCGGGGCTGTCAATTTCTGCTCTTTTTGAACTGAGCTGTATTGCTACCTTCGATTCGATTATATTGCCGTAGGCATGCAACTTGTGGCATCGAATTCATTTGTTTGTGTTTTAATCTTTGGTTGTTATGTTGTGCTATGCATGAAAAAGATAATAATCTAGCTACTTAGTAGCGTTATTTGCTGCTTATACGCGTGGATGGTTTATGGATTGGGATTATTGAATTGATTTTTTGGTTCAATTTGCAGATTATTAATGATGTTCGGAATAGAGGAAAGTGCTATTGTTTTGTAACTTTCACAAATCCTCGATCAGCAGTTGATGCAATCAATGACATGAATGGAAGGGTATGAGATTGCTAATTCATCTTTCTCTTTGTTTATTTAATGAATGAATGAACCATAAGCTTGCATCTCTATGATTTCCGATCGTCTTTGTCGTCCTCCTTTCATCTTTTTAAATGTGAAATCTTTACCGGTATTATTGAACGAAAGGAAGTGCTAATATCTACTTGTGATTTTTATGTTAAAATGTTTACTTTTGACCTACTATTGCTCTGAATCAGACCATTAGTGGGCACGTGGTTAAAGTAAATGGGGTGAGGACTCGAGGTGGAAGATCACATTTTGGTGGAGAACCTATTGGTCATGATACTGATAGGAATGGAGACTGGGATCATGGTAGAGATCGCGCCCGAGATTATAATCATGACAGGGACAGGCACAATAATAGATATAGTGATTGGTCTCGAGAGCGTGATAGATCACGGGAGCATGATAGATCTCGAAACTTTGAGCATGAAGGGGATAGACGATATGAGCATGAACATTATCATGATAAAGAAAGAGAACCTTTGCATATTAAAGATCGGGGTGAAGAGAGATATCAGGCTGATGATGAACAAGAACACAATGAAGTATTTGATCAAGCTACACTAAAAGACTATGACCTAGATTATGATACAGACAGGAAGATGGACAGGACTTATGATCATGACCGAAGTTTTGATGGGGATAGAAATGAACTCTCAAAGAGAAACTATGGGTTAGCACACCTCTTTTCTCCTTCCTTCCCTTTTGTGACTTTGCAGAATGTCCATTTGCATGTGATTGGAAATCTATTATTGCTGCATTCAAATTGAAAACCACAAAAATAACAGCTCATCTTCCCTTTCTTTTTTGAAAGCTAATTGTCAATGTACTTGAATCTTTTGGCCTGATCTATTGTTAACTGTTTCCAATTCCTAAACAAGAATAAAAGCTCATCTACACTGCTTCCTTAGTTACTGTCTCTTCGGTTTTGGCCTGATATTGTTGACAGTTGTAGAAGAAAATAGAAACGTTTATGGTAGGAGCCTTGTAATACTAGATATTGTCTGAGATTGTGAACAGAGCTATGTTCTAATGAGACAAGTGTCTTTTTGGGGAATTTTCATTAAAGCATATTTGTTGAATTTTTTTACTGTGTATATATTGGATCATTGTGAGTACCTTTGGTCCTGGGGCCATTTGTATTATTAGCACGGTGGCATCTTGCAGAATTAAGTGAACTACCATTAAAAACTGTTGTTCTGTCATCAGTTGAGACACGACCAGTCTTCCTTAGTTGAAACTAGTGAGAGATAGCTTAGTTTTAATTCCTTGTCTTTGTTTTCTTTTCACCAGACAAATTTGTGTTTGCTCTGCAGATTAAATGTTACGAAACAACATAACATGGATTTTTCATCAGACTCAAATGGTAACCTCAATGACGAGGTAATATAAGCATTTGGGATTTCCTTTTACAGGTGTCTTAATTCAAACATAAGCTTAAGTCGATTGTGGAACATTTCTGTTATATTTTCACTCGTTTTTGTTGATTCTAGGTTGCAGATGAATTAGAGAGGTCAACTCAAAGGCTTGGTCAACTGAAAAAAGAGGTTTGTGATAATTTAAATGAACATATCATGTCAATTTTTACTAAATGACCAAGCCTATGTTCTTAGGCTTCCTTGTGATGGTGTGACAAATTCTGGTTGGTTTTAATCAATTGCAGTAATTCTAGGATTAGCATTTTCTCATCAGATTGATCCCTGATTGTGATTCTTGTTAACTTTTGTTTTAGGATATCATTACTTGAAGGATTTAAGAAAATATCTAGTCATCATGCTTTAGCCTTCCATTTGTCATTTTCAGTTCTGTTGTGTCAATAGTAGTTAGGAAATTGAAATGTATAGGTTTTTCAGGTCTCTCAGTTGGAAGAGAAGTTACAAGAGAGACGACAACTCGTTTCAGATTTACAAAAGCAATCTAGGGTGTGTCACTCCTTTTTTTTTAAAGCATTACATTTCTTCAAGTATCTGCTTGCCCATACTTGAACAAAAAATCTGTTTTTGAGCTGCAAGATGTTGACTTCTGCAGAAACTGGAGGATGCATTAGTTAATGCAAAGAAATATTCTTCATATCGTCAGGTGCAGTTGGCCAAGGTAATCACCAGTAAAATTAGTGACACATAAGCTACTTTGAATTATCATTCTGATGTCCAATTCTTGAGTGCTGACATGGGGTTTGGAAAACTCCTCAGGTACACGAATGTTTTCTGCAACTGAAAGATTACTCAGAGCGATTAAAAACCGGTGAAAAAGAACTTCAGGTTGGTGTAATTGTGCAAATTATATCCTGTTTTGCGTTGTTTGTTTGCCTTGAAGGCTAGGATTGCAGCAAATATATGTTGTTAAATTCATTTTTGGCAAGTGATGATCCTAATTCATCTAGAAATTTAGTTGCTAATTTGCCAATGAACTCCTTCCCACGTAATGTCTTGCATGGATCTGAATCCGAGAGTGAACTTATGCTGGTCAGTGGTGACTTTTATTTACGTTTTTCTTTTTGGCATGCAGAGTCTGGTTGATACGATAAGGTTAGAGAGTGATGGTGATGGAGAAGATGTGGCTTAAAGGATGTACAAATGATAAGTGAATACGTGTGATATCTGGTAGATACGATGGCTGTGCTCTACTACATTATATTTGGCTATCATGCTTAGGATAAAATGCGTAACCCTTTGCTTATAAATCTGAGGAGAATTTTGTTCACAAATTTATCTCAAGTTTAATGGACAAACCTGTATTTGTTGCTGTGACTTGCATTGTATAAATTCTGAGAATATTAAACAAGCTGTATGTTAATTCTCTCACTTGTACTCTTTTAAGTATTGTTCGTTTCTTGAAGCAATCCAGAGATAAATGAGGCCAAACCTTTTCACACATCCAATCCCAAATATCAAAGCTATCCCAATTTTTTTTGTTCCAGGGGTTTAGTTATCTTTGATGAAACCTTGAAGTTATATTACTTGATGAGCATAAGAATTGGGCATTGTCCAACCTTGATTAAAAGTTTTTTTTTTTTTTGGAGGGGGACCGGGAGATTGCAGTCTCTAATCTGGTTGTGAATGCCCTTCAAATGAAGGTTACTCACACTAAGTCAAAAAGTAAAAGAATTGGAAGTTTTTACCAGTGAGGGATGATTTCTCAAACAAAAATCAGGAAACAATTGTGCGAATCGCCAAGAGTTTATATGTATTTCATGAGATAAAAATACAATTTTTAATTTCTACTTGGAAAGATAAAATATTTTGAAATAGGCGAGTTCATCTATTTTTGAAGCTAGTAGGAGAGATAGGCTGTGACTTTGGGAAGATGAAGCTGCCTCCAGTGTAGCAGCAGCAAGAGCCAAGAGTGAGGCACATAGTAAATGAAAATCAAGGGACGAATGGATTTGAGAGGTTTGGTGGTCTCACATGGCCCAGATGCTCCTTATTGTAGGGATGAGATTGTACACAAAACAATGGATTGGGGGAAAAGAGAGGAAATGGAGAGGCACTTTGGGTGTCTTTTGTGGTGCAGGGCTTTGCTTGAACCAATAAGAAGAATACACGAAATAATTAATAATGTGCCACCCACTTAAACCGATGTGCAAGAGGAATAATCTTGCTCTGCTTCTGCTACATCACACTAAAGGCACAGAATCCTCACTAAAGTTATACTAATTTGCATTCTTAAAAGCACCCTCTCTTCTTTCTCTAACTTCACTCTCACCTCCCTCCTTTTTATTTCTTCACGTCCTCGCTTTTTTCCTTCCTATTTTGACCTAAAAAAACAGACAAATTTGCTAGAGTTGATAATTGCATACAAAAGTGTAGTAGAATATATCACTCAGATTCTATTTATAAAGCTTTTTTAATTAAATCACATATACCAAGGAGATATAATTAACTTAATGATTATAAATTAAATTTTTAAATTTATCCTCATTTTATAAATGAATATCTTTCAACTCTTTTTCTTTCTCTATTTTCATTGGTATAATTAATATGGGTAAAATTGTCACAATCTTATTTATTACTTGAAAAAAAACTTATAAATAAAACCAAATTTTTTAGTTTAAAAAAATGTATAAAAATGACCAAAGTGGTACTACCTCTCGTCCTAATTATAAGATAAAGTTGACTTTTTTTTTGGAAAGATTAAGGAAGCTAAATAAGTTACTTAATCATTTTATATGTTGTGTATTCTTAGATTATATATTAGTTTATTAGTCAAACTAACTAATTTAAAGAAAAAATAAAAATAAAAATATTCTAAAGTAATTTAATTAGCTTTTTTATATCTCTAAAAAAGTCAACTATATCTTATAATTAAAACGGAGCGGAGTATTACTTAAGCCGTATGAGTCAGTCGGATTCATTTGATCAGTGGTATGAACGTAACAAATGGAAAGAAATATATCGTTTGGGAAGTTTAAAATATCAATCATGTGGCCTTAAAACGTACACGTATACGCATGAGGTCACGTTAGGCTAAAGGGATGATTTAATATATAAAATTTGTGCCTAGGGCATGAAGTGATGTTTTATATATGGGTGGAGTGGAGATCATTTATTTATTTATTTATTTAAATTTAAGTAATTTTATTATCTTTGATTAATAATTAATTAATGAGTTAAGGTGCAAAAGTATACATAAGTTTTTTTCCCTATAAGCACCCAGTACCACGTGCTTTTTTTTAAAACAAAAATACACACGTCATTATCATTTTAGAGTAAAAATCACATATCACCATTATATTACTTGCGAGAAAAAGAAATGAAATGAATAACCTAATGACCTACCCAACCTAAAAACTCATGCGTGTTAAGGAAAGAATAAAAGTCATGACTTACTTTTTTTACTCACTTGTCATGTACGCGACTTTGAATGAGATCTACTAGATAACATTACCTTAAACAGGATGCTTCGCCTAAATTTAACTGATTTCTATGTAATAAAATTTTAATTAAAAAAAATACTACTTAAACTTTAAAATAGCTAAGTGATTATTTATTAAAATGAATCATCAATTGTTATATTCTGATAAATATGTACACTTTTATAGGCAATAAGACTAATTTAAAATTTTTAAGTTTGAGTTATTTTATTTTATTTTTTCGGTGCAAATTTTCTTATTTTTTTTACCTGAAATAAAACTCGTTTAAAAAAAAAAAAGGAAAAGGAAAGAAAATGAGTAAAAGTACAGAGAGAGGGGCATAGATGGGATCCAATAATAAATTTTCCGAGTAAATAACACATGAATATGCATTCAAAACAAAACAAACGGTCACTTTTATGCCCCTTTTACCCTCTTCACTTCCATGCATATACATACATAGCAGTAGGTACCTAGTAATAATAATAAGGCAGCACATAACGATATTTGCTTCCTTTTCTTCCCTGGTTAAATGAATAATAATAATTAATAATTAATAATACTGATATTTCTTGGCCATTCATCCTCTCCATGCATGTTCTGAGAAAAAACCCTAATTCTGAATATCCTGTAAACCCTAAAATTTCAGAGTCGTCTCGCTCCGACTACTCTCTTCTTCTTCTCTCAGTGCTGCCAGCCCTTTCCTCTTCCCTTCGTTCTCCCCACTCTCTCCCTTCCAGCTGCTGCTCTCCGATTTCCCGTCCTCTATACTCTCCGACCTCTCCCCCCCTCCTCGCGTCTCCGAAGCCGGCGAGCCTTGGTGCGGCGAATTCGTTTTGTACATCTGCAGATGGTGATGGAGCAGCGTTTGGTAGTGCGGCGGAGCTGGCTGCTGCGCCGTCGCGGCTGCGTAGAACTCTTGGTGCACCGGCGTTGCGGAACAGTAGTGCGGCGGCGGCGCGTGGGAGGTAGGGTGCGGGCTATAGATGGCGGGTGCGCCAGTCTGAGCGGCGGCGGCAGCGTATTCCGGTGGGACCCAGATTCCTCCTAAAACTACGAGCTGCGGTGCCGGTGAACCGGTTATTTGTGGGCTTGGACTGGGACGTCGGGTATGAAGCCTATATTTCTGTGCAAACGACAAACAAGAGAAGGATGAGTAACGGTAAAAGAAAAGAAAATTCAGGAACCGGAAAAGTGTGTTTTGGAAATGCAGAATATGCATTGTGCAGCCTGCAGAGTGGTAGTACGTTGTCAGTAGTGAGGTTGCTAAGGCCATTATAATAGTACAAGAGGTTAGTGGTCCTCTTTTCTTTCATGCCTGTCCCGTGCGTCCATGCCCGAGAAAGAAAGAAAGAGAGAGAGAGAGAGAGATTTACCTGGAGATGGCTTTTAACTTCATCATTGGTCAAACCGTCAACCTTCATCAGCTCCCTTATCTGCTTTGGGGTAGCCACTGAAAATAAAAAAGAAAAAATCAAAGTTGTTGCTTGCATATGATAGCAGTAATGATTATTTATGTCTCAATGATTATAAGATGCATGGATTATGTAATATATGCATACATATATATTAAACTTTTTATACCTTGAGATCCACCTAGCATCTGAAGAGCATTTACAAATCGGCGGTGCAGGTCGGGTGACCAGCATCTTCTTGCCTTCCGATGAGTTTGGTTAATGGTGGTGGTGGTTGTTTGTGGATCAGATCCAACTGATGGAGCTCCTTTTCCTTGATCAGTGACCACAGTACAGTTGCCTAATCCTGAGGCTTTACCGGAATTTTCCATCTTGGGACATGACACTGCATTTTTTTCTGGTTCTGTGCATTTCTTATCCTCCATAATTTCTTTCTCAACAGAGGCCAAGGCCAACTCTGGGATGACCCGTAATGTGGAGTTATTACTTTGGCATAATGACGACGAGTTTCTTTCTTTTGAAAATGGTAGGAAGGCTCCTCCACCATTCCTCTGTTTGTTGTCAAGTAGAGCGAGCTTAGGGCTCACACTGAAACCAATTTCAGCTTCTTTAGTAGGGGATGTGATGATTGTGGATTGGGACTTGGTTCCTTCATTTGCTTGGCTACTCCATAATTGAGCAGATGTCATCCAATTTGCCTTATTGTCTGCTATGTTGGGCGCCTTCTCAGAGCTTTCAGAGGTTGATTGCTTTATGGGTATGAATTCTTCTAGCACTGGCCTCGTGGTGCCTTGATTTGCTCTGTACGCCTGAAGTTGCTGCCTTGATGCCTCCATAGCTGCATGTCCAAAGTTAAATTATGATCAGGGTAATTGAATCTTCTATGCAAAAGAAGAACATGAAAAGAAAAAATTTGCGTTATATGTCACTATCCAGAACAAGTAATTATATTGCCTGACTACTTTGCATTAAAAAAAATAAAGTCTGAGGGATGATTTTCCACACAGAGATAAAGCTCTCTCCCACAGCTTCTATCCAACGAAGGAAAAGGAAAAGAGGAAGAAGAGATAGAACAAAATAAAGAAAAAGGTTGGATTTTATAAATAACCATTGGGAAGATCAAAAGAATGAATATACCACCAGTTTGATAGTATATATAATCATCATGGTATTGAATCTGGAGTAAGGTTTCTGATTCTATGTCTAGTTTATTGGAAGGTTCTGATCGATTTGTGAATTAATTTCATGTGCATGGTGACACAAGTCTAATAAATATGAGCGATGATTATTGAAGGTGTAGTATACCGTTGGTGAGGAGCTGCATGCAGAGAGGAAGCTCGCGCTTGAAGGCATCAATCTTGAGACGTTCTTCCTCGAGGCGAGAAAGGAAGTCCTCAAGCTTGTAGGTATGATCTGCCTGATCTCCAAATGATTTCAGAAGCAAAGAATAGCTATGGGGTTTGCAATCCATCAGGCTTAGTTCAGAGGGAGAAGCCATTTTTCTTTTTCACGTACACAAAAGGTAAATAATATAACTCTTAACAATCACTGTATAAGAAGACGACGATATTCATGCCAAAATAGGCGCAGGGTGGTGGTATGTAGGAAAAAACACGAGCAAAAGAGAGTCTTTGGCCTCTTCCTTTCTTTGTTTGAGTATGGTGGGGACGAGAGAGAGAGAGAGAGAGAGAGAGAGAGGAGGGAGGTGGAGATTGTTAATTTGTGAGAACACAAGGAGGATCGAGGTAGGATCGTCTTCTTTTTAGGGTGAGTTCAAGAGGGAATAAAGCAGTGTTTGAGAGAGAGAGAGAGAGAGAGAGAGAAAAGAAAAAGCATAGGATAAAGCAGAGGGATGTAACTTCCTACAAAGAACCAAGGCAAAAGGGGAAAAAAAGATTAAAAAAAATGGGAGAGAGGGAATCAGTGAGCCTGACATTAGAGGGTCATGTGCTTAGAGCCTGGTTTAAGAACCTTTGAGTAGTCTTTGTACGAATTCAAAATCACCATTATAAAAAAAAAAGTTGATTCTTCTTCTTACAGTTACCCTCCATCCCTCTTTTCTTTCTTTTATGCTCATTGCTCTCCTTTTTTCCTTTCTAATTATAAAGATTTATGTGCAAATGGAACTTAGATTCTCCTCCCAATTTCAAATCAAAACTTCATTAACAGCGAATCATTCTTGTTACTTTTTTTTTCTTTCCCTTTTCTTTTCCTCACTGTTCATTATTCTCTCTATTTGAGACTATTTATTCATCATCAATGAATGGATATCCAAAAATTTTGTGGTTCAAAGGTCTATCTTTACATACAATATTAGCTGTCTTAAAGAATCATCAATATTGAATATGACTGTGTCTGATAGCTGCATATACATGTTTAAGGAGTGTGTCAGGTCTCTGTGAAAATCTTAGATTCTTTGTATCAAAACACTGCACAAATTTCTAGCTGGCCACAAAACCTAAAAGAGGAAGCAACCCAGAAAAAAAATGTAAGGAAAAAAAATCAACAGTTTGGAAGATAGATGCTGGCCAAATGTATGGCAAAGTAGTACTTGTGCGTGTCCTTATTGATGTTAGAGCAGAGACTAATGATTCTAGCATGATTAATTAATGGCAAAGACTTTGTGGGCAGCATATACCATGCAACATGGTTTTGCCATTAACTTGAATAAAGATAAAGATGAGAAGAAGAAAAAAAGGAAAAGAAGGCAAGAGAAAAGCACATATTCAAATAGGTTTTAGTATCAATCCACCTTGCAACTTTACCATTTATTTTTTAAGTGTAGAAAGTTGCATAATTGTCCAGCATGAGGTTACTAGCATTGATCAGAGAGAAGAGGAAGAAGGAGGCCAGAATAATCTCATCTTAGGAGGGGGAAAAAAAAAGGGACATTCATCATAAAGAATAAAATATTTTGCCCCTAAGGAAGGAATATCTTAGTTCCAATTCTCCGATTCTAAATTAAGGGAGCACAAGCCACGAAGCTTAAAGGAAGAGTAAAATAAGATTTTTTAAAAAAAAAATAAAAGGAAATTACCTTCCAAGAGTGTGATAAAGGAGGCTAACGCTGGAGAATCTTCTTCTGCTACTAACTTTAATGAAGTGGCCAGGAAGGTATAACAAGATTCTCTTTTCGTTACAAATTTATATATATGGGTCCTGAGATCCATCCCCAATCGGGTCGGATCATTGGATTTTTCTTGGAACAGTCCATGTGTAGCTTGTTTCTTTCTTGGGTTAGTTAGGGTCACAGTCTGCTTGATTCCTTGAGGATTTCACACAAGCAAACATTGACACGTGCCTTCTTTTACTATACTATAATTAAAATAGATTCACTATAGGAAGTGAGTTGATAGAATCTGCTAGTTTCTCATAATGTAGCCAATGACCAATGTTGGAGAATTCATTGAGAGAGGTGCACACATTTATACTCAATGCTGCTTTCTTTGAACGAGATTCTTTCTAAAACTTGTGCTTAATTAGAGACATAAAACATTTATTAGGATAATTAATGATAATTCTTGCATTATCGGTAACTAAAAGATTAAGTGTATTGATGAAGTGCTAAATACTCCTCTGGTTTTAAATATATGATATAGTTTGTAATGTAAGGTAATAATTTCACCATGATAGATTCTACTATACTTAGGATAGTGGAGTGACTGATAATCTGCTTCAGCTTCACCGCTTCTTGATATAGCATCTAGAATTTTCCAAACTGGATATGAATATTACTGTATGTAGCACATGCAAATACATGTTCACACGAGAATTGTGTCACATTATGAATATGGGGGCATATGCAATTGTATTTATTTAGAGTAATTTTTTTCCCCCCGAAATCAAAAGGTGAATTTTTGTTTTGAATTCACATTATACTGGGAGCTGGAATATTAATGTTCACTTCATACAATACCAAACTTTGGAAGAAACAAAAAATGCGTGCATGAGTGATATATATTTTAATACTTCAATTAAATTGAATCATATGTTAATTTTAAGAAATATCAATCACATTCATATGAACTAACCTTTTTAGTTGGCAGTGGGTAAATAAATGTTTGCTCTCATTGATCTTGTTTAATATAAAACCTAGTTGAATTTTAAGAGGTTAAGGAAGTTAAACAAATTATTAAATTATAATATAATAATATATGTTACATGATTTCTCTAAAACACTTATACATATCCTTAGAATATATATCAATAAAGTTACACAATTTAGTTTAAAGAAAAATGATTAATATAAAAACTTCTAAATAATTTATTCAGACTTTTTAATCTTATTAAATTAGTTAATTCAGTCTTATATTAAGGAGCGAATGTAGTACTTTATAATAAAAAAATCCCAAATTCATTTCAAAAGCATAACATAAATATAAAACTTTAAGAGGGTGGGTCTTTGAGCAATAACAAGGTTGCTTCTATGTGACAAAGACGTCACGATTTCAAATCATTATGGAGCACCATCTTCCCCAAACTTTTGGGTAAGCCTACATACACGATGCATCTGTCCCTCCCTACTGGAGTTTTGTGTAGTGAAGCCCTATACAACATATAAGTATGTTAAATTCTAGTATTTAGATAGGGCTGACTTTTGAGGGACTTGGTTAAAATTTGACGGTGTTCATTGTTTGGAGAAACAAATTACTCTATATGGTCGGTAATATATATAAGACATATTTTCTATATTTGATAGTCTTTCATAATTTACCTTTATTGACGTTATTTTAAATAATTAATGAGGAGATGAAAGAAAAAAATTATAAAAGATGATTAAAGTGTTTTAAAAAATACGTGTTATATAAGTAAGTTAACCAACTTCCTTAATATAAGAAAAATTACATAAATATGTCTGGCATCAAGGACGACGAAGGGAGCATGCACTGTTTGCATGTATTTTCTTAATTGAAAATTACTTGAATTGTTGAACACATGTGGGTATATACGAACCGTATTGGGGTGGGGCACATGGGCTGAGAAGATCCGGATACTGATCATTCGGCTCTAACCAATTGGGTCTGATGCTCCGGTCCAATCATTTTTTTGGAACTCACTACTAAAAAATATAGTATGAGAATATCTTAAAGTATATATAATATAGTAACAAAGAATTTGAAAATTAAAGGGGAAAAAGAGGAGTGCATCGAATAATGAAGGGTAAGTTGCTTTGTTTGTAGTTTTGAGTCTTGGGCTTGAAGCTACAATCCAACCCACAGCTTTTTGTCTGAGGGCAAAAAAAAAAAGAAATAAGCTTTTAAAAAAGAAAGAGGACAACATCAGGAGGGAGACACGTGTTCCTGTTATTCTTCCCTATCCTCCGTCTGAATATCCCTTTTGTCTCCCCCAGAATATTCCCCCTCTCCTAACCTGCGCCTCTCTTCTTCTTAACCTACGCCCATTCTTTTTTTTTTTTTTTTGGGTTTGAATTTAATTTAATTTTTATTTCTATATTAGTGGTAAGTTATAGTTTTAATATATACATAATTTAAAATAAAATTTTTTAACTGTTACTATTTTTAAAAAAAAATTTATTGTTTTAAAAACATAAATTAAGAAGATGGATTTAAATTATAACAATAAATTTGGATGAAGTTTTCACAACAATAAACAATACAATACCCTGCAACAATTGAAAAATTAGATAGAACATGAGCTTATGTACCTTATAGTAAGTAGTGCGTTGTAAGCCAAAGAGAGTTGCCACAGATGGTAAGGGATCTAGGATTAGTCCCTTGGGACGTGGGTTCGATCCCCTCTACCGTTGTTGGGACTCCTTTGGTAGGCGATTTCGTAAGTCCCCAGTAAGTGCTCATAGAGCCCGGGGCCGTGCTCTGGCCTTGGTGGGGGACTGGTGTCGAACCCCTCCAAAACTTTTTTATATTAAAAAAAAAAAGTAGTGCGTTGTGCACACAATTGCACAATGATGACTATCCATTGTAATTTGATCGAATAATTTAATGTAACAATTAAGATCTGGCTAAAAAAAAAAAGAAAGTTTGTATGAAAATATATGATGATGACAGAAAATTAGATAAAAGAACTTTTATATGTATATGACTATGATTATTTGATTGAATTAAATTTAAGTCTTATCAGCTTTGACTGAAGATAGTTCTCTTAAATGTATTTTTTATATTTACATAAATTTAAATTTAATACTTCACATTTAAGTTATTAAAGTCTTTCATTAGGACAAACTTATGTCCTTATATAAAGAGATTCGATTTGACAATATGAATTGAACATATTGGCACAAGTATGATGGAGATGTAAGGCTCGTCCTTGTCAAGTTAACCTATGGATTCAGGAATATAGGCTCTATATACATATAAGGTTGAGTGTAGACTCATATATATTAAAACCTTACACTTTTAACATATAGGATTAATATTTTTCACGTTGTAGGAAAAAAATTATCTCATGTCACATACACATGAAATGATGGGACCCACATATACATATGTGGGTCCCATCATTTCATGTATGTGTAGGAAGTTTAGTTTTCTCATGCAACATAAGAAAACTAAAACCCTTAATATATATATATATATATATATATATATATATATATATATATATATATATATATATATAACCTTATGCCTTTTAAGTAGAGGGAATCCATTTAGGATATTTTATTATAGGGGTTGGGTTTGAAAAATTGCCCTATCAATTGCAAATAGGCCTAAAATAGTCAACTCGTTTAAGCTCTTTTATATTTTAAGATTATTGATATAATACTGTAATTTTTATATTATTAATGATGTTGTAAATATTTAATTGTTATTATATTTTTTAATTTAAATTTATAAAATGGTTTGATTTATTTGATTCTTCACAATGGTTTATTCATTTAAATGTTGAAAAAAAAACTAATTTAGATATTAGATAATGATTTTAACTAGGAATATTTTAGTTTTAATAACAATATATCTTAGTTTAAAGCAAGATAATAACTAGATTGTAAAACTTGAAATTGAACTTTATTTGAATTAAAATGAAGATTGCAATTTGCAAAACTTACATCACCTACGATAAATTCATAAGTGTAGATGCTTATAAAGAATGTTCCTTTCATCTAAAAAAGAAGAAGAAGACAAATCTATGTGGCTACAAGTAACAATTTTTATTCGTGATAGTGTGTGCATGTATATGTAAAGTGTTGAAATTTTCATCATAATAACTAGTTATTCTAACTTTATTTCTTTATAATTTATTTTATATATTATTTATGTCTTAAATTAGGAAGTTTCTGCTTTAACTTTATTTCTTTAAAAAGATTAAGAAAAGGGTATTTTATAGTTTAAGGGGCCTAAAGCCCACGGAGGGTTCTACTTCAAAATTGAGGGTTTTAGGTAAGTCCCGGTTTGTTAAGAATCGGCCCGTTTAAATCCAAACTCATAAAAGGCTTGCTTTTATTTCCAGTTATACTTTTAAGACATGTGTGTGATAATATTGTTAAATATTTGAATATTTCTTCTCAAAGTGCGATAGAAAGTGAGAATGAGATCTCAAATTTCAGTGTCATAAAAAAACCTTCGAATTGTGAATGTAAGTAAGTAGGTCTTGAGTGTTTTTTTTTTTTTAAAAAAATAATAATTATAGTAATCGCGTCAAACGGTTTAACCTTCAACCTTTATTTGGAAAATTATATTTATAGTCAAGTAAAAATAATTAAGCTGTACTAATTACTAAGACTTTGGATTTAATAATAGATATAAATGCTTGGGGTAACATTTATGTCTCACGTTTTTCTACAATTAAGTGAAGCGTTATTTCTTTTTGAAATTCAAACCCATTTATGTCTGTATTTACACTGATAAATGAATGCTACTCTTGTTACAGACAAGTATTGCATTTATATATGTAGCTTGTAGAAGAAAATTGGAATCACACTTTGATCACACACACGCGTGTTTCTCGTATTCATTATTCCACAAAATAAAACACTTGCATGATTTTGAAGCATCTGTATGACATTTCTTCAGCAAATTGCTACGCCAAAACATCATAAAAAATTTAGATAAATGTTATTAATTATCTATAAATTTGTTGCTATCGTACGTGTTCATGCTATTATTATTTGGTATAAAACTTAACAACATAATTAAAATGAAAAATATGGAATAATAAATACTACTTGATCCTAAATATAATACATAATTTATAATACGATTTACATTACAAATTATATCATATATTTAAACCTAGAGTAGTGATAAGCAAGTACTATGTATATATGCATAAAAAAAAAACACACAGACCTAATTGAATGTCGAGGGTTGTGAGAAAGTCAAAGATACTCACAGAAATAAAAGCTCCAATAATTTAAAAGTGATATGAAGAAATGAGACAAGACGATTGACAAGAAACTCGAAATTCCATTACATAGTTATATTATGTATATATTCCTCTGAATCCACTTATCCACCAGAAGAAACCTCTCCCAGTTCGTGCATATGCGATATAATATAAAATCATACATTAGAAAAAAGTATAAGAACCAATAAAATTGGTTTCAACTTGGATATAGCTAGCACATAGAATAGAAATAATTATGATATGATTAATTAGTACTTGTTTGGATTAATTTTTTCAGAATAATATTTATGATTTATGGAATAAATATGTGAGAAGAGTTGTGTCTTAACTTAAAGAAAGACTTCTAAAATTATAGTTTTGTAGCTTTCCAAACACTCACAAGAAAAAGTTGAAAGGAATAAGCAGGAAATAAATATATGTAATTGAAGGGAAAGCCAATGATAGGTACGTTTACGGGTGAATTAAAAGGGATATGTGCGTATAAAGAAAGAAGATGAGAAACAGTATAATAAAGTATATAACTATTAGCTTCATCAGCTAGGATTGTTCTTCTATATTCCACTGTTCCACTTTGATATTAGATTCCAATATTTAGTTGTTTATTTGTTATTTTATATTGATTTTATAGCTGTTTCCATGTCTGCCCGTGTGGGAATTCTTCTCTCTACTAGCAATTTTTTTTCCTTATTGGTTGTTCTGCCCTTCCAGGTGCATGTGAATTGTTGGATTGATTAGATTTGTTTGGATTAATGATGGCAGAAATGATTTTTTTTTAATATGACTTTTATAAGCTTAAGATAATATAAAAGTTAGATGGTAAATATGATTTATGTTTAGACTGATAGTGACATAAGTGATTTTTTGCTAACCTGAAATTTGTTTTGATTATTATTTAAAAAGTAAGCTTATATAGAAAATGACGATAAAAAACATGAGTTTTTATTAGATGTCTATAGTTTGATAATCGATATATTATTGAGAAAAATTTGTAAATACTAAGTCACACTTAATTAGATTTTTTTAGATAAAATTTTATATAAATTACAAATAATAATAATCTTAAGTTTTTTGACTAAATAATATTATATTACTAAAATTAGAATTACTTTTTTTTTCAAACATTTTTTGGCCTGCAAATATTTTTTAACAACCTTAAGTTTAACCATATATTTTTTTTGTAAAAAAAAAGAAAGAAAGAAAGAAGATATATTGTCTTTTTTTCATCAAGTTAAAATAAGACACATGGTGGGAAAACAGACAAATGGTAGCAACATCATAGGATGACAGGATGGTGGAGGAGTGATAATGTGGGTCTCATGGTAATTTTTCATCCCATCATGATTCATGATACACTCACCAAGACTAGGGGTGGAAAATAGGCCAGGGGCCTGCGGCCTGGCCTATTAAAAGCCTGGTTAGGCCTGACCTGTCAAGCTAAAAGGCAAGGTTAAGTCCTCTTATAAGATTTGTTTTTGTTTAATAGGCTAGGCTTAAGCCTAATAAGAGACCTTTTAGGCCTGTCAAGCCGACTTGTTTTAAGGATAACATTGTAATTTATGTAATTTTGACATGTTTTCAACTTGTTAAAGTAGGCCTGTTTTGTGGTGAAGTCTGTGACCTGTTAGCTTAGTTAAATAATTTTTTTTTTTTAAAAAAAAGAGGCCTCCTTAACAGGCCACAAGCCAAGCTAGGCCTGTATATAGACCAAGCTTAAGTCAAAAAATAGGCCTATAATAAGTCACCGGCCAAGCTTAGGCCATTATATTGCAAAATAGGTCTAACCTGTTAAGGGTGAAGTCTGACATGGCTTGACCTGTTTCCACCTCTAACCAAGACTAATGATTTTTCTTTTTTTAAAAAAAATTTAAGTTGTTTTTTGGATACAAATCCAGTTAGAAAAAAGCCAACTAAAAATTACTTAAACCAAGCTTTTCTCCGTCATATTGGGCGCTTTTTCAACACCTCATTGCCTTCCCAAACAAGCTTAACAAGCTTAACGGCACAATCATTTGCTGAGAAAACAAATAAGCTTTTATTGTTAGTATTTTTTAAAGGGTTAAGAGGTATTTTTGCCTAAAAAATTTTCACCAAAAGGTAATTTTACCTTGGAAGTGTAAAAAGGGGAATAGTTTTGCCTAATCATTATTTCGGTTAATTTTAACTGTTAGTTAGTTGATTAAATATGCTGAGTTGACAATCCACAAATTATTCACATTATTTTTGTTAATGCGTCAATTTACTCTGGAAGTTCATATGTCATCTATTTTGTGTTTTTCCAAAGTTAAATTTAAAACTTTCAGGGTAAATTTACACGTTAAGATAAATGACATTGATAACATATGAATTGTCAATTCAACATATTTAATTAACTAATGATCAAAATTACTTGGGATAATGGTCAGGGCAAACTAATTCCATTTTTTTACACTTCAAAGATAAAATCACTTCTCATAAAAACTTCTAAGACAAAAATGCCGTTAAACTCCTTTTTTAGTCAAGTTATACTATGTATATACTAACAAAAACAAGATGACATGCCACTAATTTAACAACCAACACGGATGAATAAACAGAATTTAAAGGATATTAATATTCAAGCAAAACATAATTATCAGACGGTACGTGAATATCATAAAGGTGTATGATTTAATCTAGAGAATAATCAACAGAGGTTAGCACTGAGTTTGACCATATATATCTATATATGTATGTATGTATATATATTAAGACAGAGGAATGTGGCATGAGAGAGAGAGAGAGAAAGTGGAGAATAAGGAATAGAATGAGGATTATATTGGTCGGCCTCTAATGAAAAAGGAGAATTTGGCTGGGAAAATGAAAGGTACACTAAGCTTGAGTCACACAGAAGATTGGAATTTCTCTTATGATTAATTAATAATTGAATTAAAATTTAGTTGACTCATTAATCATTCTCCATTTTTGTGTCGAAACCCAAAAGTACACCTCACACGGTCCCCATCGACAACCTTCTTTTTCTTCACCCAAATTCTGCACTCTGCCCTGTCAATCCCCTCTCACCTTCACGTTTCCCACTCCTCTACAATTATTTCAATATATATTCCTTCCTCATTTTCCCCTTCTCAAGTTTACATTGCGTGTTCTTTTATAAAAAGCTGAAAGCGGAGCTAAATCATTAAGAGGGTGGATGAATTGGGGATTTTAAAAATCTTTTTGAAAGTTTTGTTTTGTGACACTGAAAACAGAGTAGAACAGTGAGTAGAGAATAAGAGTAAAACATAAATATTTATATTGATTCGGTCCAATTCTATGACCTACGTCCAGTCCTCAGGCTCCCTAAGTTTTTCACTATCTTAATCGATTACACCCTCTGTAACTCAAAAGTAATTCTCTCACCAGAACTTACTCCCCCTTACAAGTTGTAATCAATAATCCCAATCTTCAAGTCTCCTGACTTGAGATTGTTTATAATAAATGAGCTACAATCAATGAACTTTTTTAAAGAGTGGATAAGAATAAACACTGAAGTATAATAGTATCAAAAGATATTCTATACAAGAAAATTTAAGAGTAGTTGAAAACTTGAATAATTTTTTGATTTCTGACTCAATGGTTGTTGAGAAGAATTGAATGCAGCTCTATTTATACTTAGAGAGTGTTAAATGACCCTTGCATACTGCATTCTGACCGTTTGTGCACTTATCTATCTGTTAGAGGTACTTTGGTCTCTTTTCTCTCTACTCTTTTATTCATTCCTTGTGTTGTAGGATAAATATTGACTTCCTTATGTTTTTATCCGTTGGAATGTTAGTGATTTGTTTAGATAAGAAACATTTATCCTTTTTATATCTTGCAGAGCTTGTTTGATCAGAATATAGAAAGTTGTTGTATTTTGCATTTAATGCTCTGACACGCTTTTGCTTATGTTGAAGACATCACTTCTTGAGCTTCTTAAATCATCTTTAAAACAACTGAAATTCACCAGCAAACACATTAAACATATTTAGTGAAGATGATAAATAATATTAGGAAGCATTTAGATCAAACAAGAGACGATTCACAGATTCGACTGATTTGAATTTTTAACAGCCGCGATGCAAACTCGAGTTTGTATAACAAACTCGAGTTTGTCACTATGCACTTAAGTATAAACTCGAGTTTCCATGTCAATACTTGAGTTTCCTCCTTCCAAAGAGGAAAGTCGCAATTTGAGTTTTGGGACACTAGTTTTAGCTTGGGACCAAACTCGAGTTTTGAAGCAAAACTCGAGTTTTGGACTTTTAACGAATATATGTCAGAAACCTCAAAACTTGAGTTTTCATTCAAAACTGAAGTATTGAAATTAGTGAAAAACATCAATGTTCTCTATATGACCAAAACTCGAGTTTCCAAAACTTAAACTCGAGTTTCCATTTAAAATTTAAAACTTAAAGAGTTCTGTGTTATTATGAAACTGGAGTTTCCAAAACTGGAGTTTTCGGAACTGAAGTTTTACATACATTGAGAATTAGTGAACATATGTGCTTTGGCCAAAACTTGAGTTTCCAAAATTAAACTCAAGTTTTTCTTAAGACATGAAAACATTTGAAATTTGGAGCTAAGACTTGAGTTTAAAATGTTCAAAGCATGAAAAGAGTTTCTTAGGCTAAAACTCGAGTTTCCAAACTGAAACTTGAGTTTTTCCAAAACTTGGAAAAATTTAGAAAATTTGGAAACTGGGGTTTTCACAAGTCAAAAATTCGAGTGACTCTCTGTTCGATCCAAACTCGAGTTTTCAAATGAAAACTGGAGTTTTGTATTTCCTCAGAAATTATTGAAGAGTCTTTATTTAGCCCTAAACTCAAGTTTTCAAAACAAAACTTGAGTTTGTCCTGATGAAAAAATTATAATATTCTCTATAAGGCCAAAACTCAAGTTTCCACATGGAAATTGCAGTTTTTCCTTTAATCATTAAAATTAACTTTTTTACTGTCAAGTCGAAACTTGAGTTTGAGTCTAAAACTCGAGTTTGCCTTAGACAGTAAGTTTTTCACTTACTTTAAGACAAACTTCAATTTTGATTTTACAATTGTTTGTTATCATCAAAACCCATAAAAAACTAACAAATACAAATATTGCTTATGTGATTAAGTGTCCTCAATTAATTAAGATATTGTTCCACAGAGGAGGGTTTCTGTAACAAACAACACTTCTCTTGATCATGAAGCAGACCACCTCAAATTGACAGTACATGGATCAGTTCTTGGAGGAGGAGGAAGTGGATGTGGAGGATTTATTCGGGATCACCATATCGGATGGCTCGAAAGTTTTAGTTGCAAATTAACAAATGCCCCTTTGGTGATTGCATAGAAGCAACTAATTATATTCTTTGGGGTTGTGATGTGGATCATCCTTTCAAAGATGTTGTAGATGAAGTTTGGTTTATCATTCATATATAGAGATTAACAGGTTATAGTTAACTATGTTTATAGGGTGATTATAACTATTGTTGATCAGTTAGCAAAATACTCACATATGATAGATGAGCATTTTTGTTTCCTTGATCACTCTATTCCTTTTATAGGAGCTTGATGAAGAATAAGTATACTCTAACTTGATGTTATATATTTTTTGAAGCAATAAGTTTAAGATGTTATTAAAATAATAATAATAAAGATATTGAGTTATACTTTATATTTGAAGAAAAATGTTGTTGGGAAAGCTCTATTTTCATATCCATGTCGTCCAACTCTATTCAATCTAGTCAAAAACTAACTCGGCTTATTTTGTGTATGTGTATATATGTGTTTTTATTAATTAATAAAATAAAATATAAAAACATTGGTAAATTTTGATGGGCCAAATGAGTTAAAGGGAAGAGAAGGTGGTGTTTGGATTGAGCCCAAGAAGTGTATTCAACTCACTGATGAAGCCTCTTAGCAATTGAGCATTACTATTCCTGGACTACGTGGAATATTGGACTCTGTGAGAACTTATGTTTGTTTGTTTTTGCATCATGAAATTTTGTATGTGTTTCATATTAAAATATTCCATTTTAAGTATAGATTATTTAATTCATATCACTCAATTCACGCCACTTAAAAAAGGGGAAAAAATAAAATAAAATTACTGGCCATAAACGTAACTCAGCAAATATTTGATTTCCTGCCCCCACTTTTGTAAAATTAGACAAATTAAATGTTTTTGAAGAAGCTATTTCCGTATAAAACAAATGTTATTTGAAGAAGTTTCAATTATACCTTATGAAATTGTGTCAAGAGATTGATCGGGATGTTAATGTTGACTTTTGCTGAATTGTTATATTATTTTAATTTTAACAAAGGTAAATATAAAAATTTCACTACCTCTGGTCCTATGTATATTTACACTCTAAATTATGCCCCATATATTTAAGATCGGAGGAGTAAAATTTTATTCAAAAATTTTTTAGTGTCAAATATCAAACAAAAATAATTTTTTCCTTAAAAAATTAAATATTCAGGTACAGAATATAGATACATGCATGCATGTATCTAACTGAATGACATTAATTCCGGCTCAGATATCATATTATCCCTGAAGAAGGAACTAGGACCGTTAAACTTTTAGCTGACGAAAATACCCTTCCCGCTCGGTTAGTTGCAAAGCTGCAAAATCGATCGGTGTCTTAGTCCTACGTCGCCGCCGCCACCGGACTAAGCCTCCATGCAATGCATAGCCTGCCTTTCTTTCTCACCCACCACAAACCCACGATTATCTCATCTGAAACCCCAAAATACTTCTAACTTTCCTAAAGTCGCAACAAAACTTATAAACCTCAAAGATAATGATGGCAGAAATCATCAAGACTTACGCAAGTCTTACTTCGATCATATGTCTTCACTATGCAAAGATGGTAAAATCCATAGAGCTCTGGTATTGCTTGCAGAAATGGAATCCAGGAATCTCCATGCTGGACCGGATATTTATGGAGAAATTCTTCAGGGATGTGTATACGAGCGAGCTCTTTTTCTGGGTCGGCAAATTCACGCTCAGATAATTAAAAAAGGCTTCTTATTTTCGAGGAACGAGTACATTGAAACCAAATTGGTGATTTTCTACGCGAAATGTGACGAATCGGAGGTGGCGAGTCGTTTATTTCGTAGACTAGAGAAACAGAACGTGTTTTCCTGGGCTGCCATGATTGGTTTGCTGTCTCGAAGCGGTTTCTATGAAGAAGCGTTGTTGAGTTACTGTGAAATGCAAGAGAATGGGGTTTTACCGGATAATTTTGTCGTCCCAAATGCGTTAAAAGCTTGTGGTGCTCTGCGATGGACTGGCATAGGGAAGGGAATTCATGGAAACGTCGTAAAAATGATGGGTTTTGATCAATGTGTTTTTGTCGCAAGTAGTCTTGTGGATATGTATGGGAAATTTGGGTTTTTGGAGGATGCAAGGAAGGTGTTTGATGCTATGCCTGATAGGACCGTTGTTGCTTGGAATTCAATGATCGTGGCTAATGCCCGAAATGGACTGAACGAGGAGGCAATTAAGCTCTTTCGTACCATGCGAATGGAAGGTGTCGAACCGACTCAGGTCACTTTATCTGGTTTGCTTACTGCATCTGCTAATTTGGAGGCACTAGAAGAGGGAAGACAAGGACATGCTCTGGCAATTATAGGTGGATTAGAGTTGGACAACATTTTGGGTAGCTCCCTTATAAACTTTTATTCTAAGGTCGGATTGATTGAGGAAGCTGAACTGGTTTTTAGCAAAATAATCATGAAAGACGAGGTGACATGGAACTTGCTCACATCCAGTTACGTGCACAATGGCCTGGTTGAGAAGGCACTTGACACGTGCCGTCTGATGAGACAAGAAAACTTAAGGTTTGACTGTGTGACCCTCTCATCTTTATTGACTGTGGCTGCAGATACAAGGAATGTGGAACTTGGTATGATTGGGCATGGCTATTGCATTAGAAACAACTTCGAATCTGACTTGGTTGTCTCAAGTAGCATCATAGATATGTATGCAAAATGTGAGAAAATGGATCATGCAAGAACAGTTTTTAGCTCTACAACAGGAAGAGATATTGTATTGTGGAACACAATGTTAGCTGCCTATGCAGAGCTGGGACTGAGTGGTGAGGCCTTGAGATTTTTCTATCAGATGCAAGTAGAGACCACCACACCAAATGTGATATCATGGAATTCTGTGATCTTGGGTTTCTTCAGGAATGGTCAAGTTACTGAAGCTCAAAATATGTTTTCAGAAATGAACTTCTTGGGCGTTCAACCTAACTTGATCACATGGACTACAATGATATCTGGTCTGGCTCAGAATGGTCATAATCATGAAGCTATTACGGTTTTTAAGCAGATGCAAGATGCAAGAATTATAGCCAACAGCGTAAGCATAACTAGTGTCCTATCTGCCTGTATAAATATGACATTGTTGAAATATGGAAGGGCAATTCATGCTTATGTTCTGAGACAACATGTTTCTCTGTCTCTTCACATCGCGACCTCTATAATGGACATGTATGCTAAATGTGGAGCTATAAATTCTGCTAAGAGTGTTTTCAACATGTGTTCAAGAAAGGAATTACCTGTCTACAACGCAATGATCTCTGCTTATGCATTACATGGTCAAGCTACAGAAGCTCTTGCACTTTTTAGACAAATGGAGAAAGACGCTATAGTGCCGGATGACATAACTTTTACCTGTGTCTTGTCAGCATGCAGCCACGCAGGATTGGTGAAGGAAGGTATAGAGCTTTTCAAATATATGGTCTCTGTGCTCCATATGAAGCCAAGTGTAGAACATTATGGCTGCTTAATTAGACTTCTTTCCGGCCACGGCCAGTTGGATGAAGCTCTTAGGATTATTATTACTATGCCTAGCCATCCAGATGCACATATATTAGGATCTCTGCTTGTGGCTTGTGGACAAAACCATGAGATTGAACTTGCAGGTTATATAGCAAAATGGTTATCAAAACTGGACCCGGGTAATTCGGGTAATTATGCGGCTCTTTCAAATGTGTATGCAACTGCAGGAAGATGGGATAAAGTATCAAGTATAAGGGGCCTAATGAAAGAAAAGGGCCTCAGAAAAATTCCTGGATGTAGCTGGATTGAAGTTGGACAAGAACTTCATGTATTTGTTGCTGGTACTAGATCACATGCCCAGATGGAAGAAATTCATACCACATTGAATTTATTGAGACTGGAAATGGATTCTGCAAAGTATGTTGATAATAGTGGTGGCTCAGTGCATAAGGCTCCCGCTAGGTGAGGTCTGAAGAGGGAAAAATATATGTAGTTTTATCCCCACAATCAGAAAGGTTGTCTGTGGGATTTAAATTCTTGACCTCTAAGTCATATGGCAGCAACCTTACTGCTACACCTAGGGGTGCCTATGGGTAGAGCGAGATCCCTGCTCGATGCCCAGCCTAAAAAAGAAAATGCAGCATGATGCTCAGCCCTGCACGGTAAAAGCTCTAACCATTTTGGGCTGGGCAAAGGCCGGTTGGGCAGGGTGGGCTTCTTTATCCAAGTGGTAATGCCCTGCGCTGTCTACATGTGAAAAAATAAATTCCACTTAAATTTAATAAAAATTCTTGTAATTACCATATGTCTTAACTTCGCCTTAAGTAATAGAAACTTCAAATACATTCGATGATTCCAATTATTGGGATATTTCAAAATAAATATATAACTTGAGTCTTGAAATTTAAAACTATCATATGTCTTAACAAATATTGATACTTCAAGAATTAAACAACATCCATAATCTATTATAAATAAGGCAACAAAAAGATTGTAATTAAAGCCGTGAAGTCTAAGTGGTTTGCATCAATGTTTCTAAAGTTGATTAAATGATGAACCATCTGGAAAAAAAAATATAAAAAGAAAAAATAATATATATACTTATTGGAGTAGGGAAATATGCATAGGGTGGTATAGCCTACCCAATGCCCGGGCTTTTCTGCAAAAATACCTAGCCTGATTATGCCCAATTTTTTTCGAGCTGCTTATTTTTTGGGCAAGGTAGAATGATTTTTTTCAGGGCTCGAGTGGGTGCATCAGGCTTTTAGGTTTCATGACCACCCCTAACTGTGCCAAGCTCACCCTCTTATGTTGATAATAGTACTGAGGCAAAATCCTTCACTTCCAATAATTTTCTTATGGATTCTGGTAGAATTGTTTAGGTTGCGAAAAATTGGGTGTAACATGGAGAATAAAATACTGGCAACTGGCAAATCTTTTGAAGGAAAGAAAGTTAAAGGCTAAATCTATTGTCAGATTATGGTAAAAAACTTGTAGAAGGAAGCAATTCTACTTGGGGTTGACACTACTTTTGCTACATACTAAGCATTAATCCATCAATTCGGAGAATGTTCCGTGGCCAAATTTATCTCAAACAGAACTTGCTATAATTGGGCATGATGATGCAATTTCAGAACAAAATGGCCAGAACGGTTAAATTTTTCAGGAAAAGACGATATGGCTGTACCGAAAGAAGGATATTTTCTTGAAGATAGCCCTTGTATTGTAGATACTCAAAATTCTCGCATTTCTATAATTTATTTCTAGCAAACGCAAAGTTCAGGAGTTCTGCCTGTTTTGGCTCTTCACCGGGTCAATAGTCAATGACCCAGGAGAGAGTTTATAACTGTCTAATTGTAGCTATGAGAGAACATATGGAGCTGCATTTTTCTTTGATTGAGAGGCCAAGATTTTGAATCCTTTTTTCTGAGATACATATACATATTTTGCATTTCCTCTTTAAAATCCACCATTGCTACACTTTAAGAGTTATACTTTAACTCTTAATACCGCTTCCCAATCACTAAAATTGTCTACTCTACCTAACCATGTGTGCAAGGGAAATATTTCCATTTTTTACTTTCAATGAGAAATACTATCAAATTAGTAGTTTCAACTGTTGTAAATCACTTGCAATCTGAAAGAACAAAGAAGCCGATGATCTTAGTCGGGTATGAGAACACTGTCATATAGAATTATTCTGTGATCATAAAAAAAGAGGAAGAAGTATTTCCCAGGATTAAACAAATCATGGTAGTGAAAACGTAGTTTTTACCTAAAAACAGAAGGAGAATGAAAAATTGTAAAACATAAAATCGTTATATAAAACGTAATTTTTACCTGCATATGTATATAAAAAAAATTCAAGAAAAGTAAGGTGATAAGTATATATTTTATAATTAAATAAGTATAGATTATGAGATATATTAGATTAAATTTATTAATATTATACTTATTTAATTATCTTTTATATGTTTATCCATCTTCTAATTAAATATAGGATAAAAGAATATTATAACAGAAAATCTATTGATATCCTATTTTATTGTGCAAAGGATATTATATGATCTAAGAGAGGCAACAAATTAAATTGAAAATGATAAGAAGTGACATGGGGACCACACATGAATTCAAGAGGTAGACCACACACAGTGAGCAAAGAGTCAAAAAGATATGATATATCATATCTTTAATGAATTGAAGGATAGATGCGTGGGGCCGAAGGAGAGATGCATGAGACAGATCATGGTTAGTTTTTCCCCCCACGTTTTATGCAAAAACGCAACATTTTTACGCTTTTACGTTTAAACGCTGCGTTTTTACCGTTTTTACTCTGAGTCCGTTTTTTTTTCCCACAACGAAACACGTTTAATCTAAAATAAAACGTAAAAACGGCATTTTTACCATTTAAAGCGCGTTTTTTTACTACCATGAAACAAACCCTTCTTAAGTGGAACTAGTTTTTTCGACACACTCACACATGTATTCATATATTTACAACAATCCCCCATAGGTGTCAAAGAAACCTGTTGCGTTACCCACAATAATATAACCATTATATCTTATGATCCTTAGAACTATAAACTAGACTTAAACTAATAACACTTAGTACATAAAGATGCCAATGTGTGTACTAGAGACATCAAGGTTTGGACTACATCTTAACATTTTTGCTGTTAGCGACAGTTTTGCTCATTAAGATAGTCATGCATGTCCCTGGTGCATAACAAATGCTCTAGAGATTTCACCATGATCTCATAAGAGCGACCACACTCCACATTCGTAGAGGTGATTTCATATAAGTGTATCTGCACTGAGCACACCGTGTTGTAAGACTAAGAAATCATTAAGAACTTTGTTCAACAACAAAAAAAATGCATTGTAGACACTCCCGGGAAGGGACAAATGATATTTTTCTTGTTAGTCAGAACTGACAAACGACTTGTTTTTACCCATTAAACCTTTTTTATGGCATCACTAATCACAAAAGCTGGGTTGCTATTGTTGTCAATTATGAGTTGGCTTTAGCCCCATTCGTCTTGACATTTCAACAATCATTTTCTTCTAAAGGAGTTTTGTTAACTGATCCGCCAAGTTCATTTCTAACTTTACATAATCAATTGAGATAACATCATCATTTAGCAGCTGCCTTATAATATTATGTCTCAATCATATGTATATACTTTTACCATTTAAAGTTTTGTTCTTAGTTGTGGCTATTACTGCTTTATTATCACATTACAATGACACTGATGGTGTTGGTTTGTCACTCAGTGGGATATTTGCTAAGAAATTTTTCAACCACTCAGCCTCAATACTAGCAAACTCCATAACAACAAACTCATAGTCCCTCAAGGATGGTGTTATTATGTTTTATTTGGTTGATTTCTCCATGTGACTGCACCACCACCAAGAATAAAGATATAGTCATTAGTGAATTTTGTTTCATTTGAATCCGAAATTTAGTTAGCATCATTGTACTCTTCTAATATAGCGGGAAACCCACTATATTGTTTATCATAATTCATGGTACCTTTCAAATATCATAATAATCTAATAAGAGCCTCTCATTGTTTATTGTTTGGGTAGTGAGTATACCTGCTCAATCTACACACATCATATGCTATGTTTGACCTAGTATAATTCATTAAATGCAACAAACTTTCAATGATTTAATTCATACCAAAGTTTGAAGCAATGAAACTTTTTATCTCTAGCACAACATCTAAACTAGTACCAAAGATAAGCATATAATCCACTTATAAGAAAATAATCACATAACTTTTAGACACACATTTTTCTATTTCAATAGTAGAGAAACCACCGTTTATCAAAACTTGATCTAATTTCTCATGCCACTATTTAAATGCTTGTTTCAAACTATAAAATGACTTAATTAACTTGCAAGTTTTGTTTTCTTGCCCAAGAATAAATTATTATTTTAGAAAACTAAAAATAATATTTCCAGGGAGTAAAATATTTTCACAAAACAAGTTGATGTCAAATATTTACTCACATGTAGGGGGAATGGCTTTATTTCCACTGCATTTGTCTTTTAGTGGCTTGTTGTTATGTGTCCGAGCCCAACCACTCCTCTAAACTTCTTTGTAAGCCTAATACAATATGATTATATATATAGGCTTATATTCTCTTATTCTCAAACAAAATGGGGCTAATTTTTTTGACACACCCACACATATATTCATATATTTACAACATCAACTATGTGTCAAAAGAAGATTAATGGGATTGAGCCCAATGTTGCCTTGAGATGTAAAACCAGACTTTGTTTTTCATTGACTTGCATGACCGTGCGGCGCATTGTTTTTTCGAAGATTCGTTACAGCGTGGCGACACAATTGCTCTTCTATTCAGGTCATGATCACAAGTGACAACACTAGGAGTCTTTCCTCCAGAGGTGCCACCAAGTCATCAAAAAGAGCAAGTCATGTGAGTGATTCTCTAAATTAATGTTGACTTCTTTTTTCCCCTTTTTCCTTTCTGAAATCCCTTTTATAGGACTTAAATTGCTCAAATAGATGGAAAATTTTGAATGGACGTGGAAGATAAACATGTTCTATGTTTTTTTTTTGATATTGAAAAAGTTTTGGAAGAGTTCGACACCAGTCCCCTACCAAGGTTAGGGCACGGCCCCAAGCTCTATGAACACTTACTGGGGACTTACGAGATCACCTACCAAAAGAGTCCCAGCGACGGCAGAGAAGATCGAACCCACAACCCAAGGGGCTAGTCCTGAACCCCTTACCATCTGTGTTAACTCTCATTGGCTAAACATGTTCTATGTTGAAAGACCATTTTTAGAAAAAAGAGAGTTGGGTGAACTACTGGGTCCTCAACTGCTAACCGAAGTCACATGATGGTGGAACAGCCCAGTTGAACAGGGTTAGTACAGTGTACCTTCAGGTCCGCCACTAAGTGTGGAAGTCCTTAAGCTGGCTGTTGCCACTTGGCACTCATCAATTTCTTTTACTTTTTTTTTTCTTGAGTCCATCCTATCTTTGAAGATGTTCCCATTCTTAAATTTTGCTGCATATCTGATTTATAAAAGATAAATTAAATTTTGATGGATTTCTCTTCCGTAGGTGAAGAAGCTCCTTTATATATATCAGTAAAAGGTTACTTGCCAATGGAATGTTTCTTAAAGAATTACGTATCAAAGTGAGTCCTTGATTAACAAAAATAAATTTATCAATTTTTTTTCCTGATGAACCTCAAACATCCTAATCACAACTTATAATAAATCCATGGACTTGGCTCATTTTCTGTTTCACAGTTATAGAAAAAAGTGGTGGTTAAGTTGTAGGTTTTAATCTATTGAATAATCAAATCATATATAGTTTGCTATGGTGGTTGTGATGTTACTCTAATATTGGATTTGTAATAATGGATGTAATGACTACAGTGTGTGTGTGTGTGTGTGTAGTAATGCGTTTCGTCTTATATGTAATCAATCCAACAACCTCTGAATATAGAATTCTACTGGTATTTAGACTCAAACTCTAAATTCATTCACCGTTTGAATGTTTGTGCTCGTACTTCCTATTGACGAACAAGGCTAGAACATTATTTGAGGGGGCAAAAGCTTTCTTCTCTGAGGAGCTTCACAAGTCACCATTATTTCATAGCAGTGAATGTGTGTGTGTGTGTGTTAAAACAATGAACTTAGAAGGCAAGAAATCTCTCTCTTTATGGTGGTTGATGATGAAACGTCATGTGTTCTCTCACCTGTCTCTAACTTTTCCTCATTCTTATTCTTCAGGTAGATGACCACCATCATATGACGCTAGCTGAGTAAGGAGTAAATTAAACCAATATATATATTCATGTGTTTCGTGGAGAACACTCTTCACATCCCGAGTTATCAGATTTCATTTCCTAGGATGACCAGGGTGTAAGACAAACCACACATGAAAACAGTCAACTAATATAAACATAGGATTTTACAATATCACAATAGCAGTGAAAGACTTAATTAAATACTTCTCGCTATGCTAGATGATTTGAAGCTACAATCCACAAAACTCTCAATCTGAAATCAGAAATTCTGAAAAAACATAACACTGTCAATATAAAAGGTTGTTAGGGACTCTTACTAATGTGTTGGTGTAACGATGGCAACAAAGGAGAGAAGTCGCCAGTCAGGGAACCTGAAAAGCAAAGGATTAAGAGCATATATGTCAGTCAATTTCTTAGAACATACAAAATTAGGTGAACAGAATTAACATTGGATAGCGTTAATCTTGGTTGCAATCATAAGAAGATGGGATTGTTAAGAGTAGCTGAACTGTAAAAGTAGAGTTCAATGAGTGTGTCTCTTATTAGCAGCATCCAATGCTGTAATTCCAAAAAGCTTCCTTGTGCCATACAATTACTATACAATACAATACATATATGACTTTTTGATCAATTCACACAACGGGTCTTCCACTTTATAATAATTATTATTATTATGGCCATACTCACTACTCTTGTTTTCTTTCTCGGGAGGACCACAAAAAGAAAAACAGAGACTTTTGCATATTTCTTATTGCCTCTCCCACAGCTTTTTTCAGTGTCACTAATCATTTCTCAGAATACTCTTTTTTCTAATCCTCCACGTTACTCCAAATGACAATTATGTATGTTCTGGCCTTGTTCTCTTTATTTTCTTCTCCTACCATACTTATAGTAATGATACTTGCCTGCAGCCCTTTTCGAATTATGTATAATTGATTTTGCAATAAATTATTAATTATAGATGTAACAAGTATAGTAGTAATGATAAGGTAGGAAGAAGGACTTTGTAATTTTATTTTATTTTTTTTTGTAAAAAAAAGTTTTGGAGGGGTTCGACATCAATCCCCTACCAAGGTCAGGCTACGGCTCCGGGCTCTTTGAGCACTTAATGGGAACTTACAAGATCGCCTACCAAAGTAATCTCAGCGACGACAGCGGGGATTGAACACACATCCCTTTGAAACTTAACCAAATCCCTTATCATCTATGCCAACTTTTTTGGGCAGGACTTTGTATTTAATTGAAGTGATGGCTCCAGCATTTGCGGCCCAATGGCTTCTTTTGTTTCACTTTGGAGAGACAATATTTAAGAGTGAATTCTACCAAGAAAAAAAATATTTAAGAGTGAAGTCGTTCTCTCAAGGTAAGAAAAAGAAATAAAGAAAAATAAAGGAAGGAGACAAATCAAAAGGGTTAAAAGTAAAAACTAAGCATCTCATACTCTAACTATGTTCTTTATATATATGATCTGCTCATTGTTAATGAAATTATTTTAGAAATTTTCAAGTTAATAAAAAGAACATGGTTTCAATTAATTTTCATTCTCATAGATATAATGGTAAACAATAATTATAACCACCCCCTCATGTACGTTTGAATAAACAATGTGGGCGAAATTAAATTATAATTGTATTTTGGTCTCATGTAATCGTATAATATTAATAGCTTAAATAATTAATTTGCAGTTAGTGAAGTGTATATATGGTAGGAAACTACAAAGTCAAGTACAAATGAAATCTAGCAAATTAAGTATAAATCAACTGGCCAAATACAAACATTGGCTCTAATAGTAGAAGATGTACCTTTTTGTGGGGCCAAATCTGGGATTGAGTTTCTTTCATCATATTTTTCTCATCATCTCTGAATCATATATATCCAATCAATATAATACTACTTAATTTTTTTCTGTCCTCCCCAATCAACGACCTAGATAGACTGATGAAAAAAAAAAAATCAATGAAAGGATCTCTTTCCCGAAATCTGGGGTTAGATCCCATAACTCCTCACTCTCTTTGCCTGCCATTGTAATGTTAAAAAGAAAAAAAAGTGAATCAACTTAGGGCACAGTGGCTAAAAGCTCCACGTACAACAATCCCACGTTTATTTGTTTTTCTTTTTAAAAAAACACGTTTAATCTGAATTTTGGATGCCAATCCCATCCACGTGTCACCTTGAAGGCGTTCTGTTGATGATTGAATGGATTTAAGGAGTATTAAACAGAGATATTTTGTCATTTTATGAATACTTTTACTCCCTATAATCTTTTATCTTTCCAAATAGTCCTCCACTCCACTCCTTTTTATAACAGCATTAGCAGCTTTAAGTTGTTTTAATTCTGTCTATAAGATTGTGATAAGAGTTGTCTTGATATTTATTAAGTTTTTGCTTTTCATTTCTATCCCTCTTCAAAATATATTCTCCCTCTTGTTTTAATTATAGGACAACATTAGAGAGTTAGTTTTGGTCCTAATTATAGGACAAAATTTAAATTTTTGTCAATTTTTTTTTCTAAAACACCCCTATTTTATTCTCTGAAGTGTGTTTGGTTTTTGGTAAGTCTATGTATTTAGGTGTATAAAATTTTTCAATCAATAAAACTTTTAAATTGTTGGATTTTAATTTGTTTATCGATGAGTTAACGTTAATTTACCAAAATATGTGTGTGTGTGCATGGACATACACACGCATTATATAAATATAAATATGGGGGGGGGGTGGGGGGAGATATGGGGGTTTATATTTTTGTGTGTGGGGGGGATTGTGGGGGTTTGTATTTATGTGTGTTTGTAGGGGTGTATGTGTGTGTGTGTGTGTGTGTGTGTTTTTTTTGTAAATATGTGTGTGTGCGCGCCCACACACACACATATATGTATATATAACAAGATCATTATTTCAATTAAAAAATATAGAAAGGAAGATTTTAGGTCGGAGAAATATGTTACTGTCATTGAAAATTTATATAAAGGCATTTTAAGAAAATAAGTAAAATTAACTAATTTAACTCCCTCCTTAATCTCTCCTAAATCTATTAAATATGTTTTATAATTAGGACCAGAGGGAGTATGTGTGTGTGTGTGTGTATACCTATTGCGTTAATTAAAGAGGTGATAATACTTATGTTAATTCTATTTCTAAGGCATATTTGAAAAGCAAAAATTTATTTTAAAACATATATACTATTTTTAGCAAACTTTAACAACTTTTTTAAACCGGTTATAAACTCCAATAATTTGCATAAAAGTAGGAAAATATTTCCTGTTTCATATTGTAAATAATAGAGCACTGACATGTAAATTATAAGGGAGCATATTAAACAAGATGAATGTTAAAAGTTGCATGTTGCTTGGTTGGGAGGAGTAGATTCCCTCACCAAATGCTCACGGGCCCAGCCACATTGAAAGTTAGGAGAGAGAGCCAAGAAGACACTAAACAAGATTGAACACCTAATCCCTTGTCTTTGGGCTTAACTGGTAAAAGGGTCAGACATTTTCACTAAAGGAAAGAGGTTCGATTTTGGAGTTAGTCAAGACGTTGGGGGATGCATCTTAACTCCTAAATACCTAGGTGAACGTTTAAGGGTAATAGACATCTCATCTTGCTCAATATTGGTATCATCTAGGAGGAAAGGAGATTTCGCCCTACCCTTGGATCGTAGGTGAATCCAACCATTTTCCTAAAATTTTTTTATACAAAAAAAAAAGATTGAACATCTAAAATATTTATTTTTTTATTTGCAAGAAACTTTTTACAACATTATTTACTTTTACACACACACACTAATAATAAAAACGAACGAGCAGATTGAGACTGGGGTATGGTTAAGGGCAGTGCTTCTCAGTTCTGCCCTTCCCCGACCCTACCACCCTCTTCATCATTCCCTACCCTTTTCCTTTTTTTTTTTTTAATAAATCATTTTGTATTTTTCAATTTCCCAAAGATAAACAACTCACTCCCTCTATCTACTGTTTGTATATCAACATTTCTGCCTCTTTTTTAAAATAAAAATAATAATGTAGGATGATGATCACCAGACAAACTCATGAAAATCTTTCTTTCCTTTTTTTTTTAATTAAAATTAAATGGAGACAAGAATATACGTACAACCAAAGATACCCAAATCTGACTCTGTCACCAGTATTTTATATAAATACATGCAATTAAATTTAAAACTGATCACCACTACACTACTTGTATCTAAATGAGCCCCTTACGTTATCCATGCACAACCTCTTCCCAATTCTTCTTGTTCTTTTTCATCATTCTGCATTTTTAATAATTCCTCAATTATCCTGACATTTTAATTATTTGTGACTGTAATATCCTTGTCTTCTTCATCCAAACAAAGGCATAATTAAGAAATTCTGATACTGAGTGTGAAAGAAATATTTTTGACCACAATAAAATCAATTGGCTGAAAACAAAAATTAACAAATAGTCCAAACTCCTTCAATTCATGGGAGATTCTTACGTTCCTTCATCCACAATTCAAACTTCCTCCCCCACCTATAAAAATCATTGAACCAAAAAAAAAAAACAGATCAATAAAAGAAAATACACATCAATGGCAGCCCCGCATGGTACCCCCCAATCAAACTCCCAAAGGCCAAAAGCTTATCTTTTTCTATATTTTCACTCAACGCACCTTCTTCCAGCATCACCAGCTCCCACCCATCACCCTCACCTTTGTCCTTTTCCCTTTTTCTCTTTTCCTTTTCTCCCAACAAAAAAATAATATTTATATTTTTCCATTTCGGTTTCGTTAAGGTGTGATTGATCTGGGTGGAGTCCTTGACTCGGCCGGCGGCGTTTGACCGTCCGATCCCTTCGATGGATCGTCCGATGACTGCCGCAACCCCTCGTCCGTCTCGCTCCTATTGATCTCCTCCATCATCCGAACCACCTCCTGCATGGTCGGTCTCTGATCGGAAACCACCGACACGCACGCCATGGCTATCTGCAACAACTGAACCATCTCTTCCTCTATATTGTGGTACCTCATGAGCTCCGCGTCGAACACCTCCGCTGTCCATTCTTCCCGGACCACCGACTGAACCCATCTCGGAAGGTCAATCCCCTCCTCGCCCAGCGACGCCTGGTTCGGCGCCTTCCCGGTGAGGAGCTCCAGCAGCAAAACGCCGAGGCTGTATACGTCGGATTTGAAAGTGACTTTCCGGGTTTCGAGTACTTCGGGTGCCCTGTAACCCGCAACCCGGTTGGAGGGAGTGGTGTTAGCGAACAACAGGTTAAGCCCGAAGTCCGAAACGCAGGCCTCGTTGTCGATTCCTCTGAGGAGTACGTTGGACGCTTTGATGTTGCCGTGGACCACTTTTCCCGACACGTGTAGGTGAAGCAACCCCCTGGCGGCGCCTAGCGCTATTCTCATTCGGTTATCCCAGTCAAGTGGCGTCCTCCCTGACCCCCTGCTCCCTGTAAACGCATTCCCAAAAACTAAACTCCATTAACCACTAATATTAAAGATAATGATCCTAACAAAAAATTGCACTTTCTCCTCACCAAATCACAGAAATACTAAAAGAAAAAGAGAGCATACTGGTATATTAAAAAAGAGAAGCACATTGGAAATAACATTCTGCTTTGGGTAGTCTTGCTGGTTATGGCTTTGGGAAGGCATAAAAAAGCACGCCGAGTGGCACATCGGCCTTTTTTTTTTCTTTTCTTTTTGCCTTTATTTTTCCTCTCTAGGGAGTAAAAGAAGGAATAAATCAAATAATGAGGAGGGGCATGTTGCTTGAAGGAAGGAACATGAAATAACAAAATTAAAAGGAAGACGGAGAATGTTTCCTGCAGAAAACATGAATTTGGAGGCCAAAGCAGCGCACACTACGCTCTGCTTTTGAATATACAAAAAAACACAATTTTCAATTACCCTCCATTATCAGCGCCAATCATCCAGACAGGAAGACATTGTTAATGCACACATTCCTATATTAAAATTATAATATCCTAAATCTCCATACCAACTTACAGCTGGATCGAGTTGAAAATTTGGTCAACACACAAAACCAGAGAAAATCCATGCCAATTTAAACATCACAGAATGTTGTTTTCCGTAAGAACACAATAAATGCTGGATTGCCCTCGATAATGTGCAACTTTTAACTACTCTATTTACCATCTGCATTTAATTGTAACCCAAAGAAAAACCAGAGATGAAGGCAGTATACTGATTAAAGAATAGAATCGTACCGTGAAGCAGAGCCGACAAGCTACCAGATGGGAGGTAATCGTAGACGAGCAATTTCTCATCCTTAGAGAAATAGTAAGCTCTGAGAGAAACCACATTCTCGTGTTTAATCTTGCCCAGAGCATCCATTTGAGCGTCGAAGTCTTTCTTTGTTACGGCCACGTCTTTTAATCTCTTTACCACCACAGTAGTTCCTTCTTCCAACACCGCCTTGTAGGAAGTTCCGACGCTTCCTTTGCCCAGAACTTCGGCGGAAGCTCTCAACAGATCTTCCAAATCGAAGCTGTATAACCCGCCTTCGAAGAACACCAGCTTGTTCCTCTCTGCCTCCACCGACCCACCGGTGATATCGTCTTTCGAGGACGATGTTCCGGCCTCCGCCGGCGCAGCACGCGCCGCCACCACGGGCTTCGGCGGCTTCGCTGGCTGGCTTCGGCGGCGTTTGCCTAGGCATAGCAGGAGCAGGAGCAGGAGGAGTAACAAGGCCGCAAGAGAACACCCGACCGCAATTCCGATAATAGCGCCTTTTGAAAGCTTCTTGGACTTTTTCTGAACTGGGGAAGAGGGTACAACGGGGGCGGAAGGCGACGGAGCCGGAGACGGGAAGAATGGGGTACATGGCGGCAATGGTCCGCCGCAGAGATTTAAGTTTCCGGCGAATGAGGATGCGGGGAAATTCGAGAGAGACTTGGGGATCGAACCATTGAGCTGATTGTTAGAAACGTTGAATCCCACCAATTTGGCGCTCACGCTTGGTAGATTGCCTGAGAACTTATTGCTTTGCAAGAATAAACCAGTCAAGTGGGTCAAATTGTTGATGGAGAAAGGGATTGGACCCGTAAAATTGTTGGACGAGAGATCCAAGCGAATCAACCGGCCCAACTGAGTCAGAGAATGGGGAAACCCACCGGAGAGCTGGTTGTCCTGGAGGTACAAACTCCGAAGCAACGTCAAATTAGAGAAATCGGCAGGGATCTCGCCGGAGAGACCATTAGAGTGGAGACTCAGAACTCGAAGCTGAGTGAGACGACCAATTGTATTGGCAGGAATTACTCCTACAAGCCCAACGCCGGGAAGACGAAGAGAGAAGATGAAAGAACGAGAAGCGTCGCATTCAACACCAAACCAGTTGCAGGCTGAATCGGAAGCGTTCCATTGGACGCGATTCGCGTGTGGGGTCTGAGAGATGAAGGCAAGGAGGGCTTGCTTGTCCTGAGTCGGCTCCGTACTGACTTGCAGGAGAAGAAGAGAGACGACGAAGAAGACAATGATCAAACGCCAAGCGTAAAAATAGTCGGCCATTGGGGTAAACTAGCTCTGTTCATTCAATAATACAAGAGGAGACAAGAAGGAAGAAAACAAAAAATGTGTTACTATGGGCGTCCATAGGGGGAGTTGCAGAAAAGCCCTGAAGCAGTTTTCCGGCAGTATTCCATCGGAGAAAGAAGGAAGGCTGGGGAAGAGAGAGAGAGTGTGTGTGAGGTGTGTGAGAGAGATAGAAAAAGGGGGAGAAGAGGTTTTGTAAGATTGTAAAAAGAGAAGAGAGAACAGTGTCACGAGGCCTCCAAAGTGAACACAGAAAGCTGTACGGCTGGCATTTGCCGAAACGTTACTCATTTATTTATTATTATATTTATTTTAGGGTTGCAAAAATATACATGAATTTTTTCCATGAGTAAAAATACATATATGTTTTTTTGAGGAGCAAAAATACACATGTGTTACCATTTTGGGGTAAAAGTCACATCCTACCGTTAAGTCACTGTTCACTGTCGTTATGTTACTGTCACTATTTACCTCATCTCTTTCTTTCTCATCATGGTAAACAATGACTTAACGTTGGGATGTGAATTTTGCTCTAAAATGGTAACCACATGTGTATTTTTTCTTCTCAAAAAAGCATATGTGTATTTTTGTTCCTGAAAAAAAAAACTTATGTGTATTTTTACACCGTAAGGGTGTGTTTGGTTTGAGGGAGGGGGAGGGGAGAGAGAAAATTTTATTCTCTTCTTTACAAAAAAAGCCTATGAAAACTTTTTAATATTCCTAAAATATACTTTCAACAAAAAAAAATATTTCTTTCATTAATGTCATGGCAATTTAGTCAACTCTCTTCTTTACTCACCCTCTCATGCCACACCCTCCACACAGACGAAACACAATATAACCCTTTGTTCTATCGTGCTGGTAAATCAATTTACTGTTTACCACAGTTTTACCACAACGCTTTTTCCCCCTAAAGGCAACGCGCTGATCTGCCGCGCGTAAGTTATATTTTGGGTTATTACTCGTAATAGAAAATTTATGCGAGAACTTTAGCACATCATGTGAAATTAAACACAGTTTAAGCAAAGCATTAGGCCAGGAAAAGCAAGAGAAAATAAAAAAGCAGCACTACACTCATCCTTATTATAAAATTATTTTTGGAAGAAATTTGTGATCATAAATATAAATTCATTTACATGTTATTAATGAGTGTTTCTCAGTTGTACCCTTATTCAATTTTTATTGGAAAGAGAGAGAAAAGATAAAGATATGAAAATGATTTGTAAATAGAAACGAAGAGAGAGTTTTTTATATTGGTAGGCTTGAAAAATCTTACGCACGTTTAATGAGTTAACTAAGAATACATTAGTATTACCTCTTGTTTATAATATAGTCACTTCAACTATGTCAGGAGAAATAAAAAATGACAATTGAGTCATTTAATATATCCTAAAATATAATTTTTTTCCCACTTTTACTTTTATTAGGAATTGTGTTTAATTGTATAATGAATGTTATTTTAGAGAAAGAGGGATATGATGAGGGACAAGTTAGAAAGTGAGTATTAATTAGATGGGCAAAACATGAAAAAAAAATGTTAATTAAACTGGAGACAACTTATGTTCTGGGTTATGCCTTTATTCTAGAAGTGTTATATATTGTCACGCAGAGTGTACTCCATCATTTTCTTTTTATAAGCAATTTTCTCTCTATTGGAGATAGTCCTCAATATAAAAAACTTTTTATTGTGTTCAAAATTTAAACTATGTTTTCTTTTTACACCTGTATCAAATACATATCTTCATATTAATTATCACCTCCTCACAACTAATTCCCTTTCATTCAATCATTTATTACTCATACTCTCTCACATTTTAAGTTCGTTATCTCTTATATTTTTTTACTCATTCTCTCACCTACACATTTTTTATAAATAGGTGTATGTTTGAAAAATAAAACATGACATTTTTATACATTTATTGTTTTTAACTAATCTCAATTGTTTGTTTGTTTTGCGTAATCAAGGAAAAAGTTATTTATAAAAAAGACTTCAAGGAGTAATATACAAATATCCCTTCTTTTTAATGAATCTGTCCATTTTTATAAGGTCTCATTTAACTTTATCTGAATAATAAATACAGTTTTACCCAATTTTGTGCCCATTCTTTCATATCATTTATTTACCGCATAGATTTTCTTTCTTCATATTTCTATTATTACCTTCTCTCTCTTATTTATTTATAAATGGGGATATTTTTTTAAAAAAAAAAATCATAATACTTACATATTTATTATTTTCTAGAACCTCGCAATTCCGTTATATACAGTGGCCAAAAGAGTATTTATGATTGCCCGAGGAGTTAGGGAAGAACGGGGAGGGGCATAAATGGTAATCCGAGGTGCGTTGTTGTTTGTTGGTCTTATTGGATTTATGGGGAGGGCATCATCATTGATTCATCGTTCGCTTCCTTGAACAACAATTATTTGAGAGAGGGAGAAGTATTTATTGACTACCGAAGTCAATTTAAGTATGAAAAAGTTGGAAAATATCTTAATTACTCTTTCTTATCTTTATTATAAGCTATTATTATAAGGTACCAACTACTAAAATATTTTAGTCTTTATTATAAGACACCAACTATCTTTAATCAACTTATTTATTGCTATTTTCCAATTATACCCTCATTTTTAACTAACTCTTTAAATTCACATCATTAAAATAGGGGTAAAGTTTGAAATATTTATTTTTTTTGAACCAATTTAATAACTTAACTTCCATTTATTGGTTTGTGAGAAATGGTGGTTGATGTTTTATAATAAGAATCAGAGGGAGTAGTATCCAATAATACGTGTTAGGCTCTTGATCCACTTGTAGGGATATTGAACTCATTTGTGGTAATAAAAGCTTCGAGTATTAGAGGTTGTTTATATGATATTGCTTGAAATTCATATTAAATTCAACTCAAACAAAAAAAAAAGAAAGAAAAAGATTACGGTGGGAGGGAATGAGGGATATTTGTTCCCAATTGGCTGATTCATTTGCTCGCAAAGTTTGAGAGCAAGTCATTTTTCACATAAAACAAACTATTACATCCAATTCTTGATATAAAATATAATTTATAATGTATTTTACATTATAAAATTAAATCTTATATTAAATATCATATATGGTATTTTAAATACTAAAGTAAAATGAAAATAACCCTCATCGCACAAGTAACAAGTATATACTACTAACAGTGCTCCTTCTTATTTTTAATATATGACATTCTTTTAGAGTTGATATTAGTTATAAATAAACACATATTTTTTACATTTATTAATTTTTTTCCCTGATCTACTCTTATTGATGTGTTCCTTTAACAATAATTATGAGAGAATTAAGAAAAACAATTAACTAGGGTGTTTTAGAAAATATCCAAATTACATGTCATGTTACCTAATTTAATTAATTTTCTTAATCTAATCAAATTAGATAAATATATCTTAGCTAAAGTATACTTTTAGTCTTTTAAATTTTACATAAGGTATACTTTTGGTCTTAAGATTCTAATACCGTTAATGTTGCTAACAGAAAACGCTGATGCAACAAACTCAAGTGATGACTAATAACATTTAATTACATATATTTTATATATTCTTCAATTTACCCATATCTCTTAACATTTAATTTGTTTCAATTAATTACCACATAGGGATGCGTACGATCTGTATAATTCAGGGTTGACTTGGTAAAATGGACGGCAGCGAAAGCATTGAAGATATATTTGAAGGAGAAATCACACGTACGTACTCCACGTCTCTATTTCATTATTTCAGTTGACCACTAATCCAACGACCCGGTCGTATTATAAACCGCGTTTATACAATTCACGTGTCTAATTATACGCCAAAACCATCCCTTTACTTCCAATTTGTCTTGCTTATTTTCGTCAAAACAAAAATAATTGTATTTCTTCACTATAAAATAATTCCACTTAATAATATAATTTTAATTTTAGTAAGTGGAGAAATAGCCCGTTATTTTGTTAATTTTGGCCGCTTTCCACTATTTCAAAGAGCCAACTGCTTTTATTTTATTATTATTTTGAATCCATCAAATTTCTCAAAAAAAAAAAAACACGGTTTCTAAACCCCAGAACACTAACAAATCATGGATTAAATCTAACTAAATGAAAACTCAGACTCCGATGCATGCACAGAAGAAATGTTAAACTTGGGGATTAAAATAAAACAAACCCAGAAATGTTCAATTCTGTCATTAACAACAAATCCAAAAGCTAGACTAGAAAAAAAGTTTGGTGCCATATGCCATATGCCATATGAATATGGTGGGTGTGAGAAATTTATAGTTTCTTAATTAATTAACTGTCACACTGCAATATTGACTCATGACTGCAGCTAAGTGATGCTTCTTTGTAATTTAATAAGGGAAAAGGTTGTTACACGTTATAAGATATGACTCCTTGTTACGTTGGTGTGTGTGTGTGTGTGAGTATTTTATTAACTAGTGAGTACGTAATTTCTAAATATCTTTATGTATAGGAAAATTGTGAGGTCCCGTTTGGTACAAAGAATTAGTGGGAAAGTAAAGGAACTTTAGCAAATTCCTTCATTTGATACACAGTTTGTACAAATATTCCTAGAAATTTGAGTTCCTTGACCCACCTTGGGTCTACCAATCTTCTCTCATATGTGAGAAGATTAGATCCCATCAAAATTGGTGGCATCTTAAGTTCCCATATGACTGGTCACATTTTTTTTTTAACAAATTTATCCCTCAAATTTAAACTTAATGGGACGTTTGAACTTGACGAGGATTTTTTTTTTCACAAGTTCAAACTTCATAAGAGCATAATTTTTAAACATATATTTTTGCAATATATATATATATATATATATATATATATATATATATTTATTTATTTATTTATTTATTTATTATTTTGAATTAATTACTTTTGAGGGTAAAATAGATATTTTTTAATTTTTTTACCAACTACCACCCCTTCATTTTCTTCCTACCAAATAACTCATATTCTCTCAAACTATCTTCCCTCATGTTTCAAAATTTTCCTTTCCTTTCCTTTCCCTCCTCAATTTTTTTTTGTACCAAACGGAACCGAGTAATTTGTAAAGATCTTACCAAATCACTAAAAAAAATGCTATTTAATTATGTATTTGACAGAAATAATAAGCCCTCTTGCGTTACGTTATGATTAATGAACAATGTTTATTGGTGGCCAATAAATTCTCCGAGAATATATGTCACTTTCATAACTTAAATATAAACATTTCATGTTTATACACACACATATGTATCATATATGTGTGTTTGTTTAGTAATTGCCAGTCGGTTGTGAAGTGTGAATAAATTAATGCCCACATCTGTCTTTAACTTAATTGCCACCGAAAAGGCTAAGTAATTGGGATAATTAATTCCCACTCTTCATTATTCAATCAAAGTAAGGTTTACTTAAAATATACTCTCTTCTTTTTATTATAAGATATCAACTAACAGATATTTCTAATATATTTATAAGACACTTAAAAATTTCCAATAAGCATTTAATTTATTTTTCATATATATATATATATATATAAAGTAAGGGTAGTGAGAGAGAGAGTAATAATTGATATAATATTTAAGTGTAGTGTAATTAGTAAGAATAATATTAGAAATCACTTGATTTTTAGAATAATTTTAATAATTTTAACTGTTTTTATTGGATTGTGAGAATTAATAGTTGTACCCTATAGTAATGAACAGAGGGAGTATCTAACTTGATAAACATAAACAATATAATTAATATTTCCTTTGGCCATTATTATAAGACACAAACTAACAAGTGTATTTGGTCCTTTTTATTAGACACCTGTTTATTTCCAATGAGTATTAATTTTTTTTTTCGAGGCATGTCTATAATTAATAATGGTAATAAGTGAGAGTAATAGTTAATATAATGTTAAATTTTAGTACAATTAATAGAGGTAATATTGAAAAATATTTGAATTGTAGGATAACTTTATTTATTTTAACTGTTTTTATTAATTTATGAGAGTTATTAGTTGGTATTTTATAATAAAAATAAAAGAAAATATTATTCGATTCCGTTCGTCAACTATCAAAAAATGAACACATTTAATTGTATATCATCAACTTGACATAGAAAATACAACGTAACGGCACTTAAAACCAGTTGAAAGATAAATTAAACTCAGGGAATATTATTGTAAAATAAACCATGATTAACAAAGAAGGATTATGTCTTATTGAATAGTATGTGCGAGTGTTTGGAAGTGTAATTAAGCAAGTAATCACGAGGACGCAACCCAATTTGATCATTGACAGTAGCCAATTAATTAAAAAGCGTGAGAGATGCCGGCTAATTGTTATTATTATTAATATTAAGAAACTTCTTATACATAATCATAATATAGTGTTATTTGTAATTGCACACCACTTATTGATTATGATCTGGCTTAATATATTACTGTATATATTATTGTTAATACCAAATCAAACCTCAGATGTTTTGAAGTCCTAATAACAAGGCTTGATTCGGTCATCACATGAGAAACAAGGTTTGGAAATATTTTAGAGTCCAAACACACACACACACACATATTCATCACTATCCTACGATACAACGATATGAATTAAACAAAATGATGGATTGATTAAATGAAATTATAAAATGAGGTAGCATAATTATATAATCAAATTAAACCGTGTCTCTGTGGTTAAAACCAAGCGGATCCACTAGTGTAATTAAGGACTATATGTTGATGAGTTGATACATCCTTTGCACAGAAGCAAACAGTGGAGGACCATGTCTCAACTTTTGATGCTTTTTAAGTGAAGAAAGCAAGTATTAGTGATGTTAAAGGTGATTTTTTTTAAATTTAGATTTTTACAAACTTAAAATAGGATAAAAGTTATATTGTAAATATAATTTATATTTGAATTAATGATGGTAGAAGTTCATTTACATTAAGAAAATCAGGTCTCAATCAGGTCTCAGGACTTAGTGGTTTTTTCTTAAAATTAGCTTTGGGCTTAAATACCCATTTTAAAAAATACCAACCAAAACACCTGATTTTACTCTCATTATACTTTTTTTCTTTCCTAACGTGTTTTTTTAGGCCCTTCCCTTCCCAAACAATATACATACTGGTTTATTTCTTTTGTTTTTCCATGCTCATATAAAGATGGGCACATTGGTGCGGGTAAAATGAAGCTGCAAATATGAATTATGCTTTGTCGGCATAAATTTGCCATTTTCACACTACAATCTATTCCAGATTGTGACCACTTGTTGTCTTTTCAGTTCCCACTGTTCCATATTACAGCCTTCATTAATTAGTCTTGCCCATTAATATTAGGCCCTGAAAGCGTTGTGTTCATTACTTTGTCCTCTATTTTGGATACATATATTCACAACATATATATATATATATATATATATATATATATATATCTTCTTTTTCAAAAGAACAAATTGAAATGTCAATGAAACCTTCCTATACATTCACGCAGATTTGTCAAATTAGGAGCAACACATTAATGTTTGGGATATGTATGTGTGCGTGTCTATATATAGCAAAATCAAAATGAGAAAGCTTCATTATTTTTTGTCAAATTCTGAATATGTAATGATGTTGTGAGTGAGAGAATTTGATGAGGCACACTCGTGAGTTACTTACTTTCACCCACCCTTCAATCATTGCTCCATTCTCAAATTCAAATATTTGCCTTGGCTCTTAATTAATTTGCCTCTTATGTGTATATGGAGTATATGGATTCAGGTATCATATATATGTGTGAATATTATCTTACTCATCCCCACTCAGATTTCATTTCAGCCACGTGCTTCTGCTACAAAAGGCCTCACACATTATTCTATTCCTGTCCACAAGCCACTACGTACCAAAAATGTTTTTACGACTTATTTTCAGTATCCATTAATTAAAATGGAATTGGTGCCTAAGACTTTGAATATATATAGTTGGGGCTTACTTCTATTTGCCTTTACTTCTTCAAAAACTTGTAATTTGTGTTTGTGCCTATTTAAGATGGCGGGACCCTTTTTTTATGAGCTTTTTTAGATAAATTAACTTTTTTTCCTAAAAGGCATATTATAGATGTAGTTTGTATTTGACATAAGGTAGGAGTGATATTTTAGCCCGAAGCTATAAATATTGGCTTATCTCATAAGTGATTTTTTTACTAGAAGTTCATCACAATACAACACCATCTCAATCACCAATATTTCTTTACTAAGCTTTAGACTGATGCCATTGAATTTTTTAGCCTTTTGAAAACAGGCTCTTAATGTTGTTGAACTTATCGATTAAAGTTGTTTTGACATCATCAATTATATATGTATTACCTTCCAAAATCTCTCACTACTCTCACATAGTATTTTTCATACAAGTGTTCTGTCCATGTTCAACACAAAAAAAGGGGAAAAAAGGCTGTTTCACTTTGTGATAAAGTCCTCTCTTGCACCCACTCTGACACACCCCTCACCACAGCTTCAATAATAATCCTCCAAACAATTTAAAGGAATAATTAATAATAGCTTAGTCAATCAATATAATCATACATATAATATGGATCACCTAAAGATTGAAAGGTTGGAGATGATTTGAAATGGAAGGCTCCAACTTAAACTTTTCTGTGTCCTTCTTTCCTGGCTATATGCCTATCACTGTACCACTCTATATGTTTGAAAACCAGGTTACTGATGTGGTTTGGCTCAAATAATGGAGATTAATTAGAGAATCAATTTTTCAAACAACGTTACATTTGTTTTGCTTCAACTTTACGTTCGGAAAAAATTAAGAAACCAAACAAGCAAATTTTGAATTACATGATGTATTATTGGCTCTAACTAACGTACATATGCTCGAAATAGAACCCTAACAACATGCATGAAAAACAAGATTCACGTCCTCTTTTACCAACAAGACGACTCATTTTGATTGGCCCTATACATAATACTTTAGTGTTAGTATTATGATCTGAAAAAAGAAGAAGAAAGAAACATACAAAAACACCACTTTTACTGTACGTAATATATAGATACTTCCTTAGGGGAGGAGCTTCGGTTGTCAAATCAACTACCACCTTTGCTTCATTTCATGAAAGCCCATGTCAATGATTGTGATTCCTAATTGAATTTTTCATATCAGCATCAAAATATCATATCTCCACCGTAGGGATGATGTACAATTCTTAAAAAAAAAAAGAACAATTAATAAAAACTTTACTATATCTCAAATTCACTTAATAGGAACTCTTTCAGTGCCAACAACAATCATTGAATGCACACTTTTTAGCTGCAATGACTAGTAAGTAACATGAAATTGTTATAATTTTTAGAATTTACTAAAACTTATTATTATATACTATTTAATTATGTTGTTACAGAACTTTTTGGTGACTACATCTGTTTTTTCTTTTGAGACTTTTTATTGTATATCTTCTTAAAACAGTGATATACTAATTAAGAAAAAAAAATTAAAGGGAGCAGTTTGGCCCTAAATGCATAAAAAAAGAGATTAATTTTGTTGTGACTGTTATTCTAATTAATTTTAATTATTAATTGACCAAACGCTAAGTGACAATGCACATGTTATTTATATTATTTTTATTAAAATTTGAACCTCCATCCAAAATTAAAATGTTGTCCCCGCCCTTATTTATGAATGACAAAGTAAGGATAAGATTGAAGTCATTTTCCCACCCTCAAACATTTGAATATATATATCTCTACGATGAAGGAAATTAATGTCAGTAATATTGAATAATGATATGATCCCTCAAAATTTTGAATGCTGACTTATGGGGTTAAGAGTTCCCCTAAGTCAATATTCGTACCTGTTAAGAAGGGCCCCACTGTCTTCTATGGCCCAATTAAGGGTCGACAGTGATGACACACTAATAAATTATGAGCTCAACAAAATTATAAGTTGATTGACTAAACATGCTGACATCAACTCAATATTGTCGAACTATTTTTAAGGATATTCTTTTTATTATGGAGTGTTAAAGATTTTAGTCACGAGGACCAGTTAGTTTATGCACATTTTGTGGCCAAAAAAAAAAAACAGAAAGAGAAAAAACATAAACCTCGGCGAAAACAAGCATATATAAAAATCTTTTTAAACGTGTCCTTAGAGAGAAAAAAAAGAAACTTCCAATATTCTGTCATTCACAACAAGTCCAAAAGCTATGTACGATTGGAGATAAATTTTCTATTTTCTTAATTGACTCTCCACGAGTCAAGTACTGCTTGCATGTATTGATTGATAACAACATGCTAGAGCTGCTTAATTATTTCTAATTTTATTTTAATAATCACTAACTTTATAGAAATTAACTTTCACGGATCTCTTGTGAATTATAATGTATACAATCAAATACATAAAAAAAAAAAAAATTACATTATTTAAAGCCAGCGTAAAAAGATGAGTACAGTATAATTGATAACCACATAATGATAGCAATTATACTGTTCAATATGTGCGCGAGCGGGGTGCAAGAACTTAGTTCTTAAAACATACCAAAACACAAATTAAAATAACGTTATTTAATTAATAAATAATAATGGAATTAGTTTTCTCACGTTATGATTTTAATGACAGTCTTATTCTGGCTGGGCCAGTAAATTGTGTGATTATGTCACGTTCATCATAACTTACATATGAATATTTTTATATCTATATCATTGTTTGTTGTTGCTGAGTTGTTATGGGGAAAAAGCTCCATTTCCCATCCACTTAATTACTACCAAAAAGGTTAAGCAATTAGCAAGCGAATGTGAATCATTAATTACTGTTTTTCATTATTCAATTGAAGGTAGGAGTGGCTAGGATTAATTTAAATAATAAAAAAAAAAAGGTTAGGCCCTTAGTTGTGTGTTGATGATGGCCCTTAAAATCAGTTAAAGGACAAATTCAAAACAAGAAAAACAAAAAGTATGGCCTAAAAACCATATTTACGAACGATTCTCATAAAATAAAATTCATATAGTTGCTTGCCATTATGTTACACAAAAAATACAAGGTGAAACATTGTAAGTGTGTATATATATTTTTATTTTTTTTATTTAAATAAACATGATATTTAAATAAAATAACCTACACGTCATTAATATAGATTTAAAGATTATATTTATTGTTTTTATTTTATTTACAAATTAAAAATGAGATGAATTAAAAAAAGAATTAGAGACAATAATTGTGGGCAGCATATATGTGCTGGGGCACAAGAAGGATCCATAGGTTGTAATGAATGAAATTAATTATGAGAATGCAAGACAATTTCATTAATTGAGATATACAACTGGCAGCCAATACAAGCAAGACATGGCATCAATCGAAAAAATTATATTTATTGTTCTTACTTCCCTATTTTTGAATAATTCTTTAAAAACTCTAAATGTATCCCTATGATTCTAATTATACGGGAAAGCTAATTAATTTCACGTTTCTTAAGAAACGGTAGCTAATGTCCTTAAAATTATATAAATATTTGTGATTTTTTTAATTTTGTCTAAAAATTAAAAGTATGCCAACAATATCTGTTACAATTAATGAGGGTTGAATTCCTCCACCATTGTTAGTTAGGTACATGAATATGGTCTCTTTTTCTAGGGAAAGTGTATGGGGAAAAATTACATGAATTTTTATAAGGATGATTTTTTTTCCATGATCATATAGTTATTTATATTTTAAAAATTACAATCAATTCTCCTATAGTTCACTTTTGTTATCAATGAAATTGATTTTCCACATGACAAACTGATATGAGGTTCCAAGTAACTTTTGGATCACCCCTATATAGAAACTTGATAGACTTGGTCATAAGAAATTAGATAAAATTTTTATAAGTTTCCTTGATTTTATTTTACAATGACAAAGATGTAGCTATATATAATGATATAGTGCAAAAAATAATGTGTTGTAAAATAATGTGTGAATGGCTAAAAGCCTTTCAGGATATTGGTGTCATACGGAAAATATTTTTGAATGCAGGAGAAGAAATTAATCCATTTGAGATATTGGAGGGAAAAAAATAGTTTAGGGTGTAGCATATAATTTAATCCAAATAAATTAAAAAAAACTAAAAAAACAATTGGTCCCTAGCTTCAAATTAGAGGGATAAGCATCACATGCTCATCTTTTGGATGAGAATGGAATGTGAACCTCCAAATTATACCCTTAATCTAAAACTTAATACTAGTATGTCAATGAATCCACATTCCATGCTCTTTCCCAAGTGAAAAGGATTTTTTTTTGAAATAATAGTCCATATAGTAAAATTTAATTAATTTAAGATACTGGGCATTGAAAAAAATGTTTCAAATAATGGGTATTACTAGAAAAATATTTCAGGATAATGGTATCACAGAAAAATATTTCTAAATGTAGGATAATCAATTAATTTATTTGAAATACTAAGTACAAAAAATATTTAAGGAAGTAGCATACAATTTATTCCAAATAATTAAAAATACATAAAATAAATGATCCCTACCCAAAAATTAGAAGGGATACTCGTCTTTTGGATGAGCATAGAATGTGAACCCTTCAATTATATAAACATAATACTAGTGTGTGAATGAATCCATGTTCCATGCTCACTTGAAATAAATGGGTTTTTTATTTTTGAAAAAATAGTCTATGTACAAAAAATTAAGACACTAGACATTGTGAAAATATTTTAGATATTAGGTGCAACTTGAAAAAAATTTCAGGATATTGGTGTCACATGAAAATATTTTTGAATGCTGGATAAGAAATTAATTCATTTGAGATACCGGATGCAAAAAACATATCAGAGTGCAACATGCAATTTAATCCAAATGAATAAAAATACATTAAAAAAAGGTCCCCACAAAAAAAAAAAAAGAGGGATGGGCATCTCATGCTTATCCTTTAGATGAGCATGAAATGTGAACTCTCAAATTTTACCCTTAATCTAAAAATTTATATTAGTATATAAATTAATCTACATTCCACGCTCATAAAAAAAAGGTTTTTTTTTCCTTTAAAATTTTTGAAAAAAATAAGACATGCACTAAAAGTTGATTAACTTAAGATACTAGGTGTTGAAAAAATATTTCATATATTAGGCGGTACTGAAAAAATATTTTAGAATATTGGAGTGACAAGAAAAATATTTCTAAATGCATGATTAGAAATTAATTAATTTGCGATACTTGGTTCAAAAAATATTTACCATAAAATTTAATTTAAATAAAACATACATAATTTTTTTTAAAAAAGGTCACTACTACAAAATTAGAGGGATAAGCATGAAATTTGAACTCTCAAATTATACCTGTAATCTAAAACTTAATACTAGTATGTGAATGAATCCACATTATATGCTTATCCCAAAATAAAATGGCTTTTGTCCTTAAAATTTATGAAAAAAATAAGCCATGTACTAAAACTTGATTAACATAAGATACTAGGCGTTGAAAACATATTTCATATATTAGGTAGTACTTGAAAAATATTTTAGGATACTAGAATGATAGGAAAAATATTTCTAAATGCATGACTAGAAATTAATTAATTTGAGATACTCAGTTCAAAAAATATTTTAGGGTTTATCATAAAATTTAATTAAAATAAAAAAATACATAAAAATTTTTAAAAAGGAAAAAAAGGTCACCGCTTCAAAATTAGATGGATGAATATTTTATGCTCATTTTTTCGATGAGAATTTAATGTAAACCCTCAAATTATAATATTTATATGTGAACGAATCCAAATTCAAATCTCATCCCCAAATAAAAGTTTTTTTTTGGCTGAAAAATACTCTATGCACTAAAAATTAATTAATTCAACATATTGGGTGTTGAAAAAATTCCAGATATTAGGTGCTACTGGAAAAATATTTCATGATATTGGAATTACAGGAAAAATATTTCTGAATGCAGGAGAAGAAATTAATTCATTTAAGATACTAGAGGAAAAAAATAGTTCAGGGTGCATCATACAATTTAATCCAAATAAATAAAAATACATAAAAAAATTTAAAAAAATGATCCCTACCACAAAATTTGAGGGATGAGCTCATATTTTATAGGAGCATGCAATGTGAAACCTCAAATTATACCTTTAATCTAAAACTTAATACTAGTATGTGAATAAATCCACTTTCCGACCTTATCCCCAAGTAAAAGGGTTCCTTTTTTAAAAAAAAAAATTAATACACAAAAAATTAATTAACGTAAGATATTGAGCATTGACCAAATATTTCAAATAATTGGTGCTATTGAAAAAATATTTTAGAATACTGGTGTCATAAAAAAGGTACATTTGAATGCAGGATAAGAAATTAATTCATTTGAGATATTAGGTGCAAAAATTATTTCAAGGTGCACCATACATTTTATTCAAAATAATTAAAAATACATATAAAATAAAAAAAAGGGTCCCAAAAAAAATTAGAGGGATGAGCATGGGATGCTCATCTTTTTTATGAGCATGAAATGTGAACCCTCCAATCATGCCCTTAATCAAAAGCATAATACCATTGTGTGAATAAATCCCCATTCCATGCTCACCTCAAATAAAAGGATTTTGTATTTTTGAAAAAATAGTCCATGCACCAAAAATGTAATAAGCTTAAGATACTAGACTTCAAGAAAATATTTCCAATATTAGGTGCAACTAAAAAAATATTTAAGGATATTGGGGCCATATGAAAATGTTTTTGAATGCAGGATAAAAAATTAATTCATTTGAGATACTAAAAACAAAAAATATTTCAGAGTGCAACATACAATTTAATCCAAATGAATAAAAATACATAAAAAAAAAACCCTCCCTAAAAATTAAAGGGATGAGCGTCCCATGCTCTTCTTTTTTATGAGCATGGAATATGAACTATCAAATTATACCCTTAATCTAAATCTTAGTATTAGTATGTGAATGAATACACTTTCCATGCTCATCCCCAAATAAAAGTTCTTTTTTTTGTAAAAATAGTCCATGCACTAAAAATTAAATAGCTTAAAATACTAGGTGATGATAACATATTTCACATATTAGATGCTACTAGAAAACTATATCAGGATATTGGTGTCACAAAAAAAAAAAAAAATCTTTCTGAATGCAAGATAATAAATTAATTCATTTGAGATACTTGAAGGAAAAAAAAAATATTTCAAGTTGTAGCATATAATTTAATCTAAATAAATTAAAATACATCAAAAAAAGTTAACAAAAATGGTCCCTACCTCAAAATTAGAAGGATGAACTTGGAAAGTGGACCCTAAAATAATACCATTAATCTAAACCTTAATACTAGTATGTGAATGAATCCACATTTCAAACTCATCCCCAGATAAAAGGTTTTGTTTTTTCAAAAAACAAATACTCCATGAACTAAAAATTAATTAACTTAAGATATTGGGCTTTGAAAAAATATTTCACATATTAGGTGCTACTAAAAAATTATTTCAAGATACGGGGGTCACAATTGAAATATTTCTAAATGTAGGACTGAAAATTAATTAATTTGAGATACTGAGCGCAAAAAAATATATTTGAGAGTGTAGCATACAATTTAATCCAAATAAAAAAAAATACATAAAATACTAATAAAAATAAAAAATGGTTCCCACCTCAAAATTAGAGGGACGTGCATCTTATACTCATCTTTAGGCTGAGCATAAGATGTGAACCTTTATATTATACCTTTAATCTAAAATTTAATAATAGTATGTGAATGAATCCACATTTCAAGCTTGCCCCAAGACAAGGGGTTTTTTTTTTTTGAAAAAATACTCCATGCATTAAAAATTAATTAACATAAGTTACTCTGTGTTGAAAAAATATTTTAGATTTTAGATTTTACAGAAAAAATATTTTAGGATATTAATAAGATTGGAAAAATAATTCTGAATACAAGAGTAAAATTTAATTAATTTGAGATTTTTGGTGCAAAAAATATTTTTAGGTAAAGCATACAATTTATCCAATTAAAAAAATACATAAAAAGTTAAGAAATATTAAAAACTGGTCCCCACATCAAAATTAATGGGATGAGCATCTCATGCTCTTCTTTTGGATGAGCATAGAATGTGAACCCTCAAATTATGCACTTAATCTAAAACTTAACACTAGTTTGTGAATGAACCCACATTCCATACCCATCCCTAATTATTTTTTAAAAAACATCATGCACTAAAAATTAATTAACATAAGATACTATGCATTGAAAAAATATTTCAAATATTACGTGGTATTAGAAAAATATTTTAGGATTTTGTGTGATAGAAAAAATATTTTTGAATGCAAAGCTAAAAGTTAATTAATTTGAGATACTGGATAAAAAAATATTTTAGGGTGCAGTATACAATTTAATTCAAATAAAAAATTACATAAAAATTTTTAAACAAAACTAGTCCCCACCTTAAAATTAAAAGGATGAGCATGTCATACTTATCTTTTATTTGAGCATGGAATGTGAACCCTCAAATATACCCTTAGAGTGTGTTTGGTTTGAGGGGAGGGAATGAGAGAGGATGGGTGGGAAGGGAGGATATTTATCAAATTGCCATTAACGAGAAGAATATTCCTTTTTGTTAAGAGTGTAATTTTGGAATAATGAAAATTTTTTATGGGCTATTTATTTAGTAAACATGATAGAAAAAATTTCTTCCTCCTCCTTCTCTCCCTTCAAACCAAACTAGCTGTTAATCTAAAACTTAATACTAGTATATCAATGAATCCACATTCCAAGCTCATCCCAACATAAAAGGTTTTTTTTTATTATTTGTTAAAAAAAATACTCTATGCACTAACAATTAATTAATTTAAGATACTGGGCATTGGAAAAATATTTTAAAATGTAGGTGTCATAGGAAAAATATTTTTGAATGCATTACAAAAAATTAATTCATTTGAGACACTGGATGCAAAAAATATTTCAGAGTGTGTAGCATACAATTTAATCCAAATGAATAAAAATACATAAAAAATTTTAAAAAAGGGTCCCCACACAAATTAGAGAGATGAGCATAGAATGTGAATACAAAGAAGGCAACCATATATATAGTTATATAGTAGTTTATTTGTTTTGTTTTTCCATGCTCATATAAAGATGAGAACATTTGTGAGGGTAAAATAATAAAGCTGCAAATATATTTGAATGATGTTTTGTTGGCATACATTTGCCATTTTCACACTACAATCTGTACCAGATATTAGTTCCACATGACAGCCTCCATTAATTACTCTTGCCCATTAATATTAGGCCCAGAAAGAGTTTTCTGTTCATTCCTTTGTCCTCAATTTTGGATGCATATATTCACAACTTGTATATGTTCATACATATATTCGAGCAAAAACATATATGTTCATACATAAATATCCCAAATTTTAACGTGTTCCTCCTAATTTGCCAAATCTGTGTAATGCATAGGAAGGTTTCATTGACATGTTAACTTGTTCTTTTGAAAAGAAGGCACACACACATATATGGCAAAATCAAAATGAGAAAGCTTCCCTTTTTGTCAAATTCAGAATATTTGCCTTGGCTCTTAATTATGAGTGGGAGAGAGAATTTGATGAGGCACACTCATGAGTTACTTACAACCACCCTTCAATCATTACTCCATTATCAAATTCAAATATTTGCCTTGGCTCTTAATTAATTTGCCTCTTTTACATATGTGTGTGTGTGTGGATTCAGGTATCATGCATAAATGTCTATATTCTCTTACTCATCCTCACTCAGATTTCAGCCACGTGCTTTTGCTACAAAAGGCCTCACACATTGTTCTATTCCTGTCCACTAGCCACTACGTACCAAAAATGTTTTTACTGTTATGAATATACTAATTATGTGGATGTCCATTGACTCTTAATCTCTAATATTTTGTTCCCTTGAATATTATAATGTAAAGGTGTGGGACCTGGCTAATTCCTTTTCTATATGTACATCACCATATGAATGAAAATTGAGATTGGAACGAGGCTTCCTCCCTTTTCTCATGGCTTCTTTACTCTTCTTTATTCAGCTTTTCTTCACTTTATAATACGTTATCAGCACGAAAAGCTCAAACCAAATGAGCTGCGTGTATTTCATCATCAACTCCCAGAACTTTCAGGATTCTCGCCTCCTCCTCCTCAGATCTCTCTAAAAAAAAATTCACTGTCTACCCAGATCCACCATCACTCTGATCCCTTCCATCGTCATCTTCACTTCCGTCGCCCATCGCAATTCTTCTTCAGTCTATCCACCAGATCTGTCGTCCTCCCCTAGTCACTGACCTCCGCTGTTCATTGTTTTTCTTTTTCTCCGTCACCATCGCTCTTCACCTCTCCCACAATCCTCTGTCGAGTTTTCTTCCCCAGCCCACAATTGCCGCCACACCGTGCCTCTGCCTCCCTTCATCAGAACAAGAGCCGTGACTATTTCAGATCAACTTCACACATAATCTGCCGCCTTACTTTGCTATTTTTCTCCTCTCTTCTTAAAGTTTCAGATCTACTTCTCTCTCTGTCTTATTTCTCCATCTCCTTGTAGATCTGCCCATTTTTCGGTTCTTCCACCAAAATCTCGTTTTTATCGGGCTTCAAATTGTTCTCCCAGATTTGCACATTTTTCACCTTCCTCCATCAGTTTTCTTCCTTCTTGAGCTTCAATAGTTCTCCAAGCTCGTCGGAAACGAAGAAGAAGAGATGAGGAAGAAGATTACATCTCTTTGCTTTCTGAGTCTTTGCCTTCTTTCTTTTCTTTTAATAATTCCCCTCCCCTTTTTCGTGTCTTAGCCTTCCTTTTAATCATTAATTCAGCTGGTTGGCGTGAAGAATGGAAAAAGAAAGAAAGAAAAACAAAGGTGGGAGAGAGTAAGAAAAAGACGGAAAAAAAACCCTAACTATCGACAGAACAGTGATCCAAAAAAAAATGTACGTTGTGCAGGCGGAGAGCAGGTAAGGTAAATTCCCCTGAATTATTAATGATAGGTTTTTGTTGCTTTATATGTTTTTCTATTATATATATTGATAGGTTTTGTTGCTTTATATATTTTGTTGCTTTATGTGTTTTTATTGTCATATGCTATTACGGGTGTTGTAAATTGTTCCAATAGGCCCACCCTCATCCTATCATGCTCCTAATGAATTCTTGTCCTATGTCTTTGTAATGGGGATCTCGTTTTACTCCATTTCCTTCGTTGGCGTCAATTATTTTTGAATAGCATCCTTTTGATCGTTTTTTTTAAAAAATATTTTTATTTATATTTTAAAAAGGGGCAAGAAGCTTTGCAAAGGTGAGTAGATCTTTCAACTTTATCTTTATTATTATTGTTATTTATTTGACTCCACATTGGAAGTCTAGGTTTAATTTTCCCTTTTAATTGTTTTAATTTGAAATTTTATTATTGTCAATAACATTTACTTTTGTGTATTTATTTTTATTGTTACTAACATTTATTTTTACGCATTTACTTTTATGTTATTTATTTTTATTTATATTTTATGGCAACAACACTACATATTAGTGGGCTCCATTTATTTAATTTAATTCTTTACTGCTTTATTTATTTTTCATGGTGGTAACACTATATATTAGTGGACTCCATTTGTTCATTTATTTTTATTCGTTACTGTTTTATTTATTTTTCATGGTGGTAGCACTAGTATAATAGACTCCATTTATTTATTTATTGCTTTATACCCCCCTTTCCCTTTTATTTTCATTTATTTATTTACTGCTTTATATATCCCCTTCCCATTTTATTATTTATGGCAACCACACTATTAGTGAGTTCCATCTATTTATTTTTATTACTCTTATATTTTATTTATCCTGAAGATAAATTGTTAAAAGGCCATGGAGATATGTTGGCAATTGGCTTGAGATTATGAGAAGACATAAATTGGCTAAGAGATAAATTAGCCTGAAGCTAAGAGGCAAGTTAGCCTGAAGCCAAAGAAATAAATTATGAAACAAGATTTGATCCATAATTTTGTATGTCATCAATTGTATAAAGGTCTCAAAATTGTATATTTGGCATTAAATATTCCCTTAAATTATGAGACAAGGGATTGTATGATCATGGTTGATTGTAAATAAATATATCCAATTTGCTCTTGCAGTAGCAAAATTGTGATAAAGTCAAGAAATATTGTGGATTAATTTATTGCTATGATCAAATAAATTAGTGAGTTATGGATCATGATTTTTATCCAACTTCATTTCCAGAAGTGAATGAAGCAAATATATTATTATGGTTGTTTTGTGTTTTCTATGATTATAATAATTGTTGTGAATATAAGAGAAGAATATTCATAAACAAAAGACAATATTATTTCAACAAAGTTTAATAGCAAGTGGCTCAACTCCATTACAAAACTTAATCATCTCATTCTGAAGATATTGAATGTCACCTTCTTTTTCTTCTCTTGAGATGGGATCAAGATGAGGTAAAGCTCTTCGTAATATTGAGATTTGCATCATAAGTTTTTTAAGTTTTTTGTGTGGTCACTCAGTTAACCCTCCTTTTTGATAGATCTTTTGTATGGTGTGAGTAGACATATTTAATTGTTTACTCGCTTCATCAAGGGTTAAATGAAAATAATTCCCTAAATCATGGAGCGTTGTTTTCTTTATTCTTTCCCGTTGCTCCATTGTTAATCTATATAATTCACCCTGATTAAGGGATGAAATATCATATGGAATATTAACCGCGAGTTGTTTTCCTTTATCTAATGGATTTTCAATGTTGGTTTGAAATGAACTCCCGTGAGGTTCATTTGGATTATTTGTCCATTTCAAACCAACACAAAGGATCTCATAAAAGGCTAATACAGGATCACGCATCAAGTTATATCCTGATGCTTGTAAATCTATACAATACTGTGTCAGAAAATGTTTAATTTTTCCAAAATTTTTATTACTAAAATCAAACATTGGAAGCCTGTCAGTATTGTAAGATTTATCCTGTATATTTTCAAATAAAACAGCGTGGGAAATCATACCTGTTCTCCTTTCGTGAACTTCAAGTTTATGACACTGAAGTCCGTTGGTATGTATGATCTCCCGTAAAACATCACAACAACTACATTCCAATAAGGAAGTAGTTGCTAACTGGCTGGTAGTCACTAGCTGAATGGTTGTAGCTGGCTGGCTGGTTATTGTTGGTTTGATGATTGTTGCTGGCTGGCTAGTCATTGTTTGCTGGCTGTAGGTTGCTGGTAGGTTAATGGTTGTTTGCTGGCTAGTAAATGTTGGCTGATTAATTGCCGTCACTGTTGGATGAACTGGAATGGTTGACTCCATCAGTTCTTCCATAGTTCTACACCTCTTAACAGGCCTCCTTGATGAACCTGCTTTAGTTGTACCTTCAATCCTTGTAGATTGAGGAAGAACATTTGTTCTTGGGGGAGAAGTAGGTACATTTGAAGCAGAAGGAGAAATAGCAGAAGGAGGAATAAACATGTCTAAAGGATCAGAAAATAGTAAAGAAGACAATGACATGTTTGACTGATCATCATACAACAAAGCATCAAGTAATGCTATGTCTGATGTATCAGAAACTGGAATAAAATTGCTTGGACCTGTCATTTCAATAATATGCCATTGGAAGGAAAAATGATAAGTGGGTATCTACTTGTTAATGTTATCAGATGCTTGAATGTTTGTGAGGCACATTTGTTTCCCTTCCTCATTTTATAGTTGAATGTTGTCCTGTTGAATCTTTGCAGATCTGCGCAGTCCTGTTGAATCTCTGCAGATGTACTCCCTATAAAGCTCTTGCGTAGAACCTTTTCAAGAGCCTTTTTGACTTTAAATGCATACAACAACTATAATGTCGCGCCTATGATGCAATATCGCGCCTGTGATTCCACAGTGATGCATCTGTGATTTCATAGTGTTGTACTTGTGAATATTTTTATAGGATCGATGATTTTGATGTTTTAGATAATTTTATATATTTGATTATCGTTCCTGGAAAATGGAAATTTTGTTACCAGAAGTAACAAAATAATGCATTTGTGGAATTTTAATGATATCTGTAGAAATAGATATCATATATAGAATATTGTATGAAAGTTCTATGAATTAATTTTTACGGACTCACACTTGAGGAGGAGAATGATATATATATCAAGTGTGAGTGTTTGTGTTAATTATCTATGCAAGTTTGTTTGTTAATTTGTGAATATTTGTGTGTTGATTCCCCCGGAATGGATGTTAGATTATGAGATAGTAAACCAGAAGTTTACTAATTGTTGGCATGACTTGATTAATCATCCGAGTCATATATATAATGCAAATTATATTGACATCCATTGAAGAACCAGAAGATTCTTCATAAATATGCTGCTTGTTCTCAAATAGAAATGATTATGAAATTATGATTGGAAATGGATTTCTGGAAATATATCAAATTGAAAGATATATTTATTAAAATATTACATGTGAGATTATAAATCTGCAAAGTTTGCAGTGGTGTTTGCAACCAGAAGTTTGCAAGATATTATGCGCGCAATTCCCAGATTTAATGATTCAGAAATCATATATGAGTAAATCAATGTTTATGATAACATTGTTTTTATGTGTCGATTTGCAGTGATTATATAAGCCAACAAAATTCTCCCCCATAAAATTGGCTTTTGGTTAGGAGCTTGATTAATTCCATCTTAAAAGTTTTGAATGTGCAATGATTATTTATAACGCACACAGATGGATACACACTGTATAATTAGATGAGGGGGAGAAAAATAAGCAGATTGGGTAAAAGAGATAAAGTGGAATGAATTATCATTGGCTCATGTTGATCCTCGTACAAAGAAATGTGCACTAAGAGTTCATAATGATAATTCAGTTGCAGAGTTTAGTTAATCGAATGCCAGAAGCATTTACTGACCTAAAGAAAGTGACAAAGTCACATGTCCCAACTGCAAATGCTCTTATATGAATTGTTGTAAAACACACCAGTAGTGTTTGCAGGTCCATCGGTTTTAAAGATAAAAATCCTCAATAGAGAAAAGGAGCTATTAGAATATAGATGATCAAGTTGAGGATAATCAAGAAAAGTAATTAGCTCCAGAAGAGCCATCTTTTGAAGAGATGTTATCTCCAGAAGAGACCTAGATACCTGAAATGTGTGATAATAATGAGATCTCAATAAATTATGAATGAAATCCGATAGGACCGAAAATAATGTCAATTTTGATGATATCTATGTTTATGTGATAACATATGTTGTAATAAATGATAATGAGGAACATGAGCCACAATATATTAGTGTGTGCTAGAAGCACATGTCCTTGAAGGACGTAAGGCGTCAGAAACATATGTCCCTGAAGAATTAAATATGTCAGAAGCATAAGTCTCTGAAGGACTCAAGATGCTAGAAGCATCAAATTTTCGAGAATAATGATAAGTTCATATATTGCCAAAAGCAATTAAAGTGTGCATTTTCATGAACATTTATTAAAATTCTATATGCACATGTATATTTATGAAAAGATTATTGTGATTTTACTTGAAAGATTTAGATCTTGCAGGTATACAATGAACAATCAGACTGGGCGTTTCTATTATTCCATAGTGAATAACAGAATACTTGATGATAGAAAGAATGATATGCTCAGAAAGACATTGAAGTAATGTAATTATCAGGGGGAGCAAATCTGATATAATCAAGAGGGGGAGATGATACACGATGTACTCTTTTTCCCTTATCTAGGTTTTGTCCCACTGGGTTTTCCTAGAAAGGTTTTTAATGAGGCAGCATAAGAAAGTGTATCAATAAATGATGTACTCTTTTCTTTGATTAGGTTTTTATCCCACTGGGTTTTTTCTAGTTAAAGTTTTTAACGAGACACATTCATAAATGGACATCCAAGGGGGAGTGTTATGAATATATTAATTATGTGGATGTCCATTGACTCTTAATCTCTAATATTTTGTTCCCTTGAATATTATAATGTAAAGGTGAGGGACTTGGCTAATTCCTTTTCTATATGTACATCACCATATGAATGAAAATTGAGATTGGAACGAGGCTTCCTCCCTTTTCTCATGGCTTCTTTACTCTTCTTTATTCAGCTTTTCTTCACTTTATAATATTTACCACTTATTTTCAGTATCCATTAATTAAAATGGAATTGGTGACTAAAGCTTTGAATATATATGTAGTTGGGGCTTACTTCTGTTTACCTTTACTGCTTCAAAAACTTGTAATTTGAGAGTGTTTGTTTAAGATAGTGGTGGTGGAGGTGCTTTTTTTTATTTTTTTTATTTTTATAGGATGGATTTTTTTCTTAAAAGTTAGATTGTATATGTAATTTATATTTAGGATAACAGTGACAAAAATGACTTTTTAGCCTGAAACTATAAATATTGACTTAATTCAAAAGTACTTTTTGGCTAGAAGTCAATCACAATACAATGTCATCCCAAACACTAAAGGTTTTTTCACTAAGCTCCAGATCGACGTCACTAAATTTTTCAGCTCTTCTGACGCTTTGTCAAACAGGTTATTAATGTTCTTTAATTTATAGGTTTCAGTTGTTTTGACATCATCAATTATATATGTATTACTTTCCAAAATATCTCACTACTCTCACATAGTATTTTTCATACAAGTGTTCTGTCCATGTCCAACACAAAAAAAGGGGAAAAAAGGCTGCTTCACTTTGTGAGAAAAGTCCTCTCTTGCAACCACTCTGACACACCCCTCACCACAGCTTCAATAATAATCCTCCAAACAATTTAAAGGAACAATTAATAATAGCTTAGTCAATCAATATAATAAAAAATATAATGGATTAGCAAAAGATTGAAATGGAAGGCTCCGATTTAAACTTTTCAGTGGCCTTCTTTTCTGGCCATATGCCTATCACCGTACCACTCTATTTGTTTTGGTTCAACATTACGCTTCGAGGGGAAAAAATCCAAACAGGCAAATTGTTATAATTTTTAGTGTATACTAGAATTTGTCATCATATGCTACTTAATTATGTTGTCACAGAATTTTTTGGTGACTATATCCGTTGTTTGCTTTGATACTTTTTTTATAGTATATTTTTCCTAAAACTATTATATACTTTCTTTGATCTTTATTATAAGATATCAACTAACAAATCACACAAACCAATAAAAACAGTTAAAGTCAATAAAGTTGTCCTATAATTTAAGTAATTTTCAATATTACCCCTATTATTTACATTAATCTCTAATATTATATTATTATTACTCTCACCTACTACCTCTATTAATTATGGGTATATATGGAAAAAAAAATAATCAATACTCCTTGAAAACAAGTAAGTGCCTTATAAAAAAGACAAAATACATTTAGTAATTGGTGCCTTATAATAAAGACCAGAGAGAGTACTAATTAAGGAACAAAATTAAAGAGAGCAATTTTGCCTTAACCGTTATTTTAATTAATTTTGACCATTATTTAACTAAATATGTCGAGCTGACAATCCATATATATATCATCTATATTATTTTCAAGGTTCATAAACTTAAACTGGCCACTTAACCGGTCAAGGTCTGGAGTCAAGGGTCAGTGAGTCAGATTAGAGTTAAATTGAATATTTTAGGTTCATTAATATGAACTTTTAAAATAAAAATTATAAAAAAACATTTTAAAAATAAATAAACAAACTGGGTTTATGCCCAGACTGAACCTGTTTGCTAACTGGTCGCTAGTTTAAGAGCCAAACCGACTATTCCAATCCGAATTTCAAAACCCTACTTATTTTTATTAAAATTTACCCCTTAATCCAAAATTAAAATCTTGTCCCCGCCCTTGTTTATGAATGACAATATAACATATTAGGTGAGAGAAAGGATAAGATTGAGGTCATTTTCCCACCCTCAAACATTTGAATATATCTCTACGGTGAAGGAAATGTCAGTAATATTGAATAATGATGATACCTCCAAATTTTGAATGCTGACTTGTGGGGTTAAGACTTCCCCTAAGTCAATATTCGTCCCTGTTAAGAAGGGCCCCACTGTCTTCGATAGCCCAAGGGTAGACAGTGATCACACACTAATAAATTATGAACTCAACAAAATTATAAGTTGATTGGCTAAACATGCTGACATCAACTCAATATTGTCGAACTATTTTTAAGGATATTCTTTTTATTATAGAGTGTTAAGATTTTAGTCACGAGCTGTATATAACTTAAACCAGTTAGTTTATGCACATTTTGTGGCCTCTTATTCAAAAAAAGAAAAAAAGAGAACAAACATGAACTTCAGCCAAAACAAGCAAAATAAAAATCTTTTAAACGCGTCGTTGGAGGAAAAAGAAACTTCCAATATTCTGTCACTGACAACAAATCCAAAAGCTATGTACGATGGGAGTTAAATTTTCTATTTTCTTAATTGACCCTCCAAGAGTCACTGCTTGTATTGATTGATAACAACAAGCAAGTGCTGCTTAATTATTTCTAATTTTATTTTAAAAATTACTAACTTTATAGAAATTAAATTTCACGGAGCTCTTGTAAATTAACCTTATAAAAAGATTTTTTTTTTTAAAAAAATACTCCATGCTCTAAAAATTAATTATCTTAGGCAATTGGGCGTTGAAAAAATATTTAAGATCTTAGGTGCTATTGGAAAAATATTTTAAAATACTAGTGTAGAGGAAAAAAATTTCTGAATGCAGGACAAAAAATTAATTCATTTGATAGTAGGTGCAAAAAATATATTAAGATGTATCATACAATTTAATCCAATTAAACAAAAAAAGATATAAATAAAAAAAATAAAAATATTTCAGGATGTATGTGGCATCCTAAGCTTACCTTTTGGATTAGCATTGAATGTTAACACTCAAATTACACCTTTATTTAAAAGTTAATACTAGTATGTGAACAAATCCATATTCTATGCTTATCCCCTGATATTTTTTTTAAAAAAAATACTCCATACACTAATTATTAATTAACTTAAGAAATTGTGCATTAACAAAATATTTCATATTTCATATATCAAAAGGTATTGGAAAAATATTTCAGGATAATGGTGTGACAAGAAAAATATTTTTGAATGTAGAAGTAAAAATTAATTCATTTGAGATATTAGGTGAAAAAAATATTTTAGGGTGCAGCATACAATTTTGATCCAAAAGAAATAAAAATACATGAAAAAATTTTTAAAAAATGGTCCCCACCCCAAAATTAGAGTAATCACCATCCCACGATTATCTTTTAGATGAGCATAGAATGTGAACCCCCAAATTATACCCTTAATCTAAAACTTAATTCTAGTAAGTGAATGAATCCATATTTCAAACTCATCCCCAACTACAAGTTTTTTCTCTTAAAAAAAACTACAAGCACTAAAAATTAATTAAAGTAAGATATTAGACTATGAAAAGATATTTTAGATACTAGGTGCTACTGGAAAAATATTTCGGGACAATGAGTGTTTGGTAAACAAGGATCAGTTTTTTGGAAAGGTACAGAATGTATCGTCAAATATTCAATATAATTCTACAAGATCTAGTTTCATTCAAGTAAGGGATTCTAGCCAATTGAAAGGATCTTTTGATCAATCTAGAGATCATTTTGGTTCCACTAGTAATGAGGATTCGAAATATCACACATTGATCGATGAAAGATAGATTTAACAACTAACGAAATATTGATTCTTTGTTGGGATCCTTCCAATGGTGTCACAAGAAAACTATTTCCGAATACAATACTAGAAATTAATTCATTTAAGATATTGGGTGCAAAAATATTTTAGAGAGCAACATACAATTTAAACCAAATAAATAAAAACACATCAAACATAAACAAATGGTCCCCACCCCAAAATTAAAGGCATCACCATCTCATGCTCATTTTTTAATGAATATGGAATGTGAACCCTCAAATTATATCCTTAACTTAACTCTTATACTAGTATTTGAAGGAATTCATACTCCATGCTCATCATCAAATAAAATGATTTTTTCTTTTTGTTGAAAAAAACTTCATACAGTAAAAATTAATTAACTTGAGATACTAGGTGTTGAAAAAATATTTAAGATATTAGGTGTTATTGAAAAAATATTTTAGGATACTAGTGTCAGAGGAAAAAAAATTCTAAATGCAGGATAAGAAATTCATTCATTTGAGATACTAGTTACAAACATTATTTCAAGGTGCATAATACAATTTATCCCAAATATATAAAAGTACATAAAAGATAAAAAAAATTGTTCGCGATCCAAAATTAAAGGCCTAAGCATCCCATGCTCTTTTTTTTAATTAGCATGGAATGTGAGCCTTCAAATTGTATCGTTAACTTAACTTTTGTACTAGTAGTTCAAGGAATTCACACTCCATACTCATCACCAAATAAAAGGAATTCTTTTTGAAAAAAAAACTCTTGCACTAAAAATTTATTAACTTAAAGTAGTGGGCATTGAAAAAATATTTAACCTATTTAATATTTTTGAAAAACCATTTCATGATACTTGTGTCAGAGAAAAAAAAAATTTGAATGCAGAACAAGAAGTTCATTCATTTAAGATACTGTGTGTAAAAAATATTTTGATTTGCGGCATATAATTTAATTCTAATAAATAAAAATACAAAAAATGTTAAAAAAAAAAAAGGTTCACACCCCAAAATTAAAGGTATAAGCATCCCATGCTCATTTTTTAATGATCATGCAATGTGAACCCTCAAATTATATCCTTAACTTAACTTTTATACTAGTATTTAAAGAATTCACACTCCATGCTCATCACCAAATAAAAGGTTTTTTTTTTTAAAAAAAAAACTCAATGCATAAAAAATTAACTTAAGTACTGGATGTTGAAAAAATATTTAACATATTAGGTGTTGCTAAAAATATATTTCAAGATACTAGTGTTAAAGGAAAATTTTTCTGAATGCAGAATAAGAAATTCATTCATTTAAGATATTGGGTGCAAAAAATATTTTGAGGTGCAACATACAATTTAATCTTAATAAATAAAACTACATAAAAGATTATAAAAAAGGTCTTTGCCCCAAAATTAAAGGTATGACCCTCATATGCTTGTCTTTTTAATGTGTAGTGCATAGAATGTGAATCCTCAAATTATATCCTTAACTTCTACCTAATACTAGTATGTGAATGAATTCATACTCCTTTCTCATCACCAAATAATTTTTTTAAAAAAAACTCCATGCACTAAAATTAATTAACTTACGATTCTAGGCTTTGAAAAAATATTTAACATATTAAGCGCTACTAAAAAAATATGTCTTGATACTAGTGTCAAAGGAAAAAATTTATGAATCAGGACAAGAATTTTGTTCATTTGAGATACTGGGTGCAAAAAACATTTTGAGGTACAACATACAATTTAATCTAAATAAATGAAAATATATAAAGGATAAAAGAATGGTCCTCACCCCAAAGTTAAAGGTATAGGCATCCCATGCTCATCTTTTCAATGTGCATGGAATGTGAATCCTCAAATTATATCCTTAAATCCTACTTAATACTAGTATGTAAATGAATCCATATCCCATGTTCATCACCAAATAAAAGGTTTTTTTTAAAAAAAAATCATATGCTAAAAATTAATTAACTTAAGATACTAGTAATTGAAAAATGATTTTAGATATTAGGTGGTGAGGAAAAATATTTTAGGATAGTGGTGTGAGAGGAAAAATATTTCTTAATGCAAAAGTAGAAATTAATTAATTTGATATGCACAGAGCAAAAAATATTTAGGGTGCAACATATAATTTAACTAAAATAAACAAAAATACATAAAAGATTAAAAAAAAAAGTCTTCTCCCTAAAATTAAAGGTATGAGCATCACATGCTCATCTTTTTAACGAACATGAAATGTGAACCTTCAAATTATTTCTTTAACTTAATACTAGTATTTGAACGAATCCTCATTGCATGCTCATTACCAAATAAAATGTTTTTTTTTTAAAAAATACTTCATGCCCTAAAAATTAATTAAATTAAGATACTGGGTGTTGAAAAAATATTTAAGCTATTAGGTGCTATTGGAAAAATATTTCAGGATATTGGAGTCAGAGGAAAATAGTTTTGAATCCAAGACAAGAAATTAATTCATTTAAGATACTGAGTGAAAAAAATATTTTAGGGTGCAGAATACAACTTAATCCAAATAAACAAAAAAAGATTAAAAAAATAATTAAAGTATGGTCCTCTCCCCAAAATTAGAGCGATTAGCGTCCCAAACTCATATTTTGGATTAGTGTGAAATGTTAACTCTCAAATTATATCTTTAATCTAAAACTTTATACTAATATGTGAATGTATCCATATTCCATGCTCATCTCTAAATAAATTTTTTTAAGAGAAAAAAATTCCATATACTAATTATTAATTAACTTAAGATATTGTCTGTTGAAAAAATTTTTAGATATTAAGAGGTATTAGAAAAATATTTTTAAATGCAAGATTAAAAATTAATTCATTTGAGATATTAGATGCACAAAATATTTCAAGGTGTAAAATATATTTTTTGTCCAAATAAATAAAAATACATGAAAAACTTCAAAAAACATGGTACCCACCCCAAAATTAGAGTGATGACCATCCCATGGTCATCTTTTGGATGAGCATGCAATGTAAACCCCTAAATTATACCCTTAATCTAAAACTTAATACTAGGATGTGAATAAATCCATATTACAAGCTCATCCCCAACTAAAAGTTTTTTCTTAAAAAAAACTACATATACTAAAAATTGATAAACTTAACACACTAGACTCTTGAAAAATATTTAAGATATTTGTTGCTACTAGAAAAATATTTTGGGATACTAGTGTCAAAAGAAAAATTTTTGAATGCTCGATCATAAATTAATTCATTTGAGATGTTGAGTGTAAAAAATATTTCGGAGTGCACCATATACTTTAATCCAAATAAATAAAATACATAAAAGATTAAAAAAAATGGTGCCTAGCCAAAAATTAAAGGTATAATCATCCCGTGCTCATCCTTTTTCATGAGTATGGAATGTGAGCCCTCATATTATATTGTTATCTTAAAATTAATACTTGTATGTGAATGAATCTACATTCCATGCTTATAACCAAATAAAAAGTTTTTTTTAAACTCCATGCACTAAAAATTAACTAATTTAAGGTATTGGGTGTTGAACAAAATATTTAAGATATTAGGTGGCATTGAAAAAATATTTTAGGATAATGGTGTTATAGGAAAAATATTTCTGAATGCAGGAGTAAAAATTAATTAATTTGAGATACTAGGAGCAAAAAATATTTTAGGGTGTAACATAGAATTTATTTAAAATAAATAAAAATACATTAATGATAAAAAAAATGGTTTCTAGCCTAAAATTAAAGGTATCCCATGCTTATCATTTTAATTAGTATAGAATTTGAACCCCCAAATTATATCCTTAACTTAAACTTAATACTTGAATATGAATGAACCCATATTCTACGCTCATCACCAAATAAAAGCTATTTTTTTAAAAAAATTATTCCATGTACTAAAAATTAATTAATTTAAGATAGTGGGCATTGAAAAAATATTTAATATATTAGGTGCTACTGAAAAATATTTCAAGATACTGGTGTGAGAGAAAAAAATTTCTGAATATAGGATAAGAAATTAATTCATTTGAGATACTTGGTGCAAAAAAAATATTTTAGGATGTAGCTTACAATTTAATCCAAATAAACAAAAATTTATAAAAGATAAAAAAATTGTTCCTACCATAAAATTAAAGGTATAAGCATCCAATGCTCATCTTTTTAAGGAGTACGGAATGTGAATCCTCAAATTATATCCTTAACTTCTACTTAATACTAGTATGTCAATAAATCTACATTCCATGCTCATCACCAAATAATTAATTGGCTTAAGATACTAAGCATTGAAAAAATATTTTAGAAATTAGGTGGTACTGGAAAAATATTTAAGGATAGTGATGTGACATAAAAAATATTTTTGAAAGCAGGAGTATACATTAATTAATTTGAGATGATGAGAGATAAAAATACTTTAGGGTGTAACATATAATTTAATCAAAATGAATAAAAATACATACAAGATTAAAAGAAAAAAGGTCCCCACCCCAAAATTAAATGTATGAGTATCTCATGCTAATCTTTTTAATGGGCGTGGAATGTGAATCCTTAAATTATATCCTTAACTTGAACTTAGTACTAGTATTTGAATGAATCCACATCACATGTTCATCACCAAATAAAAGGGTTTTTTAAAAAAAAAATACTCCATGAACTAAAAATTAATTGCCTTTAGATACTGGGCATTGAAAAATATTTAAAATATTAGTTGCTACTGAAAAAATATTACAAGATAGTGGTGTTAGAGGAAAATTTTTTTGAATACAAGACAAGAAATTAATTTATTTTAGATCCTAGGTGCAAAAAGTATTTCAGGGTGTAGCATATAATTTAATCCAAATAAAAAAATAAAAATTACAAAATGGTTTCCGCCCCAAAATTAAAGGTATGAGCATATCATGCTCATCTTTTTAATTAGCATATAATGTGAACCTTCAAATTATATCCTTAACTTCAATTTAATACTAGTGTCATAATTAATCCACATTCCATACTCATCACCAAATAAAAGGTTTTTTTTTAAAAAAAAAAACTCCACACACGAAAAACTAAATATGAGAATGCAAACTAATTTCATCAATTGAGATGAAGAACTGGCAACCAATTCAAGCAAGACATGCCAAGAATACAAAAAATTATATTGATTATTCCCACTTCCCTATTTTTTAATCTTTTTTTCTTTCCCGATGAATTGAATAATTCTTTAAAAACTTTAAATTTATGCCCTCTGATTCTAATTATATGTAAAAGCTAATTAATTTCAACTATACAAAAAACTAATTAATTTCATGTTTCTTGAGAACGGTAGTTAATGCCCTTAAAATTATATAAATATTTGTGATTTTTTAAATTTTGTCTAAAAATTAAAACTATGCCAACAATATGTTACAATTAAGGAGGGGTGAATTCCTCCACGATTGTTAGTTAGGTACATAAATATAGTCTCCTTTTCTAGGGAAAGTGTATAGGGGGAAAATTACATGAATTTTTATAAAGATGATTTTTTTACATGATCATATATTTATTTATATTTTAAAAATTACAATCAATTCTCTCATATTTCATTTTTGTTATCAATGAAATTGATTTTCCACATGACAAACTGATACGAGGTTCCAAGTAACTTTTGGATCACCACTATATATAGTAGCTTGATAGACTTGGTCATAAGAAATCGGATAGAAAATTTATAAGTTTTCTTGATTTTATTTTGCAATGACAAAGATATAGCTATACCTATAATATATTGTCAAAAAATAGTGTCCTGTAAAAGGCGCCCCGTCTTTTAATTTTGATACATATATGAAGCACAGACCAAATAAGGTGGGAATGGCTATTTGGCTCAAGTGGCACCGGCACCACTTAAAACGAGAGAAGTTGCGGGATCGAATGGGTATGTGATGGATTTGTGCATTTTTCTTTCTTATTAAAAGGACAAGAGTTAAGGGCAGATTTCCAAAAAGAATGAAGTGTAAATGAATAGGTGTTATTATGATTTGATGTCAAAAATCATATGTAAAATATATTTGAGGTTTTGCCCATTAAGGCCTGTTTTGTTGGTTTGAGGGGGGTTTAATAGAAGAGAGAGGATGTGAAGGATTTTAATATTATCTTGTTTGGATTGATCAAAAAGAAAGGAAATAGAGAAATTTTAATATTACTTTGTTTGGATTTATTAGAAGGAATAGGAGGAGAGAGATTTTAATGTTACCTTATTTGGTTTAGAAAGGGAAGGGAGGGAAATTTTTTTTACATTGACAACTTTACACTTAGAATGTGTTATAACCCAAGAATATGATAGCCACTTGTATAACGAGTTTAGTCCATAACAAATAAACTTATTAAACTATACTTCATCAGCCAAATAAAGAAAGGGCTGGGAGCCAAAATCCCTTTATTTCCTCCAATTTCCCTCCCCTTCCCTTGATCCAAAGGCACCAATTTAATCCAATATTACATGCAGGCTTGTCAGAGCTGCTTTGATGTTGTCACGGAATATAAAAAAGATTCGAGGTTTTACTTCATCAAATATGTGGTGGTAAAGAGAATGGGTCTTTTTCTGTAATACTTGCATGCACACACTTCCAAGGTTTTCATTATGGTGTCCCTTCCAAAATACAATTACCTTTTCAGTGTAAAATCAATTCTTGTCATCTCTGTTGGAACCTAAAGAACTTAATTGCAAAGGCAAAAATCACAGCAAAAAGAGTGCAGAAACCAGCCACCACCACAACAACAACTCCAAAGAAATCATTCCTATACCCAAAAACATCACTAAGAACTTGCCCTGTTGTCTTAAACTTGTCTCCTTCAGACAACCTCACCACCTTATTATCTCCACCATACTGTGAAATCACAAGACCATACAGTGTCCAGGAGATTGGGTTTCCCCAATAGTACCATCTCCACCATATAGGTATTCTCTGAAATAATGAGCAATATACAAGTAAATATTAAATACCAGAACTTGAAGGTATAGAAGAAACAAGTTTAAATACCTTGTGTGGGATCATGAATCCACTGAAAAGGTTCCACAACATATAAACTGGAGCAGCAATAATGGAGGCAACATCGTGATTCGGAGTGAGAGCCGTGGTCATCATCCCGTAGAATGTGAAGGACAACATAGTAACATACATCAGATATAGGTACCATATAAACTTATAAACAGTCCACTCAAAAGAAGCCATGGTGTAGAATATGGAGCAGTATATAATAGCCTGTGCAAACACATAAGGGAACTCAATAACAACCTGCAATAAGTTGAAGGATATATAGCACATTAGGTATTTTTTTTGGGAAACTGGAAAAGTGTGAAAGAATATTAGTTAGTGCCTCGATAATAAACCTGAGCAAACGCAAACGGGAAAGCTGAATACATCCCTGCAGCTCGTTCTCGATATGAAACAGATCTTTCAATTGAAACAACTGGTTGAACAGATGTGCCATTAGTGATGCCAATGAACAAGATTGCTGAATACAAAGACCCCATGGCATTGAAGAGATCTTGTTGTGTTTCCCTATGAAATAGCAAGATTACAAAACATTTAATCATGGATGGATCTCAGTAACAATTTGCATACTCAATGATTTTTCACAGATTTAAAGTATTGAGGCACTTTGAGGAAAGGACCTTTTCGCGCCAAATCTCCAGCATATTGTCCCAAGCATCAATGAGATGATGACAGTGTAGAAGAAGCGAACGGCTGTGTATTGCGGGTTTCTCCAGTAAGATAGATTTTGCTTCCAAAGACATGTTATGAACTGCTCAAAATATGACCTATTATACTTGGTTGGAAAATGCAGTTCTATTGAATCACTGTTTGGCTTGCTCAGGCTTTCAACCAGTTCTTTGTTACGTCTGAGCAGTGGAAAAAGAAAATGACGGTATTAGCAATGTCAATCATTAAATTTTATGGAGAAGATTCAAGAAAGAGTTATTTCACATACCGGAATAAATTCGATCTTCGATAGATTTCAGCGAAGTCCACTCCCAGACGGGTTTCTTCTCCTGAAGAAGCAACTTCCAACATCCATGTAGCAGGATTATATCCAGCCCTTATCTTTGGAACTCCTTCAATTGCCTACAACAAAATCATATGATAGATAGTTTAGGTTTGCTTCATTAGCATTCAACTATAGCAAACATATCCAATGGAATTTTACATCTATCAACTGACCTCAAAATAATTAATTAGCTCACATGACTTAGGTCCAAGTGGACCAGCATATATGATCTCTCCCCCACGCTTCATAAACAGAAGCTGAAAACAAGTTGAAATTGAGAAAGAGTGTGTGTAAACATACATACATACATACATACATATAAGGAAATACCTCATCGAAAGACTCAAAAATGTCGATGCTAGGCTGATGAATTGTGCAGACAATAGTTCGTCCCGTGTTTACTATATTTCTTACAGTTCTCATCACAATAGCTGCAGCGCGAGCATCCAAACCTGAAGTGGGCTCATCCATGAAGACTATAGAAGGATTAGCAACTAGTTCAACTGCTATAGTTAATCTTTTTCGTTGTTCTGTTGATAATCCATCAATTCCTGGTAGACCAACAAGTGCTCCACGTAGTGAAGTAAGCTCCACAAGCTCCATTACCTCCTCAACAAAAGCCTGACAATTTTAAAAAAAAAAAATACTTCAGAAATTTATTTTGAGCCAATCATGTATGAGAAAAGATCCTGCTTTTGTTGCAGAAGTACCTTTTGTGTCTCAAAGTCAACACCTGAAGGTAACCGAAGCCATGCAGAGAAAAGTAATGATTCCAAAACTGTTAAGCAAGGTGAATGTACATCAGTCTGTTCACAGTATCCAGAAATCCTTGCAAAAGTGTCTTGCCTTTTGGGATAGCCAGATATATATATGTCCCCTTCTATGATGCCGCCGGTTTTCCTTCCGGCTATTACATCCATGAGGGTGGTTTTTCCAGCACCACTTACTCCAACCAATGCTGTTAATACGCCTGGCCTAAAAGCTCCAGTTACATTAGCTAATAGTTGTAGCCTGTCTTGTAGTATCCCTCGTTGTTTCAATTCCTTGAGTTAAATTTTGAATTGAAATCAAATTAGTCTACCCAGAAGAGAATCAAAAGAGTGAAAAACAAAAATGAAGAACAAAATCAGTAACTCACCAAGGGGACATCCACATAGTAATTGATATTGCTGAAAACTAAGGAAAGTGGTTGAAATGGAAGAACCATTCCTCTTTGGTTAAAAGTTATTGCTGCCAAGAAATGAGAACAAGGTGAATATCACTTAACCCTATTGAAAAAGACAAGTACAAACCATATTGTTGGTAATTGGAGAATTAACAAACCACTTGATCTTGGCTGACGCAAGTAGTCTCTCAGCCTCACGGGAACACTTTTATCTTTCCATCTTTCTTCCCTCTCTCGCAGCTCCTCCTTTGAGACTAAAGCTTGTTTTCTTCCCAAAGCTAGAACAAATGTAAAGAGCAAGACATTATTATCGTTGTTGAACAAAATTGTTTCAGGTCTATGCAGCGACAGAAACAAAGGTAACTGAAGATTTCTTACGCTTGAGGTAAGCTAAGAAGATTGTGAATAGTGTGTTGAATATAACTGTGTATCCAATCATTGCACCAACACCAATCCAATACCAATAACTATCTGCATATAAGCTTCTCTCTCTTAACAGTGCCTCGCCCAATGGATAGCTAGAATGATTACCAATTCTCTGAAAGGAGAGAAAATAACAAGTTTGTTATAACAAAGTAAGGCAAATGCTTGGCAGAATAAACAGATGTAAGATCAACGGAGCATAACCATAAGCATTTTACATTTGGAAGGATAGTTCCTTGGTGCTGTAAGCTACAAGGAAAATGACCCAGATGATAGAATTAGAAAGTGGTGAGTTGTATACCTTATCCCAGGAATGTCTGAGGAACTCATTTACAGAAGCAGAATTTTGAGCATACATCAAAGGAGAAACCCAAAAGCCCCATATCCACCAACTTGGTATACGATCTGCCCAACAGCCCAAGGTTATGATAATAAAGTCTTAGTAAATTCATCTAACCAAATCTAGGAACATGTAGAGATAGATTTCTAATTCAACCTCTTGAAATAACATATCCTCCAAGAGCCATCACAACCAACATGGCAAAGGATCCAAAGGTATTGGCTACTATCATATTCCGGCCCAACGATCCTATCAAACGAAAGAGAGCTATAGACATCTGGTGCAAACAGAAATAAAGCAAGAACTGCTGGAAAAATCTGCAGAACCAGAATCACACACACCTATAAGAAACTGTCAGAATGAATTAATGAATCAACTAAGTTAAATCAAATTATACCCAGTAATTGCAGGATCAAATCCAATTGCATAGTATGTGACAGCTACCCAGCATCCAGCCTCTATGAGGGATGTGGGGACACTGAGAAACCAAGAAGGGAGTGTATAAACCCAGCTAGGATAGAAGTGCAAGTCTCTGTGCTTGTAAAGTATTGGTAACTTTGTAACCAACATCGGCACCTCTGTAAAACCATTAAAGAGGATAATAACTATAGAGAAGTATAATGCACCAAGATAAATGCCTCCATCATCAATAGTATTGTGGTGTGTTGTTGTCCGGAAGAAAACACTCATTGTGATCAAAGCAACCAAAAGAAGCTGAAAATAGACAGTACAGCTCAAGATCAGCAATATAATCATTTTTTCCATCATGGAACTGCGAAAAAAGGGAGACTATTACCTGAACAAATTTGAAAACATAAATAAATGAATTTCGTTTCATTAGTAACTTCTGCCACCGGAAGCTGGTCTTCAAAAGATCGCGCCTTTTTGCGCCATAGGTGGAAGTTGCCAAGGCTGCTGGATGATTATAATGTCTATCAAATGGGATACTTAGTTCTTCAGACAAATTCTTTCCTTCGCGATAAAGGTGGAATGCTTTCACAAACATGCCAACAGGTATGTACCGGTAAGGGCGGTCAAGCATAGCCCAATACTGTTCTTGATCCCTCTGAGAAGTAACCTGACAAGAATTTGAAGTTTGAGCTATAATGACCAAAAAGCATGTTAGAGTAGAAACTGGTATTCAACTCTCTTCTAGCTAACTCACTTCTTGCAAGAAGTCTGCCACATTCTTTCTCTCAGGGCAAATAAACCCCATTAAGTTAAAAAATTCAAGAGCAGATTCACGAGGACCTTGATACACAATCTGGCCCTCACACAAAAGAATGACATCATCAAACAGCTCAAATGTCTCAGGAGCTGGTTGAAGAAGAGATATAATAGTGGTTGCATCAAGTGCACGGGTTGAATGCTCAAGATATCTGATAATCTGATAAGTTGTTGAACTATCAAGACCGGTGGATATTTCATCCATGAACAGTACTCTCGCTGGGCCAACTAAGAGTTCACCTGAAAATCATACATCATCTTATTATTACAAATCTTGTACTCGGTCCTTAATACAAGATCTCATTCTCATTCGTAGTGCAAATTACAATATGAACTGGTATATTGAGGAAAGGAGGAAGTAATTAAATGCACTGAAGACATGGTGCAAAACAATGTGCATGTTATTCACCTGTGGTAAGCCGCTTCTTTTGCCCCCCTGAGATGCCCTTAAGCATTTCATCTCCTACCAATGTGTCAGCACATGAATCCAAACCTAATATCTGTCAGAAATATTTTAGTACCTCAGAATATCTATAAAGGCCTAAAGAAGTAATAATAAGTACACGAATCAGAAATAATGCTCATCTTTCTTGCAAGAAAAAGTGAAAAGAACAGTATTAATTTGCATCAGAGGTTCTATCAGTAACACAAAGTATTGTTTTCTTAAGTAGAATTTATGGCATTTTCGCATTCCAGAAGTTTGAGAATACCTTCATGATGTACTCTGCCACAAGATTTGTTTCCTGTCCAGCCAAAGCTACTGACTACAGAAAGAAATTCATTGGATTAATCTGTGTCCAAATGCATTACATTAAAGACGGGAAGTAAACTGATATAAAGTAGGACCTTCATGAATATATCAAGATCTTCATCTGGTGTAATACCAGCATTCTTTTCTCTTCTCGCAAGTTCCAGTAACATATCTGTACGTAAGGATTTGAATATTGGTATTTATCATCTAAAAGTGAGAACCGATGTTAAAAATTACTCCCTCTGTTAATATAAGACTTTTTGAGAAGTTGATCTTAATCTTAAATATAAGACTTATCTATAATATTGGTCTCTTTTTTTTCTCCTAATTTACCTCTCTATTGATGTTCTCTAATAATAATCCAAGAGGAGAAGGAAGGAATAAAGTAAAAAAGAGTCATATTTTAAAAAATATGTCATTAAGTGACTTAACTAACTATCTTAATTTAATTAAATTAGATAAATAGACCATATACTAAAGATCAGAGAGTGTGCCATGCATGGCATGGTGAGAACGGAGTACGTACCATATTTAAATCCAACACCTTGACAACGTGCAGCAAACTTGAGTGTTTCTCTTACAGTCATCTCTGGGATATGATAATCTTGTTGGCCAATATAAGCAGATGTTTTCTGGGGAACAAACTCATGAAGACCATGTCCATTGTACGTGATGCTCCCTGACGTCTTCATCAAAGGACATAAAAGCATATAAATGATGGAGAAAAGAAAATTAACTAATTATGTTATTATGTGGTTATTTATTAGTTATAGAAAAAATTAACCAATTAAGTACCTGCAAACCAGGCCCCAGCCTACCCGCAAGAGCTAAGAGTAGAGTTGTTTTTCCAGAGCTTGGGGGACCCAGCAGTAGCGTCAGTCTGAAGGGAAATAAAAACGACAGTTTATTATATTTTTTGTATGATTTGATGTTCAATCAGTAAATAAATCACGTCTCTTCCCGTTACATACATGTGTCAAATTAGTAATTACGGATATCTTTTGCTTATGTGTGTAGTAATTACATTCAGATCAGTTTTTTGCAGTTTGGTTCAACTTCAATTTTTCTACCGAATCCAGATTTGAGTTACTCATATTTTATTAACATTTATGTTAGAGATAAATCTTAACTGAGTGAAAGTATTGTAAGGCGCAAAAAAAAAAAAAAAAGAAAGAAAGAAACAAAATAGTTTCTTTTAATTTTATTTATCCAGGTATTTAAGTAAAATAATTTTTTTCTCGATATTTCCTGGCCAGTATTTTTTCTTGTTACTTAACCACGAAATCTTTTTTTTTTTTTTTTGGGGAGGGAGGACATTTGCATGCAGGAATCCACATAAAATTTGGGAAAAATCATCTCTTAATAATTAAGCTAATTTTCTTACATAATGATTTCTCTCTAATAATTGATATTAAACGCAATCATTTGTATAAAAATTTACATTTAACAAAAACTCAAAAATTTTAAATTAACATAGATTTTAAAATATTTAGAAAATGGTCTAATATCTAAAAGTCATATTGAACTCTTGATTAATTTGAGTTAAACCCGACAAAATACAAAGATGGCTTAAATTGTTGGTGACATGTAGTTGGTCAACCCACATTGTAGCCAACAAGGGCATATTTGAAACTGTCCAAGAGGCACATTAGCTGTGTGTTTGATCTTTATTAATCCACGTTATTTTCTAAATTTATACTCTTTTTTTCCTTAAAGTATTTTTATCGTTGCACATGGTAAAAGACTTTCTAGTAAGGGTAGGTAGTTCCAATGTATATAATTAGACAATATTTTAAGAAAACTAATAAATAGCTACTTGTATTATAAATAACCATTTTCTTTAATAAGTATTCTTTTTGCAAATATAGCGGATGTGTCATAAATGGATTTTTTCCGTACTCAACCCTCTAATTTTTTTCTTGTAATAGTCATATCTTAGAAATTGATTAATTTAAGATGTTGGATGGAAAAAAAATATTTTAAAATGAAACATATAATTTAATCTAAATAAATAAAATATATAAAAAATAAAAAAAAAATACCCCCACCCCAAAGTTAGAAAAATAAACACCTAAGGAGCACACAAAAGAGAAATATAGAATGTAAATTGGTCAGAAATTGGGTCTCAATTAAGGGGCCAATTGTGATTCTCCCAATACTATATATATATTCCTTAATATAATATATAGTTGAAACTTATCTTAATTTTATATATAAGATATTTTTTTTATATATTTGTCAATCTTTTCTTAATTTATCTATATTAATACTTTTTCAATAATAATTAAAGAGGGAAGGAATGGGGAAATTCAAAAAAATAACTAAAATATCTTAAAAAATTTCTTTTATGTTAACTAATTTTCTTAATCTGATTAAATTAAATAAATACATCTTATTTATATTAAGCTATCTTCACTCCACACGCCTAGCCGTTTAATCTCAGTTCCGAGAGAATGTGAAAACATGTAAAATCCCAAACCTGACCTTGAAGGCCTGATAATTCCACTGATATCTCCTAATATCCTCATTTTACTTCTCTTCTTCCTGCTTATCCCCACCCGCCTTAAAACCGCCTGCATCATTCACTCATCAACGCAGTGCAATCAAATCAAGTTCTATTATACAAGCCAACACCAACACCAAATCGAAATCAATGAAGGTGAAGAAATTAAGTACCTCAACCATGTTGCAAATATAATTAGGAATTGTAGGCATTGCTCTGCTCCCTACTTGCACAAAGCATTCCACGCTCAAGTGTTCAAATCTCACCTCCACCTTCGGAAACCCTAACCCTACCCTGTATTTACATATGTATAGTATATGTATGGTTCTGTTTGGTTGCTGAGAAACGAACCCCCAGAAAACTTATTAATAGCCTTGGTATTGATTTCTTACTCATCGAATCGGCGTCTGATCTGATCGAACAACTTCTCGGGATCGTGATCGGCCGACTTCATCAATCTTTCCAGTAATTGCTTCCTCTCCTCTGCATCAAGCTCCCTCACATCCACCATTCTCCGCAATTCCTTGAAGATTCCTCTCCGAACTCGCGCATACGTCGGCAGCCTATCCAACGCGCCTCCCTCCCTGGACGCCGCCGTTCTTCCGAACACATTCTCGCCGGAGTTCCACATTACGCCGGGCTTCTTCACTCACACTGAATTAATGTTTCATTCGGTTTCAGAGAAGAAAATGCATGCTGATGCAGGTGTGTGTATAACTAACTTACTGATAGAAACGAGAAGCACAAATAGTGTGGCCATTTCAACCTAATTTCCAAAATCCTATTAGGTTGTTCAACCGCCAGTGGACTCTTAACCCTCCAGATAATTATTATTGGTTCACCAGAAATATTCAGAGTTGTTGATTCCATTCATCCTCGCCGTCACGTATCGTGAGGTGTAACATGTAAGTTTTTTTTTTTGCTTGTGAAGGTTAATGCTTATTAGCAAAAAGGTTCAGCAAATCTGGTGAAGTTGGTTTACCAGTACTTGACTGTAACTAACACATGCATCACCTTCGTCTGAGACCGAAACGATACCTAAATTCGTAGTAATGTAGGTTGGTTTTTGATGAAAGCTTCCGTGTTTTGTGGTAAATGATCATCTATCACTTTTTAGTTACTACATAGTATTTGATATAATCCAATGATATAAATCATATACTAAATTAAATAGTTTATTTAATTCTTTTAATCTCTAAAAAAATGTTAACTAAGTTTTATATTAAGAATTAGAGATACGAAAAGGTGAGATGCACTAATGTGATTCTCTTATCCCAGTCATCTCATATAGAGAAAGAGAGACTGGTAATTTTATAAGAGAATGAAAAACTGAATAGATCAATAATGCCATAAACTCAACCGAGAGGGAGGCAATCAATTTGTGCTGGTGGTTTCTAGTTTCGTTTTTGGTTTTTATTATAAAATCTCGTCTATGATATAATTCCGTTTAGAATTTTACCCCCTTTTAGAGGCTTAAAAGTAACACAATTGCTTTTTGTCCTAATGACATAAAAACAAACTTATAAATAAGAGGTCATTGATTCAATCTTGTAACTTCAAGTTATTAGGTATAGAAGCATACTTTTTTTTTTTGGATGTTTGTACGGTCTACTTTGTGAGAAAGAAAAGGATTGAGCTCACCCATGATCCAAGGGTAGAGCAAAATCTTTCTTTCTCCTAGATGATACTAATATTTGGCCGGGCGAATCGTCTATTATCTTCAGGCATTTAATTAAGCACCCAGAAGCTAGGATGCACCTAACACCTTGATCAACTCCAGGATCGAACTCCTTCCCTTTGATAAGAATGTCCAACCCCTTTGCCAGTTAATCCAAAGATAAGGGGTAAAAATCAGGATTTGGATCCCATCCTCTTTCACATATCAGCTGATAGCTGCTGTTAGATTGAAATATGAACGGTTTAGATTTAACTTTTTATAAAAATTATTAAAAAATATTTTAAAATAATATTTTTATAAAAGGTTAAATCTAAACAGTTCATATTTCAATCCAACAACTGAGATAGAAAAGAGGATGGGAGCCAATCCCTAAAAATCAGGGGTTGTATCACCAATGATGACTATGATGATAATGAAGCTTCCAGGCTACCAGCAACTCATTTATATGCAACAGGGCAGGCTTCACCAGTGGGCCTGTGCCGGCCCAATTTTCTTCTTACTGTAGGCCTTCCTCCTCCCCAGTCCCTCCAATCTCTCTAATTTTATTTTCATTTTCTCCTGCTTTTTTTTTTTTTTTTTTTTTTTAAATAGGGTTAAGGTATAAATTTACTCTGAAAGTTTTCGTTGAGAAACAATATAACCCCAAAACTTTTTTAAGTTTAATGTTGCCTAAAAATGTTAGAACGGAGCAATATTACCCATTTTTATTAAAAAGTTAATAATCAACGTTAATTTTTTTATTGTCAAAGTTAGTTTTTTAACGAAATAGAAAATCATTATTATATTTTGAAACTTCCTTGAACTTTAAAAACTTTTTAGGGTAACATTGCTCCTCATCGAAAATTTCCTTAAACCTGAAAAACCTTTCAAGGTAATATTACTCTTCAGCGAAAACTTCTAAGACATATTTACACCTTAATCCTTTTTAAATATTTAACTTGAGAGTGTCACGATGATCCACATTTGATCATGTATAAATCGAGCAAATGCAAGGATGTGGGTGGGTGGGATTCAAAGGAGTAGAATATCAGTATATATTACCTCTGGTTTTAAATACAAAACTCAATGACTTTTTAGAAATATTAAAAGAGATAATTAAATTACAAAATATTTATATTTATTGTTTTTTCTTTAAACTATTTTGTCTAGTTTATAAATTAATATATAATCTAATAATACACAACATATAACATAATTATAAACAATTTAGGTCTTATATTTAGGAATAGATGGAGTATTAAAGCCCTTGACTCTAATCGGGGAATAAATTGAAAGTATAAAATTTTGGGATAGAATATTGTTATTACTACCACTTTTTCACCGTTAGATCAAAATCTCAATAGGAGAGAGAAATGATAAAGATAGATAAGATTCTGATCTAACAGTGAAAAAGTAGTAGTAACATTGGTAGTAACAAAAAATTGTAGTAAGAATATCTTATCCTTAAAATTTTAAGGTAACTTCTATCAAATTAGTTTAAACAATTTTAATAGAAAGAAAAGCCTAATAATTACTTAATCTTTAATGGAGGAAGAGATCAAGTTACACTTACAGGAGCTGACACGGCAAATAATTGCCAGAAAAATGAATTGCCCACTCAGCAGTATGTGGAAGAACCTAAGCAGCATCTAAAGTGGAGCATAATTTGAATCCACACTAGAGGATTTACAAAGCCTATTGGCATCTTAAAAACCTTTGTAAAAAATGAAAAAGAAAACTCACATCACTATGTTATTTGAACCCTCACGTCCGTGGATGATGATTTGTTTCCTCATTTATAACGTATTCAAGCAATTAGCAGGCCACAGAGCATGCAGCAGATTTAACTGGAACTAAAACGTCATCAACTACAGATTCAACATTGGCCGCAGCTTCCAGGCGTTCCCACGCCATTCTTCGCCTCTCGGCTTCAGTGCTCGACTTCAAATCTTCCTCCTCCAAGTTATGTTGGCAGGCCAGTACCAGATCCTCATCCATCTGAGAGAGCATCTTCCTGATGTTCTTAGTCTGGTTGAGAACTGCTTGGTTCCAGTGGTTTTGGGTATTATGTACAAGAGCTGAGAAGATCAGAGGCAGAATCACCTGCCGATTGTGCGCGATAAGATTAAGGATGTGTTCATTGTTCCATAGCAAATGGGCGCGTTCAGCCACCTGTTTCATGAGATAAAAAACAAATAACCTCACTAATATCCTTTATATGCATTAGCACCAAAAGACCAGTTGATTTTATGTCCAAATTCTAGGTCATCTTCCCATACAATGCATTTAAGCTCAGATAGTCAAAGAAATAGAAAAGAGGTTCGAAACAGGTAGAGATGACAATAAAGTGAGAACCAGAGCCCAGGAAACAAAAGAGATGCCTACTATAAACACCAAAAGCTTCTTGATACAAAAACTTCTGAAAAGTCTGTATGGTAGTCAAACAAGACTTCTAATCAGATATAAAAGCTGTGTTTTGTAATATTACATCTAAAAGAGAAGCAAAATAGCAGAGAGCCAGAAACTACCTGATAATGGGAACTGTTAAGGCAACCGCCTATGCGTCTAAATAGTGGGACCATAATCTTCTGGAATTCCACCATGCTAGTCATTTCCAATACCTCTTCCAATTCACTCAAGAACATTAACTCCTTTTGACTATTTGTGACTGGCCAATACTTCAATAGTCCCTTCATCACAGGGCTAGCCAGTTTTGGATCCTTATCCATGAACTGTACAATGCAGTATGTTAATTGCTGATGATAAATACCAACGGACTTGGGTTTGTGCAGGGGAATCAAAACCCTCCACAGAAATGTTCTGTGCTCCTCCTTCAATGGCAAGGCAAATCCACTAATTATGCTCCCAAATATCTCCAACAGCTCAGCAATTCCATTATGGCGTTCGGTCTCAAAAACGAACCTGTAGATAATGTTGCTAACTGATTTCCGAATAAAAGGCCTGTGTGACAAAAATTTCCCGTAGATCTCATGCAGAATTGCTTTCAAGGAGTCTCTTTCTCTAGGGTCCTCAGAATCAAAAAGGTCCAGTAGTCTCAATATGAAGGCATGGTCAATATACATTTTTACCAATTTCACATCCAGAGAGTCGTAATTGATAAATTGAAGGAGGAGGTCGTAAACAACTTGCAGGTGGGACCAGGCAGGATCAAAGATTGGTTCTTCATCAGCTGTTTCACTACCCGTAGAACTAGAACGAAACTTGGGTGGGAAAACCCTGAACAAATTGCTTGCACACATTTTGCACATAGCACAAATCGCTGGTTCTGTAAACTTTGCAGATCCAGAAGAAACAAAATCAACAAGATCTACGAGTGTCTGACGCTTAAGATCTAGCTCCGAGCAGTTCCTATCAGGATCACTCATATCATAAACACTGCAGCAAAAACCCAACTTATTGATAAACAGGTTTTGCTTCTGTGCATTTGAAACATCTTTGAAGGAAAGATGGGGGTCAACTGCTTCCACGCAGGCACCCGTGCTTGCAGGGAAAACCACTGAAGATACCCGCTTCACAACGTTTAATTTGCTTGAAATGGCAGTCCCAACATTTGTACATTGAAAGATATTCCCAAAACTTGTAGAATTCCCAGAATCACTCCACGATGTATCTGATGGGTCGGATTTCGGAACCTTCTTAGGCAATTTGCTAAGAATTTGCTTTAACATAATGGCAATGCTACAATCCAGCAGAGAAACACCTGCATGCAGTTTTTAACTATCAGCTGAGATCATAAATTACCATATCTTTCAGGCTTCAAAAGCTTGAAGATTCGGGTTAAAAAGGGCAATCCTATGCACTCTTTAAGTCGATTTCCCCATGAACCAGGAGATCAGAACTTGACATAATAAACCAAATGTGCACCAAAATTGGAAATTAATGTAAGTCTGTAAGATGGGATCGTTTTGGAGATTATACCAGAGAATGATATATTTTGAAAATTGGACTAAGTGGTTGTGTCCAGTAAATTGGGGATGATCATAATAAAGTTAAGCCTAATAAGGAATTGTAATGTCCTGTACGAAATGTAAGTAGTATATTCAAGTCAGATCTACCTATGTTTATGAAGTTATATGGAGTGTAACAGAGTTCAGCACATTCAGCAGAATGCCTATAAAGAACGAAGAATAATTAAGACTATAATGCCACCAAATTATTCAAGTGCTAAAACTGGTCTCTCTGCAGCACTAGCCCATTGTAGAGTCCGATCAAGTTCATCTCAACAAAATGTAGAGAAAAAAATAAGCCCGCTGTAAGAATAAAGAAATTCATAAGAAAACACCCCATTTTTAGTTGTTACAATACAGGAGGAATAGAAACCGAGATCTGAGGCGAAAACTATAACAAATAGAACAAACTACTTGATCAACCATTAAAAGCAGTGCACAATCTGAGTAACTCTTTAGAATTATCACCAATAGTCAAACTTTTAGCTTAAAATTCAAACGAAGAATAACAAAATCTCAATGCCATCGAAGATCGAAAACTTCAGAACCCCAACCCCATAGTTGAGAGAGAAAGAGAAACGATCAACCTGAATTTTTTTGAGTGAGACCAACCCCAATCCTTGTGTTGAGGCAGATCAATTCAATGAAGGTCTTTGATATATCCACGAAGATCAAACAACAAAAAGGGAGCTCCACCGGAAAGATAGAAAATGCAGTGTGAGAAGGCGAAATTAATGAGAAAAAAAGTTGGAGATTTAGGTGTTTTAATAGTTAGAGAATGGAGGGAGACCCGAGCTGGAGATTTCAATGATCGATCCCCATGAATGAATGGCCTCAAAACCTCTGGCTCCCCGATTCAAGAGAATAAGCGAGGAGACATGTTATTCAGAAAACTGTAGGTACAGCAGTACTGTCGCTACCAAACCAAGAAGTTAAGAAAACAAACTATTATTATCTTCGTAAGCTTGACTTTTAACCCTCAAGTCTCAATTTTTCTCCCAAATATGTGGTCTGAGACTGAGATAGATATGAAGTAAGGAGCTCGTGAGATTTTGGATGTCATGTCAGTTACAGTTAGCTACCTTGTTTGGGCTATGTTCATAAAGTATAGCGGTTAATTTTTTTTTCTTAAAAGGAAATGTTTATTTTATTATATTATAGTCTCGCTATCTTGACAAGTCCTCTCTGTAGAAATTGATTTCAGTATGATAATATATCATCAATTTGTCATCCGAGTAACAATATAAAATTTAACAAGGGTCAATACCATATTTTACCCCTTTAAGTATATCCACATTTTGATTTTAATTTCTCAAATTTTAAACAATGTTTTCGATTTTTGTAGGATAAAATGGTCCAAATTTTTATTAATATTTTAAATGAAATAAAATTTGAGGGACCAAAAACGTAAAATTTAAGACAATAAATCAAAATAAGAGCATTTCTTGATAAAACAAAGATTATATTAACCCAATTTAACAAACTTAATCAGCTAGTATATAATTATGAAGAATTTTCTTTACTGATTTGAAGACTCCATGATCGCAACTTGCTTGAATAATATTATATACATGAGAGAATAGTTTTCTGCGAAGTCAATGAGATGTCACTGGAAACAAAGGTATCCTATCAGTAAACTAAAACTTTGTTAATTCAATGTTATAGCTTCAGGTGGTTATATTATACTATTAGTTAATCTATTTGTTGACAGTAAAATAAAACTGACAAGTATTTAAGAAAAAAAAAAAGAAAAGAAAACCAACATTTCATGTGTGTGGTTTTATATTGGAAAACGCCAAAATCACAATTCTGGTGGAAGCAGGTAAATCTATAACTTCGATTCATTGTATCAAAATTTACAAAAAAGGGTTTCAAGTATGAAATAAAATGATAACAAATAGGGAGGAGTGAGTGGCATAGTAGAAAAGGAATTCCAAGTTCAATGGGCGTACTTACTGATAGCCCCCAACAAAGTGAAAAGGAATTGATGATAATGGAAGAAAAAATGCAAAGGTTTTGCAGTTGACCCATTTTACTTTGTTAAGGATGCAGAAAAAGAGAAGATGGATCAGATTCTGATTCTGGGATTGATTGAGTGTCAATTATGCCATCACACTGCCTTGGAAACTTTCTGTTGTTCTCATCACCACACTGTAACGTTTAATGAATTGGGTACTTTCCATGCTAATGGCCAAGTCGGACTGTACAGTAGCAATATGACTGGTCACTGGTGGATAAGGCTTGCAATAGCAATTCAATCAGAGGGTTCATACAATTACACTAATCATTGGGACTCTGTTCCCTAGAAGGAAAACAATAATATAATAAAATTGGATACTTTACAAGCCCAGCCATGTTGGTGAAACATTAAATATTGAAGACAGCCTAACAGTATGTTGAGTAACCATTCATCAAAAGGAATATAGAACAACCACAGAGGAGAGAGGAGAGGAGATAGCCAGAACCAGGAGCTACTACTTACAATGAAAATGAGATTACTTTTCTCCCAGCAACCACAGGGCAAAACAAATCTGAGAGTGCATTACATATATGTATAGAGATCAGACAAACACTAGCAAGACTCTCTTGTTAGAGGCACGATTGCGACGAACGAGGAGACCAGTGCCTTTCCAGCTATCTAGGTGCTTTCTGCTGGAAAATGATTGTTGGCACCCAGGTTGTGGGGGTGTTTTGGCCTCCATTCTGTCCTACCCTTCACAATCTCAGCACCATCTTCAAACCTAAGCAGATGCTTGCACTCTACACCTCCACTTTGAGCTAAATTACCGACATCAGCGCTAGAGACAGCTGTCAGTGACTGCAGCACACTGTCCCTATTACACTCCCTCCGGTACTCCAGAGTCATGGCGCAAAGCTCGTGGCTCTCCAAAATTGACGGTGGAGCACTCTAAACCAGTTGCAACATAATCCTTGGATTAGAAGACCTTGTAAAATTGATGCATAACATGCTTATGCATTCAACAAACATATGAAGGTTTTGATCCTTCAGACTGTTGATAAGAAGTTATCTCCAGAGAATATCATATATCTCATTATATGCTTCGTCATTAAATGACTACAAATTCCATCACATGAAGCATCAACTATTATGATTTAATCCATCATATTTATGCGCAAAGGGACTCATTGCAAGCATAAGCAAATAGAGATGAGTCAAAGAAATAGGAGAGAAAAAGAGAATAAGAGAACAACAAACTACCTCCAGGATCCAGCCAATGTATTTCACATTGTTAACATGCTGGTTGACATCCAAGTCACTCCAACGAGGCTGAAATCACAGGACACAGAATTGACAGTCAGAAACGCAGAGGGCAACTTGTAGAAAATGAAATAATGATAATAAGTATATAAATGTTCACATACACTCAAGCCTGTACGCTTATAATCTGCTGTGTCATCATCAAGTTTAGGTAGTTTTCCGTTTTCCTCTTCCACAACAGGAGCAAGGTTCAAAAAGTAGGGCTCTATCTCTCCCCTAACTTCTTCTGGCATTTTAGATACCCGCCTTGTCAGTTTATTCATCATGACCCAAACACTATGGATCAACAAAACCAAAACAGCAGAACCTATTGTTAGTATAATCATGAATTTTCAGCAACCAAACTGGTAAGCACAGATATGCGGATCAGTGCATCAATTAAAAGTGTCAAGGGCAAGAGGAAAAAATGATAGTTTTCGTATTGAACCACATCTGTTTCTGGTAGCAAGAGGAAACAGGGCAAAGAGGAGGAATCATACTGCACAGAAATGATTACTACCTGGAGGCTCTTGTCAATATTTCACCAGTTCCTTTGTCACTCACAACCCAATCACGACGCATGCCATTCTTCCCAGAAGCAGAAACCCAAGTGTGTACTTGAACAACATCACCCCTGATAAGCAAATATACACTCTTTCAATTCAGACTGCTCCATGAAAATCTAAGTAATTGTTTCTCCCACTACCCATCAAAACATGCAAGCCAGAAGAACAGAAAACATGCAGTCCTCAGCCAGAATATACAAAATTCAGTTTCAGGAAGCATTTAAAGTTGCTTCCAGTGATTATTCCACATGTCTGCATCTGCTCATGGATTCCTACCACAACTTAGAAACTAGATTAAGGAACCAAATAAATAATTGTCATATTATCTCATCCAGATGAACAACCCCAAGGCGCAGGCTTCTAGAGTCCATCATGAGCAAAGCTCATCCTTCTTGGACATGTTGTCAACTTATCAAATCAGAAGAACTAATGAAGCACAATAACAGCATGGTTAAAACACAAACATCATGCTAATTTTGTGCAAGAAAATACATAATCCACACATGAACAAAAGAAACGCTAAAAGTTCTGAAGTAGTTGTTTTAGACTCATCAATCATCATAAAATTTGCTAACATAAAAAAATGAAATGGTGGATATTTAGGCAAATCATTAAATCACTTATATGGGTGAGTCAAGGTGACTTACCACGTAGGATAACGATCAACCACAACCTGCATCCGAGCAACCACCCATATCAAGTTCTTTTTACACATCTCTGGAGTGGAACCAAAGCCATCGCCAAGAAGCCTTGATTTCTTAACATGATTAAGGGCAGTTTCCTGTCGAAAAACAAACAATAATATACAGGCTCTCAACCACAAATCAACACATCTTTAAGAGCATTATTAGAAATCTGTTAGCAGATCATACCTGCAAATGATTCAGTAACGTCTCAATAGATGCTGTTCGATCAGCACCTATTTCATAGGACCTAATTGGAAAACTTTCCTGAAACACAAGACCATCCTGAACAATCTTTCCTATACCAAATGGGTCCATAAGCATGTCAGGTCGCTTTGGCTTCCATTCAAGCATCATCCACTGCTTCTCAGCTGCCGCGAAGAAAAATGTAGTGATGGCCGCTAGAAGCACGCTCCAATCAGGCAACATATTGATAAAAGTCCTTGGGGAGGACGAAAGGGTATCATTTTCATGTTTCACGCCTCCCAAAGATGCAGTAACTCCATTTATCTTTGATGCCTTAACTTGCAAGCCACCAGAAGTTCTAGATTTGGATTTAAGTCCTCTGAACCCACCACCAAGTTTGGTAGTCTTCGTGCCAGAGTCTGGTGAGGGTGAAGTTACAGGGAAGAACGAAGATGCAGCCGCCGTTGCCACCATAATGAATGCTGAAGCTGCATGAAAGTTGAAGCAAGTTAAATATATATTTTATATATAGATAGATAGATCTTCTCAAATAACCCAACCTCCAAAGGAAGGGAAGTGTGGAAGAGGAGATATTGGAAACAATGCTAATTAAGAATTCCGTGGTACATGCGTCAACATGAAGCATCATGATACTTCACTGAAATGATAATGCATCAAAACATTTTATATCACCCAAAAAAACAAAAAAGTGGTACCAAATAAAATGAACCAAAGAAAGCTTTCGTCATTAGTTCCAAAACATATTCATGGAGCTCTTTTTCAATCTTTTGTACATAATTCTTTCATTTGAAACTCACCTGCGTCCTTAACCATATGAAATCGTCAATCTCCACGGTAATACGAAAGAACTAACAGACATTTTACTGGTATCATGCATTTCGTTTTTGTCATCTAAAACTTTTAGCGTTACGAACTAAAAAACGAAAATACGTTAAAAACTGAATTATCGCATTATTGCTAATAAATCTCCAGCAAATGTCGGCGCAGATCTGACTCTGTACCTTAAAACATCACAGTCTAAAATTACGACGACTGGCATGAAATGGAGGAGCCCAAGCAACGACAAAGACAATAACTCATAGCAATCTACCACAAAACCAGCAACATCAAAATTCCCAATTAACACGATCCAGTCCTCACTAAACCTTTTTTTGGACAAAACCGAAAATTATCTCTACCCAGAAAAACTTAGAAACTTCAATGCCGCATTTGTGGGGGGTGGGGGGGGGGAAGACGGGATATTCCACAAATGAAAAAGGCAAAAAAGAAGACGGAATGAAGTTGAGAAACAGAAATGAGATGGTTCCCTCCCGAGCGTACCTCAAATTCCCTGGCAACCAAGCAAGCAAGGCACAAGAGTTGAAGCTCCAACACCCGGATCAGGCGAGGAAATTCGGTGCTCGAGGTCCCGACTTCACCCAAGCAGAGACAGAGCACCACAAGGGAAGAAGGGCCAAAACTAACGAAAGGCAAAACAGGATAAAAGGGGCTAATGTGTCATTTCGGATCTGCAAATCCCTCTCTCTCTCTCTCTGTCTCGCGTCTCTCCCGTTGTTTACAGGGTCTGTTTGCGATCTCCTCGGAGTTGAACCCAAAAAAAGGCTTCCTTTTTCCTAAAAAATAAAATATTAATTCTGCTCCATAACTTTCTAAAAAGCCAAAGGCAGAATCAGAGGAGAGAGGCGGGTGTAACTGCTAGGGCCAGCGATTGTATCGCGTTATAGAGGTGAGAGGATTGTCGTCCAGAGAGTTCGTTTTATAGATCCACCCACTTGGCTCTGTCCCGCCTCCCTCTCCTTCCAAGTTCCGAGTTTTCAGCTTTCTTCCTCGGACCAGATTCTTCTTTTACCTTGTTCCATTATACGCGCCACTCCTATTTTTACTGTAAAATTATTCCTTTTTACTTTTTTTAAAAATAATGAAAAATTACACAAAAATCTCCATTGCAAAATTTACGGCTAAAAAAAACCTAAAATTTAGCATATGCAACCTATTTTATCCGTGTGATTCTTCTTTGACTGAAAGTAATTTATTTTTAACTATATACAAAATAAAAGATACTCCTCAATCTTTTTTATAATTATTAGGAATACCTGAACCAGAATAACGTAGAGATAATAAATATGTAAAAATTGTAATCATTTAAAAAAAAAACCCTTATTTATGAAGAGATAGTAAAAAAGGGAGAGAATAAGAAAATTGTTATAATAAATAGGATTGTAAAAGAGTTAATAAGAAAATTAATATTGTATGAGTATTAAGGGCCTGTTTGAAAGGAAACAATATAGGTTTTGTAATAAGTCTACTAAACACCGATCTTTTTTTTAAAAGTTATTCTGTATCAAAACCTAGGTTTTATCATAAGCTTACCAAACACCATTATTTTTTCCAAAAACTATTTTGCATCAAAATTTAGGTTTTGGAAAAAAAAACTATTTTTTTCATATTTTTCTCTCTTTTTTGCCATGGTCAGTATTTTTTCATTACCAGTCAATATCCTTGAGTATTTTTTAGTACCCTTTAGCATCTTGAAAATATTTTTTCAATATCCTAAAAAAAATTTCAAGATTATGAAATATTTTTTAAGCACCCTTCAGTATCTTGAAATATTTTTTTAATCTCTTTGAAAAAAATTTTAAGATCATGAAATATTTTTTTCAGTATTAATTAGTATCTGAAATATTTTTTTTTAATACTCTAAATATTTTTTCAAGATCAGTCATTACCCAAAAATATTTTTTCAATATCATAAAATAAATTTTCAAGATCATAAAATATTTTTTTAATATCTTTAAATATCTTTTTAGTACCCATCAATACCTTAAAATATTTTTTCTAAATCAATCATTACCCTAAAATAAGTCAGTACTCTGAAATATTTCATGATCTTAAAAATTTATTTTACGATATTAAAAAGATATTTTAGGGTAATGACGGATCTTTAAAAAATATTTCAGAGTACTAACCGATACTAAAAATATACTTACTACTAATTGGTATTGAAAAATATTTCTCATGGTCTTAAAAATTTGATTTAGGATATTGAAAAAACATTTAAGGGTAATGACAATCTTAAAAAAATATTTTATATGACTAACTGATATTAAAAAGATACTCATTTAAAGATACTGAAAAAATATTAATGATGGTAGAGAAGAGAGAAAAAGCTAAAAAAAATAGTTTTTCACAAAACTTAAGTTTTTGAATCCAAAACCTAGATTTTGGTGTAGAATAGTTTTTAATTAAGGATGTTTGGTAAGTTTATTACAAAATTTAGGTTTTGATACAGAATGGCTTCTAAAAAAAAATAGGGGTGTTTAGAAAACTTTTACCAAAACCTAAGTTTTGATGTATAATAGTTTTTGAACAATTTTGAGGTGTTTGACAAACTTTTGTCAAAACTTATATAGGTTTTGAAGTTATCCAAAAATTATTTTTCAATAATCATTTTTACCTCGTAAATCTAAAATACTATTCCCTAAAAGTCATTTTTATCTCGTAAATCCCAAAAATTATACTCAAACAGGTCATAATTAGAATTGTATATAGAGAATGTGTAATGGAGAGAGCATATGAGAAATATGAGTAATTAAATAGAGACAAAATAAGAACGTAACAAATAAAAATTAAGACATCTTCTAAATGTTTCTTATAAATAGGGACAAAGTATGTGACTGTTGTTTCTTATAAAAAAACAGAATAAAGGGAATATTAACATCCGTAATTAAATATAAACTTTAAATTTCAGAATATATCTATCCCAAAAGATAAGTTTCATTTTAGATTTTCCTAAACCTTTTATTGCACTTTTTTTTAACTATACTCCTAATTTTCGCATTGATTGTCGAAAAAAAATACATATTTAATGATTTTAACTAATTTTTAATAACCATAAATTAGTTATTTGAATTTTACATTTAGAGATAGAGGGAGTAGATGAAAATGTGTTACATAGACGGTTGCAGAGGAAAGACATTCCTGAAGATAAATTACATCAATTTTAATAAAAGGAAAGACATGCACTTGTGTATAAATGAAAATATATCACCCAATACACACAGCAATAGAAGAAATAAAATAGGTTGCATCCTTTTAATGACATAAGTTCATATATATATTTTTAAGTGATAAATTTTGCAATGTTATATTTTTTAGCAATTTAAGCTCTTGTAAATGCTGAAGTCTGATGATATGAAAATTAAATAACACTATTTGACTCTTGTAAATAGTATTGAGAAAACGATGAATTTTTTTCTTTTTTTTCATTCAGAAAATTAGAGCCTAATTGTGATTCTTTCTTAAAATATATATTAGTTGGGTTGTTATGCTCGTCTCAAGCCCTAAATTCGTGCAGTTTTGCATGAAAAATACAAATCTGCTTAAAGTCATGAAATATTCGCATAAATAGATTAATTAGGTTCTTAGATTAACAATACCATTTAATTTTACGTACATTTCTTATATTTAATGATTAAATCAAGAAGAATGATAGTGAGTTCATAGCCAACTCAAACATGTCGAGTTACACATTAATCTCCTTTTCTGTAATGATTAAAAAAAATGTCTTGATTCTTAATTATTTACATTGAAAACCTTATTGGATCAAAAAGAAAATAATGAAAAATTCATTAATAAATAGTACTTCCTATTATTTCTATAAATTTTTTTTGAATTGAAAATTTCGGCCATTGTAAAAAAAACATTTTTAAAACCTAATTCACTATAATTTGTTTTTAGGAGAACTAAATCAAGATGAGAGAATTTTGGGAGAACTTTAATTAGTTTTCCAATTGGATTTGTTATAAAAGGTCATGAATAGAAGGGAATAGACTAGAAATAAGAAATACAAAACTAATAAAAAATCATTACACTACTTTTATAATATATATATATATATATATATATATATATATATATATATATATAGAAAGAGAGAGAGAGTTTTTAGTTTTTTTTTTTTTTTTGAACGCATTTGTGGGTCTAGATGTTTCTATTTTATTTTTTAAAATAAAGGGTTCCTATTATATTCATTGTTACGGGTAGTTAGGGAATTGGGCCGAAAGTGCTTATGCACGTGGCAGTGCAATTTAGTAATTATCCCAATTTCAAATGGTTTTCTCGTCATATGAATAACAGCTGGAACGACCGTTGATAAAGGCCTTCAAATCCCAATTATACGTGCTGGCCTTTCTCCTCTTTAAGTTTTCTCATCAATATTGTGAAATTTGAAAATCTATGCCAATATTCAAATTTATCAATATTTTATTTTTTGAGGCTACCAATTTATTGACATATTTTATATATTTATCTATATAAATTAGCTGTATTTATATTTTCTAAATAATAATAAAAAATAGTGAGAGAAATAATTAAAGATGATTATGAATTTTAAGAAAAAAAATGTCATATTAATTAACTTTTTTATTCTAATTAAACTATTTAGAACTAATTAATTAAGTCTTTTTACTAAGAATCAGTGAAGTACTTCATAATTTCATAATATAACTTGCACAGATTCTTTACAGTAAGCAGAATTCGAGTGTCGATATTATTATCTATTATTTAATAATACCTATAGTCCTTAGCATAAATTCTAATAAAACAAATTACACTATAATTGTATCTTATATTAAAAATGGGACAAGTGAGTCTACTACAAATTGAGGGAGTGTTCTTGTACGGAACATTGAGACTACACACAAAGGAGCAGTGAAATATGAAAATAATCCAAGAAAGGAAATTTACATATTTGCATGTTTGAACAATTACATTTTACGTCAGCCAGCCTTAATATATTGCTCCTCTTGTCTTATATATGAGGCAAAAAGAGAAGAAAATTGTTTGTTTTATTTGTAAGGTAGAGAGATAAAAATCTTGTATAAATAAATTTTTATTATAAAACACTAATTACTAAAAGTTTTTTATCTTTATTATTATAAGGCGCCAATTGTCTTTAACCAATTCATTTATTATTATTTTGTTAATAATACAATTATTTTTATCTAACTCTTTACATTCACATCATTAAAGTGAGGATAAAATTGAAAATATTTATCAATTTTAGACAAATTTAATGACTTAACTTCTATTTCTTAATGTGCGAGAAGTAATGGTTGATCTTGATACCTTATAATAAGGACCAAAGAGTGTAACACCCCCGAATTTTTAAAATTAAAATAACATAAAATGTCGATAGTTTTCATAAATAAAAATAAAATCCAAAATAAACCACTTCGGGAAGGTGTCACCGCCGCACTTGTATGGGACAAATGCAAGGCTTCTTATCTTATGAAATAAATCTAAACTTAATCCAAATGTTTAAAAAAATAAAAATAAAAATAAAAATAAAATAAAATAAAGTAAATAACTAAATTTTATTATCCGTCATCTTCACTTCTCATTGCTAGCCTCAACCTTTAAAACCTGTTCACTGAAATTCTGCTCCCCCGAAGAATTATCGCAGCCCAAGAATACACACATCAGCAAACGCTGGTAATCCTAATTAAGAACAGATAATATAACATAAACTAAAATAATTAAGTAAATAAATAAATAATTTTAAAATAAATTGAAATAAAATAAAACAATTATAAAATTAAAATAAAATATTTACAAGATAAAATATCGTATATTTGTATAATCATAAGGTGTCTGACACAAATTTGTTAATCAAAGCAAATGTATATATATATCATCTGATATTTGCATCAAACTTTAATCATTATCATTTTAAATTTTGTTTAAACCCGGAAATCCTGCCAGTTTATTTAGTGGGAAGAGAACCATGGTAGACCCGGATATTCTGCCAATCTACCCTGTGACCCGGAAACTTGCCAGTCACAAATCATCATCAAATTGGCCATAATTCATATTCTTCCTAGTGTGCACACCTCTTCCCAAAGTTGGTACTAATATCCCAGATATCCTGGGAGACACCACTTTGGGAAGAACGGATAAATCGGTTCACATCAAATAACATATTGGAGGCTTAAAGCCTAAAGGTTGTGTTCATCACTTTAGGAGGTACTATCCCAAAGTTATCCTCCCACTAATAAATTATTTTAAATAATTTAGACTCATAAAAATTCCTAAATTATTTTTATCAGGTGTATTCAGATATTTGTATCAATAATAATAAAACCCTTAACTCCAGTAAGAAAGAGTTGATCTTAATTTCACAAACCCAAGAGTTATAACTCTTTACGAGTCTCCCCAAATTTAATCATTGATATGCATGCTGCTAACCAAAGAAAATCAAGAATGAGGCATATAATATACATATAATAATAATATACATTATATAATATGTTTTAATCAAGGTCAGAATCATCAAGAAAACAAAAACGCAAAACCCACGAACGTTTATAAATGTAAGTGAGATAGCAAATCATTCTTCTATGTATCAGCCAACACAAAACTGATGGAGTTCATATATATCAATGAAAAAGTCAATCCTCATTAAATGGATTCCTATTTCCACGTTGTCATTCAATACCTATATATGTATATATATTTATTTCAATGCAATCATTTAATCTTTCTTTTTGCATCAAGTGATTTTGTCTACCGGAGCTATCGATGTCATTCAATACCTATATATGTATATATATTTCTTTCAATGCAATCATTTAATCTTTCTTTTTGCATCAAGTGATTTTGTCTATCGGAGCTATCCGAATAAACAAATAAACAAAGATCAATTGCTTGCTTCATTAATTCATTTAAGCACGTCGTACCCTCTGAACTAGGATTAGAATTACAATTAATGTATTTAGGATTAACATTACAATCAATCAATTTCAATCAACGTTCTAACGCTACCAACAATTAATTCTTATAGCTCTAGGGATTAGGATTACAAACATCACTCTAAGATTACCATATATTAATTCCTATTGTCTTAGGGATTATGATTACAATCAATCAATACTAATCAACGTTCTAACGCTATCAACAATTAATTTTTTATTGCTCTAGGGATTAGGATTACAATCAATTAATTTTAATCAACGTTCTAACGCTACCAATAATTAATTTTTATTGCTCAAGGGATTAGGATTACCTGGTCTCCGTGGTTGCTAAACTCCTAGAAGGGAAGCTCTGCCGCAAAGGATTTTTTTCAAAGAGGGAGCTAATGAACGATGACTAAAGTTAGGCGGCTAAACCTAACTTATAATTAGGCTCTTAGGGTTTAGTTATGAACTGGACTTTGTGGGTTGGGCCTTTTTGTTTTTGTTTTTCTTTTCTTTTTTTTTTTATTATTACTAATCTAATGAAGAAAAATAATAAGTCACTTATTAAATTCTAATTTAAATTTATTAATTTTTATTTATAAATTTATTTATAATTATTACTATAATAAATCAAGTGGGAACACTATATATAACAATCAGTGAATTATATAAAACCAACACTTAGGATTTTAAAGATATATATATAATAAATATTATACTCTTAATTATCGCTTTAATAGTAATTTAGATATAAAACTATGAAATAATTTTCAAATTTCAAAGGAATATAATTAATATTAAACAATTAATAATGACATTTATTTTCCTACATTTTATCACCAAATGAAACAAGCTCTTTATACCGGATGATTTACGGTGGTAATACCATAATGTAGTGAAAACAATCTTTTTATTTTTCCATTTTTTTTTCCAAAAGTGCTTTATAGTACATTCACACAAATATAAATTTAAAACCTTATGGTTAAATGATCAAAGTGCAACAACCTATTTAATTTTAATAATAATAATAATAATATTATTATTATTATTATTAACAATAATAATAATAATCTGGGGTATTACAAAGAGAGTATAATTTTATTCTTAATTTATTATTGTGATATCTTTGTTTTTATGTGGTATGAGTGTATGATATGTATTAATACGTGTGAAACATGTTTGAAGTCACTTTCTAAATTGAATGGGTTACCCATTTACAATTTCTAATGTTTAACATTACTCAGGAATTTACAAGTAGCAACTAGGATTCACTACGAAAAATTGTCAATAGTGCCAATTCTATTATATTTAATATCAAAACAAAAAAAAAAAACAATGAATATTATATTTTTTTAAAAAAAAAAATCAGACAATGTGTGATGACCCAATTACCTTTGTGTTAAATAACTCATGTTATGATAACTACTTCCTCCACTCTTGATTATAAGATACCAATTAACAATTTTTATAAACTATAAAAACAGTTAACGTCAATAAAGTTGTCCTAAAATTTAAGTAAAATCTAACATTACCCATATTAATTATACTAAACTCTAATATTATATTATTATTACTCTCACTCAATGCCCTCACTAATTATGAGCATATATGAAAGAAATATTATTGCTTATTAGAAACAAACAAGTGCCTTATAAAAAAGATTAAATATATTTATTAGTTGGTATTTTATAATAGGGTTAAAGTGCAAAAATACACACAAGCTTTTCCCCATAAGCATCCAACACCACGTGTTTTTTTTATGAACAAAAATACACATGAATTTTTAAAAGTGGAGCAAAAAAGCCATCAACTTTTTTATGGGCCCCACACCATTTTCATGAAAATCCCAAAGTGCCCTTGATTACAAAAAATTTTTTTAAAAAAAATCCATGAACCCTAGCACCGAAATGCCCCATGAGTCTTTGTTCTTCATTTTCATTCTCAGCTCCTCAACTTCACGAACCCTAGCTTCATTCTGCATCTCCAACGCCAACGCTCTCTGCATCTTCATCGTCTCAACATCGCACCACTCCATTGCTCTTGCTCTCACCGCCGCCTTCATCTCTGTTTCCATCTTCTCTTCACCCTTCGCTCCCCCACCATCTTTCTCCCCAACTTTATCGACAATGCTTTTCTCCTTCTTCCATCTCGTCACAGATCGTTGGCGTCTGCATCTTTCTTGCTGCTTATTTCTGTCATTTTTTATACGTGATTCTAAATCTGAAAATCGATCTTAATTGTTGGAATTGATTATCGATTTGGGTTTATGATTAATTTGCATATTGTTGTTGATTAGGGTTTCTGTTTGTTTCAACCATGTATAATCACCTTCTTGTTCATTGATCTATGTGGTTTTTGGTTGCTCTGGATCGAACCCCTGTAATCACCTTCTTGTTCATTACGCTGGTTGCTTTGGATTGAACCCCTGTAATCACCTTCTTGTTCATTGCTCTGGTTGTTCTGTTTACTGTGAGCTTGCTACTCAGGAACTAAAAGCAGATTGAACTGAGTTTTTTTTTTTTTTGTCAAAGGGCATTTTGATATTTTCACATTGCAAGTTAACAGCAGTTAGAGGAATATAACAGCAGTTAGAGGAATATAACGGTGGTGACATTTTTACTCCTAGAAAAAGCACGCGGTGTTGGATACTCTTAAGGGAAAAAATCATGTGTATTTACACTTTAACTCTTTATAATAAGAGTCGAAGGGAGTATTACTTTGATTATTTAACTCAAAGGTAATTTGGTCTTCACACATTGTCAGATTTTCTTTTTTTTTTTAAAAAAAAAAAGGTTTAGACAATAGATTTACATTTTTTTTTTTTTTTACCTTCACTTGTCATAAGAAGTACATAAACTTCACAAATAGTCAAATTCTTAATCACGAGTAAATAACCCCATTGGTTGGTGGCCAGTTTTGAAGCTACTCTGGGCAAAGGCGTTGCATTTATTTAATTTCCATCTGTCGCCGCAAAATAATGGACTCTTTTTACACATATTTAATTTATACGACGTTTCAATAATGTTACCTTTTTTTTTTGTCAACATTTCAATAATAACATATATTTTATTCTTTTTGGAAAAAAACAATAACATGTCTTTTATGTCTGGTTACGTTAATTAAGGGCACCTTGGTTAAGGTTCGATTAAGAAATCAGAGTGAGAAAAAAAAAATCTAATTTTAAGAAAGACAAAGACATGTAATGTAACGCCTAATTAATCTCTTGTTATCACAAAGTGTGCATTAATGAAATATAGATACTCCCTCCGATTCACAACACAAGTCGCTTGTAGGAAAAAGGTTTGATTTATAATATAAATCACTTTAAAATAATTACTGTTAGTTTCTTAATTTTCACATTTAGTTAATGTTTAAATATGACTCATTGTATTTTTCTATTTTCAAGGAAACCTTATTTGATATAGGTAAAATTATAATTTTTTTAAAAAAAAAATTTTAAGGCAAGTTTAGTAAGTTAACTACCATTTTTTAATTTTGATAAATTAGTTGAAATGACTTATATTATGAATTGGAGATATTAACTTCCTTGCACAGCATCCATTTATACATGTGTCTCTTTATAGCATCACGGTTCACTTACACCATCAGGGACATTGGATAAAATTTTCTTTGTTCCTTGTGTTACATCGATTGATAATATATATGAACCAGATAATTAATTTATATAAATTTAAAAAAGATAGTTAAATTAATTATTTATTAAAAATATAAGAAAAATGATAAAAAAATATCACTTGAACTTTAAAATCCCAAATCAATTTATTGCTTAGTATTAACTACAAGATTATGGCAATTAATAATTCCTTTTAGTAGAAAATTACTAGTCTAATATTTTAAAATTCAAATGATGTTTTTTCTTTAAAAAAAAAATATTGATCTTCTTTAATCATCATTCACATGGAAACCACCTTACCATATATGTGTACTCAATATAGATAATTTTTTAAAAAATTATAAATTTAAGAGATAAAATAAATAAATACATTATATTTAAGGGGTAGAACTCTAGCACAAGTAGTTATTGATTAAAAAATACGAAAGTTATAAAATCACCCACATGGTTAGATTTATTTGACTGTGATAGATAGTGTTTCATAACGAATCAAAAAATTCGAATCTTCATTAGAAAGTATGCTTACAAATTAGTGATGACAATGTCACGAACCAGAGAAGTATGCCTATGCACTATAATCACTTCAAAAATGATTATTGTTCATAGACGCACAAATTAAAATAGGATGAACTTGGCTTGTTTTTATCTCTTTTTATTAAATATATGATTGCGTTCATTTCCTAAAAGAACTTAAATGCTCCCAAATAAGATCGCACTTTAGGTGTTTAGGGAATGTTAGGTTAATTAGGCACCGAACTTACAGCGATGTGGGGGGGGGGGTGTCCACAGAACAATTTTTTTTTTTATAATCTGAACAAAAATAAAGATTTTTAGTGTGGGGAGTGCTTTTATCTCCATAATTATCACTTTTCAGAATCTGAAAATATGCGTGTGTGTGTTTATCAAACTCAAAATGTGTACTTTTTTCTCAACTGGATTTTGAAAAATGAGTTCACACAATTAATTATTATTTTTTTTTTTATATATCAAAAGTTCACACAGTTAATGAGATATAAATAGGGGGGCATGTTATCATGTTTTATATTGATGCTGATGTTGCTTGTTATTATTATATTATTTACTCAATGTATCCAATTATATGGGTTTGTAGTAAGAAGGGCTGAGTACGGGCCTATTGACAAGGCAAGACCCTTGTCTGATGTCTAGTTTAAAGGTTGAATGAGTTGTATTTTACAGTTCGATGTCCGGCCCTACTCAATAAAAGCTATAACTATTTAGGGTTGGGAAGGGCAGGGCGAGCTTCCCTACTTAAGTAGTAACATCGTGCCCTACTCCAAACATCTTGCATGAGGCTTACAAAGTCCCAAACAAGCTTGAGAGAAAATTATGCATGAAGAGTAATAATATGTGTAAAAATGATCCAAAAATTGTAGAACTAATATAGAAGTTTTATTACATACATTTTCATATTGTAATTCATAACAGATTTTTAAAGGGTTAAGTAGCAAATCCATCTCGGAAGTATACGTTCAAGAGTAATGTTGCCCTGAAAGTTTTTTTGAGCTCGATGTTGCCCAGAAGTTTAAAACCGTAACAATATTACCCTTTTCTGTTAAAAAGTTAACGGTCAACATCAATTTTTTAATAATCAACGTTAATTTTTTAACAGACAAGGGCAACAATGCTACGTTTTTTGACTTCCAGGACGAAATTGAACCTAAAAAAACTTTCAGCGCAATATTGTTCTTAAACGTATACTTCTGGAGTGGAATTACTACTTAACCTATTTTTAAATTCTTCAAAAATTGCATAACTGAGATAGAAGCCTTGATCCAAAAAGTGTAGACTAATAATACAAGTCTTTCATAATATATTTTAAAATAAGTTTACAACTTTAGTCTTGAAACTTAAAAATTACCATAAGTTTTAACAATATCAATACTTCAATTAAAATAATATATATAAAATAATGTTTATTTGATATAAAATTATATATTTAAATAAATTAAAATAGCTTATGGGCAAAGCAGGACCCCTTACCTAATGCCTAGTTATTAGCCAGGGCTAAAACTACCCAAAATTTTTGTGGGCCAAGCAAGGCAATTTTTTCCTAGGCCTGGGCGGGTGTACCGAGCACCATGCTCACCCCTAGTTGTAAGGCATTAAAGTTACCTAAATTACAACTAAAGGGGAATGAAAACTAAAGAGTAAAAAATTAAATATAATATTTTTTGACTTTTTGTTTAAAATGTTTAAGAAATCATAATTTTAAGGTCCAAAATCATTTTTTTGATCAAGGGGTATGTTGATAAAATTTTCTAAGATTTATTATCAAACTGTATTAATTCATAATTATAATTTTATGCGTTTTTCAAAAACATGTACATACTATTTCTTATAAGCTTTTAGTTTTTCTTAATTTATCATTTCAAAATAATTCATAAAATTCAAGTTCTTAGTTATAACTAGACACCTTTTTTAATGGAACACCAGATGGCATTATTCCCATAAGATTTGTTAGGAATTTGATGTGCGTGTATAATTGATACAGTGGTGATTTTTCCACAGCTGAAATCTGTCACTTTGAAAAAAATATTATACTCCCTCCGGTTCTAATTATAAGACATATTTAACCGATTTTAGGGAGATTAAGGAGGAAAGTTAAATTAGTTAATTTCACTTATTTTTATAAAATGCCCTTATATAAATTTTCAATGACATTAACATACCTCCCCAACCTAAAATCTTCTTTTCCATGCTTTCTAATTAAAATAATGGTTTTATTATATATACATATACACATATATGTATGTATGTGTGTGTACATTCATATGTATGTATGTGTGCACACGCACACACATATCTACAACCCCCCAAAAAAAAAGCACTCACACACCCCCACAGATACACACACATATCTACATGCAAATACAAACCCCACATCCCCCCCTTCACACACACGTATACACACATCCACACACGCATATACATGAATACACAAATACACACCCACACACACAAGTGTATGAGTATGTACACACACATATATAGACACACACGTATATACATAAACACACACACATATTTATATAATGCGTGTGTATGTGTATACATATATAAATATATATGTGTGTGTCTATGCATATATTATATATATATATATATATATATATATATATATATATATATATTGGTAAATTAATGTTAACTCACTTAAGAGAATAAAATAGGGGTATTTTAAAAAGAAATTGAAAAAAATTTAAATTTTGTCCTATAATTAGGACCAAAACCAACTCTCAAATGTTGTCATATAATTAAGACCGAAGGGAGTACTTGTTTTTTTAATCATAATGAGCTTGTTTGGAATACGCGTCAGAAAAATGATTTATAGTTTGGATAAAAGTCAGATTGTGAAATGTGATTTTTGTTTGAGTTGTCGGTAATATAAGTAGCTTTTGATATTTGAACTTATAGTCAATCTGAAATATTTTGAAGGGTACTGACTAATATTAAAAATATACTTTAGGATACTGAACGATATTAAAAAAATACTTTATAGTTTTGAAAAATTATTTTAGAATCTTGAAAAAATTATTTTTAGTATCAGTTAGTACCCTAAAATATTTTTTAGGGTACTGAATGGTACTAAAAATATATTGAACGGTACCAAAAAATACCTCATTATCTTTAAAAAAATTAATTTTAGTACCATTTAGTACTCTAAAATATTTTTTAGGGTATTAAATAGTACTAAAAATATATTGAGCGGTATTAAAAAATACCTCATGATTTTGAAAAATTATTTTAAAATCTTCAAAAAAATAATTTTAGTGCCAATCAATACCCTAAAATATTTTTTAGGGTACTGAATGGTACTAAAAATACACTTCAGGATATTAAACGATACTAAAAAATATGTCATAATCTCAGTCCATAAGTCTAATTGGAACAAATCTCTTCAAACTAACTTTTTAAATAAGTTACTTTTAATCGATAAATCTAATTAAAATAACTTCTCAACTAAATATACATATTTTTATAAGTCTATTTAAACCGTGTATAAGTTCGATTGTACTCTCTAGAAGCCATAAGAAACATGCACATTGTGTAGGATGCAAATTAAGTATGGGACATCTTTTTTATTTACGTGAATAAACAATAATCCAAAAATGATAACCAATAATCACGTTAAGGTTGGCAAATCGTAAGTCTTGTCTTGCGTCAAATACAACATCAATTAAATAATTAAAAGTGATTGATGGGGACTTTGATTAATTTATTTTAATGGTTAAGGTGCAATTTTACACGGATTTGGCTTTCCTCCTATATCTTTTACCATCTTTTTTCTTCTTTTTCTTTTTTTTTCACCATTAGATCAAGATCTCAACGGTTCAGATTTAACATATTATAAAAATATTATTATAATTTAACCTTAAAAAGATAATAAAAATATTATTATAATTTTACCTTAAATATATAATATATTAAATCTGAACCGTTGAGATTATGATCCAATGGTGAAAAAGGGAAAAGGAGGGAAAAGGATGGTAAAGAGAAAAGGAGGAAAGCCAAGTCCATTTTACACATGTGCTTTTCTCCAGGAGTGCCCAGCACCACGTATTTTTTTTTGACAAAAAATACACACGTGGTTACGTTTTAGGAGCAAAAATACCACGGGCCGTTAGTTGATTGTTAACTCTGACGGAGTGAATAGTAACTATGGTGAAATTACCCTTTTGCTATTAGTTTAAAATTAAAAAAAAACTAAAATACCCACCTCGCCGATGGACCCCACCGTTGGCAACTTGTTTTTTTTAAAAAAAAACTAAGGGGAGGCCGGCTTCCCCACCGCCGGCCACCCCACGTCGCCGCCCAACCGCTGGCGACCACCTCTGACGATTTTTTTTAAATAGTTTTTTTTTTTAAAAAAAAATCGTTGAAGGTGGGGCAGCGGCAGCAAGTCGCCGGCATGGGGTGGCTGGCCTCCCCTTAGTTTTTTTTTTTTTAAAAAAAAGGTTGCCGGAGGTGGTTGCCGCCCGGGGGGTATTTTTGTTTGTTTGTTTGTTTTTTTAAACTAAGGGCAAAAAAGTAATTTCACCTACGTTACTGTTCACTTCGTCTAAGTTAACGGCTAACTAACGGCCCGTGGTATTTTTGCTCCCAAAACTTAACAACATGTATATTTTTTGTCCAAAAAAAAGCATATGGTGCTGAGCGCTCCTGGGGAAAAAGCACATGTGTAAAATAACCCTTGTTTTAATTTAGTTAAATACCTCTTTTCTTTTGTTATTATAACTTGCATACCATTTACGCACTTTGGCCTCTACTTAAGATTTGAAGTGGTAATCTTAATGCTTGATAAATATTCTTTAATTTATTCTGAAATACTTATCATTTTAGAATTTTGAGTGTGCGTTGGGAGGAGGAGGAAGAAGAAGAAGAAGAAGAAGCAAGCACTAGTTTTAATGAAATAACCTATGGGTTTAATGTTTGGGTTAAATATCAAATTTGTTACGGAAGTTGTGCAAATGGAGCGTTTAGCACCCGGAAGTATTCATGGTACCAAATTTACCCCGGAAGTATTAAATGGTACCAAATATACCCAAAACTGACGTGGCACCAACGTGGCAAACGGATGTTTGACGTTCCGTTAGTTTTTGGCATATTTGGTCCCTTTTTAATACTTCCGGGGTAATTTTGGTACCATTTTAATACTTCTGGGGTAAATTTGGTACCATTAACAGACCCAGCAAACAGATGCCAAAAACATAGCTCACAAACAACCCTCTGTTTTTGTTTCAGTTTTCAACTTTGCTTTCGGATCCATTTTTAACGCCTAACAAATGACATAGAGACGAGAGAGAGACTCCTTTAAATAGAAGTTCATCAGCCAGATAAAACACAAGGGTTCAGACGCATGAACTTTCAAATAAAGAGTACATGGCTCGAGAGGTATGGCTCATCGCAGATCAGCTGCTCTTGTGCGTTTGGTTGGTTTGTGTTTCACCGTGATCTCCGCTAATTTGGTTACTGATACTCGATCTACTTTGCTTCACATAATGGCGTTGGATCTGTTTACGTAAAGCTGTTGTGTCAAAACGAGAGGGAGTGAGGATGACAGAAGATCAGTAAGTATATAGATTGGATGTATGGGCCGAGAAGAATGGTGCTGGGATCTAGAGAAAATGAAGCTTGCTAAAACAAAAAACAAAACAAAAATATAACGTGTCTATATGATGTGGCAAAAATCCGGGGTAAATTTGGTACCCAAAAAAAACTTCCGGGTGCTGGACGCTCCTTTCGAAAAACTTCCGTGGCAAATTTGGACTTTAACAAAAAAAAAAACATTTCCGACGTGGCTAACGGACATTTGACGTTTTGTCAGTCTTGGGTATATTTGGTCCCTTTTGAAAACTTCTAAGGTAATTTTGGTACCATTTTAATACTCCTGAAGTAAATTTGGTACCACGAATACTTCCGGGTGCTGAACACTCCATTCGCACAACTTCTGTGGCAAATTTGGACTTTAACCCTTAATGTTTCTGTCTTTAAGGCAGAAACATTTTATCTGCCTCATTCACATAAAAGTGAGTGAGTCCCATTATTATTTTCTCTCTCTTCTCTCGATAGTGGGGCCCACTCACTTTTATGTGAGTGAGGTAATAAAATATTTATGTCTTAAAGACAGAAACATTAAACCCATAACCTATTACAGTATGAGCCTAATTCATATAAATTTAGAAGAGCCATTTGAGAAAGTAACAGTAATTGTTTTAGGATAGAGGGAGACGTTACAGAAAAAACATCTAATCAAAGATACGTTCCAATAATTCACAACACATAATTACTACTCACCCCTACTTTATATAAAAAGTTGATTTTGTTTCAAGTATGAAATATATTTTTTATATTCATTAATTTTTTTTTTCAATTCATCTATTTTTTAATAATAATAAAAAAAGAGAAAGAATAGGAGAATTAAGAAAAATGATTATGGTGTTTTAGAAAATACATATTATATTAACTAACTTAACTGATTTCTTTAATATAATCAAATTAAATGAATGAGTTAAGGTACAAAAATACATATAAGCTTTTTCCGAGGAGCGTCCAACACCACGTGCTTTTTTTGAGCAAAAATGCACTTCAACCCTAAATAAATATATCATATACCAAGAACATATTAAGAACGGATGAAGTATTATCATTGAAGGATAAATACTCTACAATTAGTGAGAGAAGCATGCACTCCATTTTAGAGTAATTTGAAAATGTGAGAAGTCATGGTGGCGAGTCCGGTTTCTCTCCTCACCCCTCATCCACACCAATGATTTTACTTAATATTAATTTTAGTTATTCATTTCATCTCTACCACATGCACGGTATTTTTACCACGTGTGGTATAAAATAAATGGTCAAGATTAACATTTAAATGAGATCAATGGTGTAGATGATGGATACTGAAGGATGGTGAGCAGAGAAACCGCTCGCCTGTTGATCAAGAAAAATAAAGGAAAGAAAACTTGGGCGGTTCAAATATTAGTTTGAACTTTTTCTTTTAGGATTACGAGAGGCAACTTTAGAAAACTGAAAATTATCGATCACATCTCTAGAGGTATTTGGAACTAAGTATCTTCTCGCGAAATGCAGATATATCCTGACTGAGGACTTTGAAACGTAAACGTGTCTTTCTTTAAGATTGTGGGCATAGCTAGTGTTGCACATTTAATTGTTGTCACGAGGTAATATTAGTTTGAACTTTGACGTTGATGACGATGAGTTGGCTAACCATGTCGGCGGCGGCGTCATTAATGGTCGCCTCCGATCTGTCACCTACACACACACGGGGACACGTAACTTGAGTCACGGCTTTGAATCCCACACAGAAGAATATCAACCAACGAAATGACGATAGCCATTCTTCCCTCTGTTATTTTGGATTGAAAATGCCACCACAAGGAAGGAATAAGGATACGTCTCTCCAATTCTCAACAACTTTTACTCACTCCTTTTAATTGCGTTTTCTTCTTCTGATGGAGACCCCAGGGAATTAGGCAATGCCAAGTTCCTCATGCACTTTATTACATCCAAATCAATCATGATCCATGTATGCATCAAGCAATACTATTCTGTATAAAAGGTTTAATGTTTCTATTTTTGCTGCAGAAATATTTTTTATGCCTCACTTATATATAAGTGAGTCGGTCTCATTAATATTTTATCTTTTTTTTTTTTTATAATGAGACCCACTCATTTATATGTGAGTATGGCAGAAACAATGTTTCTGCAACAAAAGCAGAAACATTAAACCCACATATAAAACATGTTTAGGAAATTAATGTTAGTTCTAAATGTAAGACATGTTTTTTATATTTATTAATCTTTTCATAATTTACCTTTATTGATACTCATTCAACAATAATTAAAGAAGAGAGAGGATGAGAGAATTAAAAAAAATAATTATGACGTTTTGAAAAACACTTGTCATATTTAACTATCTTAATTAATTTTCATAATCTAATCAAATTAGGTAAATACGTTGTACATTAAGAATGAGAGGGAGTATAAGATATAGTTTAGAGTTCAATTTCTTTATAGGAGTAGATCTTTATATCAAGGACATGAAGGAGGATTATTTAGTACTCCTTCCATGTATCTTTATAAAAAAATTAAATAATATTTTTTATCTACATATAAGGAGTATTTTTTTTTTTGTTTATGAAAAATTTCTTTGTATCATTAAATACATAGTTCCCGGATCAGATAATTAATAGAAAATAAACCTCAAAGATATCTATTGATCTTAAATATACTTCTTGACCGGTGTGAAATAATTAAGCTTTTTTATAGCTCTCACATAGTTGTCTTCTTTATAAAAAGGTTCCAGAGGGAGTATTATGCATTTTGGAAGCCAACGAATTGGTTTCAACTGTATGCTCACTAAAGTTCCACACGCCATACCTGAGTTTATTGAACCTATTTTAGTCAAAAGGATTCAGGAAATTAGAAGATGTACTTAACTTTACCAGCAAGCCATAGTTACTCATGATTACAGGGAGGTCCTAACTGTAGCAAACTAGTTAGCATAGTACTAATTTTTATCTCCTTGATCACTCTCTCTTTGCGAAGGCCGATGAAGGCCACAAGTTTGTCTTGACTTCTTATATTGTGTTTGCTCTCGAGATAATGAATTTCAATTTTCATTTTTTTTTTTAAAAAAAGGAAGCCAACAAATTTCGTCCAAGAAAAATAAATATTGACGGAGAATGAATTTGGTATGGGGCCTTTTTGGTCAAATTAGATAGCAAGCTATTCGAAGATGAAACTGCGCCCTTGGTCTATATCTTCAGTCATCTTTTTACTTGAAATAAACTCAGATTTCAGAGTTCTTGGGGAAACTATTTTTTATGTATTGAATGGTTAGTTAGTCAATATAGTACTTTTTTTTTGGTTGTTAGTAACTGGGATTCACTCAAAAAACGAAGCACCAAAGTACAAGTATACAAGAATTTTGCAACTTGGGCAAGCCACGTCGTTCCCCTGATTTCTTTATAGGGCACCTATATAGCTTTGCAGAATGATAGAACTACAACTTAGAATTTATATAATTAAAAAAATGATCATGTGTGGAACTACATCAAAATGCATAGAATTATCTCACAACTTTGCAGTAAATTGGCAAATACACCACTTAATTTACAAAGAAAAAAAAAAGAGGGAGCTAAAAATCCCTCTTTAGACAGACGAATAAATTGCTCTAAGAAAATTGCACATGCATCCCGGTTATCATCCGAGGCGCACGGAGACAGGATAACTGTACAACGTTCTATACAGGCCACCACCAGTCCAGGTGCAAGCTTACATACATGCAGCTAAAAAAAATCTAGTTTCCTGTACTATGAAAGCTGATCCTGCTTATCATTCAAGTTCGATGCAGATGATGGAGGAACTCTAGAGGACGCAGGCGGTGGAGCTGCAAGTGCATACGTGAGTCTCGAAGATGATGAACTCTCGATCAGACCAGCAATGCCAGCTGCTGCAGATTGAGCATTTGAAGGAAGGAAGAGGTCATGCTTCTGGTCTTTGTATGCACTCCAAACCTTCATAGCAGAAGAAATATCGTTTAGTGCGTTTAAATTAAACACTTGTCAATAGAATGCAGCCACAAAAATCGAACAGTAACAAGTATTGAGACTCACATCAGAACTATTTAATATTTCTCGCACTTTGGTACAATGAGCTCCTTCGGTGGCAAAGGCGTGCAAGACCTGATCACCGTACAAGTGTACTTATCAGCATAGATGGAAATAGCAGAAACCAATAAAGTTTAGAGACTATAGGAGCTTAAATTGCTTGTCTAGTCTGTATAGAATCTAAGAATTTTGCAGTTGACGCACATCAGAGAACAATATATAATAAAATCAAGAAATTTAAAAAAGCAAACAGGACCCCAACCTAGTTACCATAAAAATATATAGAAAATTATGAAATTTGAACTGAAAAAAAGAAAAACTACATGAATACCCTATGAAAATTTTGATATAACTACAAAAAGGGAGCGGATACCAAACACAAGGGAATTACGGAGAGTGTAAGAGAACCCAAAGAAAGACAGTTGTTAAAAACAAACCAAAAAAAAGAGAGCAATATGGGCATGGAGAGGAAAAAAAAGACAGATGGTTAGATTTACTAACATAAAATACAGAAACTATTGAGGGAAAAAGGAATCCAGGAAGAGGACGTATGAGATCCAAACCTCGATTGCAAGCACCCTGCCAATAGATGCTTCGGATTCATTCCACTTCATCTGAGAACAAAGCCCATTCCTTCCACCAGCCCTCCAATCAAGAAGACCGAGGAGTACTTCAACAAGACCAACTCTATATAGTTTGCACAAATAAACAATTTTTAGTATGCATCCCAAAAATAAACAATATAAAGAATATTAAAGTCTACGACCATGAGCAACTTAATCTTTACTACAGCAGAAAAGCCATCAATTATGGAGGCAGCATATAGAATTTTCAAAGGCAATTGCAGATCATAGCCGAAGGATAAGGTTTCAGACATTACATTGTTGTTCCCGTGCCTTGCCTCCTTGATACTCAAAAGTACCAATATTAAATGGCAATATATCTACTTATGGGAGACAATGTGGCCAGGGTTGGACCAGAAAACAAAACAATAAGGAAAGGGAACACAGCATACAAAGATGTGGGACTTGATCTACCAACACCACAGATACGTAAATTCACAACAAAACACGACAACCAATTGAGGTGGAATTCTAAAACAAATGTTTAAGGGGTTTCAAACCAATTAACGGCCTCTCTAGTAGCTACATTTTTTAATTACAGTGTTTCAAGATGTTCTTTTACAGAGATGGAACATTCGAAGTTATTAGGTTTCAAAAAATCTAGGTTGATTCTAAGCAGCAAAAAAAAAAAAAAAAAAAACTACATTTGCACACTAAATCCATATGGCAAACATGTTCTACTCTTCAACATTCATGCCATGTCAAATGCTTATACTTGCCAATTAGTTTTCAATTGCATCCAAATCATTTTCATTGCAAACATATCCATTTGAGAATTGCCACAAAATAATCCAAATTAAGACAAGCAGGCAATGCACACTAGATAACACATTTCAGCGGCGATGAGCAAGAAAATATTTTTTGAAACTCGAAGAACTTAATCCAAAACTCAATCAAATTTTAAACTCTTTGATACAGGATATCTTCATGATTGAACTCCTTAGTTATATAATCATGGGTCAAAAGGTCTAAAGCAAGATATAATTCAAACAGACGAATAAGAAACAGGCAAACAACTGAAATTGATATTCATGAACTTTCAATTTCACTTCCATCTTCTGACAGCTGTCAAAGGCAAGACTAAGTTTTACCCTGAATTTGTACCATGAAGCATAGTTACTAGTGCCAAATAGAAAAAAATACATGTATATACTGAAGATAAATAACTCACTTGAGTCCTTGTGCAACAAGAGCATCCCTGGCTCGGTTTCCGGCAACCACAACACGTTTTAGGGTCTCGAGAGCTAAAATGCTTCCACCTTGCCATCCTATAGCTTTCATTAGTAGAGGAACCACCTGGAAATTGAAAATTAAATAAAATATAAATACACCAGTGCAATTTAATTTGGAGTTACAACTTGATATACGTAAGTGACATATACAGATGATGAAAGTGCCAGCAATAACATAATTGAATCATCACACTGAGTCTTGGAATTCCAGCAGCACAACTTAATTCCCCCATCCCCTTTTCCCCTTCTTAAAATAATCCATGAATGCCAAAGTCATTTCAATTGTCAATTGAGTGGGATACTCCCCTATCCTCAACCTAAACCATTAATTTCCAATAAATGTGTAGACATAATAGGAGACTGGCCTTTAGTTTAACCTTTTGGGAAGACATGATGTACTCATTGAGTGGCTTTAAAGCCTCTGATCAGTTTAAAGTGTAATTTCTCAAGATATAGTAGATCTGGCTTTTTATCTAGTTGAAGCTAAAAAAGCTGTCAAGATATGTGCTAGTGATAAAAAAAAAAAAAAGGAGCCTTTATTTGAAAAATTAATTTTTCAAGAAAAAATGGTTTGAAACTTCTTGTTGGTTCGGAAGTTTGAAAATAAGATTGGCAGCTAAAAGACTGTCTTCAATAGGCCAAGAGTAGCAGAAAACCAGGGGCACTTAGAGTAGTTTAGATTGATCGGCAGAACCAGGGGCTTTTTGGGGATACAAGGACATTTCAATGTCAATGTTTTTCTCACATTTAAATTAATCTTTCACTTCTGGAATAACTTTGAGAGTAGCCCAGAAGAATTCATATTCATAATAATTATATGGTGCGTCACCAGCAGACTATTAGGACCCTCTCTCAAACACAGCTAAAACTATAACTAGGAATAAAGCTTGAAACTGAGAATAATATTGCCGCGAAAACTAAACAAGATTACAAGGGATAAGTTGACTTAACACAGCACTAACACTGAGTTACATGAACAACAATTAAAGTAACGATTACAAACTAAAAGAAACTAAACATATATGAACCAAAGCTATAAAACACGCATAAAGATACAACTCTCACTGCAGGACATACTCTAGCACAAACACACCAAGTTGCGAATAATTCGAGGGGAATGGCACACTCCAGCCAAAGGGCCAGGACCAATTCAAATTCTTGCCTGCCTCACTCTTTGGATCGGTATATAAATTTAAAGACCACAAAAAGTGACTCTCCCACCTCCCTCCTCATAGACTTTGACTGCAGCAATCCTATAGCCAACCTACTCCTATATCTCTTTCTCTAATATAGAGTCAAACTTCTGACCCACAAAAAGAGCCTTTCCTTTATCATGTATTTTCCTAAGTTTTCAAAAGTAGTCCTAACACAGACCATTAGGACTGTTCTCTCAAAAGGATGTTATCATGGTTTATTTGGTGGAAAACAGAAGGAAAACCAGCATAAAGAAAAGTAACTTCAACCATAAATTAAGCTGTCAGATACCTGAGGTGTTCCTACACTTGTTGCAGCCATGGCTTCAGCACATGTGGTACTAGCTGCAAGTTGATGCAGGACGCGCAGACAACTGAGACGCACCCGTTCTTGAGGAGTTTGTGTTTGCTCTCTCAATCCATTGTCTGCATCATCTGTTTTGTCTGCATGATTGTCATTATTTACCTCACCTGAAGATGCCATTGTTTCTCGCCTGCCCTCATAGGCAACAGCAGCAATAAGTTTGGGCACATACCCAAGATATCCCACATGATCTGCTAGAGCAGGATGCACGCGGAGTAATGAAACCAATGCAGCAGAGAGAAGCAAAGGCAACTCTGGATCAACAGTCTGGGTCTCATAATGTGTGGCAGCAATGGATGATAAATACTGATCAAGTAGTCCTTCCAAGAATTTTTTAGGATTTCTCAGAGGAAATTTAGGATCTTTCAAAAACAGACGTACATAGATGCCACCAACCTGCATCAACAAAAATAGTTTCAATCCATAAGATGAGAGAAAATATGCATTCCTAAACAGCACATCAGATATGTGAGGTACCTGTGGCTCATCCCTCATCTCCTGTTGTCCAGAGGCCTGTTCAGGCACGTCCCAATCAACAACCCGACCTTTCATCTGCTCACGGAATAGTTCTGATGCCAGAGTTGAAATTTGTGCAGATAAGGAAGCAGCCATTGCCTGTGTCCATACAAGCTCTGGTGTCTCTGTAGTCTGCTCAAGGGCATTTACAACAGCCTCACCAGGTCCATCTCTAACTACTGATACAAGACCGTCTGGAAGAAACCTAGCTAGTGTTATAGCAACTCTTGGACCGTGCATTGGTTGGCCAACAAGCTTGCCCAACAAGGAAGCTGCCATTGCTCTTTGCTGGAGTGGAATTTGATCTGCACAGAATATTTCCATTATTAATATCATAGTCCAAAAAAGTTTTAGAAAATGGAAAAGATACCAAAATAAGATTTTCTACCCTTCAAAGGCAAGAGCAGTTCAAGAATGTACACAACTCCACCATGCTTGGCAGCGGCCCAGGCAAGTTCTGGAGTGCTTGCCAATGCATATAGAACATGGAGAGCCCCTTCACGACAACTTGGAGAGGAGTGAAGCATCTGTAATAAAAGGAGAAGGCTGGATCCATCAGCTACCATTGCTTCCAAGCAGGAAGCATGGGCTGTCAAGAGTGACAACACACCCAGGCAAAGTTGAGGAATGCCACTATCTGATGCTTCAGTAAGAGAAAAGCACTCAAAGATAGGCATTAACTTGTCTTTGTTAGAAAATATTGACGCCAAGTTTGGTTTGTTAGTGAGTAGATTCTGCAAGAGAAAAAAAAGATTAGACAGACATGCTTAATGCAATAAATCACAACATTCAAAGGCAACTAAGCAACGTAACCTGAAGGGAGGTTAATGCAGCACGAAGGTTCTTAACCAACTCAAGTTCTTCTTTTTCCGCCACTTGTCCATCTGATACTGTTGTGGAATCATCCAGGACATGCTGCTCATTAACAGATCCATCATCGTTAGTCTCAATTTGACACTCGGATGTTTGAATGACTGAATTGGTGGAATCAACTGAGTTATGAACATCAGCATCTCCCATATTTTGATTGTGCACAAGATATGATATAAAATCAATTAGAGCAACACAGAAAGCTTCTGCTTCACTAATTTCAAAGTCCGGCTGATCGTTGTAGACTCTTAAGTAAACATTGCCAATGAATAGTTCTGTTGATAATGCTTTATAGACAAAGTCATAAGAATCTTTTATGTCATATGAACCATCAGAGCCTTGAGATGCACGCTGCTCATCCACAAAAGCCAGCAGCTCTGCCCTTGTTGAGGAGTTCCAGATAATCTACAGTATATAGTTTCAAAAGATGGTGTCAAACTAAAACAGAACCTATAGCACATACACATACATAATCAAACATGAAACATAGGAAAGAGACAGCCTAAAATAAAAACCAAAACTTGTTCAGTGCTGAAAGAAACTACAATTAGTGTATTGACTTATTTAGTAGTAGGGCATATCTGCACCAATCTTTTGGTTTCCAGGGATAGATATTAGATACAATAGCATAAGTTTAACCTACATTATGCAGCCCCACAGCATCTTTATCGTCACGATGGTGTTTTTGTAGGTTTTCCAATATAACAAAGCCCCAAGTTTATGGGCCTCAGCACATGAATAGGTTAGGTGATAAATTTTCTTCAGAGTAGGATAGAATGAGCATTTACCTCAGGAGTCTCCAGGTTTGCATTTAATTTGGAAAGTAGATCTTTAGGCATTGGATCTTTTAACATGCTACAAAGCTTAGGAGTTAGCAAAGCTCTAAGAGTATCAGCCGCAGCATTATTTTTAGGTGTCAAATTCTCATCAGCACATAAACCACTGATCCTCGACAAAGCTACAGATGCCCGTATAGCATGCATGTTTTTGGCAATTTGAACACTAGTACCAACACCATGTGATTCTGTAGTATCAGATTCCTCGGCAGTGGAGTCGTACTGAAGCAGCAAAGGCAGAAGGTACCTATCATGGGCCACAATTAAGGGACAAGTCTGAATATTTGCGGGATTAAAAAATTCTAGTATGACAAGTAATTACAGTTTGACATACAAAGTTAAAATCTATAATCTAACATAATCAGTATGTTGATAGCGTCATGATGAGGATGGTAAAATCGTATGCATCAAATGTTAGAAAGAACCAATTACCAAATCACTAGAATATAACAAAATGATTGAGGAGATACTAAAACATGGACAAAACCATTAAAAGGAGCTTCAATAAGACATAAATCAAATTAGTTAAAAATAAAAGAACAAATTTGCTATTCTACAGGCTAGCACAAGAGAAAAATAAGATTATTGCTTTCATAATGCTAAAAGGGGTCATCTAAATAAGCTACTCGGTATAAAATTAAAACACCGAATAACATGTTGGACAGTTTTCATGCAACTATTTATTGCGGTGCAAGTGTAAGAAAACTCAGTGAGCAAAACACTGCATTTCCTAATAAACATAAATGATCCAAGCATAACAATGTTAAATTACTTAAGCATCGACTACCAAAAAAAAAACTCAATAAATCAGCAGTATCTTCCTCAACATCAACCAAACTACAAGCAAAAATTACACTATTATCATCCAACTTCATCCATTAAAAAACTTATGCCCCAGGAATTGAAGTTATGATACATCTAAATGCATAAACAAGGAGATCCAGGAGTCAAGGATTCATTTTTTACATTGGCTTGTTAGGATGAAGGTCCAACAAAAAAACCCATCATTGTGAGGGATCAGTAGGTCATCCTGATTCAGTAATGCTAAAAAACACAATTGAGAACGCAGACATACCATAACACACCAGCCTTCAGTAAACCATTCTGCAACTCTGAGGAAACAGAAACATTGGCAATAGTCTGTAAAGCAGCATCAACAGCTGCAGGTGCAAACTCAAGTTCAGTACAGTGCACTATGTCCTCAACTAGTCCAGAAAACTCAAGTATCTCAGCTCTGGCAGCCTCAAATTGACTCAGAACTGCAAAGGTTCGCATGATATTTGTAACTATGATGGCTGATGGTTCATTTCCAGGAGTAGTGGGCTGAACGACACACATACAACGGGAAAGAAGGGTTGCAAGAAGCTGTACTCCCCCATCCCTCACTAGCTCCTCACCATTCAATGAAGAAGATGCACACCTGATCGCATGCAGATTAAATGAAATTACCAGCATGTGAAATAAAACTTACAAGCATAATCATGAATCTTCAAAAAAGGCAACAGGATTTTACGTCAGCCAAACAAGCTCTGATGCTGCAACAAGGAGAGGAGCTCTTTCTGAAGAAAGAAAGTTGGTATCATCATTTTCCACAGTAACTGCATTTAGCAACATTGGATAGCCTGCATATTTGAATGGCTCCAATATATCTCCATATCTTCTGTACAATATACACTGTCCTTTCAATAAAAGAAGCAACCTCCAAGGTTGAGGACCTTGCAAACCTTGCATGGTAGCCTGATATGCAGTCATATAAGGGCAAACATTTTAGCAACTCAGAACAGAAAAAAGGTAGGTGATATAGTTCCTTGTACAAAAACAAAAACAAAAACAAAAGACAAAACAAAACAAAAACATTTTTCTCAGAGGGTTGGCATCAGAATGAACAAAAAGAAGATATCGTGCTTATCATTGCCCTTCTATTTTTATGCCATACGACATCCAGGACCGGGAACAAGCATGTTGCAGCTGCTACTTGTATAGGAATAAAAAATACATTGATAGCTGCTGTTAAAAGAGTTTAACAAAACAAAAAATATAAGGGTGTGTAATCTTCCACCTATCTTGCTGTTAAGCCACATAACAAACTTGGGAACAACTTATCTTATTTCAAAAATAGCTTATTGTGCCTAATATGCAAACATTTCTCTACCTGGAGCCGTTCATAGGCCTTCTGCACAGCAAGAAACTTATCTCTTCCTTGTGGGTTTTTGTCAGGATGATATTTCATTGCAAGTTTCCTATACTGTCGCTTTAATTTTTCTTCATCAATATTCTCAATCTGCTTGGATAAGCTAAATATCTCCTCTCCCATTTCCAAAGAATCCTTATTTCCATTATCAATAGATACATCTTCCAAGGATATTTCTAGGATTTTGCAAGCTTCTTCTTCTGAAAGATCCATAGGCTTCCTTGTCAACTCTTCACGCCACAATACCAGTAATGACTGCAGAAACTCAACGTGTTCAACAATAGGCCAGTTTGGAAATCGAATCTCATCACATAGATTCCTGAGGTAATAACGGTGACACCACATTTCATCTTTTAGCTCTGGGTAAGTAACTGGAGGCATAGGGGCATAATCATATAAAACATGGCAGTGCTGTGATAATTTCTGCGGAAAGTCACCAAGATGCTGCAAAACCTGATAAAGTTCAGAGAAACATGGATTAATTAATTGGCGTTGATCCCCCCCCCCCCCCAAAAAAAAAAGACTTCTATTTGTTGATATCATATTGAAAAGGCAACCCAAGTTTAATCAATATGAACTCTAAAATACCTGACGAATTAGATTTTCAGCCCTCATTTTGTGCGTCCATATGATTTCTGGTGTATCAGAATCAGAAACCATAGCTGCAGCAAATGCTGCTGGACCGCTACGCTCCAGTACATACAACAAAGATGCAGGGAGCAGTCCACCAAGAACACTACGTTTTGCTAATGGCAGTGATGTTGAAACTGCAGCCTCTTCACCGCCATGAAATGCTTGATGGACATGGGTGACAGCAAAGAGCTGTGCAATTGAAAGTAGATTAGATCCAGGGTAAGCCAGTGCAAAATAAAATGCTCCAGTGCTGTATAGACGTATCATGGCCTTGGGATTACGAGTAACAATGGCCTTCAGCAAAGCAGCAGCTGCCTCAACAATACTAGGCTCCCCAGAAAGAATGGCCTATGCACAAACCTTGCCCAGTCAAAAAATCATGATATCTAAACTCACCAAAAAGAATGAAGGCAACAAGATTTCATAAGACAACTACAGAAATGTCAAAAGATTTAACAAGCCTAGTTTACTTTTATATTGATCTTATTTACTTTTTGTTATAGCTTCAAGTGGATGTTTTTATTATTATTTTATATAGCAAGTTGATGATTTACTTAAGCAAGAGGATGTTTCCTTCACTGTGTGTCCTTTTTGTAAAAGATAGAAAAGAAGAATGAATTTATCACTAGCCATGTGAGCTCTCTCTCTCTCCCTCCCTTCTTCTCTTCCCCTTTGAATTTCCCCCTCCATTTCTGTTCTGATCAGTCTCTCTCTCCTTCCACCACCTCTGTTTCTCCCTCTCCCCTTTTCTGTTTCTGCTTTGTCTAACCTTAGTCAGATATGTGTGTGTGAGATTTAGTGTGTGTGTGAGTGAGTTTTCAACCTGTTTTACAACCTGTTTTACATCATTATGAAATTCCATCTTACATCGCCCTTTAAATCTCTAGAATGTATTAATCACCAAGACATGCAATCAAGTGCAGCACTTCTAGAGAAAATACAAAGAGGGAAAGAACCAGAAACAAAAGAAAAATGGATGAACCACTCCTAAAATACCTGAGCAATATGTGGAAGACAACGAGTACTTGACAAGATTCGTTTTACTCTAGGAGTTGGAGTTACAATCTCTCCGGCATCATCTAAATCTGAATGTGCAGATACCATGCTATGCAAGATAGATAAAGCCGCATCCCCTACCTACATACATTGTCCGTCTATCAGGAGAGAACTAGGCAAAGTAGAATGAGACAAGGAAATCAAAACAATTGTGGTGTTTGAGACAAATTATTAGTCACAAAAATACTTCCGGACAAGTTATTAATGCTAATTTCAAGAGAACAAAACTTTTCTGGTTCTTATATGCAGCTGAAGAGATTTGGAACAGAGTTGGCCAGTACAGTTTGTATTCCAGTAACTTAGTCAGGAGTTTGATCATGAACAAAACAGATTAACAGCAAGAACAAACTATTAAGCCTTGAGAGAGATTTCCAAAATAAAAATACAAATATAGGTGGTTAGTCCCCTTGCGTAAAGGAAGAAAAAAACCAGATTATAAGCATCTGGTCCATTAGCAACTGATATTTACATAAATATGAATATTATCTCCTATCTGCAATACGAATTTACCTGAGGTGGTGTAAGGACAGGAACTCTAAGTGCAAGTGCCCAACGGAGCTCACGAATATCACGCAGCTTCTTCCAATCCAGCATCCCAGAAGCCCAACACTTTGTTGTCCAATCTATAGTTTTTTTAGACCATAACCTTCTAATAGCATCTTTTTCCAAAGGTCCAACTTGAGAACCATCTTTGTCAATATACATCCATTCTTTAAGAGGTTCCATAAAAGCAGTAGCAGCAATCAAATTAGACTGCAAGGGAATAGCTGTCCTCTCTGAGGCTTCATGGACCACCGTAAGTAGATCAACAGCTAATACACAACCTCCAACTAGAACAGAGGCTTCAACATTTGATAAAACCTTCATTAAAGCCTGGCATTGAATACAACACAGTAAATTTCACATAATTTATACTGGTAAATCGCAATGTTAACCCAAGCATTCTGTACACCTCTATTCCATCTATAAAAACAAGTTAAGCCATATGATGGCTCCTATTCAAACATAAACCTAATGGAAATTATGAACAAATAGACAATGGTTTAAAAATGAGCAATTTTTAACCAGTGCAAAAGAAGAAAAACTACAGACAATCCAAAGAACAAAATGAAGCTACAAAAGGAATTAATTTTGATAAACCTTCAAAAGTAGAAGAAGCCTGTGCCTCAAAGCCCTGTCATCAGTTCTATCCAAGAGAACAGTAATGTGAGCTGTGCCCGCAAAAGGACCAATAGTCTTGTGATGTTGTTCATATACAATTGACATTGCCCTTGCACAAAGCTCCCTCACTGATAAGCCACCACCTCCTCCAAAACCATCTAACCTGCCCATGTCACACCAATCATCAGATGCACCTAGTTCATCAGGAACAGCACCATCTACAGTAAGCCCTGTGTCTGCATCACATAAAAACCGATGGTAAAGCGCTCTAAAGAATGCAACTGGATCACGCAATGGGAAGTCCTGTGCCCTGTCACCACTGCCACTCTCGAGCAGCAAACGCAGATAATACTGGCCCACACAAACTTCTTTTGACAAGCTTGGGTAACGGACAGAAAATTCAGGGTAGTTCCAAGATATCTGGGGTATGCTTTCAGTTCCACCTATCATATTCACTGTATCACCACCTGGAACGATATCTTCAGTTCGCTCTTTCTCAACATCTAGTAGATGAACTTCAGCTTGCAAAGCTTCCCTCAACTCTTGCCTAGTACGTTCATTCCATATCAAATCTGCACGATTGTGATCTAAACTAAAAGCTCGCCAAAATTCAGGCCAATTGCATAGTAGTCGACCAGATCCTACAGGGATGTTCTCTACAACAACTTGAGCTGGAGCTGGAACTCCTGTACCATGAAAACCAATCGTATTGCCTTCAGGGTCAACTGAACTCAAAGAACTAGGTCCTGATGCTTCTTCATTTGAGTTTGCAGATGGTGCTATAGCTGAAGGCAAAATAGTGGGATGACCATTTTGTGTATCTCCTACAGAGGATCCATTACCCCAATTTTCACTCGTGGAAACAAGCGAAGATTGAGTGTTTGAAGCTTGTGCAAAACTTGGGCCTGAAGTAGATGTATGATAGTTGTCTGTACCTCTATGAGAAGCAACCCCTGTTTGCCTACTTGAATCAGCACCATCCAAATTATTAACTGTAGAGAATTGTTGCTCTTGAGCAATTATTCCTCTTCCTATGCGAGTCTTCCTTTGCTGTAGCAAGCGTCGTTTTCTTCTCCCGGTTAATGACTCTTCTTGATTTACATCTTCAGCTAGAACTCCATCAAAACGTGTGTGCAAATAAGCAACAAGGCCGGGAGGCAAAATTCGAGACAACAGCTCCAGAGCTGGTGGGTAAGAATCTGCCCAAAGAGCAACAAGTTGTCGACTAACTTCACGACGCTCACCTGCAGGAAGAAACAATGCATGCAATAAATGTCTCAACAAAGCACCATCACGCAGAGCAGCACCCCTCATGGACTCTGCAGCAATGGCATCCTCTTCTGCAATAGATCGCATAATCACGGCTACAGTTTCTCTAACACTTTCAGCTGGATGACCAAACAGTGCAAATAAGCGACGCTTCAATCCAGCTACTTGGCGCAGCAACTCTACTAAAACAGTGTACTGGGTAGTCTCCCCATGTGGCTCACAAATCATAGCTTCAAGCACCTCAACAACAGCCATTGACAGTAATGGCGATACCGACATAGGCTTTAGTCTGTTGACAAGAATAATAACATAGCCATGATTAGCAAACAGTACTGACTTGGTGTGCATAATTGTGGCATGCCACTCTCCTTTAAGATCTGTCATGGTATTTGCATCACTAGGCCCACCACCAATAAGTGCTGCAACTAGGCCAGCAGCCTCAGCAGCCACACCCTCAGAACCATTTCTGAGTAAACCCATTATCCTTCCAACAGCAGCAGGAAAAGACATTACATGAGAGGCTGCACTTCTTGAGGCAAGTAATCTACGTAAGCATGCAATGAATCCCATCACTGTAGCTGCTGCTTTTGGTGAAGGGGGTGGCAAAGGAGGAGACTCTGGAGGAAGATTAGGAGTAGCAGGAAGCATAGTAATCAAGGCCATCAAAGTAACCTCAGGAACCTCAATGTTCTGAGGCACCCCACCAAATGGTATACAGGCATTAAACTCCCTTATTCTCCGCCATAACTTGGCTCTTGATCCAGGTACAGAACCACCTTCAGCAACAGCATCTTTTGCAGCTGCTGCTAAATGTTTTAAGTGCATGGTTGCAGTTTCTATATCAATTACAAACCTAGGTTGAGCATATTGCAAATGAACTCTCCCACAAGGAGGATCAATACGGTGACCAGGCATTGTTAGCCTTGGCAATACAGGAATTGCACATTGACCCTGCAAAAGACCAATACAAGAATTCAAACATACACTTCTTCAAAATAAACATGTATTACCTCCAGTTGCAGGAAAGGATTCAACAACGATATAAAAAATTCAGGATACAAATCCTCATGTCCCAAAACAAAGGTACATTTTTAGAACAACTATTAAACAACAAGAAGATACATCTACCTACTTCTGTTTGTAGTACATCACGAACTGCTGCAAGTAAGCTATCACGAGATGTGCTTGCATAGATCTATAATTCATGCCATGGACGTTAGAAACTTCCCCACATAGTAGTAAATCACAACCACGGTAACATAGCAAATGCTTACATGGATCAGGCACCCATCACTGAATTCAATTGCAAACATCTGGGGCTCTTCAGCAAATCGAACAAGAGCACTTACAGTAGACAAAGGACGAACAATAACAGCCTGCAAGTATCTAGTGAAAATTCTCAACATTTGACATAACTCTTTGCAGCACATATCTGCTCACATAGTCCTCTCGATGCATTAATACACAATGGTTTTGTTTTGGATACACAGAACCTCTATAAACTATCAAAAAGCACAATAACACATCCTACCCATTAGTGCAGGACAAATGCATAATATCAGAAAATTTTAATATATTAAAATTACTTTAGCTTATATAGAATGACAATTTTCACACTCCAGGATCAGATAAATTAACAAGGTTTATGATTCCAACAACAACAACAAGCCTTATACCACTAGGTGAGGTCGGCTACATGGATCGCACAACGTCATTTTACGCTATCAAAAACGCCATGCTAAAGACCACAGGCATGTTAAATAGAATTTACACTTCCAAAATCATATTCATGTGCAATTCATATACTGTCAGCTTCTAATATCCGGATTCAAATATTCTAAACACCACCATAATTGTATGTATATGCAGTATATTTTAGAAAACAGTTATTTGTGTTATTGCTTTATTTCTCATGTGCAAGATCTTTACAGATGAGTGCATTGGTGTCTATCTTTTGAAAGCTTATGAAAAAGCTAAAAGTGTATAATTAATATATTAGGCCAACTACACAGTCTTAGCTAATATACTAAATAAATGCACCACTTACTTCATAGTTCTCGGGACGCCTTTCAACAAGGGAAACCTTTGTAAGAATAAGTTGACGAGAGACTGCATCACCATGCTCACCAAGTCCTCCTTTTGGGCCAACTCCTAAGCTCAAACCTGGAACATTTAGAGTTCCATGAGCAGCAGACCGCAACCTTGTTACAGACCAACCCCCCAAAGGGGTGTCTTCTGCACCAACTGCTTCTTTTGCTGCATCAATTATTTATTCAAAGTTAGACCATTATATCTCTGTCGGTAAGTAAGCAAACAAGAGGCCCAACAATTTGAAAATCAGAAATGGGACAAAGATATTAATAACTAATACCCCTTTGTTTTAAATACTCCGAAATGGCAAGGGTGTGAGTGTTCTCCACAGACAGTGTCACCCCAACAGTGGATTTTGCAGTTTTTGTCTGCAATGATACAACAGACCAGTATTAGCATTAATAATAAAAATTTCAACCATAAGTTCTCTAGTTCTCCCCGAAAAAATAAAATAAAACCACTTGCCAAAGCACTAACTCTTCTTCTTCAGCAACAGAAGTTGGCCTAATCAAGGATGTCAATGTATACCTAAATAATACTTCAAAGTATTGAGAATGCCATGCATACCAAATTTGAGATAATAGCAGAATTTGAGGTTCCAGAAGCAGCTTGGAAAGCTTTAGACTTTCTTCCGTACAAGGGACAAAGAACAAAGCCACTTCCATGATCGACATTTTTTGTTCCATAGGCATCCGCTAGAGTTATAATAGCAGGGGAATCCATGTCTCTAAAATCCAAGCACCAGCGAAGGTCTCCAGATTTTGTCTCAACAAGTTCAACACCTACATAAGTCACTTTCAATTTCTGCAAGTCGCCAATCACCCACAACAGTCAGTTCATTATTCATTACTCAATGTCATCAAGAACAACAGCCAAATAGGAATTTACAAGCTTATTACATGCCATTCTGAAGTCCAAACAAATCATATAATGACTAACAGGCATAAGTATACATTCTTTCTAGTTTCAAGTCCTATGATATGCATGAAACCCTGGATTTTACTTTAAAAGCCAGATGACACTGAACACAAAAAAAAAAAAACAAATTGTATAGTGACTCAATGCATGAAACGCCAATCACCCACAACTATCAGTTCATTATTCATCACTCAATGTCATCAAGAACAACAACCAAAAAGGGATTTACGAGCTTATTACTTACCCTTCTGAAGTCCAAAACAAATCATATAATAACTAACAGACATAAGCATACACTCTTTCTAGCTCCTAGTTCTACTATAAGCATGAAACCCTTGATTTTACTTTAAAAACCGGATGACACAACCCAAAAAAAAAAGAAAATTGTACATTCCAGTTTTCAACAATCTAACAGAATAAATTATCTTTAAAAACAATAGTAACTAGAAAAATTGAAGAAAGGAAAGTAACTTACAAAAGGAACCCAATCAGACGTCCGTCGCCGTAGATGAAGAACTGGAAACTCAGCAATTAGCCCCAGCCTATTCCACCGTATTCGGTGCAACTCTGTCAAAATGCTCGCCCTGTATTTTGATGAAAACTTCATGGCTTTAAATTTCCCACGTCCGTCAGTCCGTACACTGACACTGAACTCGTTGGAATTCTCATCGCGCCCCAAAATTGGTGACGCTCCCTCAAAATCGTTGGCAACGTCATATGAATTCGTAACCGCCAGCGTCGACGGATCCAGAGTTATAATGGCAACGCTTGAAATGCACAGAATCCTCTTATAGCGACCACGCCACGAGTGCTTGATGACCATATACCGAGCCAAATACTCAGGCTCCTCCAAAGTCGAAGGAGCAGAATTGCCGGTATTTTCCATGACGGGAGGCGGCGCGGACGACACTGGGCGGTTATGATCGGATTCCAGGCTGGTCACGGATTCAACTTGGTGAAGATACGCAAGGGTGTGTGGACGAGGCGCATGATTGGCGCGGAGGAAGAACCACGGTCCCTTCGATGGTGAAGCCGCCGCCGGGCTCCGATAAGACCGAGACTGATTCGCCCCCAGTTCTGATGCCTTTTGTTTATGAATTACATTAACTAGTTCAAAGATCGATCGAACCCTAAGAATATCAGAATCTTCATCCAATGTAAAATTATATATTCAATTCGCTCGTTTTATGATATCCATAAAGATTCACACGAAGAAGAGTTGATCAAGAAGAGCGATCGAATTAATGGAACGAATAAGAACTAAAAACAGAGAAGGTAAGCACGGCAAGGACCGAAACATTCAAGCACGTTCTGTTGGCTCGGTGAAGCAGTCGCTGCTCGCTTGTGAGCTGTGGATGGAGCGAGGGACCCATAATGATGACGTGGCGAGTTCTTATTCGCTCAAGTATTGCACATGGACATTTACCCCTCCGCGTTAAGTACTAGTAACTGGAAACAGCCCGACCAAAAATAAAAAGAAAACAGCGGAAATCTCACAAAAATAGCTGGGTTTCCAAACGGTGAAATGAATTGCATTTTAGAATTTTATTATTTTTAGTTTTTATGTATTTATTTATTAAATTCATTCAATTCTTTGTTGTGTATAGTAAATAAATAGATTTGTGAGTATTTACAGGTACTTTTTCAATAATTTTTTTTTTACTTTTATAAATTTCCTTCAAATTAGTAAATAATATACAACTTTAAATTTCTCAAACTAACTTTTTGTTGAAGGAAATATTATTTAAACATGTGTAATACTACACTAACTAACTTTTATTTCAAATTTATTTTATGCCCCTGTATAATATGGCACCGTGGCCAAATCCCTGTCACTCCCAGCAAAAGTAGCCCACAAGGATCACAATTGTGAGAGCGTAAAATTAAATTAAAATACCACAATAATGGTCCACTGTCGATAGCAAAAATAACTCTAAACTAGGTTCAAGTCAACTCTGAACTTGGCAGCAAGGCCTGTAGAAACCTTTGAACAGCAGATTCAGGCAAGCATATGCCCACTATGATAGAACCACTGGAACAATCATCATCCCCTTCAGGTAAAAGCACACAGACCTGTGGGGTGGGTGTCAAATCTATAGGACCAGCATAAAGTGGCTTTCCCCACCCAAAATCTGCAGATTTATATATAGAGAATCTTGTCCACTGAGTAATTGTCAGTTTTCCCCCAAATTCAAGTTGCTTTGGTCTATCCACATGAACATGATCTATTGTAGATCTTAAATAATCCTCAGAGATGCTTTGCCTTGCTTCACGAACCAAACGAGTTGTTTCAGGGAGTTGTCCGTGAACCAGATCAGACACGGTGCTTGTTGCACAAGCCACGCACACCACATTGCCATAGAACCCATCTTTCAAAGGTGGGTTTTTTAGCTTCTGCCTTGCATTGACTGAAAATGTCAGCCTTAGCTGACAATCAAGTGGTTTTACATCAAGGGCATGTACCCATGATCTCCAAATATGTGCAGTCATGGCATCAAAAGTGGTGCACCCGGCAAGATCAAAGGGTTGAGCCGCAGACTTGAGCCAGGTCTGGTACTCCTTGCAAATCCTAATACACGTTTGAACAGGCTTGGTTTGCCATAATGCCGTTGTGAGGTTGGAACGCTCTTCAATTCTCATGAATTCCGTGTGGGGAAACTCCACTACAGGTGGTTTCCGAGGTCGAAACATCTCTCGATCCCAACATGGCTTAGGGTCTATGACCAAGGTCCCAGTTCTAGCAGTTGTGGCCCATGCACTTAGGAATTGCATGGCTCCTAACCCATCACAAATACAGTGGCAAAGTCTCAAGCCAAGGCTGAAGCCACCACAACGGAAAAGGGTTACTTGTGCAATAAGCAACGGCATGTCAAGGACTTTGTATGGTTCTTCATTCGGAAACTTGAATATCAAGGGCTCCCAATCTGGGTTTGGTGCTGTAAGGTCTCCTAATTCAGATAATGTAGTTCCAGAATGTGCCTCCACCATAAGCACCCCTTCATCTGATCCGAAAAACACTTCAAGTTTCCCATCCTTAGTTTCTCTGAGCCTACCAGAGAGAGGGTAATAAGGAACCAGAACATCAGCAAGAGCATCACTTAACGTTTTAATGAGAGATTTTTGGTTTCCTTCATCGCAAACATGCGATTCATGTGTTTGATAGAAGTACACCGTGGGTGTAAACACGCGAGCCCCAATCATATCATCGAGGTTGGAGAGATATAGGGTATCTCCTGGTTTGGCATCGATGGGCTTTGATGGAGTGACTGTAAACATGTTATCAACTGTGACAGGAATGTTCAAGCGAGGAAGATGCATCTCCTGAATCCACGGATGAGCCATGAGAGAGAGATGAGAAAGGCCATGTCAAATGATGCATTTGTAGGGATGAAGTGTTTGGTCAAACATGCAAAGATGGGGTCACCTTTCTAGAAAAAGAAAGAGAGAGAAGATAAAAGTATAATACTTAGCTTAAAAGTAGCAAGCTCATGAAGATTTCCAAGTGTAATACCGACTTTTGTGTGATAATTCTTATTCCCATCGTTCTTTGTGTGATTTTAGTTTTATTTTTCTTTATTATAAGAAATAACGGTTGATGAATGAAAAAGTTTCCTGAAAAAAAAAACATGTCTAGAAAACGAGGAGATTTGAAATCCTTGTGTCATTATTTGAGAAATCTCTCATCTCAAATCCCAAAAATTAAATTATTCACAAAATATTCATGTTCATTTGATGGATGGGAAATTTGAGCATGAACATGTCATTGTTATGATGGACCCCCAAGAAACTAGAAAAACAAATACTTTACAGGAAGTAGTAGGTAGACTCGTGAAATGAATGACAAAAGTTCTAACTGGCAACAACAATCAGTTAAGAAAATATGCAGCAGTGTTTTTTTCCTTTTGTTTTGTTTTTATAAGCAATATTAGTATTAAACTATCAATATATAAATTAAAAGTTGATAACTTCTTATTCACCAAATACAACTAAAATTATTCTTCAAATTCCTTCACGCCATTCAGAAAAGTATTTATCAATTGACTATGCCCTGCGGTGTCCAAAGCACAAACAATAAAACTATAAGGATTTAGGTTTTATTCTTTATGTACTATGCTGATGACCGAGGATACATTGACTTCCTTTAACTGAACAATAAGTGCCGGACAAAAAATAACTGAACAATAAGCAACTCATAGGTTCAGTAGCTGGATTATATTCACGAAAATTGACAAACAAAAGTGAGAAAGCAATACTACAGCCAAATTTCAATTTGCTTCATACTGTAGTTGAAGGAATTGATACATTACCATGATGAAATTTTTCGTAACCAGAATAAATAAATACTACAGCCACATTTCATTTACCTTAAGGGAAATGAGTAAATCATCATTTCCCTTAAAATAGAACAAAGCAATCTGATTATTGAAGGAGCATCTCTCTTTCAGCATTCTCAATATCCAAACCATAATCAAAGTTGTAACGGAAAATCATGATGTAGCAGGGGATGAGCAGCTATCAAATGTTGTTCCCACATGCTGGATCACAAAACCGTAGATCTTTCTCTTCAATTTTTCAACCTTGTCTGTTAGTAGCAGGTCGTCACCCTTAGAAACCACACGGTCCAACCACTCATTCACTCGCTTCAAATGAGATAAAACTACAGCAACAGAGCCACCATCCAGAGGTAAAGTTTTCTCTCCAAATACTTTAAATCCAGCATCAAGGGACTCCTCAACAAACCTTAGAAACCACATTTGCATTTCAGACAACAAATTTGTTCCAAGCTCTGCTGTCTCTATCATCCCATTGCCTGCTGTCCACCCACCAACAACAGGATTGGAATTGAGATTCAGATTGTTCTTGGCTGCACCAAGGGATTTCCTTTTTGACAAACTTCTTTGCAAGTTTAACGGAGGGTTGACATCACTTCCAGCTAGGAGGGACACTACTTGAAGATCAGTGGCCAAGGCAGCCTCAACCCAGAGAGAGAGCGACTTTGATTGCTCTGTTGGGTACCCACCATCAGGGGTCTCAGAATGATAATTATTCACAACTGATTCAGCTATTTTAACTGATCTCAGAACGTCTTCATAGATTGTAAAAAACCGGTCTATGGTTGGTAACGGATTTGTGGCCTTGCGTACAGAACAGAGCTCTGAAAACATGCTGAAGTAAGCGGAAGGGAAAACAATCCATGTCAGATTTATTGAGGAAGTAACATAACATGCTGAAGTAAGTGGAAGGGAAAACAATCCATGTCAGAGTTATTGAGGAAGTAACATATGGTTGGTATACTAATATGAACCTGGACTCTTTTATTAGAAAATGGACCTTTCCTATAACAGATCCAATACTCTGCTGATACAGTAAAATTGCAAGGTTCTAAAACCATGTATTGTTTACCTTAAATTCCTTACAACACACTCAGTTACATTGGCCTCCTCTAATGCTTGAGCAGCAACTGCAGAAACTAGGGATTTCCTTTGCATTGCGTCCTGAATTGAGTTGACAACAAGATATGCTTACGTTATTCATCAAATAAAAGTGATTAATCAAAATACAGGGTAATTAGTGAATACTTTCAACATCTTCATGATCCTAAAAACCACGTCATTCAAATCATTCTCATGCTCGTCTAGATTATGCCTGCAATGTAGTTGCATATTTCTAAATTTTTTGCCATACCTTTCCCAGCTTTGCTAGTTTCGCTGACACAGCATCTAATGGAACCGTGCCATCAGTCCATTTCTTCTCATAAATTGTGATACCCAGAGCTGCAAAATTACTTTTTTCTTGAGCCTGATAACTTTCAGTGGGACTTTTAGTTTTTTCCTCAGCTGAAGAGTCATTACTACTGGTTTTCTGACCATTCACATCACTTAATCGCCTTGAAATTGCGGCCTAGAAATATTATTATTGGTGTCAGATTAAACATTTTACGGGCTTAGAAAACAATGTTGTAACGAAACACAACAATAGTGAAGGGAATTTGGGAACAAACATACATTGACCTAATCAGGTTCAGAAGCCTCAATCCCAAAAACTAGATACACAAAAATATAAACCCACATGTTACCACTGCGTTGATGTTACAAGTGGACCATTTTGGTTGAGTTTACTTTCTGTTGCAGTTTCCTCACCACTAGTCTATGCTGATTTACAACTACATATTTGTCCATACTTTACAGAATTTCAGTTCTTTGCAACAAATATAATTATAGATGGAGTTTGACTTCTTTTCTGCAATAAGAAAAGCCAGTTATGTATTTACCTGAGTACGCAAGATCGCTTGTGTATCAAGTTTACTTTTAGTCCCACTCTTTTCTTTCTGTTCGGTAGGTGCTGCAACAGTTGGTTGCTCATCCCAATTCTTCCTGGTTGTCTTAGCTGATCCTACAAGTGCTTCTGACACTTTGGAAATTCCAGCAACCATAGTTGCCATCTTCTTCTTGCTTGCAGAATCAGCAACCCCTGCAACCATGGGAGAAATCTTGAGAGAACCGGATAACCTTCTCCCAGGAGAAAGTGAAGCTCTTCTCGGGTTTGGCGAGGCCTGTCTCCTCCCATTTGGAGAAGGCTGCCTATATCTTGATGGTACTATAATCGCAGGTTCTTTTGACGCCCTGCGAGTCTCATCACGTGCAGTCGCTAAGCTTGGAACCACACACTTTGATGGCACCGGAGACGCCGACCTCTTTCCTTTTCCCGCCGGTGAAGGGTCTCTCTCCATCACGGCGACATTCTTCTTTCCTGCAGATGCCGATCTTTTGGCCGTTGCGGGAGATGAAAACCTTCGAGGCTTTTCCGGAACCTTAATGTCATCCGAATTTCCGTCTGGCAAATTATCTCGTGGCGCTAGAGGTGTCCTTGTTTTAACTTTTTCAACCTTATTTTCCGTCTTCGATTCCTTGATTTCACCTCGCGCTTGCTCAGGTTTCTTGCTTGAAAGGTACATGGCAATGGAGTCGACGGACGGATCTGAATCCGAAACTGGTTGAATCACGAATTCCCGTTTAGAAGCTGAGATTCGCGCAATGAGTGGTTCAGGACTTCCCACAAATGAGTGGCGGCCAGCAACGGGTCGAATCCCAGAGACACAAGGAAGAGGAGAATCGAATTCAAAACGGTCAACATACACAAATTGGCCGAGCTGTAAACGATTGGTGAGGATAAGTTCGTTATCGCGTTCAGAGAGAGAGACGTAAGTGGAATTAAGAGAATCAGAGAGCTGGACGTAGAAGCCATGGTTGGGCCAGAGGTCGGAACCGGCGAGGGCAGGGACGATTCCGATGACTTGAAGAAGTGCAGATCGGTGGTCGCCGGTGACGCGGGTGTTCGAATTCATGGCCTGCAACAATTTCAGAAGGATTCCTTGAGTGAGGGAAGCCATTGTGCTCCGTGTGTGCTGGGTGAGTGTCACGAGGAGGCAGATGTGGAGGAGCTGAAGAAGTAATAGTATACCAGTACTGAAGATATGTCCGTTGCAGAGTTTAAATTCAAATGTGGACCGTTTTGGACGGGCATGGTGCCGTTATTCGCCACAAATTATTTGAATTCAATAAATTTATTTCTTTGCTAAAAGAATACGTTACCGTTACGACTTACACGTTCGCTTGTAAGCGAATAACGGCACCATGCCTTAGAATAAATATGATATTGAGTACCATTTAAATCTCAAGCCTTAGAATAAAGTTTGGCTTCTCCAAAGAATGGATATCACTAATTATGAAATGTGTTCGCTTAGTGGTTTTAAATATATGCTTATCTGGCGAGACAATTAGCTCCTTTTCTCCAGGTAAGGGATTGCGGCAGCGGGGCCCTCTTTCGCCATAATTGTTCATTTTAGTCGTTGAGGTTCTCCCCCTTATGATTGGACAACATCTAAATGATAAGCGAATCAAGGAAGTTAAAGTAAGTTAGGACTATCCAATGCTTATTCATAGCTTCTTCGCAGATGATGTACTATTATACATATAGGAAAGTTGTGGGAACTATCTGCAATTATCCAGAATTCAGAACATGTATTGAAAATGCCTCCTAATAGTCTATTAACACAGAGAAATCCAATATCTTCTTCTCCACTAATATGCCAGTTGATACCAAATCTATGGTGGGTAGCATTTTGGGTGTACCATTGACAAATGACCTAGGAAGGTATATCTTAGCATCCCAATTATCTGGGGTAAAACCAAAACCCAAGCGATGGCATACATTCAGGAATGAGTTCTTAGTAAGCTTCAAGGGTGGGGGCACTCCCTCCTTTCCTTTATAGGTCGTGATGTAATGATCAAAGCGGTAGTCTAGGTTATCCCTATCTTTACAATGAATTGTTTAAAATCCCCCTTAAAACTTGCCAAGAATTAAACAACCTTATAGCCACTTTTTGGTGGAATGGCAATGTTTTTAGGCAAAGCACTAATTGGAAATCTTGAGACACACTTACAAATAGGAAGGATATAGGTGGCATGGGTTTCTGGGACTTGGTCATAATGACTGATACCCTTTTGGGAAAAACAACTTGGTGATTGGTGACAAAGCCCCATGATCTTTGGGCATAGGTGTCGAAAAGTGTGTATTTCCCCAAAAGAAACTGCCTAGACGCGTAAAAGAGATACAAGGTGTCATGGTGTTGGTCTAACCTTCTTGAAGGTAGAGATTTCATCAAACAATACCTTAAATGGGATGTGGGAACCAAAGCTAATATGAGATAATTGGATTTCGAGTGTTGCCTTTCCTATGAAACCAATAACTATTGGTGATCCTTATATCTCTCATGGTAGAGTTTGTGACCTCACCCTGATTAATCCTTACCTGCCATATGAAGCTAAGGCTACCATTTATACTATTCTTATCCCCAACAATGGTCTTAAAGAAAAACTAGTGTGGTCAAATGCTAAAAATGGATCTCTGGTAATAAAATTTTTTTAGTTGGTGGCAGCAAGGCAAGGCCCTTTACAAATGTGAATATCTGAGTTAGAAGCATCTTTGGACCAATAAGATCATTTCGCAAGTGCAACATTTTATTTGGAAGATTCTCAACAATGCACTAGCTACCATGTAATATTCCAGATAATTATGATAATGATAATGATAAAGATAAAAATAAAATAAAATAAAAAGTAATAATAATGATAATAATAATAATAATAATATAGTACTATTTTAATTTTATTAATTTAGATTGATTTGATTAGTTTAGATAGATTTGATCTTATTAAGTTTAGATTGATTGATTTAATATAATTTAATAATGTTTGTATTGTTTTATAAATTATTGATTGTCAATAGTTAAAGAGTCCAACCCATAGTTAAACCCTAAAGTTTAACTATAAACCTAGGTTTAGTCACCTAACCCTAGCCATCACTCATTAGTTCTCTCTCTAAAAATTCTTTGCGACAGAATTTATCTTCTAAGAGCTTAGCAAACATGAAGACTAGGTAATTCTAATCTCTAAACTAATACAAACCGTTTTGTTTATAGATTGCATATTCTTTATTCCAAAACTCACGCAATTGCTCATTGCTCTCCATGATTTTCCTTCCTTTCCATAAGTCTATGCGTCCCTTATTCCAATTGATCCTCTTATTTTGCAATCTGAAAAACCCCAGCGTCTCTTCCAAATTCCTTAAAATTTATATGGTGTATCATACTTGCGTTGGCTTTATTGATTCTTCACGTAGGGCCCACACTTGTTTTCTTTTCCAGTGGCATATTACCCTTTGGATAACCCCATGTAATACATTATGCATGTAGGGCCCACATTTGTTCATAGCAGATTACCTTTTTTTGAAAAAACAAAAAGCCATGTAATGCATTATGCATGGTATAATATAATATATTATATTAGATGTTCAATTTTTTCCATGGCCATGTTTTTTATACCTGTCTGATCACCTCTTTAAGTGTGTTGAAGTTGATAATTCCAGTTTTTTTTTAGGTGGTGAATTTTGTTAATTTATGTACATTACCGATTCAAGACGGGTTGAGTTATTATGTGTTGATTCTTTTATATATTATTATAAGAATGTGGTTATCTATTTTTTTGGAAAAGCACAGCCATTTTAATTACTTTACCGAGTCTGTAGGGGTAGTAATATATATTAGTGATCCTAAATATTAGCTATGATCCTAGATTTTAGCTAGATTGACTAACCGTACTATCACAATGAAATGTTTAGATATTATTCATTATTTATTCATAGAGCAAGCACATTAATTCTAATGTTTATGCTAGCTGTGTGTGTCTAATGTTATATTAATTGATATTTTTCCTTCTTTATATAATATCCGCTACATAATAAAATAGGACATGATTAGATTTTATATGAAAATATCCTTGTATCTGATATTTAATTAAATAATAGAAGACTATGTAAAAGATAATTAAATAATATAAAACATTTAGGAATTTTATGATGGGTGTATTTAAAATAAATTAGCAGTGGGAGGATAGCTTTGAGATGGTACCTCCTAAAATGATGAACACACTTTTAAAGCTTTATGCCTTCGGAAAAATTATTTAATGTAAACCGATATATTCGTTCTTCGTGTTTGACAGGGTTTCCCGGAACACTAGTAGCAACTTTGGGAAGAGGTGTGCACACTAAGAAGAAATTATAATATGGTCAATTTTGATGATTTGTGACTGGCAGGGTTTCCCGGGTCACAAGGTAGACTGGCAGGTTTCCCGGGTCTACCATGGTTCTCTTTACGCTAGAAAATTTTATGAACAATGACACCTTTTTTATTGTACAAATATAAGATATTTTTATTTTATTTTATTCTGAAATTATTTATTTTATTTTGTAATTATTTTGTTTTATATTATTTTATTCTAACTTAATTAATTAATTAATTTAATTTTTATTTTATTTTATATTATCCTTATTTAGTTAGGATTACTAGTTGTTTGCTGATGTTTGTGTTTCTGGGCTGCAATGATCCTTCGGGGGAGCAAAATTTTAGTAAAACAGTTGCCAAAGGTTGGGGCTAGCAGTGAGAGTGAGGAAGACGTGTAAATTTTAATTTTGATTTTATTTAATTATTTTGATTTTATTTTATTTTGTTTTGTCTTGCAAAAAACATTCCTACTTAGGTTTAGATTTATTTAATGTAATAAGAAGCATTGCACTTGTCCCACACAAGTGCGGCGGTAACACTTCTCGAAGTTGATTATTTTGGATTTTCGTTATTCCTTATGAAAACCATCATAATTTTATGTTTTATAATTGCTATAAATTTGGGGGTGTTACATACCAATTCAACCCTCTACCACCATAAACGCTCTTGGATGCCCCTATGCCCTATTTGTGTTGAGGAGGAGGAAACTATAGAACATCTTTTCTTTCATTGCCCATAGACACGGTGTTTATGGTTTTGTTGTATTCTTGGAGCTAAATTCGATGTTGTCGGTGTGCATAATTTTAATGTCTAGTGGTTACAAATCATATGTATGGATTTGCTGAACTCTAGGATATTTCCTTAATCTGCTGGATCTTTTGGTTTACATGAAAACAACAGAATGCTAACATGTTTGATCATATAGATCTGAACCCCTCGTTTGTTATTGTTTTAGCTCTTAGAAGTAATCTGGATTTTTGGGAATCTTGAGACAAACAACATAAAGATGTTGATGTGATGTGACAACATGAATTAGCTCCCTTTAACTATCTGGTTCCCTCCTACCCCTGGCTCTCTCAAGGTCAATTGTGATGGCTCTTTTGCATCTGGCAAAGATGCTGCCATAAGAGTGGTATGTAGAGATTTTACCAGGCAATTCAAGTGAAGTTATGTGGACAAAGTCGAATCAATCTCTGCCTTCATGGCTAAGGCATTGACATTGAAAAATGCATTGCTTCTGGTGGTAGATTTGGGTCATGACAAAGAGATTTTTGAATCCGATTATCTCTCCATAATTAAATGTGTTGAAGCAAAGATACTAAATATGATTAAGTGGAGGAGTAGAATTGTGATACAGGATATTATTTGTCTTCTTATTTCCAAGGTTGAATTCTCCTTGTCCTTTACTCTTATTAGGGGTAACTGAGTCGCTAACTTACCTGCAACTAATGCTTATAAGAGGGTGACCCTATTAGATGGATTTTGCAATCAACACCTTCTTTAACTTCACTTCTAAACCTGGACTGTTTGGAGGTAGAAGATGTTGATGCTACTGGTGACAATGCTCCTCCCCTTCTTTGATGGATGGTGTTCTCCTATGTTTGATTTTTGTATTTGGTTTTTCTGCATTATTTCTGTTTTCTATCTTGGCCCTGCTGCTTTGGGTTGTGATTATGTTTCTCTTTGTACGTCTATTTTCTGTCGCCTTGTTTTAAGTCCATCTATGTAATTGTCAACTCTTGCCATAGTAATATATGGATCCTTTTCTGAGGGGGGGAAAAACAAGGCATGTGGCAACACACAACATTCCTCCATCCATAAACCAAAATATAGAAATGTATTAATAAATTATCAATTTCAATAAAATAAAAAATCAAAAGAGTGCGCCAAAGTGAGGGTAGAAGCAATGGCTCAGACAACATGAATAATATTTCCACCATATGAATACACGTCCTGTTCTTTTGCCACTGCTTAGAGGAAAATAAGTAAAAGGAAAGAAATAATCCAGATCATTGCTTGCATTACAATGTGTTTTGAACAAAATAAGACAAAAATGTCCAAAAGTGTCTATAGTGGACAACCTAGAGTTTTGTAAATTCTACTCTACATAACAAGTTTAAATGCTCAAAGTGAGCCGCTCAAATAATAAAAGGAGAAAATCTGAGTCTGCTATTACACATTTTTGAGCTGTCTACTCAAACCTATCAGCTATAGCAAAATCATAATCAAAGTACACACACACACAACGTTCCTTAGTATATCCGACATCCCTCCATGCACCATCAATGAAGAACCATAAGAAATCATCACTGGGAAGTGGCATCCATTTTCCGATGGATCCTCATCTGTTACAACAGCCAAACCAGAAAAATCACAATCCCAATCCCTTTGGTTGTGTACTTGATAATACATATTGAAGGCATAAGAAGCATTCCCGTGTAGGCTCAGATTATTACAAGAAGATCCATAACCCAAAGCAGTACAATCAGACAGACTACAAGCATAGTCAATACTACGAGCCAAAAACCGTTCATTAGTACCAGCATCAGTGTTCAAAACACACCATTGTCTTTCCATATATTTTATACCAGGCACAGGAACCAGACGCTTGTTTAGTTCATACTTTGGCTTCCCATCAAACTCGAAAATCCCCCAGTGCCTCTCAAACATGCCGGGAGCAATACTTTTTGCGTTCTCATCGATGAGGCTGAACAAATACATGTCAATGATCCCTCTCCGTTTAGGTGTACCATTTCCACTCAGAACATGTTTGAGCAGACCTTGGTTGAATCTCTTTGCATTTTGAATGTTAGAATTCTTATCACCATCAGTTGGCCAACCTACTTCCCCTACGAGGATTTGCATGTCAGGGTACCCTGCCTTTTCTAAAGCCCATAAAAGAGTGTCCAGATTGGCATCGAACACATTATTGTAAAGTAAACTTCCATCTGTAAGAGGCCTGCTGTTTCCCTCAAAAAATGCAAATTCAATGGGGAAGTTGTCGTTGTCATAAAGACTAAGGAAGGGGTATATATTTACAGTGAGAGGGGCATCACATGAATATAGGAACTGGACGATTTCAATGGTGATATCTCTTATTTCAGGCCTGAAGTCACCAGCTGATGGCACTGGATTTGATTCAGGGGAGAAATAAATGTCTGAATTGAAGGGAACTGTGACTTTAATCTTTGAACCCAAGCCAGCATTATAGAGTGATGTTTGTATGTTCTTCAGAGCTGGGAAAGTAGTATGCAGATAGGAGCCATTATATGCTTTAAGGAAAGGCTCGTTACCCACGGCAACAAACCTGCAAATTACAAAGTCCAAACATCAGCCAACCAAGAAAGAGTAGTTCAAATTCCACTCTAAACATACCAAAGAAACTGTTATAAAATAAACAAGAAGATGATCATTTGCAACAAGAAAGAGTAGGTTTTTGTGGTTTTGTAGCCATTCAGAGTTGTGTCAAAAAAAAAAAAAAAAAGACCGTGACTGATATGTTTAACTCTATGAATATCTGGGATAGAGCCAAGAATTTGACCAAGAACTTGCATGCAAGCAGAATCTTGAGTGGAAAATCAGATATCACTCAGCAACATATGAAATTCAGACAAGAACTATCAACTAGGCAAATTGACAAACACTAAAAGACTACTCAACTTGATATTGACTCCACCAGGATATAAGTAACCAGTCACATTTTCAGCGACCCAAGAATCTGCAGCTCCAGGATTCTTACTCATCTCCTCCAACATGTTATTAGGGATTGCAAGCATAACTTCGATATCTGTCCCCATCAGAGCCGCCATGATCCACTCGTCTGCATCAAACAGCTTCAATTTACCAAACCCATTTTGCTTCAGCATCTTAACCACCTTCTCAGGCGGAAGCTGATGAGTGGCCATAGTTCCCCAGTTCACTCCAAGGCCAGAACCCCTCGAGGCCATAGCACAAAAGACGAAGAAGACCATTATTATTAGATGGTGGTGATACCTAAAATCTAATGCCATCTTTAGAATTATCCTCACCCAGCTTCAAAAGGGGTTTCTCAAATTTTCCTCGAATCTGGGAAAGATTCAAGAATGATGAAAGAACCTAAATTGATGGTGGGATTGAAGTATCAATCGGTTGAAAGAAAAAGGGGGAGGTGAATCTCTTCGTATAGCAGAACTTTTATAGTCGCGACGTTCTCCTGTAGACATTAGTGCCTTAACAGAGAAGGTAAAATGTGAGCCCAAGAAGAAATATATTTTCGTACAAGAGGAAGGCAGAAGATAAAATATTCGTTCCTTATTCAGTTAGTTATTCGGTTACGATAGGCAATGCCAGCATGAGTCGCAGTATCTGAGTATGGCCTTTATAAGGTTTCTCATCATCAATATCCGTAATCGTAACGATAATGTTAAATTAATATAGTAGAGAGTTGTAAAGCCGACCAAAATTAGTGTCTCCCACAATGCGGAAAGTAAAGTAAAAAACAAAATCTCCTTACTGGTCACAGGTACAAATAAACTATTGACCATAAAAACACTCTTTTGGACCCTCTTTTTTGTCCAACAAATGCTCTCCAAGACTTAACGAAAAAATTATATCCATACTCACAAAAAAAAAAAAAAGCAACACAAACTTTAAACCCGCCAAAGAAAAAAAATAAAGATTATCACACACTCCTTCTCATCTTAGATATAAGAGTAGATACTAACCACTTGAGATTATAAATAGATTCGAACCATTAATCTCCTGACTCCCACAGATAAGAAAGCATTTGAGCCATTTGGCTACAAAACCAGAGACACTAAAGTGCTACTTAAGAGGAATCAACACACATATTTTAGGATTAAGGTCTATTTTTATTCTGAAAGTAGTCAAAAAATTTCAATTCTGCTCTGAAGTTTTTTTTTGGAGCAGTGTTACCACAAAGTTTTCAAATAGTAATTTCACTCCAACGGCTATCCACATTAAGTTTAACCGTTAGCCGACTAAATATATTAAGTTGCCTCTCCGTTTTAAAAAAAATACTTTGGTTCTTTTAAAATAAAATATGTAATGTGAAATCAGTGATGGTGATGTGATGATCTTATGCTATATTTATCTGCTTGCGTAGAGTGAATGTGTGGGCGTTAGTGTGAATGCGATGACTGCTGTCTCTGTCATGCACATGCATTGACTGGGCGTCCTGACAAGAAATGAAGAGAATCCTCAAGTTACGGAAAATTTAAGAAAAAGAATCCTCAAGTTGCCAACTTTCCAGCAAAAATTAACGTGTATACTTTTGCGCGTTCATCCTTTTCCTGATGCTACTCTCTTTTACAAACAACAGCTAAAAAATGGTAGATACGGAGGAGAAGGCAAGTGATGTGACTGAAATGTTTGGGATGCAGAATTATAGTATTAAGATAAATCATTTAAGAGCTTTGATTTTCTCATGTTACATGAGGAAAAAAAGTTTCCTACACACACATGAAATAGTGGGACCCACATATACATATATTAATTCATATATGTATATGTGGGTCCCACTTTTTCATGTGTGTGTAATATGAGAAAATAGTTTTCCAACAACATGAGAAAATGTTTTCCAATCATTTAATTACCAATGGCCTATCTGGAAACATGAAAGCTTGGGTTTGATCCACTGGTAGCCACCTAAAAGCCTCGTATTGTTAGTATCATCCCCTCTAGTTAAAAATAATAAAGAGGAATCATTAAATTGAATGTGTTTTAGCCATCTAAATTGTCTCTCATCATGTATACGGTAATTACATAAGCAACCCTGGTCAAGCAGTATAAACAGGAGATGAGTTTGACTCTCTTCTGAGCAAACAAAGTTTGACTCTCTAATATGAATGGGTGCATGAGTTCTTTTCCTATGTGATTGGTGATAAAAAAAAAAAAAAAAAAGAGGGGGCACAAATGTCCTGTGATTTTTTTAAAAAGAACACACACGGGGCTCATGCCACGGTGATTGGGATTGATATTAAATTAAATTATTAGAATAAGGCATAATAATAACAGAACTTCACATTCTTAATAGAAGAGTTGATTAACTTTTTATTAGAGGTGAAGCTAGATAAATTAGTTTAGGGTTTAATGTTTCTGCTTTACATTTTATCGGCTTCATTTACATAAAAGTGAGTGGGTTCCACTATCAAGAGAAGAGAGATAGAGAAAATAATAGTGGGACCCACTCACTTTTATGAGTAAAACATAAAAAATGTTTTTGCCTTAAAGGCAGACAGAAACATTAAACTCATTACTTTATTATATTTATATTTATCATTTTTTTCCAAATTAATTGTCTAAATTATAAATTGATATATAATTTAATAATACATAATATATAAAAATGGAAATAGATCAGACCCTCCAACAAAAGCCTACAGTCTAACCTTGTCTGTCAAGCAAATAAGTCAGGCACATGCCTATTTACATATAAACATGTTAAGTCTCTTTTCATAAAGCCTAGCATACAAGCCTATATGTCTAACCTATTTAACTTTTTTTTTAATTTATATTATTATACTGCACACACACATATAATTTTATAAATTTACCAACTTAACCTTTGTTCTATATTTCACATCCCATCGTTATTACATTCAGAGGCGGAGCTAGGATTTAGAGTTAATGGGTGCATAATTAGTGTAGGGGTTCGGGGGCAGCGCCCCCAAAAATTGTTTTTTTAAGAAATGTTTTAAATGCATTAAGATTGTATCATTGACATTTTCTGAAAGAAAAATGTTTGATAAGATTAAAGAACATGTTGGAACCTATAAGAAATCAAAGAATGAAGAATTATAATAAGTAGAAGGTGGGTAAGCAAACCAAAATGCTGGCTTCGTCTTCAATCCATCATAAACGAAAATCACAAGGTAGGGTATTACCTTCAAATATTCATTTCCATCAGTCTTCATTTACTTAGCCTTGAGATATTCATTTTCAACTTAAAATAAATACTTTTGAGTTTAGGAAATAAATAATAGATGAGAAGTATTCTTAAAAAGAAAAGAAAAGAAGAAATAAAAATTTATTATTATTATTATTATTAGAATAATATTTCTTTCTTAACACATACAGCATAGACGCACGCGCATTCAAAATGAAGTTTTCAATTAAATGGATTGGGTCCCACACAAATAAAAGGAATTGAATGAATTGAAACCTAGAAGCTACACAGAAAAGAGAGGCAGCATTTTGGAAGAAAGGAATAGAGACGCAGAGCACAACAGCGAATGAAGAAACAGAGCGCGTTGCGACTCTAGATCCGCCTTCTTCTTCCTCTCTCGCAGGCGGCACCATCCACCACCAAGGCCGCCGGCGAGCTTCATCGTCCAGAGAGAGAGAGACGTGAGTGAACAGTAGCGCACCAGGGAGCTCGGTAGTTCTTCATTTGTTTCTAATTTAACTGCTCTATTTTTATCCTCTTTCATTTGATTTTTTATGGGTTCACTTGCCCCCATTGGCACAAGTGTAGCTCCGCCCTTGATTACATTTAATCCATACTTTTGCATCAATCATTCACCCTTACCTCTCTTCTCTTCAATAATTCGAGATAATATTGCTAACTCATTCCCCTCCCCTCATTTGCACCGTATATACACTAAAATATAATAATTGCCATAAGTTTATTTTTGTGCCAAATGAAATATTATAGTATTAGTATGAGGAGTTTGTCCTAATTGATGTCGGAAGAGTAAAATAGGTAAAATCCAGTTTACATACAACTTGTCATGCTTGGTCAATTTTAGAAAATACATCTTGTTAATCAACAAGCGATATGTTTTACATGTTGTTTGTTATGCTTGATCGATTTTTATTTGCTCAGACAATTGTTGTGATTGGACATTATTTTCTTTTCCTTACTAAACCTTAATATTATGCCAATAATGAATGTTAGGCTTTTAATATATAATGTAAGATTATAAATATGTGTGGATTTGGAGGCATAGGCACTAAATGTTATTTTAAAGCCCTATATTTTAAGTAGGCTTTTAAACAGGTTTGAGGCTTTATCATGCATCTTGAAGGCCTAGGTTCTAACATAAAACATGCCCACATACAAGCGCAAGCGCAAGCTCAGGCTTAGAATCTCTGTTGCAGGCTCAGCCCTATTTAGGTAAGGCATAGCCTAGCCTATTTCACCCCTAACAACATGTACTATGACTAATTAAGTAACTTATTTATCTTCCTTAATCTTTTTTTTTTAAAAAAAAGAAGTCAATTAGCTCTCATATTAAGAACATGACACAATACATGTTTATAACAAAGGTTAAGAAGCGAAATGGCCAACAAACTATTGGCTCAGGACTATCCTAACCAATAAACTCTTATGTGGACTTTATAAACCAATAAAGTTTACAAAACAACAAAAAAAACACAAAACCGTCAGTTGCCTACTAACGTCCGTTTCATTGATTTCGACTCTCCTACAATATTAGAGTCCGATCTTGCTACTCCAAACACCCCTTCACCCCTTTCTCCAACTTCCATGACGGCGACGACTTCCTCTGGAAAAAGGAAGACAAATGGCACGTCATCGACAAGGTCTCCAACCACCACCACACCGCCACTCCTTCTCGCTTGAAAATCCAGAATTCCTCCTCAGCCTCTAGAAACCATCAGCGAAAATCAAGAAAGATATCAACGTATCCAGAACCCATGCTCATCGGATCTCATTTTTAGTCTCAAGCCCAGTGCCTTAGAACCTTTGGGCATTCTTTCTCGATCCGAAATTGACTCCAAGATATATTTAGATTGCTACCCTTGTTCCTCTTTCATTCTCCTTCATCTTCAAGAAACCTGAAGACTGAAAGGCAGAAACAGAGTGAGACGAGAGAGAGTGCAAAACGAGAGAGAAAGCTGAAAGAGAGTAAGAGTGAAGGAGAGAGGCAACCAGTTGAGAGAGAGGGAAGAGAAGGAGGAAACCGAGAGTGTGGTGGAGCACATCACTTGGCTTTATTGTTACTTCGGGGAAACAGAGGATAATTGCAGTCAGTTTTTCCCTTCGGTTTAAGCTTGAAAATTTAAGGTAAGTCTAAGAACTCACCTTTCTCAAACCTTTAACTTCCATCGGTAGTTTGTATGCACGGAAACTTTTGCTTCTTCCACCATCAAATTTGTGTTGGATATCTAAGTATCAAGATCTGTCTTCATTCATATATGAAAAAGCTGATAGGCACCGCAATTAATTACTCATTCCCATCTTATTTTTAATTTCATCGACTTGTTTATTAATTTGTCCCTTTCATTTTTTTCCTCGCCATTTACTTTAGCTGCTGATCCGCCTCTCCACTCATTTTCAATCTAGCATCCTATTTTTTGGTATTCAAGAATGCATTTGCTTCTTGTCGCCGGAGGTAGAGGAGGAGTTTTGGATTTTCAGGCAAGAAGGAGTGGCGGTGTGGTGGTGGTCGGAGACCTTGTCGATGACGTGCCATTTGTCTTCCTTTTTCCAGAGGAAGTCGTTGTCGTCATGGAAGTTGGAGAGAGGGGTGAAGGGGTGTTTGGAGCAGCAAGATTGGAAACTAATATTGTAGGAGAGTCGAAATCAATGAAATGGATGTTAGCAGGCAATTGACGGTTTTTGTGCTTTTTTGTTGTTTTGTAAACTTTATTGGTATATAAGGTCCATATAAGAGTTTATTGGTTAGGGTGGTCCTGAGCCAATAGTTTGTTGGCCATTTCGCTCCTTAACCTTTATAATAGACATCAATATCAATCATAAGAATAGACTTGAAAGGGCACCATAAGTGCTAATGGAAAACACAATATGTTAAAGAAACCAAATAAACTGCTTAGGGAAAATTATAAATAAGTATAATTTGAATTTATAAAACCCTAAAAAGTTTGTTAACACAACGGAAATGACATAAATATATATCAAATTGAGATTTTAAGGTATTAATGATTTTACCGTTATGCTCCTCAATTTTTAATTAAAAAAAATGTGCCCTTACAAGAACACCTTTGCTAGGGGCTTTTTTTGGGGATTGAGGTTGAATTTATTTTTTTAAGAAAAAGCAAGCAAAGGGGTAAAAAACCCACCCTACCATTTTTCTGAAGGGGTCGGGTGGGCATTAGACCACCAAAGCCAAAGCCCCTATTACACACACACATTAGTATATATATGTATAATATAACTAAAGTATGTCGTTGACCAAACAAGTAATGGAAATGATTAAATGCTTATAATGGTATTGACTAGAGGCATAATTGTATTGATTAAATGAGTTATGACATTACCTAAAGGTGTAATGATATTAACTAAATGAGTAATCATTTTCATTTAAGGCATAAATAAACTGACCAAAAGGCGTAATGGTTAGGCATGGAAAAAAGTTGGTGGTCTGGTTCATGCTCTTCCCTAATAATGATATTTGCTAAACGAGTAATGTGATTGACTAAAAGCATAATAATATTGGCCAAATGAGTAATGATATTTATTAAAGGTGTAAATAAAATGACTATATGCATAATAATATTGACTAAATGAGTAATGAAATTAACTAAATGTGTAATGACATTGACGAAAGGTATTTATTCAATTTGTTTTTGCTCTAAATTAAGATAATTACTTATTTAATCAATATCATTACACTTTTAGTTAATCACAATAATTGTTTAGTCAATACCGTTATTAGAGACGAGTATGGACTGCACCACCAAGTTTTTGTCGGGGCCTAACTAGTATGCCTTAGTCAGTTTATTTACTCTTTAAATGAATATTATTATTCATTTAGTGAATATTATTATGTCATTAGATAATGTCATCACTCATTTAGTCAATACAATTACACCTCTAGTCAATGTTATTATACATTTAGTCATGTCTATTATTTATTTTACCAATATCATTATATTTTTATTTATATTATACATGTACGCACTAATGCATATATAAAACAAAGGGGCTTTATTGGCCCAACGACCACTAGCCCCTTTGACAAAATGGTGGATTGGGGTTTGAATCATACCCTTTTACTCCTTTGCTTAAATTCTTCTTTTTAAAAAATTAAACCCTTCCCCTAAAAAAAAGCCCCTAGCCATCAAAGGATACAAACTAACAGAGCTCGAGTTTTGGCGAGTCGTTAGCGATGGTGCTCCAAGAAGGGCACACTTTCCTTCTTTTTATTTTATTTAAAATTTTTAGAGTAAAATGGTAAAATCATCAACACTTTAAAATTTCAATTTGATTCCTGTTATCTTTATGTAATTTTTATGTGTAATAGACTTTTTAGGGTTTTATAAATTTAAATGGTCTTTATTTAGAATTTTCCTAATTTTTTTTCTTATATAACATTCCATTACATGTCGGTTTATAAATCATGTAAATTTATTTAGAAAAAATGGTGACTATAAAAGATGAATTAAATTGAGATCTTATATTCTTAAAAAAAATCATATTTAACCCTCCAACTAACTTTTATATTAGTAACTATGTATTGAGAAAAAATAGAAAAAAGGCTGCATTATAATTTGGGTTAAGATTTAATTTTGCTTTGTAGGTTTTCTCATAGGTACAAGGTTTTCATAAGTTTTTGTTAGACCAATTTTATCCTGAGAATATTAAAAAATGAGCAATGTCACTCGTAACATGTGGAAATGTTAGCCTTCAATGTCGAATTTTTTTACCATCAAGAATACTAGTAGTTTTCCATAATTATGACACTATTCGGAAAAAAAAAAAATCATTATGACACTACACTCATTTTTAAATATTTGTTGGGAGAAATTGATCTAACAAAAAACTCTCCATATTTATGGTGCCATAACATTTGTCCATGGTTAAAATTGGACTTTGACCCTAATAATATAAGACCTAATTAATAATTTTAGAGATTAAAAAAATTAATCAAATGACTTTAATATATTTATATATGTGAATTGTTTCAAATTCGTTTATCTAATTTATAAATTAATATAAAATTTAATGATATTATATAGTATATATATTATGATTAAATAATTTATTCAATTTTTTTAATCTCTTAAAAAAAAAGTAGGGTGCATCTTATGTTAACTATATTGTTAGGGGGAGTAATTTTCATATTCTCTATTTTAATTTTTTTTTATTGAAAATAGTTGTTTCTTCTTCTTCTTTATTTTGTTCTGCCTTAATAGGAGTCGATGACTTCCTCTCAAAAAGCATAAACTCCAAATAATTTTGAACGGGGAAAATCCTATAAAATTTCCTTTAAAATTGACAAAAGTTAAATCACGGTGTCCAATATGCAAAATCCCATGTTAGATAGGGGTGAAAATAGGCCAAACCTCTATCAGATGACTTATAACCTGGCCTATTTAGGGCTTGGTTAGGCTTGACCTGCTTGTCAAACAAAAAGGCCAGATCAAGGCCTATTTAAAAACCTAAATATGTAAATAGGTCAGACCTATTTTATTAAGGCCCGGGCTTTAGACCTTCAGGTCTGACCTGTTTACATATTAAATAAATATAATTGAATTTATATCATATAAATAATATAATATTTTTTATTTTTTATTCTTATACTCTAATTTCAAATTATATTTATATATGTTTAAAGTGTATAAAACCTATTTATGACCTCCAAAACCTACAATATAAAACCTTTTTAAAAGCTTACATTGTAAATATGTCTTTAAAAATGCTTTAGGCCTTACCAGACCTTATAAAAACTCAAAACTAAGCCTAAAAAAAAGTTTGAATCACATTTTACCCTATTTAACCAAATCTGCCCTGGCTAGCCTAATGTTAGATCAGGAAGGGATATTGAGTTATGATGAAATAATTTAAAATTTCCCCTCTCACCCTCCTGAGACTTTCTTTTTGATCGACATTTTCTCACCGTCTCTCCAATATTCTTTACCAGTAGCAGCGTCGATGGAAGATTCGATGCCATGAGTTGCCGTCACTTCAGGTTTCACGGATGCCACCGGTGGCCTTTGGTTCTTGTGGCATCAACTAAGAACAGCAAAGCAGAGAAGGATCACCCTTAATCTGTCATTAGCCGGAGATTGGTTCGACACTTCGACACGGTGATAAAGGCAAAAGCTGCGATGGATGCTGTTCCTGGTGGGATTCATGTCGCAGTTAAGGTTCTGGTTGTTGGCTTTACCTTGACAGATCAAAAAGCTGCAAGGGAGCTCGGGTATCTCGGTCTCATCAAACATCCCAATCTTATTCCTTTATTCGGGTATTGTCTAGCCGGAGATCAGAGCTTTTTTTTTTTTTCTCTGAATCAGAGCATTGCAATATATGGATACTTGAAAAATGGGAACCTGCAAAACTTGCTTCATACACAGTGTCGCCACCCAGATTAGAGAAAAAGGAAGAGATGAGAAAGGTCAATAGAAGAGGACAAAAATAAAAAAGGGCACCAATGATAACTCGTTAACATTAAAAAAATCCCAATTTGATACCTCGGATTTGGATTTAGTGGAATTGGAATCACTGACTTGTGATTGCTATATTTTAAATGTATTTATGGGGGATTTTCCCTTTTGAGTTTTCAACAATAGTAGTAATAACTCTTACTTGTTTTACCTACCTGCCCTAGCCTCCGAAGGTCGTGAGTCTACGGCGCCGTATAAATTTCTTCCTTCGGTGCGTCGCTGCTGCTTTCTTCCGGTAAGGCCTCTTTCTTCCTTCGTGCTTGCTCGTCCTCGTATCTCTTTCGTACTTTTAATGTTGTAAATGAGAGATCCCAGCTTCAATTCCTCATCCAGATCCCATCCCCTCCAATTTCCCCCAATTTCTCTGCTAGTTGCTACCCACTTACCTGGCAAAAGGGGTTTCTTTCACCGTTTTTCTTCGTCCGTTTTCTGTTCACTTTTCCATTTCGTGTAGTTGTTGTTTGTGTGTATTATTTCGTGTCTTGGATAATTTATCCACCTTTGTTCTAAAAGCGGGAAGGAGGAAAGCAAACAAGAAAATGTTCTTCCATATAATATTGGAGCGGAATATGCAGTTGCATCCTCGTTACTTTGGTCGTAACCTTCGTGATAATCTTGTTTCCAAGCTAATGAAAGATGTTGAAGGAACTTGCAGGTTAGTTTTAGATTCTTTCTTCGTTTTTTATTCTACTTAATTTATGTGCTAGGAAAATTGAAAAGGAAAAGGAACTTTGCTTCAATGTTGATAGGATTAGTGTAGAGATTAATTATTCATGACTTATATATCAAATGTCTAGTGATATGGATCGCATCTTAATGGCCTTAATGTTCCTAAAATCAGAAGCATTTGAAAACGAATTATTATTTGAGAATGAAACTTAACATGAGAAGAGTTATTTCAGATTTTCTGTGAACTTCTAATTTGGAGATGTCATATTTTGTTTTTTTATACAGCGGTCGTCATGGCTTTGTAGTTGCAGTCACCGGAATAGAAAATATTGGTAAAGGACTAATTCGTGATGGAACTGGGTTTGTGACATTTCCTGTAAAGTACCAGTGTGTGGTCTTCAGACCGTTCAAGGGGGAAATTTTAGAAGCAGTAGTTACTATGGTGAACAAAGTAGGCTTCTGACTTTGTGTGTGGGGTGATTTCACACATATTGTGCAGCTGTGCAAGTAATGGTTTTCAACTGTTCATTGAGTGACTGTTGACCTTTTGGATCTTGTTCAGATGGGATTTTTTGCTGAGGCTGGGCCTGTCCAAATTTTTGTTTCGAACCATGTAAGGCTTATGTACTTTATATAACCTTCTGTCAAGAAATTTTCGTTGTAATCTGCATCTTATAGTGCTCCTCTTAACGAAAATTATGTGTGATCACAAAGTAGTTGTATACCAATGGAATGGCATGTCATGAGTTTTGAGAATGAGTTTTTGGTTGAAATAAAGTTGATGTAGAGTTCATGGCCAGAAGTTCTTCAAGTTCAAATCACTTTTAGCTTCTGTTACTATTCTGTCGTGTCATTCATTTCAGTTGATTCCGGATGATATGGAGTTCCAATCAGGAGACATGCCAAATTATACTACTTCAGATGGATCAGTATGTGTTCATGACTTCTCCTTCCCTCTCTCTCACTCACACACAGAGACAGCGTTTGCCCCCCTCTTTTCTTTTTTTTAATATTGTAATATATGCTTTAGTATTAACCACTTGGTCTCTTGCAGGTTAAGATTCAGAAAGATAGTGAAGTCAGACTAAAGATTATTGGTACTCGAGTGGATGCGACTGAAATTGTATGCCTTTATTCCCTATTGTGTTGTCTCTGTGATGGATGTTAAGTAGATAAACCTGTGCTAAATTTTTCATTGGGAAACATGAACTAATAAGATATTAGAATTTCTAATGGCAGATGTGTTTTGAAATTATATGGTTGTGAGCTTTGGTTCTTTCCCCAAAAGACCTCAGAATTCACATCAGAGGCTTTCATCAGAGTTTATGTAAAGTTTAGCCTTTCGCTCATTTGCAGCTCACAGAATCTTGGGTGCTTCACTATTACTTTAGCATTAAGATACATAAAACACCCTCTAACCTTGTCTGAAATAATGAGCAGACAACACTCTATTCCTTTAAGAATATCTAATCAATGTTTTCTGATTTGCTTCCTCTGCTACAATCGTCTTGTATGCTTTATGTCTAAAGCCTAAAAAATTTGTGTATGTGCCAGTTTTCAGTCTTCTGAAAGACTAGTGCTATACTCTGAGTTACTTCTGCCTTTGGATATGGGAATATATATCAGGCTTTATGTTCCATTGTGGTTTTCTGGAACCAACTTATCTAACTTCACGCGCAAGTTTTTTCTTTGGCAGTTCTGCATTGGTACCATAAAAGATGATTTCCTGGGTGTGATCAACGACCCTGCAACAATCTAGATTCACCTGCTCTGTCTTCTGTGGCACTCTTTCGGTGGATTGTCACACCAGAAATCTTATCGTTATTGTACTATAGATATAGATTCCTATTTTTAGGTATAAGCTATCACCAGATCAACCATCTTACAAGCCTAGCTGGATGGATGCTTGATCAGTACAAAGTTTAGTTTTGCACAGGTTGAACATTTGAAGTGCATGTGCAACCGTGGGACAAACTAAATTTTGGGTGTTGCTTCAACATTGGAATCACTGGATTATTTTTCACCCTTGTGTTGTTTCATTTCGGGTGCTACATTATTTTGGCCAACGTCTTGGGTACTAAATGGATGCTTAGATTTTCAAGATGTGTTGCTGATGCTACTCTGAACTACAGTAGTTATTAGAAAAAGGCATAATAAATGGTACGTGTTTATAACAAACGTCAATATCAATCATGAGAATAGAGTTTGATGGGCAATGATTAATCCCAATGATGAACACAATATGTTAAAAAAATAATATAATTTTGTTATTTTGAATTCGATATGACAATCGCATGCTCTCGCTAACATTTGGTGATTTCACGTTTATAAATTTTATAAATTACGTTTATTGGTTAAGAAAAAATGATGAATTATATCAAGGTCTTATATTTATAAATCATATTCAATCCTTCACTAGTTTTTATGAGTAACGCGGTTGACCAACAAAAAAAATATGAGTAATGGGTGGTTGAAAAAAAAAAAAAGATTCCAAAGATAGCATTATAATTTGGGTTAAGATCTAATTTGTGAGTTGTAGGTGTTAATAAGCTTTTGTTGAATCAATTTTATTGTGGATATGTTAAAAAAAGAATACTTTTGAACCTTTAGTGGTTAAAAATGTTAACATATGATATTAAACTTGCGAGTTGACTTTTCGAATTTAATGTTTTTCTGCTTTTTACTTACAAAATCAATCGAGTTATTAGAAAACTATTAATCCTTATAAATTCGGTTAAACTCACGGGTTTATATATCAATTTGATTGTTTTTATATTTCTAACTTATAAAACTATGTAAACCCATCCTTAAATTCGTGTTAACTTCTTCTATCCGATCATACTTAATGGGTTTAAATATAATTTTTTATAGAAATTTCTTTGTTAAATATAATAAATTATTAATGCTAATGGATTTAAATTTAATTATTTGAATTTTACAAATATTTAAATAAAATTGTTATTTATTTATTTTATTATTTAATTATACATTATTAATATCTATTTAATAGTAAAAAAACTCTTACAAATTTACGATTCAAGTTCACGATATGAGTTTATTTCACTGTCATAAGTTTGCTTAAACTCGTAAGTTTGATAACCTTACATGTGAGTGTTGATTTTTTAACAATCAAAAGTGCTAATAACTTTCTAATAGTCATGGTGACTTTACTCTTGAATATTTTTTGGGAGAAAATGATCTAACAAAAAAATTCCCTATATCTATCTTGCAATAACATGAATAGGCTAATATAAGCTCTAATTAACTCTTTTTTAAAAGATTAAAGAAGGTAAATAAATATACCTTCTATGGGATTCGAACTTGAAATTTATAGGGATATAACAAGGTTTACACGGTTAGTTTCACTATGTGTTAGTTATATTTTCTTAGGTATTCTTGTACTTATTTTATATCCCTATCAAATGAAATGACCCTGTATTTCTTATAATTTGAATTACTAAAATCACAAACTCACTGGGGTATGACCTCAAAATACATGGAATTATTATTCCATCGACCCCATACACTTGCGGGGATCATTAATCCTAAAATGTTTGACTTGCTTGAACAAAGAATGACAATATTTCTGTTGAATTATTTATAATTGTCTCTGCGAACTATTTTTAATAGTGATCGATGATAAAGAAAGAAAAGAACACGATGGAGGCGGTGTCCTTATTTTGAAGTTGATAATTACACAAGAAACAGGTACGAAGTTCATAATAAAACAGTAAACAAGAGTAATAAAGCATGCCTCACTAGCTGCTATAGAAAATGCTCTAACGTTGTTAATTAATCTACGTACGTCAAAATGTACTATTCACTCAAGAAAAAAGAAATTTTGGCGGTATCAAACATTCCCTTAATTTAATAATACATAATATATATTATAATAAAATAATTTCTTTAATTTCTTTATGATAAGTTTGAATTAGCGTTAAAAAATCATCTCTACACGAGCATACTCAGAACTTTTCTCAGATGCTGTTGGAAAAAAAACTTCTCCCATCAACCAAAAAAGGCATGATAATATTTTGAAAAAATCAGTTACTATCTCCTCCGATCCTATTTATAAGACAAAGTTGATTTTTTTTTAGGGATTAAGAAAGCAAAATAAATTACTTAATCATTTCATATGTTGTGTATTCTTAGATTATGTATTAGTTTATTAGTTAAACTAATTAGTTTGAAGAAAAAAATAAAAATAAAAAGAAAAGGGTTAAGGTGCAAAAATACACATATGTTTTTCTTCCAGGAGCGCCCAGCACTATATGTTTTTTTTTTTTTGTGAAAAAATACACACGCCGTTAGGTTTTAAGAGCAAAAATACCACTTCTGTTAGTTGTCCGTTTATTGATCGTTAATCAACCGTTAGTTGACCGTTAACCATAATGAAATTACCTTTTTGCCCTTAGTTTAAAATAATTAAAAAATAAAAGGGTTAAGGGCTTAAGGGCAAAAAGGTAATTTCACCATGGTTAATGGTTAACTAACGGTCAACTAACGTGGTATTTTTGCTCTTAAAATCTAATGGCGTGTGTATTTTTGCACCTTAACCCAAAAGAAAAATACTCTCAAGTAATTTAATTAACTTCCTTAATTTCTCTAAAAAAATCAATTATATCTTATAATTAGAACCGAAGGAAGGAGTATTTCTTATATTAAGTGTAAGTGTAGGTAATATAATTGTTTTTTTCCTTGTTTTGTTTTGACTTAACACGAAGGAGTTGAACCAATAATTTTCGACAATAATAACTTTCTTACATATTTTTACCTTCCTGCCCTAGCCTCCGAAAGTCGCGAGTCTACGGCGCCGTAGAAATTTCTACAGCGCATCGCTGCTGCTTTCTTCCGGTAAGGCCTCTTTCTTCCTTCGTGCTTGTGTGTCCCTGGTTTTCTTTAGCACCTTTAATGTTTTAAATAAGAGATCTCAGCTGTAATTCTTCATCCAGATCTCATCCCCTCCATCTCCCCTCAATTTCTCTGTTCCTTTCACTGTTTTTCTTCGTCCTTTTATTTTATTTTATTTTATTTTTCTTTTCTCGAATGGATATATTTTCTTTTTCTTACATATGATGTCCTTCGGGATGGGTAAGAGACATACTTGTTATAGTTTATTGACTACGACTTATAACAACTACTGAGTTGGGATCAGTTTGTTCGGGTTTTATTGTATCTTGGTATTGCTTTTTTGTTGTTGCTTAACGCAATTCGAGGGACTTTAGCCAGGTCATCGCGAAGGAATGTGGTGAAAGGTATATTCTTGTACTGTATGTGTGAAATGGGGACTGAAGCAGTTGAATTGAGTCGTTTGAAAAATGGGGAAGCTGAGAACAGTCGTCACAAGCAAACTGATCAAGTTCCCGCTGAGGGGTTTACCGCGCTTTCTGATGAGTACGATGGAAACCTCGGGAAAGTTTCAGATAGTCTTGAAGTCAATATTCATCATGATGCTGTGAGTGTGAGTTGGACTCGTAGTTGTATTTATGAAGTTTTTGCTTCCATATGTTGTGTAACTTCTGAAATCTGTTATAGCTTTACGTATGATATTATCATTTAGCCACAGAAAAGGGCCAGACAGCAGAAGGAACTGACTTTTCAGGATATGTATCAAAACCAAGACATGTTTGATGATGACGATGACGACAGTGATTGGGAGCCCATGCAGAAGAGTTTGGAAGTTATGAAGTGGTTCTGCAGAAATTGCACGATGGTTAACCTTGATGATATCAACCATTGTGATGTATGTTTGTAATCTACCCTTTCGTTGTATGTTATGCTCATTGCTAAATAATGGCCTTTAAATATAAGGAATTCATCTGTTTTCTATGGTTGGTTAGCCATCTTAACTTCATTTTTGATTGCAAAATGTTGGCCATTTCTTCATGAGGAATGGATTTTGATTATATTGCTCTATATTACTTGCAGATATGTGGGGAACATAGAGAATCCAAAATCCTGAGCTATGGTTTTTTTGCTTCCCCTTATGCTGAAGACAACAATCTGACAGAGGCAAAGCCCAAAATCAAGACAGGTTTAATTGGTTTATACGCATGATTGGCTAGTAAGATTGCATAATGTGATTCATTTATAATAACGTCGTCATCCCTTTATAGATGTGTTTTTGCCCCAAAGATTTAAATTTTGGAGGTTCTAATTTAGTAAAATGGACAATAGTTTGTGCTCAAAGCAATCTTGATTAGCTTTTCTTCCAAAAATGACAAAAAGTTCCCCTTCTTGCTGCTCAGTTTAAGCTGCCATATATCACCATATCCATCAATGCTGAAATTCTATTTTTTACTTTATCTGCGTAACATTTATTATCATTGTGTTGCCATTCCTCACTTTTTAGACGACTAGATGGTGAAATGAATGATGCAGAAGTCTGTGTTTAATGTGTGGAGAAGAAGTAGAATCTGCATAACATTATCTTGGAAAACTTAATTAATCTCTTTTCCTTCCTAAAAGTAGAATCTGCTTTTGAACATCCAAGATGCCGAAAGTTCTCCCTACCAAGCTCTTAAATGAGAATAAGTTTCACTCTTCTTCTGATTATTATTTTTTCTTTCAAAATTAGTTGCATATATAAATTTTGAGTGACTTCTATTGAATTTTTTTCCCGAAGGACTTCATTATTGTTTTTATGAAATATCAATATGGCATTTTTAATACGGTAGTCTTTTGGTTTTATGCTGCTAAATTGTTTGAGATTCATTATATTTTTGTTTTGTAGAAGTTGGGGCTCAAGATGTAGCTACAAGCCCCACCACAGCAATTGGCTTTGATGAGAGAATGTTGCTGCATGCAGAAGTATGGTTCTGCATTTTTAATTTCTGTACTTTTGCCGCCTTCGAATTGGTGTTGTGCTTTATAACTAGAGCTATCACATATAGTTTGTTCATAGCAAACCTTGTCAATATGGGTAAATATCCAACTAGCAATTTTTTTGTTCATTTTCATTCAATTATGGCAAATATTACTGTCTTTGGGGAGGCAAATAGGATATTGTTGTAATATTTTAATTAGTCTATTTCCATTAGTTTCAGCGGTAAAGATTTTTGTTAAATCCAATGGGTGCAGCCATGTTAAGTTTGATTGTATATACAGTATTTCTGTGAATTTGTGCTATGTATGCTGTACAGTCACCCGTGTCTGGTGTCTCACTAAAACTTTGGTGTCTGTTTATTTGCTAATCGATTGATGTGATAACTAGCACATATAGTGTGTCCATAGCAAACCTTGTCAATATGGGTAAATATCCAACTAGCATTTTTCTTTTTTCATTTTCATTCAATTATGGCAAATGTTACTGCCTTTGGGGAGGCAAATAAGATATTGTTGGAATACTTTAATTAGTCTATTTCCATTAATTTCAGTGGTAAACATTTTTGTTAAATCCAATGGGTGCAGCCATGTTAAGGTTGATTGCATATGCAGTGTTGCTGTGAATTTGTGCTATGTATGCTGTACCTGTGTGTGGCGTCTCACTAAAACTTTGGTGACTGTTATTGATTGATGTGATAACTGGCTAGTGTAGGTTCAGATGAAGTCACATCCTCACCCTGAAAGGCCTGATCGCCTTAAAGCCATTGCTGCTAGTTTGGCTACAGCTGGTATGTCTTTTAGTAATATTGGCTATTATCTTGGTTCTATGATATGATAACTATCATGTTTTATGACATGCATTGGCGTGTAATTATTTTGGCTGCATAGTATTAGCACTGCACTTGATCAATTCACCAATTTAACACACACAGGAATATTTCCGGGAAGATGCTATCCAATTTCTGCCCGAGAGATCACTCGAGAAGAACTGCTATTGGTAATTGACTTTACAAAATCTTGGTGGCATGGATATGTCCATACTGTTTACTCTATTATTACCATCATCATGTTTAATGTGATGATTTTTAGTTCAAGCTGGGGGTAAATAAATGCAGTCTAAATGAGTGAACTTGTGCCCTTTTATCACTTTTTTTCTCATTCCTTTTTCATACCGTGAATATAAGAATTATGAATTAGTATTATGAACCAATTTTAACTCATATTTTGGGATTGAAGGTTCATTCTTTGGAGCATATCGAATCTGTGGAAGCTACAAACCAGATGATTTCTAGGTATGTTAAATGCTTCCCTCTTCATCTGGGAGCCTGACATTTCTAATGTGCTACGAGGATTTAAACTGATTTCTTGCTGTCTCAAGATTCAAGAAGAGCACTTGAAGAAGTGACGGGGAGTTGATGCGGTTATGCCAATTTAAGGATGTGTTTCTTTCTAAAAAGTGTGGCCTTTTTATACCAGTCAATTTTTTATTTCAAAAACTAAACATGATCTAGAATTCTTTATTAAGATTTTTCCTGTGATGTAGGATATAAGTTTATTACCTTTCCTTATTGTATATTGTTTTAATACATCTTGTTTACTTTGGTTGGCCCTCAACATTTTGACTGGCCAGTGTCTCAAACTTCATAATTTGCATGATTTCTTTCCCATTTTCAGACCCTCGATTTGACTGGAAATTTCTTTAGTATATTTCATTCAATGTCTATGTGCTAATGTACTTTCATGCTCTTGTGGGATGTTGACTCGTTGATATGATATTATCATTACAATTGATGACTTACAGTTATTTCACTCCCGACACATATGCCAATGAGCATTCAGCTCGAGCTGCTAGGTTGGCAGCTGGTTTATGTTCTGACCTGGCATCAGCAATTGTTTCTGGACATGTCAAAAATGGATTTGCTCTGGTATGATAATGTTTACACCATTGATCTGATCCTGGTATGTGGCATTTCGAAACAGAAACAGTTGAAGGTTTGTTCTCTACTAAGTTAATATTTGTTCCTAATTAAACCAGGTCAGGCCTCCTGGTCACCATGCTGGTGTTAGACAGGCCATGGGGTTTTGCCTTCATAATAATGCTGCAGTAGCAGCGTTATCAGCTCAGGTTGCAGGGGCTAGGAAGGTGCTGATTCTAGATTGGGTAAAGTCTATACTCATAATATTTCTTTATGGTTTTCTGAGGGCGGTGTTTATGTGCCATGCAATTAGAGTGAGTTACTTTACTTTATTATTTTTTTACAGGATGTTCATCATGGCAATGGGACACAGGAAATATTTGAGCGAAACAAATCGGTGAGCTGTGTGGTTATAATAATTTATTATTTGCTGTGCATATGAATTTCTTGAACTGATAATTTATTTCTGGTGGATTCCGATTTGATGAGCTGAACTTTTGTGTTATATGTTTCCCTTAACCCAAATTGTTATTCGCTGATGAATTCTAATTTTTCTTGGAGTTATGTTGCGGCTACGTGAATAATGTGCTAGCTTTGATATTGCTGACTTTTAATTGTTCTGTAGGTCTTGTATATATCATTGCATAGACATGAGGGGGGAAGGTTTTATCCTGGTACTGGTGCTGCTGAAGAGGTATATGATTGCAGACAATTTTTGAAACTAACCTGCTGCTGCTGGCCACCTCAGCCAGGTGCTTTTTGTTCTGATATAAGTGGAAAATGTAGTTTTCTTTTTATTTTTGATAGAACGAAGAAGAGTGCTATAATGGGGCAAGTCGTAGTATTCATATCTTATGAATGGCTTATAGATTTCATATTATATATATAGATATATATATGGAGTAGCAGCACTCTGAACTTTTGAATTTTGGTGCTTTCCATTTTGTACATTCTTATCCTATTCTTTTTTTGGGTCAAAATTCTTTTCCTATTCAATATCTAGGAAATATTACAATATCAAGCCTATATACTAAGCTTGTTTTCCAAAATTTTAAAAGAATATATACCACATCATACCCCGTGTTGCTCATTTTTGGACTTGTGTCTTGATTGTTTTGAGCCATAATGGTATTGGTATGCTAGCTGTTGGTGTATGCTTTTGGTATTCTTCTCATCCTGGTGGAGTTTGAGCAAGTTAGACACTTACTCGTTACACTTAGGTAGTGTTGCAACACACATTTCTTGTGCTTCGACATATTTAGTCTATTCATCTGTTTATCTGATAATTTTACCATTTTTCATATGGCTCAACCTTACTTGAACATTCTGGCCATTGTGTTTAGTTTTATCATATTAGAAATGTTTTTTACCATGTAAGGACTACTATACGTAATAGTTAGTCTGGTTCATTTCCGCAGGTTGGTTCCATGGGTGCGGAAGGATACTGTGTGAATATTCCATGGAACCGAGGAGGAGTTGGAGATAATGATTACATTTTTGCATTTCAGAATGTTGTCCTTCCATTAGGTTTGTCTGCATGGTGGTTAACTGATATATTTAATTTATCTTTATTTTTTTGGAATTTCTGTTATAAAAGATTTGATGCTGTGAAGAAAATGGCCTGGCTTTCAGAATTTTATAACTGCGTTTAAGGGGGCAATTGAATATTTGACCTAAACTTACAGTGTCATGTCAATGGTTAGTTCTACATTCTTATTTTTAAACCTCAAATTGGAAGTTCCATCTTGTTTTGTGTCTTTGGTTAATTCTTGCGAGGTCCTCTTTAGCTGTCTTACTGTGTTCAATAACAAAGAAATTAAAATAAAATAAATCTGTGATAGAATGTCTGGCAGAGCTTCAAAATATGTGAAAAGGGCTTCGTTTTTTTTTTTTTTTTGGGGGGGGGGGGATGATTTAATTATATTAAATCCATAAAACGTCTGTAGATGATTAAGCTTTCTTGTCCAATTTGTAGTCTATTTCTCCTTCAGTTTTCCTTTCACCTGATAGCATGTTAAGAAAGCACATGATATCTGCCTTAACCTCTTATATCTTTTGAATTGTATTTTTTAGCTTCTGAGTTTGCTCCAGATTTCACCATCATATCAGCTGGATTTGATGCTGCAAGAGGTGATCCCCTAGGATGTTGTGATGTAAGAATTTCCTTTATTCACTTTCCTCTTCTGGTTAAAAATTTTGGTTGCATTAATGGACAAAATCATAGACTGTGTGCCATGCAATGAGTTATACCAAATTGGATGTAGAATGTAGTCAACCATATGCTTTGACTTCCTTTTATTGAATGTGCTACTTCATTTTTTCTGAGGTCCTAGAAACGTTTAATTCAATAGATATTTAAACTACTAAAATAAGCTTTTTCCTAACATTCAAATTTTCCTTTGATGATGCAGGTCACTCCCAGTGGTTATGCACATATGACAAACATGTTAAATGCCCTTTCTGGTGGAAAGTTGCTTGTCATTCTTGAGGGGGGGTTTGTAGCTCATGCTTTTGGTGTTTATTCCATTATATGATTATATACGCACAACCCCCCCCCCCCTTCCCCCCAAAAAAAAAAAGGAATTTAAACACAGACACACTGCTTCATTCCATTATGATCCATATTTCACTTCAACTTGACATTGGTTTTTTTGTGCAGTTATAATCTCCGCTCTATATCATCTTCCGCCACTGCGGTGGTGAAGGTACATCTTTTGCCTGTGATTGTATGTTCTCATATTTCCACTTAGGAGTGTTTGCCGGTTTCTGACTTGCACCAATTATTTCCATTATGAAGGCTTTGCTGGGTGAGAGCCCTGAATTTGAGCTGGGAAATAACTTTCCTTCCAAAGCTGGCCTACAAACTGTTTTGGAAGTCCTCAAAATTCAGATGAACTTTTGGCCGTCCCTAGAACCTATCTTCGGGAATCTGCAGTCACAATGGGGAAAGTACTGTCTTGGAGAAAAAAGTGAGGAACTATCTTTGATTCGCATTTAATAAACTTTTGGACTAATTAGAATCCATCCTCTTGGAAAACCACTCGATTTGGGCATATTTGGAGGGGAAGAAATGATGAAAAGAGATTTTTTACTCTTGTTATGAGGGAGAAATGCCATTTTTTCTCATGCAATATCGAGTGATAATAATGAATAAATTAGATAAGTTTAGTGTTCGCAATCAAATACTTCTCTAAAAGCATATGGTGAAAAACCATTTTCCTCCCGAAAAAATCTAAAGCATATGTTGCTTAGTTGAACTTTGGTTTTTGGAGAACATGATATGAAATACTCGCAAATTGCATTTAAGTTTTGTTTCTAAATAATCTGCCTTACCCAGATATGGAAGTTAAAACCCTGTAATTAAGGGAATACTTTAATTCTAATTGCCTGATTATGATTATATTTATTCCTTTGTATGTAGGGAAACAGAGTAAGAAGAGGCGCCGAGTCCTGCTACCGATATGGTGGAAATGGGGAAGAAAAAGTTTTATATACTATTTTCTAAATGGCCATCTTCGTTTAAAGTCAAAGAGATCTTTTTGAGTACTTGTTAGATAAGTGCAGGCATACCTTGTAATTTTCAGCATCCTTGTACATTCCATCTAGATTCAGGTTAATATCATTTTTGCTTGACCATTAAATGAATGGCGATTCGAGTAAAATATTCTTATTTTTTTTAATTTGCGTTTTCTTGGGGATTTTGGAGTAAGGGAAGGAAGAACAAGATGGATGTGAAAAAGGGAATGGATTAAAGCTAATGTTGCCAGTTTTTTCTCGAAACAGAGGAAATTGATTTATAGTATGTCCCTCGCAGATGCTATAATAGTAATTAATAATTACTTTTGTCCTTTTTTGCTGAAAATGGTCCTAAACATCAGTTGAAAACTTCCCTTATTAGTATTAATCAAAGAAAGAGAGAAATTTGCGTTAGATGCTGGGCGAGTCAATGCAAATCACTAAATCTGCAAAACTGAATTAAATTGGGATGCAAGCAAAAAGATTGATTGGTTGTGTCTTGTGTCTGGCGTGCCCTTGATGTGACGATCTTTGAGCTTCATTGTAGGATCTTGTCGGACGTGTTTACTTTCTGCTTGCTTTTGACCTTTCTTCTCTCTAGCCATTTCGCTTCTTCACTGTCACTTGTTTTAAGCATGCTAATGTTTCAACCTGTTTTTCCAAAAGCTGAGACCGAACCAATCAAAAATCAGAGATACACACAAATATCTCAGAGATAGACGTATCATAAATTGTCTGACATTGCTTGAACGTATTTTCACAGTCTTAACTTACTATTTCCTCCCAAGAATCTGTCTCCTCTTTTTCGTATTAATCTCTATATCTTTCATCGATAATTATTCCTATGACATGTTACGGGAAAGATTTGTAACTGTTAGCACAAATGTGTTGAGGATGTTTTTATTTCAAGAACAAGTGGGTTCGCTATCCCCCACTAATCAGAGTGGCCATAAAATCCATCACGCACAACAAAGCGCTATGAAACAGGAAGTAAACAAGTTCACTTGCTTCAATTCGTTGGTGTTTACAATGAAATTATTGCCATGACCATGATGTACACCAGCACATATTCTTGCAGTATAACAGGGGGAGGGGAAAAACAGAGTTTACTATTTGTTAACTCTGAAAACAGTACTAAGGATTTTCAACAAAATTCTTTGCAATAAAGTACACTAAAGTACAACTTAAACTAAAATAGTCATTAGATTCATTCCACATAAAATGAGTGGCTGCCTGCTTCTCTTGATAGTGCATACTGAAACTAAACCGGAAACCCAAAAACTAGAGTCATCTGTGCATTGTTGGAGATGCCATAGGGTAAGCCATTGGAACAACATAAGGAGGATGAGGATGGGGTCCAGGAGGCATCATAACAGGGGTTCCTACAGCAGAAGCCATATGACCAGGAGCAGCAGCCACAGGGTGCCCTAATGGTGCCCCATACATGCCAATACCAGCAGGTATATGGGGTTGATGAGCCCTATGTTTCACAGACTGTCCTACACCCATTGTGCTTGATGGGTTTGTGTTTGTGTGTTGCCCTGTTATTGGTGTCTGGTTATTAGCCACATCCCCATTGTTCACACTTGTTATGTCATGAATGCTTGACCTCCTCCTATCTCTGTTCATGGAATTCAACCTTATAAAGTACTTCTGTGCATGACTTGCCACTTGAGTTGGAGTCCTTGACATCACAAAGTTCCTTGATATGCTCCTCCAATCTCCCTTCCCAAATTTGTCAAGACCAAGTAGAAATAGCCTGAAACAGAACAGATTTGAATACCCATTTAATATTTTGATATAGATACATGATACAATTTCAAGTTTGGTGTATTTGATACAAAGTATCAAACACGATATGTTACTTCATCTTTGTGTTTGAGATTCAATTTTACTAATCAAATAACAGATTCCTCATCACTCTCTTTTTGCAGGTATGATAAAGAAAGTAACTGTGATTGTGGGAATTGGGAAGTACCTATGCTCTTCTTCTGTCCAGGGAATTCCTTTTCGCCTTTCTTGTTCTGAAGATCTTGAGGAGCCTCCTTTAGCAGTATGGCCAGAAGATTCAAGTCCCAACCCAGAAAGCCCAGTTCTGAAATTGCAATTAGATCTTTTTTCTGAGGTGGAAACTTTGGAAGAAGGAGCATGCAATTCCTTGCTTGAAGAAGTAGCTTCTTCTCCACCACCAGTATAGTTTGGAAGTGGAATATGGCCTGCCTCTATTGCACTTACATCTTCTAGTAACAATTTGTAATGTTGCTTCAATTCTTCCATGCTTTTGCTGGGTACAGCTGATGCAATCTTCTCCCATTGTTCTTCTGACTCTTCTTCAACCCCATGCATTGCGATGGCATTCTCAAAGGTCTTTTCTTCTTCATAGCTCCAAACGATTTCACTTGATGACGACATGGTGGGTTCTGGTTGGATTCGCAGATTGTGGGTTCGGTTCAAAACTTGGGATGGTGATGATGATGATGATGAAATTGGTGAAAACTTTGTCGATGATGGGCGTGTGTGCAATGCATTATTTATTCATTTATTGTATATTTTTCAGTGAGTAAATAAATACATTATTTGTGTTATGTGGAATTGTCCGTATGGGATCAAAAAAAAAAAAGGGAGGGGGTGCGCAGGCTAAGAGAGAGAGAAAAAGAATCAGTGTGTGTAGGATAAGATGTTTAGTGGAATCAAACAGTCAATTTTAGAGAGGACCACTCCTGGTAATTGAAGAGATGGGCTATTTGTCGTTTTCATCCACATCACTTTCTTCTTTGCCTGGCTCTCTTTATATATCATTATTGTACTTCAAGTATAAATTACTAGAAGAAAAAAATTGATTAAAATTCCCCGTTTTTCAAAATCTTATTACTCAAAAGAGTCTGACTTTGAATTGTCCGTGCAATTATTCTTTGGGTGTGTAATAATATCTTGTTATATAAAATGACTTCCATGTTTCAGATTTTTGCATATAGCTAGTTAATCATGTATTATACCCGTATGAAGAAGGGTCACACCAGTTGAATATGTATTGCTTCAAATCCATTTGGCCAATCAATCATGTGAACAGTTACTTTTAACAAATTTCCCCAAATTCTTACTTTATTTAAATTATGCTAAAAAATATTATATATAAAATCAATCAATTCTCTCGCTCAGAGTTTGAGAATCGTTAGTTAATTTTGAGATTTCAACTTTCACAAAAACTCCTTTTTTATTAATGAATTGAGTGTTAGAGACACAAACAATGATGAGGAGTGTGGAAAAAGCTTAAAAGAGAATCTTTTCTTTTCAAATGGCCAAAATCACATGGAATTTCGACCATACTAATGAATAGACCACACCATGATAATGACTTGCAAGCTAATCACGTTTAGAGGTGGTGATTAAAGCTAATATAATAAGGCAAAAACCAACTATGTTTCCGACAGCAAATTAAAGTTTTCTTGTCAGGTTTCAAAAATTTCAAGATGTCTGAGAAATAATCAGATTGTAATTGTGGTTGCTGTTTGTTCATATATTAACGCTGCTGGATTAAGTGAATCCCTGGGTTGAAGGGAAAATGAAATTTTTGGGTATATAAATGGAAATGTATTGTATTGTTTGCCACTTCAATGGATAATACCAAAAATACCCCTAAATATGTTCGAATTCCAACAATACTCCTAATAGAGGTCCTACAGACCTCCCCACACACACACACACACCATTTCTTTCTCCAGAACAAGACCAAGAGACGTGGCCAATTATTGTTTTCTAATTCCAGATAATATGAGCCACATTTAGGCAGGTATCTTTATACACAAATCTTTTCACACTTTCATTCTCTGTTACCTGAATTGACTGTACCTTTGGCCGTAAAACAACAAACTTCATTATTTATAAGTTCTTAAAAAAAAGATTGTTTTATCAAATTTTACACATATTTCAATAGGATTATAATATTAAAAAATAAATGCAATTTTCTGAAAACTTTTCAAGTTGGTATGGCATATGTTGCACATATTTCAATAGGATTATAATATTAAATAAGTGATTTTCTCAAATATTTACTTTGTATAGCACAAGATTGCTTGAAACAAGCTAAGATAAAATCACTTCAACAAAGTGGCCCTTTATCAAATTGAAATGAAGTGTATCCCATATCTACACATATTCTGTAATAGATATTTCGACTATGAAGTGCTACATTTATAATTCATTAATACAAGTGATGAGAAAAACTGTCTCTCAGTAATTGAAATCACTAAATTAAGGATATTGAAATGCACACAATCAAAGTCAGCAGTTCTTCTGTTTCACATTTACTACTTTCCTCAAACGAAACTTCTCTTTTCATAGAAGGAAACCAACATAAGACTACTGAGAAACAGCAAACTAAATAAATAGTGCCTCTATATAGACACTTCATTTTATAAATGAGATATTTTGACTCTAAAATAGGGACCAACTACCAAAAACTATTCCAAGAAATTGTCAATATACAGTTACGCAACAGAGTAAAATAAATATTAAGGTTCAGTTTCCACCAGCGTGGGGTGGGAGAGAAGAGGCATTTGCAGTCTTTTTGCCTTTTATGAGAAGACAGATTTTGAAGAGGTTGGCTCCAGTTTAGGAAGGAACAAACCTCTTCAAAATCTTATCTCAAAAAGGCAAGAGAGTCCTGCAAAGCCTCGATTTCTCCATCCTATTGCTGGGAAAGGCTTCAGTTTGAAACTTGAGTAATGAACCAGAGGCAAGTGTGGAGCAACGTGTGTGCATGAGCGTCAACAAAAAAAATTTCAACTCAACACCCATTTTGATACTTCAAAATACCTATGAGTTTTAATCATCAAAGATGCATAAAGTTCAATTACATTTACTAACCTCAACTGTAACAGTTGCAAGAGTCCCATGTAAGTGTATCTATTCTGGTTCCACAGAGAGAGAGGCATAGCCCTGCTACCAACACAAAGCTTTAACTTGCCCTCAAACAAATTATAAAAAATCAATAGTAAGGAAAATCTAGTTCATTTAATTGTGTTAGCAAATGCATGAGTTCTTGCCAAGGAACAAGTCATTACACATATACTTCTTCTGAAGCGGGTAAATAAAAAAAGTGGCGCTTATAGCAGCAGTTTATTTCTAAGAAACAAATAAAATTTAGCATCTATGTTCTGTTAAGTATGCCTGATGAAAAGGGAAATTACATCTGTGAAAATTAGTCTTACCCCACATGACTTGTCGAAAGCCAGAGAACTTCTCTCAATCAGAGATAAAGAAGTTATTAATAAGTCAAAGAGTGCCCTGCCGCAACATTCGAAGATTGTATATACACAATCACCTGATTGGTGCTTTGCTATTTGACTTGGTGAAATAGAAGATATAACCACAGCTCATAACTGTGGGTACCCAGGAAACAGGGTCAATCAAGAACTTCCCTGTAGAAGGGATGCCCTTTGTGGATTTGAAAGAATGATCTGTTGCTTATCCTTCGAAAGTACATTGAAAACAGCCTGTAAATCTGTCCTTAGCTTATGACAAAAGGCTGTTGAACTGAAACCATCCCTTCCAGATTGCTGCAGCCGATGATGGTTTTCAACATTGATATAAAAGCACAGAATATATTTCATTTCCAGCTAAATAAAAAAATTATCCTTAGGCTGTTTTAATGAGTATAATGATCTTATTAATACCTCTCTTGTATCTCTCATTCTCTCACTAGCAGATTTCTATATGATGCAATAAATGTATTATACGTGCTGACACACGTATATTTACTAAAGGGGTCAAAGGAAGTTAAAAAACTACGTTCAAGCCCAAGTCGGGGCATTCTAGATCAGACAAAACATAGCACAACTTCATCTTAATTCACCCTATTATCCCCGGGCCCATAATTTCAAAACCCATGGTATATTCAAGTATCCATGTCAAGGGCCTTATTTCATAAACTTGAAGGACCCTAATATAGCAAGTTACCTTTATTTCTCTAAGGAGATGTCCCTCTATAGAATCAAAAGAATCCGCAATTTACAATCTAGATATAAGCCCTTGTATATCAGATTTCATTTTTGCATCCCTCCACAATCTGTCTTGTTCTTGTTCAGCGACAGCACGCCTCCTCTGAAACCATTGCATAAAGTTGGATCCTTTCAGGAATTGCCTGATAAAAATACCCATTCATCTTTACGTCTAAGGTTTGTAAAACATCAAGTAAACCAAATAGCAATCAAATTAGCATAGTTACCTATACAAATCAAAAGGTCAAAAGTAAAATACTGATGTACAAAGAGGTAAGTGGCAAAAGGGAGTCATCACAAATATGACAAGTTACCTATACAAGTCAAGCCAGTTTGATGCCATCCGCTTTAATAAGAACTTCACTGGACTTCTTGCAGATAAATCTGCAAGTAACTTATCAGCATTAAATTGAGGAAGAGTAGGCGGATCTACATATGGAGAAGATCCTTCTAATGGTGTTGTTGTCCTAAAACATGGACTAAAAGGGGCCAAAAAATTAGTTGTAAGTTCCCAGAAATGTCTTCGTAATATCTCATTGTTAACAACTGACATTGACTTCTCAGCTCTTGGTGACATCCCAGCGTCTATAAGCCTATTTAAGATAGATTTGTCCGGCTCGGTTATGGCAGAATAACTACTCCAAATGGCTTCCTTATGTTCTGTCATGAGACAAAGAGGACCATCTCTCCGGAACTTAACTGCGCCCAATAAACTTGAAGGGGAAAACTTCTTCCACGAATGCTGTGAAAGCCCCATGCCTTCTGGTCTACCAGATAATCTGCCCGTGGAAGAAGATCTAGCGGAGGAGGAAAACCTGCTTGATTTGGGAGGGCTTCCCACTGAAACGTGGGGGAAGTTAGGAAGAGCTTTGAGGAAGAAAATGTCGGTCAACCCTAAAGCCTCACCTTCTTTAAGAGAGTTTAAATGTGTAAACAAAGGGTCATCGATTGTAAAATACGGCCGAAAGTCAACACTAAAAAGTAATGGTGCAACTAAACTCACAAGACTAGCAACGGTCTCACAACACTGGGGAGGCGTGGGTGCAATGATCAGAATCACCAACAAGTGACAACTCCCATAACAACCAAAGCTGCAACAAAAGGCCTTTGAATGTACCAAAAACATCTGAATCATGAAATAGATCCTATGGGATATACTGATTATTTGGAAGAAAAGGTACCACTGAAGACTTGTCCTCTAAAGATACACCACTTTCCATGGGCAGGCAATGAGCAGGAGGCAAGCTCACTTTAAGGGTTGCATTCCCAATAGGAAGACCCATGAGCTCACCAGGAACAGTAGCGGACCAAGTTGAAACATAAGAAGCAATATGCTCCAGGGCTTTTTTACCGATGTCAGAATACAAGGGACCTATGATCTGTAACAAAGGTTTGAAGACGCAAGAATAAGGATTTTGGGACAATATTAAAACAGACTTCTGCTCTACTCCTCGTTTTAGCCTCTCATCATGTCTCTGTCTATTAAAGACATAGCCATACATGTATCTAGAAACAGTGGCAAAATTAACGTCGCCAGTGTGAGATTCTGGGGGTCTATGAAATCTGAAGAAGAAAATACAATCATGGATGCCCGAGCTGTTTCTGTGCTGGGTAACAGAATCAGGAAATGAATTATAAGCGACTTCAAGCTCCTCATCATGCGTAAGACAGCCAGGTGGATAACACTCTTCTACAAGTTGGCCTTGATGAAGATCAAACATCATAGCACAAAAGGCGAAAATCCATCTTCGTAAAGAATCTGTGTCAGCACTTGCAGTAGAACATAATTCTGTTTGACGGTAAGAGAATGAGACCCACTCATATCTGAAAAGAAAAAAGCTAATACGAGCTTTGGTTATCAAAATTCCATCTGCACCATATATGCGCTAATTAGCTCTAATGATTTTTTTTTACCCTTTTTTGAAAAGGAATAAATGCTGAACTTGTGCAAGATGGATGTGGTTCAATGAATAGCTGAGAGCCTGAGACCCCGAAGACAGAAGAGAATGTATCAACTTTCTGACTTCTTTCTCTAAAATGCTGTAACACCTGGAACTCCAGTTCAGATGACATTTCCCAATTACTTGATTCCTTCCAAATAAGAACCTACAAATCACAACACCAATGCTCATTCAGGATACATATTGTCAATACAATCACTACTTACTCCATTTTTTCGGCAACGAAAGCAATTAAAAAAATCAGTGTATTAGTATTACCAATCACATCCAAATTTAACTAAGATCCTTTATATTGATTATTCGAGCGCGCGCGGTGCCTTAATGTAGGAAGTTACGAATCCAGGCACATTGTTTCTTTTCCACGAACCAATCCGGATCGGAAAGACTGACGAACCAAACTGATCAAAGACAAAATAAACCAAAGCTCAAATGAAAGCAAATTGATCCAACCCAAATGCTTGGAACCAGCCACTATGGCTGCAATGCGCGAGTTTTTCTGCACCGGAACGATATCACTATTTGAAGGAAATGGAAGTGGACGGTGACAAATTAGAGACCGGACTCGACAAATTAAACAATAAAAAGATCGGGTTCAGTTCGGGTATTCGTTACTAGTTACTAGTCGGGTCCTAATTATAATTATAAGACGGTGATTTTTTTTAAGGGATTAAGGAAGTTAATTAAATTATTTTAGAATATTTTTATTTTTATTTTTTTTCTTTGAACTAATTATTTTAACCAATAAAATAATATATAATTTAACAATATGCAATATATGAAATGATTAAGTAACTTATTTAGCTTCCTTAATTCCTAAAAAAGAAAATTCAACTTTGTCTTATAATTAAAACCAGAAGTAGTATTACACTTTAATCATAAATTTAAGATTTCAATTTAATTTACCTCTCAAGTTTATATTATGCAAATCCATCTAATATATAAAAACATAAATGTTAGAAATTAATTTCATACAAAAATTTAAAATAAAAATTTCGCATGACACCAAAGTTAAAAGAAAAGGTCCAAATTAATGTCAGGAACTCGAGCGCGTTTAGTAATATTAATATCAATAGATATAAAATTTATAACAAATGTAATACTTCATCCAACTTCTAATCTAAATATATAGTAGTGTTAACTTTTTAAAGATATTAAAAAAAGGTATAAGATATTTTTACTACTATTTTTTGTTACTATTAATGTTATTACCACTTTTTCACTGTTAGATCATAATCTTATCTACCTTTATCATTTCTCTTTTCTATTAAGATTTTAATCTAACGGTGAAAAAGTGGTGGTAACAAAAAATGATAGTAAGAATATCTTATCCTTTAGAAAAATTAATTAGAGTTTGAGGAAGGAAGAACGTTTTTTTTTTTTTGGCAACTATAACAAATCCAATACTAATCCACGTCTCCAACGAAAATGCGAGGTGGCAACAGCGAAAATGCCGGTGGGCTTTTGATGGCCTGAGTGATTTGGATCGAGGCCCAAATCACAAATACTGCCGTTGTAAAAGTAGCACTTTTTGTATAAAAAAACGTATTGCATTGTGCGGTGCCAAGTGTAGTTGTAAAAGTAATACTTTTTGTATTAAAAAATAAAGTAACTCTTTTATGATATTTATTAATTCTCTCTTGTTCTTAATATAAGAGATATGCTTGAGCAATATATATATATATATATAACTAGTTTGTGGAAATTATAAAAATTAGTACGTTAGTAATTAGTTGTCAAAAATGTGTTTTTTTCTCAATAGTACTCTTAATTATTGTCATTGGATATTACTACTTTGATGAAAAAGCCCCTTAACATGTGCAATAAAAAAGAACAGATTAGGAAACAAATTACTAATCCATGAGATAAAATTGATTGGAGTCTTATATTTAAAACTAAATACTATCCCTTATAATTAGGACCAGATGGAGTATTTCTTTTTAGCCCTTAGAGATTTATCTTCAATTTTTGTATGTTGCATGCACTTGACCCCTATATCACTACAATAGGATAAATAATATTTGACGATTTTCAACATTAAATTTAGTGGTGTGCATTTTCGTGCGGGTATGAACGTACTCGACAAGAAATATAATTTTACTACCTCAAGATCATTATAGTTTCAGCCCCCGTTCATCAGGGCTTCGGTTGTTGACTCTCATGTTATCAAGTCACCAACTTTCTTGATTTTCCAATACCAGGCAAGCCCATACATGGCCCTATGACTTTGTGGAGATTTGTGTTTTTTGTAAACAGTCTCCTAGGCTTGGTCACTGTGACCCCCTTTGTGAGAAGGCACCTCTTCTCTTAAAGTTACGGGGCTATTTTGCTAAGTTCCTTAAAGAGAGTTGTCTCCCGTCCCTAGGTATTTTGTAAAGTTAAGAGAGATGGTATGTGTACGTTGGAAAATGTAAAGCTATATACCCCTCTTGGTGTAGTGTTCCAAATATATATATATATACTCCTCTTCTCTTTACTGAGTGGATTAATTGGAGGTTGATGTTAGTCCTAAATGTAAAACCCATTTTTCATATTTATCGTTCTTTTTCAAAATAATCTATATTGAAGCTCTCTCAACAATAATTAAATAAAACAGAAATTGAGGGAATTAAAGAAAATAATTAGGGTATTTTAAAAAAACATTTCATATTAATTAATTAACTAACTAATCAATTTCTTTAATCTAATCTAAATAGGCCATATATAAAACTAGAGGAGGATATCTGCTTTTAATTTAGACAACTCATGAATTGAACGTCATTTCCTAAAGCATCTTGTCTGTAAGTAATAAGTCATACAATAATGATCCCTCCCCCTCATGCTCACCTTAATGCAGTTATCTTTCTGTCACCTCCACCCTCCCTTTTTCTTATATTGTACATGATTCATGAACCTCCCATTATCTCTCTATTCTCATTTTACAGCTATATATGCACTATATCTGAATAACATTCATCCATGAACTGAGAACACAGTACAATATTCTAATTCAAGACTACATATACTTATATATGATATATATAGATAGATAGGCTTCAACTTTACTTTCTCATTGAGCAATTTTTTTTTTCCCCTGATGCAGTCTGAGTCTTGTTTTTGTGACGATAGCTGACACAATAATTAAGTCCATGTGTGTGTGTGTGTGTGTTGGCCCCTCTCTTCTTTTGCAGTGTGTGTTCAAAATTAAAAGGAGTCCCAATTATTCACTGTTTGTGAGATTGAGATAGTTTCCCATTTAATGGAAGACACGACTGTCAATTAATAAGGACAACTCAAAATAATAATCGTTATAAAGTAAATGCACTAAAAAGCTGCCTAAGTTTTGACTATTATTCCATATTGTGTATTAAAAGAATCTGTGTGCGAAACAACAATAAATAGCAAGCTAGTTGTGTGTCAGTGACATTTCCTCATGACGATGACCTCATTACACCCTTTCCATAAGTCATTTTCCTACTTTCAGACAACCATGTTACCATATACAGTATATTATTGGTGTTTTATCAGTTTGAAAAATATACTAAACTATAGGAGTCCAATATGCCTCCTGATATGAGAATTGCTGATATTTAATTTAATTTGCTAACAGAAGAGAGTGAAGAAAGCTCGTTTAAATATAAGGGCAGCATTAGTTAATTCATGTTATGTTAATTACAGTCCAATTGGCCATTTTGTTATCTCTATGATACATATATGTATGTATCAGAAAACTCCAGAAAGGAAACACAAGGGAGGACAATATTGTTATGAGTCATATCAAGTAAGAAAAATTGGACTTATAAGTTGAAGGGGTTCTCCTATCTAACATGCTAGTATTTTAAGATGGGTTCTCTCCTTAGATTTGTACTTATAACTCGTAATATTAGTACTTTCAAGAGAAGTTGGTGTTCACAGAAGGGACTAACCACAGAAGGTTGTGACCGGCAAGGCAAGAGGCCAAGTGAATTGCCCCGAAGTGACCCTTTTGTTTTTGCAATATTTCATTTTATTAAGCCTTCTTTCTCATAGAAGCGTATGGAAAGAGTAAATTTGTGGGAAAGACAATAAGGGAGGAAAAGTCCTTTAAGTATGAATTCTGAATAACTCAATGGCCTATGGACTTTTTCTAATATTGATAAAGGTTTATGTAGCTAGCAACATCTTAAAGCGGAAGGTATGTTTCAATACAAGTATGTATCACTCCTTTTGGTACATCAGTCACTTGGGAATTTCAGGGATATCAGTTCTCTACTCATGATTTATCATGCATATTTTCAAAGCTGTCTTAATCTCACACATGGAACAACTATTTAATGATGAGTCTTATGTTAAGAGATCAATCCTTTTATATATAGATAAGGATTGATCCCTTAGCATCTTAACTATCAATTTTTGAAAAGCCTTATTTTTTTTGCACCTTGTGATGCTAATATGTCTAAATACTGTAGTATATATATTGAGGTAATTTGGACAAAAAAGTAATGAAAAAGTAGCACTTAAATCTGTTGCGCCTTTTTGAGGCTGCGCTTCAAGGTAAATATAAGAAACCGATTTGGGAAAAAAATTCCTACCCAGTTTTGCACTTGCTTTGTACTACACACTAGAAGTGCATTCACAAGTTTCAGGCAAAGTTATTAAATCCAGATAAGTACTTGAATTGGTCGAGGTAATAATAGGTCAAGGGTCGATTAGCTAGCTCAGAGTCAACTTGAGAATTAGACTGATGGGGAATAAACAAAATAAATAATTTAAATTCTTATCATACCATCAAAATATTAAATATTAATTCAAAACCTTGAATAATCACTCACAAAATAATCATATACTTATCTAACATTCTTTCCAATTTATTTAATGCATTGGCATCACATTATCACATTATCATGCTATGACACTAGAATAAGTAATCACTAAATCTTCCTAATAAAATATCAAAATAGATAATTGATTACAAAATATTCCTACCAACAATCCTTTAAAAACTAAATTCATAGTTATTAACACCAAAATATCATTAATTTTGACCAATATTGCCCTGTACAATTATATGGTAAATTTGTTTTTAAAGGCAACTCAGGTCAACCCAGCAACTTGCCTAGGTTGCCTAAAGGGACTTGCTCGGACCAATTTCATGGTCGAGTCATTGGCTTCCAGGCTGACCTAGACATTATGGTCAGGGTTTAATAATATTTGTTTCATGTATTGAATTAGGAAAAAGATAATAAAATATTATTTAAACTTTAAAATCTCAAATCAAATCAGTGATTTAATTATTAAAATAAGGTGTCAATTGCTATGCTCTTGTAGTTTATACTTATACTCTTGTAGGCAACAAGACCAATTTAAGATTTTGAAGTTGAAGTGGAATTTTCTTATCTTTTTTTCCTATTAATTTCTTCTCAATTTCAAATAATAAGGAAATTGTATATTTATGATCAAAGTACTAATTATAAGGATCTATGCATAATCATTGAATTAATTCCTAGATCAAGTGGGTTGTTCTTGAATTGAATGTTGTTTAGAGCACCTGTCCTTAACTATGCATGATGAATTGATTGAGCACAACAATGGGACCATAAACAAGTCTTAATATACCTTAAATATTTGAGATTATGCTGCCCAAGACCAATTTCTAGAAAGATGAGTTTCATTGGCATCCTTCATAGTTGGGAGTTTTGATCTTCTGTTTTTTTTTTTAAAAAAAAAAAATTCTTCTCAAAATCTCATCTCCATCATCAAATTTAATTTAAAAAAACAGCTAATGGTTTAGATATAATAATTTATAAAAGTATTATGTTGAACATAAATAAATAATATTAAACTTTTAAAACATGATTTACATAAGTCATAACTGTAATACAAATAAAATTAATAAGAAATTAATTTATAAAACACTATAATAATAGTTTTAGAAAATATTAAATCTAAAATATTCAATTTTTTCTCTAATGGTTGAAATGAGATTCTAAGAAGGAGAAAAAAAAACAGAGAGAAAAAAGATTATCAAAATATCTACTCCATAGTTGTAGGGCATTTGTCTACTTGACATATAAATACCAACATGTGTGTTGTGTAAAACTTCAGCAAACCTTTACCTGGTTATTAAATATTAAAACCGGATATGTAGTTTCATTAACTGTATAAGACTTTTAACATATTTAACTCGTAACTCATGATGAGTTGAATTATTTAATTTATTAAACCTAGCTACACAAAATAAAATTCTATCACGCTATTTAATGTTTGATATTTGAAATATAGATATAATCAAATTGAATGGAAAATCATACAAAAAGCTATTAACATTTTAATCGAAAATTTCCATGGAATTCTGAAATTTGTTGTAATATATATTTATATATCATTATTGTTGTTCAAATTAATTATAATTCCATTTTTGTTTTGGAAAATTTGCTCATTTATTGCAACTTAATGTACGACATCAGTTGCTAGATATATATAAGTCCTCCATTTTTATTCCTGGACCATATAAGCCCTCGGTCTGTGAGATATTTTGTTGAGTTTTGGATTTTTTTAAAAAAAAATTAATTAAAACATACATATACCCCTTTATTTTTCCTTGATATAGCTACATTATATTCATGCATTGTCAGATTTATAATTGACAAGATGAGCGGTAAGAAACTCGTCTACTTCTACTTGGTTACCTTACCTAGTCTTCATTACTTCATAGTGAATAAGATCAAGACTGGACTGGAACCTTATCTAAATAGACACTTAAGAATTTCAGAGAGCATGTGTCCCCCAAAAGAGAATGTTCATTCTGGTGAGAAGGAACAAGACATGAAAATATGACACAGGACACAAAGGACGACATTGGAATGATTGATTTGAATGAAGAGATGTGCCATCCACGCAAAAGGATGTTAATTATTGGCCAAATTAAACCTTATCGTGAACCACCATGCTGCAACTCTTAACTTGAAGCAACCAAGAAATTAATGGAGATGGCGATGGCCAAAGGATTTTTTTTTTTAAAAAATATTCTCTGCTTTCTTGGAGATAGGAACTAATTGCAGAGCTGAGGAATAATGTTGGACAGCTGAAACCAAATTATAATGATGGTCACAAGAAGAAAAGAAGCTGGAAAAGTCAATTATGGCGGCTCACATTATCCACATAATTTTATATACGGTGCGTGCAAATAATTTGTAAGCTTTTAAACACGAAAAAGTTAGGGTTTCTTTTCTTTTTTTTCTTTTTGTTTTTTTTGTTTTGTATTTTTACATTATGAGAGTATATGTTTCTGCAATTTTTCTAAGAAATGTTAACCTTAATGTTATAACAAACTTCCCAGTAAATAACACACTGTCATATGTAAAAGTTAATAGTTCAAATCCCAAAAGAATAAAAATTAAAACTCAGCAGAATATGGAGAAGAACATGTCAAAGCTTGTATCGTATCTTAACAAATGTGTTTTTTAAGATTTAAATTTATATTATTTTTCTTATGAGTGAAACTTCTTATCATTTTAATCAACAAATTATCAGTAATGTAATATCTCTTTATTCATATGAGATCTATTTTATTACAAATATATTTTATTTCGAAAGTAATGCTTAGGTAAGAGGACCAGCTCTATGTATCATCTTGACTGATGTTGGACAACTAGGATGGATATTAGGGAAATTTTTATTGAGTTCAAGGTGACATCATTTCAGTCCATTCTTAAACTTTTTAAGAATTTCACCCACCTATTAAAATGAAATTGAGTTTTATGAATGAAAAAGTAATAATAATATTTTTTTTATTTTTTTTTAAAAGAGCATTTACAAGAAAAATAAAACGATTTGAAAGAACTTACAAAATTAAAAATATTTTAACCATTTGCAAGATAGATATGAAAATTTTTAAGACAAATATGGACATTTATAAGATAAATAAGACAATTTACATGATAAATAAAATAATGACATCATTTTCTTTTCACCCCAAAACTTGATTTCATTTTTACCAAAGGGATGTAGTGAAGTTTTGAAAAGTTTTAGGGGTAAACTGAAATTATATCACATCCTTAGAGCTAACTAAAATTCTCCCTTGATATTAACTACTTCTTTTTGTTTTTAATATAAGACTCATTTGACTATTTTGTAGGGATTAGATAAACTAAAAATTATATCATATGTTATGAATCATTAGATTATATATCAACTTATAATTCAGGAAAATGAGTTTGCAGAAAAATTGCGAGTATGAAAACTATAAAGTAACTTATTTAGTTCATTAATTTCTATAAAAAAATCAATTAGATCTTATATTAGAACCAGAGGTGGTGTCACTTCCATCTCTAATAGAATAGCTATAGTTAGTGGTTGGATCTAGATTTAAATATAATATCTCAATCTACTTTGTTTCTCATGTTTATCAGTTTTTTCTAAATTATTCCTATTATTAAGGGAGTTTGCATCAATCATAGTTTTAATACAATAATTTGTCTTAATCTATCCAAATAATTAAGTAGGTCATATATTAAGGGTTTGAGATAGTGTTATTTGAGTGATAATCAGCATATTAAGCCCACTAAGTTAAAGGAACAATAATGCGTCAAATCAGAAATGAAAAGAACAGTTTTTATTATTTTGATATACCCCAGCAACATGACAGATAAAAGAGTATGACGGAAAAAAGAGATCCACACAAGCTAAATTTTACCAGGTTAAGAAGAAAAAAAAAAAATTAATATCATGTTCTCATGGCGGCAAATCAGCTAGCTCCCTTTAGCAGGAATTGTAAACAAGTTTTTTTTGTTCACCTCTTCTAAATTTTGGAATTGAAACCTAGGGTTGGCAAAGTAGGAAGACAAGGATTTTTTACACACTAGTTTTTGTGAGTTGGTTTCCCGGACTCATTCGAATTAGGTCTTACTTTTTGAACTCAATCTTATGGTTTATGAGCACAAGTATTTTTTTTTGGCATGGTGCATTTAACATCCTAGATGGTTAGACCTACCCCACTTTAATTTGGAGGATTTATTGAGACTCAAGAATAATTCGGATCAAGCAAGACTAAAATGGTGTCAAAATCCTACTATTAAATATTTAACACTATTAAATTTACAAAGTTCAAACTCAATTCCCTTAGTGAAGTTGGTAGTAGCACAAGTTGATTATTTTACAGTATGATGATCATACGTAAGCTGAATCTCAAATAGAAACTGTATACGATGTTTCATCTCACAATGGCAGGTTCCGGCCACAGAATCTTTTTTGAACTATATGATGAATTGAATAAGGTAATGTGTAAGACAAATCAAATTAAAGGTTTTGCAAGAGGGAGTAAGTTTTATTTGTTATATCTAAATGTTCTCAGACAGCAACCTGTATAAATGTATGCCCACGGAAACTTGTTGTGTATATGCAGTTTTGAAGCATCAAATCATTGGGCCCTATCTTAACATAGATATTATGAAGAGGGTTGTGAAAGAAACTTTAGGGGCCATCTAATCACATCATAACTGATAAAAAAGAGAATATATATATAATAATACAAGAAGATCTTGCTGTTAATTGAACTGTGGCACACCTTTATGTCAAAAGCTAATTCAATAATTAGGGCAAAAAAATCCAAAAGATAAGCCAAACAAGTTTGCCTTATTGCATCAACTAACACATACAAAATGATGGATTAATATAGTCAAGTTTTGATGTTGTGGAAGAATAAGTGCCAGGGGCAAGATCCAATGACAAAAATTGGACACTTTTAAGTGTAAACATGTAATGCTTTAATGACTAAGCTTTATATTGTGGCCCGCACCAAAAGACATACAAGTGCTTACGCGCATGCACTCCGAGACACTATATATTTTTCAAACAAAAAATTAAAAGATTTGAACTTAAATTTCAATATGAAAAAAGATTAATCAGTTTGAATGTTTACACAGTTATATGTACACTTTCATAAATTTCTATTAAAAAATACATAATATTTTTTTTTTAAAAAGGGTTAAATTTGTCAGGAAATACTTAAAAATCTAAACATGCATAAACTATTGTTTCAAAAAAATATATACACAAGCTAAAGATATAGTTTCGGAGCAAAACGGAAGAGCTTGTGCTTGTCCTTGTTCTACCCAAACCCAACAGAAGATGCAGTGGAATGATGCTGAAAGAGTTGGCACAAAATTAATTTCTGCATGAAAAAAACTCAGATTTTCTTTTTTCAATTTGAGACCTAATGATCGATCAGCTTCTGATATAAAAGAGGGAATTAATTATTGATCCACGAGACAGGAAATTGGAATCCATCCCCTAAAACCCCCAAATCGAGATGTCTCTGAAAAGCAAGGAGCTTAGAAACGAGAGAGAAACAGTAGTGATCTGATATATCTGAGATATAAAGGAACAAGCAGCTAGGTATCTCGCAATCTCAACCACAAATAGGAGGGTTTTCTTTCTTTTCTCTTTTCTGGTACAGAGGAAAAATGAAGGAAAAGAAAGAAAGGAAAAAACCTATCCATAGAAATGAAAGCACTAAGAGTACATGGAGGCATAGGACTGTGTAGGGTTTTTGGTCTTGTGGTCTCATAATCAAGCACTCTAACACACATGCCCTACAATATTCACCACTGCTTTCTTGTCATAGAGTTATCTATCTCCTGCTTGAAAGCAACCCCAGAACGACCCTTGCTTTGCCATATATCATGTGGTCCTTGTAATTATGCCATTCTTAAAGTGCTCTCAAGACTCAGCTATAGATAGCTACAGTGAGAGAGAGAGGGGGGGAGAGATGTAGGTATACTTGTGATAAAATTAAGTGGGAAGAACGGCATGCATAAGTGGAAAGAAAAAACCTGAGAAAAAGGAAAGTTTATTTGGTCATTGAGGCGCACGACTGTGTGTGTTTTTTGGGGGGGGGGGGGGGGCGTTCAAAATTCCTACTCTGAAATAAAATAAGTACAAGGCCGCCATATAAATGCTCTGTTGAATCACAATCTTTAAATATGATAAATGAAGAAAATAAATATACTTAGTTTCTAATCTAATAATGATAAGCATTTGGACCCTACAGCAGCAGTATATACAGAAAGAGCATTATTTTGAACCACAAGGTAAAGGGATAAGCTTGGGGCACGCATGCGAGGGGGAAAACCAACAAGAAGATATTCTCAAATAGACTTTGATGGAAATGGATTCATAGATATATAAACAGATAAATAAATAATTGGAACTTCTCTTTTTGGTGAAAATGACATGGTAAGGAGCCCCAGTCAAAGGGAGCATTGCTTCTTCCCATGGCAGGCCTTCACACAGTGGAAGCCCGTTGGACTGAAACAATTATTGTACCTCTCTCTCTCTCCTCTCTCTTTAGGGCTTGTGAGGGACACCTGTAGGTAAACAACAGTATACAGTTTTGGAATTTCTTCTATTAGAGAGTGAATTTGGCTCTAAAGAAGTAAGAAGAAGAAGGAAGATGAAAATAAACTTATGTGTATCTTCCCATAAAAAGTCATGGCATGTGACGTCCCACCCGCCTTATCCCATCCGAACCATTATATCTGTGGGCGCGTCTCAGAGAATGAACCGGACAGAGACAGACATGGATGAAACCTTGGAGTCCATGCAAGGTCAAAGAGACAGGCAATTAAGCAGCAAAATAAGAACCAGATCAAACAGGTAAACACACACACACACTCAAGTGAAATATATTAGAAAGGAAATCTATGACAGTACAGAGATAAAAGATAACAAGAGGAGGGTGATATAAAAGAGCAGGTGGGGTCTTTTGACATAACCAAGACACAATCCTTCTAAAGTGTAAAGGATTTTCACTTCTCCTAATAAATTTATACTTTTTTGGATTTGAACTAATATTTTTCTCTTATCAAAATAATAAGGTCACTTATCATATCAACTGAGAATTTATTAGAAGAAGGTGGGTTTTTGAGTTGCGCGTGAAGTGGCAACTACGGACCACGTGAAGTGGCAAAGATGAGAGGACATTATCTATCCACTGACTTCTCAAATCTCATAATATGGTTCTAAAGAGAGTTTAACTTTTGGCTCAAAAGCTATTAAAAAAAAAAAGGTGCTTGGATTACGGGGCAATAAATTTCCCTTGTTGGATGGTGCTTCTTTAATCACTCATTACTCCATCTTTACTCTGTCCCTCTTCTCTCTCTCTCTCTCTCTCTGGGGCTAGCTCATTATTCAACCCCTCATGCCTGTAAGGTATTATTGTCTGTGCTGTCTTTCTCAAACTGTTGTACGTACTTCGCTTCAAGGAGGCAGTTGTACAAACACCTCTCTCTCTCACACAGCTACACACGAACACATACACGGTGGAGCATCATCATCATCAGTAAGGTAAAAAGAACAGTAACAAGAAAATGGTTGTCTTTCTCAAACTGTGTATATCTTTGCTTTTATGCAGGTAAGAGATCTCTGGGGAGCATGCGAACTAAAATGAAGTGTGAAAAGGATTGAATTGCCGCTCTATTATTCCTCCTTCACACAAAACGGAACATACATGTCGTTCTCAAGCTTTCCTCAGAGTCTAGCTAGGGTTATCATCATCAAAGTGCAATAATCTCTCTAAGTACCCAACCAATATGTTTCCTACAAACCCTTTTCCCTTTGACAGCAACCTAAACTCCACGCAACATCAAAGCCTTCCTCCTCCTCCTCCTTCTTTCTCCTTTCTTCACTTTCCTCCACCTTCCTTTGAAGACAATGAAATCTTTCTTCCTCAACAACCAAACCACCACCATGACCATCTAGTCTTACTTCCTCATCATCAATCACAACCTCTAGCAGAAGCAGCAGGCGTGGAGGTTCCGAGCAAGAATGAGCAGATCCTGGCGACGATGAGGAACAAGAGGATTTGCAAGAGAGATAGGCACAGCAAGATCAAGACGGCTAAAGGGCTAAGAGATCGGAGAATGAGACTTTCTTTGGAAGTAGCTAAGAGATTCTTTGGTCTTCAAGACATTCTAGGCTTTGACAAGGCCAGCAAAACCGTTGAGTGGTTGCTGAATCAGTCAGAGGATGAGATCAAACAGCTTGCAAGAGATAAGAATTACAATAATAATTGCAGTGGGATCAGTGGTGGGACAGTGAAGAGTGCATCTTCAACTTCAGAGTGTGAAGGGGTTTCAGGTTTAGATGATGTAGCATTAAGTGGAATGAATCAAGAACAACGAGAGGGAGATCAGCAACGACCCGTACTGGTAACGAAGAGAAGGGCAAGAAATACAAGAAAGAGTGCACTTTTATTGGATCCTCTAATTGCAAGAGAGTCAAGGGAAAAAGCTAGAGAGAGGGCAAGAGAGAGGACCAAGCAGAAGCAGAAGATGAAGATGAAAGGTCGAAAATTATTTCCAGAAGCAGCTGATGACAACACAACCAACCATAGCTGTAATCTCACACAATTTGGTTCATGGAATCCGTTTGAAACAGGAGAAAAGGTGAATGATCCTACCTTAGAGGTCAATATGGCTGAGGCTGCTGAAGACGAACCAAGTTCTCAGCCAAACGTAGATGATGATTCCTTGGCGGTTAATATGATATTCAACTCATTGAATACTTCATTTACACTCGTACAAGATGTAAGTTCAATCTATTACAGCAAGTTTTGCACCAAAATTAAAAAATACATAAACATTATGCATCCATCTCCCATACATAGAACATCAATATACTAGAGCATCAATTTGCAGAATCAGTTATTATGGCTATCATAACAATAAATTTTCATGTAATTAGTGATTGAATATATATGGTGGTCTTAACATGTAGCATTATATTAATTATTATTTCTAATAGCTCGATGAAATTGTTTTGCAGCAGTATCATCAATTTGTGGAATTTCAGTCCTTGGCAAAACTTTGGGAGGCCTGCAACAATCACATGATCTAACGTACGATAAATTGGTTTTTCCCCTTAGCTTGCACATCTATCTTTGATGTGTCAATTGATCAATATTTCAAATGCAAAACATGATGTGCTTTCTTTTAATTATTACTTTCCTTTTGGCATGTAATGTAATAAGGCGTTTTCTTATATTTGCTAGCTTCTGATGGAAAACATTATCTGGAAAATGATTGTATGTCATCTCTCTGTGGAATTAATAATATGTGACTTTTAATTTCTTGTTTCTGCTCTGACCCATCATATATGTTTATTGACGCTTATATTGTTCAAAATCAACAAGTATTAGCAATATAGAGAGATTTCTCAATTGTGTTGCTGATACGATTATATGACTTGTTTCTTCTTTTATGTGAATTTTTCTAAAGACGAATTGTCACTTAGAAAATGGTTAGAGTTAATCTGATGTATGTATGTTTTGTTGTCTTTGGATAGCCTCTAAAGCGTATTCCCTTAATGTGTGATTAACTCTGCTTGATTATCTTTATAGAAGTGATTGAATGGACACATCCACTATATTTACCACTATGCATATGTCGACTTCTCGTTTTGAATTTTCAAAATATGAATAATCAGCTTATCTGAATACAGATTAAGAGAGATAAATAAAACTAAAGCATGTGGAGGGAAGTTAATTAACTAATTAATATTATTGAATGATACTATATATCAAATCTGAAGTTTAAACCGCATGTGGACATGGATAATTATTAAGCCAACAGGTCTTGGCGGAACCAAGAGTTCTAGTGGAGAAAACAAAGGATATGTTCTGACTAAAACAATGGATTATAGGGTTGTTATAAGAACAACATAGTGAAACCGATATCAGTTCAAATCATCATGATGTTAATTTTGGTTGCAAAACTTCATTTAGATTCTGGGGAATACTTACAAAACCCTCCCCATTCCAAAGTAAATTTCTAGAATAAAACAACTTACTTATTCGCTAGGCTTTGTAATAAACCTTATTTCTTCAATTTTTTTTCCTTGTAAAATGTCGAATATATAAGCTGGAGTCTAATTAAGTGCTTACCTATCTGTAGGATTGTGAACATACGAAGTTCTTACTGTATTAAAGGGAAAATCACCATGAACCCATAAAGAAATGTAATCATTAAAAAGTCTTACAACAAGGTGAGCAATATAATATGTTGTCATTTCCTATAGGAGAATTTGTTTGCAGTTTGCTCATTTATCAGACTTTTTGGTAATTATATTATTTCATTAGAACCTCATAATTATTTTCTCTGGATTAAATGCTTATTTAGGATGGGTCAGCATTTGCTTTGCTAGTCAATCAATCAATCACACTTGTAAAGATTCGCTTCTAATTTTTATTTTTGATAAATATTAAAGAATACTTCTTCCAATCTTTAATATAAGTCATAGTATTAGATATTATGTTAAGGACTGAATGTTGTGTTATAGATGTTGAATACATCTCTTTCAAGAGACAAGACACAAATAGCTAGGCTCTAATGAGAAATTTTTTCTGTCCCATAGAATAAAGATTCCTTCATTAAGATAGTTTTTATTTATGCTGCAAATCTAAGCGTGGAAGCCGACATATATTTTATGTTCATATAATATTTCTAACCATTGTTTCGAAATAATTTAGTTACAATTATCTTTTCAGACAGTATCCATAAAGTTTCAGTGGAAAGAATACACTTAAAAACATTGGACGTATATGCTAAATAGAAGAGTTAATGCTTGAAGGAGCAGTGTAATTTATGTTAGCGTAGACAGCATTTTAAAACTCCTAGGCATGTTCCGTCATAAAATTGTTGCTATAAGGGCTTTTTTATGCATCAAGAAAACGATTAAATAAGTAAATAACCTATATTGCTATAAAATTTTATTGTAAAATAATTAAATAAATTAGATTCATTGCAGCAAAATTTAATAATATTTTACTAAACTTGCATTAATTTAAATAAAAATACTTAAATCAAGTTTTTTATATTTATTTCGTCCAATTCTTTAATTACATGTTATCATGTGTACTATTTTTAAATTATTATCATTTAACTATAAGCTCATATAAAAAATAAATAAAACACATAATGATTATTGGTGAACTTGATGTAATGGATATAAGGAACTTGATCTAAGTATATTCCTAATTTAAGTAATACTTTTACATTATAAAAGAGTAAACCATTAAAAAATAATCAATACTTTAATCAATCGAAACAGTAAAACATTTTAAAAAATCCAAATGAACAAATTTTGTGAGTTGAAGTGAGTATTATACTAAACTTTGACCACTCCCTTTAACACTCTTTTTTCCTACTACAAAGCACCAAAAAGACAATTTTTATTTATAGAAGAAATGACAAGATGTTTAAAAACAAAGCAAATAGTTTTGCTAGCTATGGGATGCACTACTTGGTAAGATAAAAATTTTCTATTCTCATCTAATAACTTGAAGCTTTAGGGAAAATCAATATTGTCCGATTTTATTTGTGTCAAGACCCAGATAAAACTAATCATAAAGGACATTTTATTTTTGTGATAAAAGCTATATGAAATAAATATTAAATGAAGAAATGATACGTAAGTTATTCTGAATTAGGTTAAGAACTATTAAGAAATGGTAAAGGAAAGGAAAAGGAATCCCCTCGATTAACATAACTGGTTAGATACTAGGCCTAGAGTTTCATTCATTTGGAAACCTTAAGGAAGCTCTCTGCATGTTATTTTATGAGCGCTAATCATGCCTAAGCTTATGCTAGAGGCCTAGAATCAACGAAGAAGATGATCCGTGCTGTATTTTTTGGTCATGAGTCTTACATTGGAAAGTTGCACAAGTATGATTTGATGATTTATAAGTTCAAGGGACTCTCACTTAAAACCTGTGTTCATAACATTTTTTTTGGTTTCAAGACATGTTTTTTCCTCAAATATTAGGAAAAAAGTTAGTTTATCATCTTTTTATTTTTCAAAGCTAAGGTGCCATTATTTTTGTTGGCTTCCTTTTTTTTTATATTTTTTCTGGCAATCAAATATAAAATATAATGATACTCATCCCTTTATACACACACTCTCGCGCCATATCAACCATAGATTATGATTTATAAAATCGAATTGTATCAAAGCCAAGATTAGAGCCACTGGGTCAGAACAATTTCCTACAGTAAAGTTAACTGTTGAGACATTTTAGAGGAGAATTTCTCGCATTCAACATAATTCTAGTATTGGCTATCTTCTTGTCAGTTGCCAGACAGAGCAATTAATTATCAGAAGTTTTCTTCCACCATGAAACCAGAATTAGAAAATGATCATATGTACAAAATAACAGAATATTCTATGTTGGAAACAAAAAATTAATCTTTCGCATTGATAATAACTAATTTAGAAAATAAAGGTAACGCATGCATTCTAAGATATATAGTACCTCCTCAATGAGATACTGATCAACTAATGTCCACCAAGGATATGATGACCACTACGGCCAAGGAAGGTCTAGGCCCCACTAATTAGTTCTAAACCAGATAGAGACAAAGAAGTGTGAACAAATATGATCATTTCAAGGCTGAAACATGTTAAGCGGATCATGCTTGGTTCCGTGCTATGGAAGTTAATGAGTGAATTTAATTAGTTGTACGAAAGATAAGCCAGAAATCAAGTCTACATAGCAGAAATATCTGAAACCCCAGTTATATTATATTAAGGGAGAAAGTTGGTTTGAAAGGATTCGATATTTAGGAAAAGAAAGGAAAATCAGACTCACCGTACTCAGAAACACGTGTAGTTGTTTGTAGAAAATGTATCTCCTACAAGTTGCACTGTCCTCCACCTGTGCGTCAATTTCATCTTCCTTTCGGCCTCGTCTATCTTCTTGAAAATTTTCTGAATTACAAAAGACAACCCGTTCAATATTCAGTGGTGCAGTACTTGAATTATAAATTATTAAGTTTATACCGGTCCCAAGAAAAAGGAAAAAATTAGGTTACCCAGTGAGTCTAGTAAGGAGGTGTGTAGGCAGTTAACAGGTTGTTTTAAATTTTACTTCATCGTGTGTCCAAGTGTGTTGGGGGCGAGGAGTGTTGTCTGTGTCTGTATTGCTAGATTGTCGATTGGATAAGGATTTCTGAAAGGATCAATAGTGATAGAAAAAAAGTGTTTACTAAGTGATTAAAGTAATCTTAGATATTTCATTAGAGTTTAATTTGAATCTATAATCTCTACCTCACATTCTCACTCCATATTTTTAGGGCTAAAGCTATCCACCTGGCTAGTATCAAGGGGGAATAGTAGGTTCGGCCCCACGGGGTGGTTAGCCCCCTTATAATAGGATTTCCACAAAGTGTCAATAGACAATCAAGTTATAATACGCAGGCGTTTGACCTTTTATTTTGTGGATGTAGTCATGAAAAAGTTAAAAGGTTAATTAGATCAAAGTGCTTCATCGTTAAGAAAAAACATGTTTGATTGAAGTAAAAAGGCTTACAGTCTAATCTGCTGTTGTATTTTATAGCTCAAGAAAACAAGAGCAAAACGCTTGAACGCGTACTCTTGGATTTTGGACGGTAGCAATAAGAGAATTATTTCAGCTAAAGAAAGCTGACTGATCACTAATCACACAAGACAGTAAAGTTGAGAGTTTTTGAATGCATGCCAAAAGAATGCTAATCATTCCAAGTGGTGATTTTATTAATTTTTAGGATTAAGGTGTAAAAATACATATGAACTTTTTCCTCATAAGCGTTTAGCACCAATAACTTTTTTTTGGAGCAAAAGTACACAAGTGGTTACCATTTTGAAACAAAAGTCACATCTCACTGTTAAGTCACTATTCACCGTGATGAGAGAGAAAGAGATAAAATGAATAGTAACGTAATGGCAGTGAACAATAATTTAACGGTGGAATGTAACTTTTGTTCTAAAATAATAATCTCATGTGTATTTTTTATCCAAAAGAAAGTTCTTAGTGTTGGGCGTTTATGGAAAAAAAATCATGTGTATTTTTACACTATAACCTTATTTTTTCAGATCGGAAAAAAAAAACAGCACTCATTTTTGGTGTTGCATGAGTAAAATGATATTATTAATGTCAGATGTAATCAGTAATCACTGAATGAAGGTGAATCAGTCAATTATCTCCTTATATATGACGCAGTTCAAACTGTATATGTGCAATATTCGTTGAAGTGCGTGCAGGTGAACGGCTTGTTCTGTTGTGTTCTTTTTCTTTCTTGTGATCTCTCAAAAATGAATGAATCATCAAGATCCACTACTTGAGAATTGCCAAAGCATGACAAAATTAACTCCTGGCCAGTACCTAATCAGGAGTCATTGGCTATGCTTACGAGGCCGAAACCCAAATATATTGAAGACTGAAAAATTTTAATTAGGTCGTTATATTTTCAGATTTTCCAATAATCATGTCCATTATATAAATGGAATCAAACCAAGAATCAATGGTGCCCAATTTTAGCCGTAAACACTAAAAAGAAAAACTGCTGTGAACATAAGATCGTTGTTATATCATAATACTGTGAGTATCACGTCACAGCACCACCCTTACTGGGCAAACAAAGAAGAAGACAGTTAAAGAATCTTTGGAAGTTTGGAATAATGAGAAGTTTATTTTTCCACCGACACAATTTTGATTCCTTCTTTCTCAATCCCACTCTTTACGAGAATCTTTAAGGTCGATGCAGTGTTTGTTGCAGACTCCTGGAAAGCGACCCAAAGGAGAACTACTTTTAGAGCCTACCAGCGTCGTCTGAGAAAATTAAACAATTCCTTTAAAAAATATAAGAAACCCTAACTAAATCCATGGTAAGATTCGGATGAGCAAAATATGCTCCGTGAAAAGACACTTTTGTTCTGGAACCCAAAAATAATTTAATTTTACCTAATTAATGGTAGAGAAAGGAGAAGAAAAATCTGGAACAAAGAAAGGTACCCCTAGAATAGAATGCCCTAGCTAGACACAGAGAAGCGCGAATCCAGCGAGTTTCAGCAAGATATAAGATTAAGCCCTTGTAGCAGCAGAAATCGGTACTTGAATGTATAAAAATATATTCCTAAAGATGGAAACTCCACATAATTTAATCTGGTGGGTGGATGGTATGCAACCTTTCAGCATGTAGGAGTAAACACTGTTTTCGAGTACTTCGATCCAATCTTAAGAAGAGAATCACTGAATTGGGCAGAAACAGAACATACCGTACTGGATAAAACTTGTAGAGAGCAGGGAAGTTTCTGTTTCACCGCTCAGTTTCAAACTCAACGGTGAGATCAGACCCAAGAACCTGTTTTCTGGGGTTTCCATGAACCTTGATTTTGAGAAAATTAAAAGCGAAAAGAATTGCGGGATAAAAAACTAAAAAAAAAAAAGAAAAAAAAGAAGAGGAGGATGAAAATAAAGCAGATCTAGAAACCAGATGCCTAGGGAAACCATAAAATACGGAGATCTAACTAGCTGCCACTAGGATGGTGAAGAAGAAGCCCTAGAATAGGAGGAAAGACGAAGACTGAACAGTACTTTGCGCTGTAGATGAGGAACCCTAAAAATGGAGGTGAGGGATAGTGGAGAAGGGGATGGTTTTGACTGATTGGACTGTTAGTACAAATTAAGTGGCCATGGTGTGGTGTAGCTGTCGAAGGGGCAGTGCTGTCCTCATACAGTCTCACAGATAAGAAAACCACCCCAACTTTTGGGATGGCTTCAACCCCATTACTATTTGTAGGGCATATAAAATAGTCGCCCCAGTTACGCAGTTATTAGAGTCCTCACGTTGAACGTTAACCCGGTCGGTTTAGGTAGGGCAAAAAGGGCTGATATATAGTGTTGGATTTCACGCTGGCACACAAATAATAGGGAAAATTGATTTCAGGGTCCAAGCTAATAAAATAATTACAAAAAAGGTTCAAAAAACATTCACATGCCAGGGCCTTTTCTGGCATTTTTTCAAAAAAAAGTGTACGGATATAGTTACTAATTGCTACTGATGTAGTTGTTAATTGCTACAGATGTAGTTGTTAAAATGTAGTTGTTAATTAGACTGATTTAGTTGTTAACGGGAATTGATATAGTTGTTAAACGCTACTGATATAGTTGCTAACGCTTTTTGAAAAAATGTCAGAAAAGGCCCTGGCATGTGAATATTTCTTGGGCCTTTTTTGTAATTATTTTACTAGGTTGGGCCCTGAAATCAATTTTCCCCAAATAATACTCCTTTTGAGGTTTTTGACATAAGTTGATCTAAATGTAAAAAATGTAAGACTCATTTTTTATATTTATTAATTTTTGTAATTCATTTATATTAATATTCTTTCAATGATAATCAAATAATTAGAAAAATTAGGAAAGATGATAAAAATGCTTAGAAAAAAATGGCACACCTTATTCAATTTTTTAATCTAATCAAATTAGGTAAATAAATATTTCATTAAAGACTATTGAATGAAGTATAATTTTTAGAAGGTCTTCAAAATAAATAAAATTAAAAAAAAGTTGTTTTATGAATTAATATGTAATATGTAATGTTGATTAAATTTTTAATTAAATTTTTAAATTATGAATTATGAATGTAAGTGATAAAAAATAAGCTTTCATTTCGGTACTATTAAACTGACTATCATATGATTCATATCTATTGAACCGGGTCGTCTGATCTGAGAAAAAGTTACAGATTACAGATGAGAGGAAATATATTAGTAGAGTTATATATATACTTCCATTCAAGTATATTCGATAATATAATTTCCAAACGTAAGTTACTTATAATAATAATGTTAATATCCTCTAACATACTATAACTAAGTATTGTTGTTAACCTAGTTATTACACTCATAATTCATATCCCCATATTAACTTTTTTGGAAGAAATATTTTTGAACATTAAAAGTATGGACAATATATAGTTAATTAGGTCAAATTCCTTAGATCTAATATCTCAATTTCTTCAATCACACAAGACATATGGTCATATATTCTATTTCTTAATATCATTATTTAACTATAAATTTACATAAAAAATAATACATATCGTTGTATGTATTTAACATAATTGATATAAGAAACTTCACCTAAGTTTTATTTTAAAAGTGTCTATGATAAAAAAAAAAATTAAATCATATTTAAAAATCTGAAAGGAAGGTTAATTTAAAGTATAAAAATTAAGCTTCATATATTCAAAGTCATCAATTAGTAATTAGAAATTATTTTATTAATAAATTATAAATATACATTTTTTGTCCTTGTCAACTATCTTTTCTCTCTTCCTCGTCATTTCATTTTGATCACTATCAAAACAATTCCTTGACGGTTATACTCAACCTTTTTGTCCATTTAAATTTTTTTGATAGTGATCAAAATTACATTGTGGTACCAAAAAAACTAAAAAAATATCAAAAAAGTCTTTATAGACTTTTTTTTATAAAAATTATAAAAATTTTGACAACAGAAAATACAATTTTAATAATTGGAAATATCATTTTATCAATGAGATTTTCTTGATATTGGAATTTAGAGACTTTTTTATAACTTTTTCTATTTTTTGGATCCACAGTGTAATTTTTTCTAATTTTTTTTTTCCGTGTACTCCCCCGGTCCTGACTCCTAAATGGTAAAAGTAGGGGATTAGCTAGATGTAGGCTGTATATTTAAAAAAAATTAAAAAATTCAAGAAACTATTTTAATTTATTTTGTTTTTTTCCCTCATTCTTGGTGAGGGTGCAATTTTTGCACGACAAAAATGACTTTTTTTTTTGGTAAAAGACAAAAATGACTTCATAAATATGAAAGTGATCTTCCTTGGCGGCCGCATGGAGTTCTTTTCAAACGAAAGGGAAGTTCTATCAATCTCCTATCGCATTTGTCACATTTCATACACCTCGTGCGGTCAAGCCTAAAGTATCATTTGGGAAAGTTTCTTTTAGCCCAAAATGCTATCAATATAAAGATCTTCCTCATCTCCAGAAAGAATTGGGATAACTTCTCTCACAGACTCACACCACATAACCTAGACACACTCTGCTACTGATGCATTTATATATCAACAAATGCTGCTTCAGTTTATTTTTCACTCCTTTATTAAGAGTTATCAGAACCAAAACGTCGAGCAAAAAAAAAAAAATCAGAACCAAAACGCGGGGGAAAAAAAGCATAGCAATCAGATCAAACGAAGTTACCAAGAAACAGAAGTATTAATTTTCTCTTTCTAAAGGCACTGGTTATAATTAAGCATTACATAATTTCGCAGAGAACATTAAGAACTGACCTGAGATCTCATGCTTTGAACAATTTCTCTTTGTTCGTCCCACTTTCCTGCAAACTCCACACAAAAATAAAATAAATAAAAAATCATATAAATCCAGAGAGAAAACGATCGATCAGTTGCGGTTGGGGGCAATCGGTGTAAGGAAGGAAACAATAAACGAACCTCATCGGCACAATTGTTCTTTAATATATTGATGAGTAAAACGATCAAATGAATATCATGATTAAATGCATAATTCAATAATCAGTTCATGCTCCGGACAAGGAAGAGAACCGTTTTGGTTAATCAGGTATAAAAAGATATTCAGCAGAGAACGGAAAAAAGACCTACCAACGGAAATTAGGGGAATGAAATTTGTTTTTGGAGGAATGCGAGCCAATGCGCCATAAATAATCATGAGATCGCAGTGGCACTTTAATTCGTTGGTGTTTTGGTTTGAGGAAGCTGAAGTGAGGTAGGGTTTCGCTGAAGAAGAAGCAGCAGCTGGCTTAGGCTAGGTGTAGAGACAGTTCTGCAATTACATTAATAGTGATTGATAGTTGCGTCGTCGTCGTCGTAGTCGTCGTGGCAAAGATGATTGATTAACAGGAACTTGCAGTAATAGTGAAAATTGAAAGAGAGAGAGTCTGAATCAGACGGTAGTTACCTCGGCAAGCGTGAGTAGCTTCTTCGCTCTCTGCTTCACTCACTGCCTTCAAATTTGAGATCGCAGAGTAAAAGCAGCTTTAAGAAGCCAAACCAATTAACCAAATCAGCCCCTCACTCACATCTTCTGTATTGCCCCATAACCCCATTTATGAATTGGCGCCTTTTTTCCCTCCTTATCCATATTTCCATGCCCGTTTAAAAAAAACCAAGCAAAAGGCTTTATATTGTATGGGTTGAACATTGAACTTCAAAAAACAAACAATAAAACTCCTTCAGATAGATCAATGGAATCTTTTTGATAGAAGAAATGAAATTAGAATAGTTTTTTTATTGGGCTTAATAATTGTTAAATATCATGATAATTATATGGAAAATATTAGATAAATAATTATTTTTATATATAAAATAAAATTCAACTCATATTTTCTTTTTTTTTTTATTGAATTAAGGTTTCCCCTTTAAAGCTTAGAATGTAAAGGATTTTCGCCTTTAACATTAAGTATGCTTCTAGGATTTAAACTTGCATCCTCTTCTTTACGGAGATGAAAACGTTTAATTATCATCTCAATTAATACTTTGTTGGTAGTGAGCTAATATTTTCAGGAAAAATGATAATTGGTACATTTTATCCAAATGCAAAAAAATTTAAAAAAAAAAATCTACCTTTGATATTTAAAATAAAATATAGAAATGCACTAACTAGATCTTATATTCATGAAGGACTGAAAGTAGTAGTTTTAACCTTTTTATATATACTTTTCTTTTTTCAACAATCACCCCATTCTCTTGTGTAAAACGGTGGCTCAATTCATAAAGTTCTCATAAGATAGAGTTTGAGAAAAGGTATATATACAAACTTGCTTGCAAAGGCCGCTTATAGAATTTGAGTCATTGACCTCTTTAATCATATATGACAACAGCATTTATCATCACTCAAGGTTCACTTAGAATTCTATTGTGTATCTATTAAAAAAATAAATATCCTTGTTGAATCAGTATCATCAAATGCATAGCCACCTTTGTTAAAACAATAATACATAGCCACCACCCAACAAGCTGTTGGTAGGTAGCAAGCGGCCTCATTTCCTTAAAGAGGATATCATGAGTTAAAATGATAAGAAACATATGTATTAGGAGAAGTAAAAATCACATTTGGCTCGAAAAATTTGAAAGTGAATAGTTTAAAGTCCAAAGCAATTTAAAGGTACCCTTCATTAAATCAAAAAATACATACCCACCATGTCAAATAATCAACAATGTAATGAATAAATCTCACACATATTTATGATCTTAACTTTATTCTTTAAGTTAGGCGTTAATATAGTTGGGCTGTTTATTCTTGAGTGTGCGAGTTTAACTTTTGGTGATGATGATGAAGAATACTTGAGTCCCCTTCGATAGATGAATGATGAGAAAAGAAGCTAGGCGTTAAAAGAAAATTTAATTCTATTTAATACAAGATATATTTAGAGAATTAATCTTGATATTAAATATAATACACCTTTTTCATATTTATTAATTTTTTCTTAATTCATTTTTATTGCTATTTTATCGCCAACCATCAAGAAAGAGAGGAAATGACAAAATTAATAAAGATGGCTAAGATTTTTTAAAAAATACATATTTTACTAATTAACTTGAGTTACTTCATTAATTTAATCAAATTATATAAATATGTCTTATATTAAAAAAATGGAGGGACGATTAGTGTTTTTTTTTTCGGTAAAGACTGATTAGTCTGAAGAGATCGATAATTTGACTTTCTTATCCCTACGCAATAGATCGGCCCACAGTACAGTAGCCACTAGCCAGGATAACATATGTTCACAAGCACCCACTATAGCACGCGGGTGCCTACAAAATGATATTAAGAACCCAACTCACCGGGGATGGTCCAACTTGGGTGGCACTGAGAAACGAATATTTTCGCGAATATCTTTTTTTATTGAACTTAAAACCTCAAATATATTTCTGGGACAAATTGAAGGCTCTTATAACTAAATAATCAATTTTTAGATATTAAAAATTAATTTAGAGGTTTATAAAAATGCAACGATTTCTCTTAAGCATTTATTTTAACTATTCGTATGGGGTATCATTATCTTGATGGAAAATCCTATTAATATGAGCAATTAAAAGAGAATAATTAATCAATTTAAAAGATGAACTAAATTAAAGTATTATATTTAAGTCAAAGCAAATCTTTATATTAATTTTTATCCTCTCTTTTTTTTAATTAGATCAATCATTTTCTGAGATTTGAATTTGTGTTCTTTTTCTTATGAGAGTGAAACCCAAACTACCTTAATTAATATATGAATAAAATATCGGACTAGAGGTAGAGTATTATTTTTGCACAAAACTTACTGGGTAAGTTTGTATTGGATGAGTACATGATTGTACTTTTTGAAAAATTTAAGGAAAAATCTCTCATTAAAAAATTGTAGGTTAATTTATACAAAACTCTTCTAAACTTTGGGTTAATTGCATATAACTCCCTGAAATTTTAAAGTTTAAAATTTACCCCTCAGCTTTTCACTTTTTAACTATTAATCCTTTACCATTAGGTAATTGTTATCTTTTTAAAGGAAAATGCTACATCAAATTATGAGATGACACATGGCATCTTGTGTAAATTAATAATTTTATAAAACTCACTTCAACTTTGAATAGTTGCAAATAACCCACCAAACTTTACTTTGGTTAGGTACAAATAAGCCGACAGTTATAAATAATATTTTTATGTTATCAATGCTCAATTGTCCCAAGAAAATAAGTAAATGTTATATAAATGGTGACATTTTTATTTTTGTAGTTTTCTAAATATAATTCTTATAATTTTTGTCATACAAAAGAATTATTTTAGTTGGAAAATGATAGTAAAAATATTAATAAATTTATTAAAATGATAAAAGTAATGGAATGTGTTTTAATATTATATATAAAAATTTTAAGAGAGTTAAATTTAAATTTTAAAATGTCAGAGGGTTATTTGTAACTAATTAAAGTTCAGCGGGTTTTTCTACAACTATTTAAAGTTCAAGGGTTTTAGCCATTTGTAACGCTGGTTTCTGGAGTTACCTCATTTAATTATTATCCCCATTAATCAAAACTTGGTGATATATGTACTTATAGGATGACCATCAAATTTTTTATATCGATTATATTAAGCTTTCCAATCACATATGGACATGTATTCTATTTTTTATTTGGGTTTGTAGTTAAATGATCATATTTCACAAATATAAAATATGGCTACATGTGATTATAGAACTTTTGGGTGATGGTATTAGGAACTTAACTTAAGCATATTTCTTTATAAAAATAGCTTAAAATAAAATTTATAAATTTAGAAGATTAAAAATAATACAGATCCTTTAAGTAACTCACTTCAAATTTAAAAGGGAAAATATGAATAAAGAACCAAGAAAACACTAAATCTTGGGAAATTAGCCAAAATAATGTTTATTTTAAAAAAATTTATCAAATCAGGGTACTATGCAAACATATTGCCAAAATAAAGCAGTTTGTGTGGTGCCACGTGTGGCACCACTGACAACGTGGCGCTATTAATTGGGGCGCCACTTTTGGCGCCCCAATTACTATATATATATATTCAAGAAAAAAATATAATATATTATATTAATATATTACATATGAAATTATATAATTTAATATATATAATATTAATATAATAATATATTATATTAATAATATATATTATATAAAATATAATATATATTATTAATATAATATATTATAATATTATGACTCGTAATTGGTTACCAGAGAGAGAAGCTTTGTCTAATCTTTGGCAACCACTGGCAACATACAGTACCCAAAGAAGAAGTAACCTAGATTAAAGACGAAGATGACATACCGAGAATCAATGATGCAGATGAAATTATTTTACTGGTTTTAATTGTCAGTGGCGCCACCTGATTCTACTGGTTTTACGCCTCTTTCGTGCTACAAGCCCTGCAGTATCATGCTGGCTTCTTATTCCTTCATTTTGCTCATCCTCATCATTGCTGCCTGTAACATCATCTTCCTCGACAATCCTGTTGTTTTTAAAACCGTGGTGGCGCTACTGACAATTAAAACCAGTAAAATAATTTCATCTGCATCACTGATTCTCGGTACATCACCGTCGTCTTCAATCTGGGTTGTTTTCTTCCTTGGGTATTGTATGTTGTTAGTGGTTGCCAAAGCTTAGATAAAACTTCTCTCTCTGGTAACCAGTTACGAGTCATAATATAATAATATATTATATATTAATATAATTTTTTTTCCTTGAATATATATATATATATATATATATATATAGTAATTGGGGCGGCACGCCATGTGGCGCCACAAACTATCTTATTTTGGCAATATATTTGCACAGCACTCCGATTTAACAAATTTTTTTAAAATAAACATTATTTTAGCTAATTTCCCCTGAATCTTAGAGAAAGAATTGAATTCCAATAATCCTAGAGAAGGCAGAAGATTCCAAAATGGGATTTTGTAATTCAAGGAAAAAGATGAAATTGGAGAAAAAAAGACAGAGGCCCCTTAATTATTGCTTTTAAAAGTATTCTCAACCACCTCACCGGAGATCCCACGACACCAGAGTTCCGACGCCGGTCACCGAGAACCAAAATATTGTATTAGCCATTACCAACTTCTGTATAGATATTTAAAATTTCATTCGTTGTTACCAACTTCCATTTACTAAGTCACAAACTCACTCTTCCAGGTCATTCCAACTTTTGTACATGTGTATTCACAACAATTCATTATTTATTACTTCCTCCGGTCCTAATTATAAGATATATCTAATTTTGTTAGAGAAATTAAAGAAGCTAATTAAATTACTTTAGAATATTTTTATTTTTATTTTTTTCTTCAAACTAATTTGTTTGACTAATAAACTAATATATAATTTAAGAATACACAACATATAAAGTGATTATGTAACTTATTTAGCTTCCTTAATTTCTCCAAAAAAGTCAACTTTATCTTATAATTAGAATAGGAGATAGTACTTTTTTTTATCCTAAATGTAAGATAAAGTTGACTTTTTTTATATAGAAATTAAAGAAATTAAATAAGTTAATCATATCATATGTATATATCAGTTTATAAGTTAGATAAAATAGTTTAATGAAAAAATGATAAATATAAATATTTTAAATTAATTTTATTAATTTTATTAATATATCAAAAAAGTCAACTCGGACTTATACTTATATTTCAGATTGGGGGGAGTATCAACTTTCATTTTTCAAGTAACCAGGTCACTCTTTCATGTTATTTCCAACTTGTTTTACTTAGTAACTGAAAGTTAGTATTACCTCCTGATTTAATTATAAAACCAAGTTAACTTTCTAAGAGAGATTTATGAAGCTAACTAGATTACATTTGATATGATTAGATAATTTATTTAGCTTTTTTTAATCGCTTTTAAAAAAATAAATCATCTTATAATTAAGAACGGAGTAGAATAAAGTTACGAATTGAAGGCCTACAAAAAAAAAAGTTGATAATAGCTTAATAAAATATTTTGATCGCTGATGGATATCGCTGGAGTTTCGGCGGCCAACGGGGAGATGGGGCGCTGGTGGCTGATAGCGTCATCAGTGAGGTAGTTGGGAATTTTTTATTTTTTTAAAAAAATAATTAAGAGGCATTTCGGTCTTTTTGTTTGTCATTTTGAATGTGTAGATTCGTCAGATTTTTCAAACAACGTACAGCATCTAACCATATCAGCTTGCTGAAGCACACTGTAGTTGAGTGCCTGTTGTGTGGATAGTTGTGTGTCCTGTCTCCCTACCTTCATGGCTCACATCATCTCTGTGGCTTTTGTTCAGAGTTAAGCCAAGCCCTTCGTGGAACAATCCCTTTCATATCACCTTTTTCAGCATATCACAGAACTGTATCACGTGAGCAACTTGAGTGAATTCAATTCCTCATCAATTTGATCTCTTCTTCATTTCTCTATTAAATAAAATAAAAGGTTAAGATGTAAAAATACACATAAGTTTTTTTTTTAAGAACATTTAGCACTACGTGTTTTTTTTTGGAGCAAAAATACACACGTAATTACTATTTTGGAGCAAAAGTTACATCCCACCGTCAAGTCACTATTCACGGTGATGAGAAAGAAAGAGATGAAGTGAATAGTAACATAATGACGATGAACAGTAACTTAATGGAGGAATGTAACTTTTACTCTAAAATGGTAATCATGTACGTTCTTTTACTAAAAAAAAAAGTACGTGATGCTGAGCGCTCCTAAGGAAAAAGTTCATATTTATTTTTTTACCTTAACCATAAAATAAAAATCTAGATATATTATGCCCACATTATAAGTCCGACCATAGCGAGCCTCATAAATGGAAGTGATGTTGATAATTTATGTGACTCTCCCTCTTAAAATATTAGTCTTTTTTTATATAGGCTCTTTCTTTTGGATTAGTATTAGTTAATATTACCCCTCAAATTGCTTGTATACCCATTCACTGTGGAGACATGTTTTAGTGCTCCTAACTCTCATGGCTGTTAGGATCCTTTTTCCGACGTCTGGCGGGAGCAACGGCAGCGGCAAGAAGACTAGCTCTGATGCCATTGTTAAGAGAGAAAAGAGATAGAGTAATTTGGGTATATTTGAAATTTCTTATCAAATATCAGACAACTAGAGATATTTGGAACTAGTTTCCCTACCCATAGATGGGTAGGGAGAGTTTTTCCAAATCTTGACGGTTCAGATTTAATTTTTTTTTAATTATTATTTTTTAAATGAAAAAAAAAATTATTTTTTGAAAATATGTTAGTTGAGAGATTATCTTTATTTTAGATTCTCTACCCATTAAAATAATTTTTTTAAGAAAATAAAAAGTAAAAAAAAATAAATTTTGATCATCCAGATCCCATCTGGACGATCCAAACAGAAAGAGCTCTCCCTACCCATCTTTAGAATGGGTGGGGAAACTGATTCCGAGATATTTATATTCTGACCTATTTCCAACCACTAACTTGTTATCTAACTAAAGGTGGTTATATCACCAGTAATCATTAACAACTAACAAGCCTCTTTTATTTAAATGATGCATATATAAGAGTTACATTGATATTTTTATTAAAAGTTTGATGTTTATAGAAAGGGCTACCCACAAAAAAGAATATCCTCTCTCACTGGGGGTGCATTGTCATGATTTTTAAGTCTCATATTAGGAAGCCTTACAAGTAAGGTGAAATTTATAAGTAGAAACTAGGATGCATTGTTATGAGTCACATGTTAGATAGCCTGACAAGTGAAGTAAACTTTATAATAATCCATTCTTTTAGAATGGGCTATCCTTTATGACACCAGAAACTTACTTGTGAGCTTCTACGGAAATCATTTCCAAGTGCTGATAATCTACATGCAGCCAAAGTAATTAAATATTTCAGATCTTTGAGTCCGATTCTCTGCCCTTGCCATTCAATACTACACCTTAAGGTGTCGTTTATTTAGGGAAACACATCTTGAACATACGTACACACGTCACCTGAGAAAGAGGCCACAAGAGATCAGAGATGGAATAAAGATAGAGATCGGAGAACCGAGTTTCTGCTTACATATTTATGTGTGCTAATAAATATAATACACTAAGCAATCCTGAGGGTCCCACTGTAACGTGCCATATATAGAGCTTCAGGGCTATACATTGATCTTTTTGACCCCTGAGGAATGCTTTATAGACCTAAATATACCATCCAAGCCAACCCAGAAACAGAGCTACGATCTCTGAGCTCAGACAGCTATATAAGCTATATGGTTAGTCGTTAGTACAAACCCATATTATATATATTACAGCCCTATATGGTGTTTTTTCGCTGAGCAGAGAACTTTAACCACAAGAAGCGCTACATAAAGAACAAAGGGTTAAATCCTTTTTCAGACATATATGTTTTACTTCCAGAAATAATTACTATATTTCGAAGGCAAGATCTTAACCACTGTGGATCAAGATCCATGAGTTGGTGTAGCCATCATCATTATCATGCACAGAAATATCGTCCAAAGTTTCAGTCTTTAACGTCCTTGTACGATAAAATCAAGCAAATCACCCACCATCTCCAAGGAAAAAAAAAGAGCGCTGCAAGATACTATTCTCATTTCTCAGGATTGAATTTGCTATGACTCACATCAGAAGTTGACATAGATGGTAAGAGATTTTATCAAATTCTAAAAGGATGTGTGTTCAATCCCTGCTACCATCGCTAGGACTCCTTTAGTAGGCAATCTCGTAAGTCTCCATTAAGCGCTCAAAAACCCCGGGGCCGTGCCTTGGCCTTGTTGGGGGACTGATGTTGAACCCCTCCAAAACTTTTTTTTTTTTATCAAAAAAAAAAGAATCAGAAGCCTACCCTGCGTCACAAGAACCACCTACTCTGTTCAAAGTTGAAGGGCTAGCTAGGTTTACGTAGTAGATATATCCCCATGATCTGCAATGTTCAGTAAATGTCGTTCTAGATTCTTAATGGAGCTAGGTGCATGGATTGAATCAATAATTTCATTTATAGTCACTAATCATTCTGAAAACTGATGATTCTGCTTTGTTAAGTGATGTGCATAAATTCAAAATGTCAATATAGAAATGATTGGCCTTTTATTTTATCAGTCCTGCATTTCAAGGAATAATCTCTATAGTAAATGTATAAACAAGTCATTCTAAACTACATTTATTTATGTTTGAAACTTTCAAAAGGGTTTATTTACGTAAATCAAGACAAAACTTCTCTCATAAACTTACCTTGCATACTATAAACCATGATTTAAAAGATACTTTTGGGATTGTAAAATATTCAGGATTATGAACCAAACTAAGAACAATTATTGGTTTTTAATTCACCTATGGATTGATCTAAAGTTGTGAAAGAACCATACTTGAATCAGCAGTGACTGAGCAGCCATTTTAGGGCCAGTACAAATCATCATGGGTCTGACCCAAAGGAACTAAGGAAAAATTCTACTGTATTTCCTAGCTAGGAGGCTTTGACAGATCAGGATGCAATTTTTGGAGATGTTTTCCTAGGAGGATGATTTGCTTAAGAACTAATAATTCATATTCATCAAACATTAAACATTTAAAATAGTAATAAAAACATTAATCAGCCTTAACTCTGCTAGGAGTATAGCTGATGAGATATGAAATAACTTCTATGATCATACGCAGCACTATTGCTAAGGGTAAGAAGACACATTAAGCAGAATTGTAACCCCAGTAACTCACCTATTTCTGATCATTCTATTTCACACTCAACTGACAAATTTCTTAGCCAGTTATATGTTATAATCAATCTTTTATTGAGAAAATATAAGCAAATGCAGTCGGTTAGTTTTATTTAGATTGACTTCTTATATTTGTGAGACTTCAACACACACACACACACACACACGAGTTGACTATATACAGAGTTTTTTCTTTAAACAAGTAAAGCATCAGTCAGAATTCCTTCAGCAAATCATCATCAGTTCCATCAGTGAGAATCATCTTAGAATGCTTGTATTGAAGCAACTGATTATATTTGCAGCTGCATGTTTAGATGTTGATTTAGTAAGTTTCTCAGAAAGCACAACTAGAGAAGAACATCAACTGCAACTACCTTTAAGTTCACCTTTATTTCACCTCTTACGAAGTATCTTTTTGTGGCATGGAAGTTGGAATGTACGAAGCTGCTCCTGTATTTTGTGAAAGATGAATGTACTCATTAAAGCAAAGGGATAAAGAGAACAAGCAAGTCCCATATATGACCTGAAAAAACTACTAAATAAAGCCCAGAAATCAAATTTCTATCAAATCTAAGGCCCTTCTAACTGAAATATCCACACATTTGATACATCGTCTTATGCTCAAAATCCAACTTATATAATGGCAGTGTCATAGACAGTGATAACACATGCAGATAGAACCCCTTATAACTTTGAGCTGCTGCTAGAATTTTGGATTTTCCAGTGATCTCTTTTAACCCAAAAGGGGAAAAAAATGAAAGTGAGGGAAAAGGGAAAACAAAATCAGACGTCAGTTATCAAACTAGAGGAAAATCCAATATGAGGGCATAACATCTTGAAGCTATATGAGGTCGGAAACCAGGACACTGAGTTTGCAAAACAAAGCCATAGCAGCTCAGTTAACATATGGATATTAGTCACATAAACATTCAGTATCACTATATTAGACAAAAGGAAACGTCAATTTTTGAAATGGATTAATTCATGTCTGTGCCTTCTCTATTTTTATCCCATAGTTAATATAACAAATAAATATAACATTCTTCACCTTCATCTTCAACATGTCCCTCCTCAAGAGAGAACAATTTTAACCCCAACTTGTTAGCTCTCAATGAAGGATGCTATTCTTTTCACTCAAGAATGAGTTAATCTATAACTTTGCGCCATAGCAGATAGTAATTTTTAACCAACATTACACAAAATTCTAACTATGACTTATGTCTAACGAGTTACCTAAAATGTGGAAGATGAATCCATAGACAATACAACTGGACAAGTCAGATGGGATACCAAACTAGATTTCGGATATCAGTAACATTGTCTTAGCTTTGTTTACCTGAATAGCTGAATTGAAACAAAGAAGCAATGTGTCAAGAATGATATCTCCTTGCTGGTTCAATCTCAATCTTTCATGTTGGACAAGCTCTCACTACTCATCACGTATGGTCTCCTCTGAAACAATCTTCAGTTTCTTATGGAAACACCAGATAATTAAGGGACGCGATCAAACACTTCTAGATAGACTATATTTTCTGGCAAGTAATCCAGTATAAAGACGAAAATAGCAACTTTCATCACAACATCGCTTGGGAAAGAGACTCTGATGTTGCATAACAATTTTAGTCATGTATGTTTACATGTATCAGTATCACAGCATCGCTTGGCAGAACGAAGTATCAAGCTTGAGTTTACATGTATGTTTTCTGTGCACCTAAATAATCATTTTTAGTCTTATGTGATTAATTACCCTATTGGATCTTTCTTTATCATGATCTCATTAGCAACCTTTCTATGTTAATTTACTAGAAAACATTATAGTTCTGATGTTTAACTCAGTCTACAATCATTTCTGTGGTTATGCCATGGTCCTGTTGATTGTTGTCTACCATACCTAGAAAAAACTTGTTTTTTCTGTTTCTGACACGAAACTTCCATTTACAAGACTTCAGCTCACTATTCATGTCAAATTGTCAAAACCTGTAACATGCCTATTTTGGATTATTGCTTGTCCTGTTTCAAACTCCCTGTTCCTGTCCTCCTCCAACTTGAATATGTACAGTTATCTGCACCTGTGTTTGGCTCACTTGATAGTATGTTTTCTTCAGCATGACAATTTATCTACTTCTGCTGGTTGTCCTTTGCAATCTTTGTCAGCCTTTTTGAAACTTTATAAATTTTAAAGAAGAATAAACTAAATTTAGCTTATAGACCAGGCTTCCTTTTTACTACTTTTTTTTTCTGTTTTTCCTAAATTTTAAGTATTCTCTTTCCCAAATTTTAAACTCAACAGCTGCATACTATGCTGTTTCACGGTTCAACTTTTTAAACATCCAGATGATTGAATTTGCTCATTTTTATCGCTCGTTAAGTATCAGTTCTTGGTGATTGTATAAAATCATGCACTTATTCTCTTCATTTGCCATGTGTTGTTTCTCATGGACAACAAAAGCTGCCAAAACGTGTGGTGCTGCTGTAGCTGCTACCACTAATTGTCAACAGACAGCAAAAGAGCAAGAAGAGAACATTAAGGAGCTCAGAGAAGAAGGACAAGCAGCACAGGGATTCTTTCTGTTCTTTACATTATGAACAGGTCAATCTATTCTTAGTGTGTTGCAGTTTCATCGGTTGTACCCGGGGTGTAAAGTAATACTAGTCCTTAATATAAGATCTGGTTGGCAATGCAATATCCTAAAATGATCTAGATTTTATATTAACGACAGGCCGTAATGTTGTTTTTCATAGTGACTTCAAAATTCTTTTGCATCATTTAGCAACCAGGTTATTTGTTCTTCATTTTTTTGAAGATGAGGACCTCCGTTGTAAAAGTTGTAATGGGAGAGATGGGGATACTGGGCGACGGGATATAAAGTTAACAAACATGATTGAAAAGGTGGAGGGTTTTATTCTAATCATGCTTTTACCTTTCTTCTTGTCTTTATTTTTGTTTGATGGACTTCATACACATACAGTAGTAAATAATCAGTAATCATCATTGCATTCAGATTTTTTTTTGGGGCGACTCATTCTGTTTGGATTTGTTACTGTGAGCCTGGAAATTTATTAACCAATATATTCTTTTGTCATGGGATTAGGTCATACATTTAATAAGCTCTGAGGACAACGTGGAATTGTTTTTTGAAGGAACTATCTGTAATACCCACTATTTCATTCTACCTCATTAAAATTTCATATGTCACTATCACTTCCTCGAAACCATTAGTCTTGATCGTTAAGATAACAGCTGGAACAACAATTGATTTGATATTCTGATAATGTAATTATTACTCTTCTTTGAAGGGAAGGGGGCAATGCTTGTTTGTTTTAGCTTTTCGGGAGGATTTTTATGATTTATGAGATAAGTATATGAAAGGAGTTAACTCAGTTTGTGAAAAATGATTTCTAAAAACTATGGTTTTAAGTTTAAACATGTATTTGGCTCCTTACACTTTTTTTTATATATATATTTTAAATACATCAAAACATGTTTGCACTGAACATCAGTTTATGTTTAATTAATTAACAACGGTTCCCTTCATTATTATGAAATAATCATATTGCATACAATTTTATCCCAGGACTGACAATTTCAGGTATTTTGGAGTCCTGGGAAGCACGTTGGGAGAGGCAAAATCACACTCTTGACAATGCTAAACATTGTCATACTTCATGCATGTTTATATAACCACCGGGTATTACAAACATAACAAACTAATATTTGAATCTCATTGAAACAAGTGCTTACATTTAGTGTCTGTAAGAATTGCTTTTAATAGAAAGATATCTATGCCTACAAAGAAATGGTAACTGGGAGTAACAATTGATATGTAGACAAAAAATGAATGCCATGGGCAATGAGGTATAGTATGATAAATCAAGCTAGGGATTTCTTGTTTCAGGTTCTAGAACTTCATTCAGCAGCCAGTTTAATTGCTTTAAGTTTATTTTGCATTGGATTATTTTGTGGAGTGGAATTTCTTGTTAAATATGTTTCCATGATGACATGGGTTATTTAACAGTGCAGGTACGGACCTGTCTGCTTTAGTTGTATATGACTCAAAATTCAAACAAGAAAACTTCAAAAATAGGTTTATTATTGTATCTAATGGGCTGTTACTCATATCAAACACAACACTACATTTTAAATAATACTAAAATATATCACATATCTTCTTGTTTCACCTTATCTACTCCCTCCAATTTTTAATATAAGATCTATTTGGCGAGTTTATCTTGGTTCTAAATATAAAACATATTTTTTATATTTGTTTTAGTAAATATATGTCATATTAACTAACTTTCTAAATCTAATAAAATTAGATAAATAAGTGATGAAGTATATCATGTTCCTCATGAAAGACTACCCCTTCATCCATGTGAAGTGGAAAATGATTACGTTTGTGCTATAGGAGTTTGGGGTATAATAAGCTGTTGAAAAACTTGGAGCCAATCAACCAGGGGGAAAAAGGAATATTTATGAGAATACATTTTAGTGTGATTTGAATGATTATGTTTGGACATCTGAATTCGGAAGTTTGTGGTACAAACTGTAGAGAACTTGGAGAGCCAATCAACAATCAACCAGGGGGAAAAAATAGAAAGAGAGATTCTTTTTTGGTGATTATGCTGCACTAGCTAGGTTATTGGATGGTGTATGTGTTCATGGTTTAAACTTTAAAAGAAATGAAATGGATTGAATTGGTCTGCTGAGAAGGAAAAAAGGGAAGAGAAAAATGGTTGTGGTTGACTTTTAATTATGAGTTGGTAATAATCTATTTTCATGATACTGTGTAGCCAGCAACTCCATTTGAGACTTTTGCAAGACAGGACTCAAAAGGATATATTGTCCAAAAGTAGTGCTGTACAATTCTATTGTGATCACTATTCACAAATGGTTTTAAACACATTATTGTGGGACATTTGCACCCACCAATGGAGAAAAATGGCGAATCCATGAAGTGCAATATTCTTGGACCCCACTCACACTTGCCTTACCATTTTGCAAGAAAACCATTGAAAGTCCATGCCCCTTCCCTTTAGTTGGAAAGAAATTGTGCTTGTTATTAAAAATCTATTCATGTTTTCAATTTTCAACTTCAAAGATTTAAACATGTGTTTGACTTTGACATGGCGTTTTTCATGCTAAAAGTAACTTTATCAACAGAGAAATCAGCCAAATTATGTCGAAAATGATGTTTGACTTGGTTTTAAAGACAACTAACTTTTTATTTGAAAGTCATTTTAAAGATGAAACAATTTTTTTTTTAAAAAAAAATTCTTCATATTTAAACCATCGGAAACCGACTTTTCAAAATATCTTTCAAACAAGGTTCTATCAAACTATTTTTTTTAAAAAAAAATTATCTATACATAAATCATTTTACATTAATTGACTTTTACTTGAACTTCAATTTGTAAAAATCAGCTGAAATAAAACTTACTTTTGTAAATGTTAGCTAATTTAGGCAACCCCTTAAAATGTACTCTCTTCAGTTATAAATATAAGACAAAGTTCACTTTTTTTTTTTGAAAGATGAATAATACTAAATAACTTACTTAATCACATCATATGTTATATATTTTTAGATTATATATCAATTTATAAATTAGGCAAAATAGTTTAGAGAAAAAATGATAAATATAAATATTTTAAAATAATTTAATTAGCTTTCTTAATATCTCCACAAAAAAAAAATCCATTATATCTTATAATTAAGACAATAAGTGGCAAAAAATTCATTGGCCACATTCCCTGGATAGACATATAACTTCTTGTATTTCAGGGCACTCCAACTAGTAATTGGTCAAAAAGGGTATTCCTTTAACAGTAATAACCTACCATTTGGATTTTTCAGATTGGAGTATTCAGTATACCATATCCTTTACTATACATCTGAAGAGAAACTTGTGGTTGGTACATGTACTCTACAGAGAGGCAGCATGCTTCCGTTACTCAATCGTCGCACATACATATCAGAAACTGATTAATAAATATAATAAAAAAATAATACTAAGCCAGTCAGAAATCTACTTTTACAAGATATCCATACAGCATAGGAACAAGAACAGCTAGGTTTCATATCTAATTCAATCTTACACGTGAATCAAAGCTGAGGGGCATAAAAATTATGAGCCTATTTTATTACCAACCAAGACTGTGAAAGAGTGTAATTGAAGAAACCTGATAGTGTTTTTCTCCTATGCAACTTTAACAAGTTCCAATGCGTGAATTGGCATTGTTCTGTGTAGTTTAGAGTTTTGACGATAATAATAGATCATGGATTCATGGGTTTTATTTGACATTGATGCTTATTCAATGCCAGCTTCATAATGCCAAGTCAAACCCCATACTTAATTTGAAAACCCAACAAAAAAACGAATAATGAGTAATAATTTCATTAATATATAAATTAACATGTAAAGTCGGTCAATATGCTTCAAAAACTCAAAAGTCAAATACTTGGCCAGCTTCTCCTCTTTCTGCCGACTATACATGATGTGCTTTGGTGTAAGTTTGAACAGAAAAAAATCTCAGGAAGAATTTTAACAAAGGACCATGTCCCAAAAAAGAGGCGATTTTTCGTGCGTATTGATTCCTCTGTTTTAGTAAAAACTCAATGCAGATTTTCATAGTAGAGGGGATCAGAAACTTTCAAGATATATATATAAAATGAAAGTAATTCTTTAGATTATATTTCAGGAAGATCCCACCAAACTGTAAAAAATGTACCTTTTCAATACGTCCCCTTCTTTTTATTCGTACCCCACACACCCACAGAGAGAAGAAAGACTCGTCCACATCAAACAGGTCAAAACCTTCTCATTCACTGAAAACAATACATACCAAATCTCAAAATACACATGCTATCCAGCTCTTGATCCTATCTACTTCTACAAATAAATCAACCCCAAAACTTAATGGTTCAAAAAAAACCACCTACCCCTCCTCCTTGGATTCAGTGGTTGATAAATTGGCTAAACTCATTAAAGGGAGCGAGTTCATCAATTCTTGAGGCTGTCATGGTATTGGGAGGGGTATCTTACACTCAGGTAAAGCATGAAATTTGAAACTAATTAATTTCCATGTGGTTAATACTCTAGCCAGTTAAATCCAATGACTCAGGCACACTGAAATTACCCAAAAGCCGGTGTGTGACCGATAGGGGATTAAATTGTCCATGACACCACCTAATACTAGACTTTGCTGGCTTAATAACTTCAATTCAATTGCTTACGCTTGTATTAATTGTGTAATTAGATTATTAGAGACCTACAGGACGTGCCCACAAGCCCTTGTCGTGGCCTAAAGCGAGTCATACTCGTAAGCATTTAATAACAAGCTTTGACAATCTGCTCTTTATGACCATTGGGTTCCTTGAACGCAAAGGAAGCTTCATTGGAATAAGAATGCTCGACAATTCTTGCCTCCCTCTCCGCATCTCCCTCCCCCCCTCTCTCTCTCTCTGTGATTAAATAAAAGAAACCAGGAAGAATCAAAATTTTGCAGACTTTCATATACCAGCCTATTAATTTCTCTTGAGTTATCGTGAAAGAACCACCTTCAAATCTTTCCTTTTTATTTTCTCTCATATAAACCTCTTTGGATTGATTCTCCATGCAATCTTTGTTTTCTTCTATTTGTCTTCTTCTCATGCATTGTCCTTCTTTTTCTTCTTCAGCATGACCATGATCCTCGGATTCCGACATGTCATCACTTCAATTCTTTGGCTTTTCCTGGTTCTCATCATCTTCCATGGCTGGCTCACAGGTTTCGCTCCCTCCAACGTTGGTGTCGTTGACGGCGACGACATCAATGGTGGCAATCGCTTATTGTCTGTTCTGAATAGGAATAGGAAGCTCTTAGCCTCCAAATTTGACTTCACCCCGTTGCTTCATCGCAACCTCCGGCAGCACCACCGTCACCGTCACCACCACCACCACCACCACCACGTACTGCGGAGCCACTCGACGCTACAGCATCCCCCACCGGCGGCAGAAGGACAGATTGATCCACGTTATGGTGTAGATAAGCGCCTTGTGCCTACTGGTCCAAACCCATTACACCATTAATTAATGAAGGTTCAACTTAAATCTTTTTTTTTTTTAATCTCCATTCTTCTTCTTTCTTCATGTAATTTTGTGTATTCATTAAAAGAGAAAATCATGTAGCAATAATTAATTTGTGAAATATATATATACATACAATTACTCCTTAGTTACGTTCTTCTACAAAACAAAGTAGAGTCCGTATTGCTCTCATCAACGTATGCTTCTTCGTTCCGTTAATATGTACGGTGATGTAAGTACAAGAGTCCAAATTTTCCGGTGAAACACTACAATCAAGAAGTTTTTTTTTTTTTTTTGTTTAATAGTAGAATACTTGAGGGATATGAATTAATTAGGGGTAGTTGTGAGGGCACGGCACGGCACATCACGGGGAGATTAACAAAACAACAAGAAATGTGAATGAGACAACCCAATTTGATCTTGAGATTGGTTTGTGAACGGGACTAATTTGATTAGAAATAATTAAATTTTGTGGTTATATATGAATATAATCCCAATGACAACATTACTTTAAAAGGGGTTGACTTTAAAGAAAACTGGATCAACGAAACACTGCTCATTACCACGCATAAGATGCTCACGTGGGTCTTTGCTGTAATTGTTTTTATTTTCATTATTGTTATATTTTCCTTATATGGGATTTCTTTTTGGACCTTAAACAATTTTTTAATTATTATTATTTTAAAATTGGGGGGACTTTTAGGCCTGGATTGCTTAAGGTGTGCTTCAAGTTTTCAAACATGGGTGGGTATTAGTTTTAATGGGGTTTAACTACTACTTTTCCCAATGCGTATGGAGGGAACATGTGGTTGAAGCTTGTTGGAGATGAAGCACCTCATATGACATTTTTTCACTTTTCCTATCATGTGAAAATTTGACTTAATTTTAATTTCCCTTGATCTTTTTGGGTGGAGCAGTTATATGAGTGGGTTAATTTAGATTCATAGTGCTCTCTTTAATTTGATTTTTTTACCTACTCTTTTAAATTGATTTGAATGATTCATTGTTTCTATTTTGATTTTTTAAAAATTGTAAATCCTCTTTTCTTTTTTTCTATTTTGCTTTTAATGTTTTTTAAAAATAAAATCATAAAAATTGAACCAACATAAAGTTGGTCTAGCGTTGTAAGACATCTCTTTAACCTTCTTTAATAAGCATCACTGGATTTAAATAAAATGATATTTGAATTGGGATTGAGATTGAACCTCTATAATTTCATTTGGTATGGAGAGGGAATGTTTGAATTAATTTCATTTCATAGTCATTCATAAACTGTAGAAAGACTATAATACCCCTAATGATAAATTAAAAATAATCTAATAACAAAATTTATTTTGGCTTCTCCATCCGTAAGGAGCGTGCCCTTCTTCCCCAATCTTCCTCTCCATTGCTTCTTCCTTCATACTCTTGCTGACCATTTGCTTCTTCCTCTCCATTGATTCTCATCTCTCTCAGCGTCTCTTAGATCTGATCAAGAACTCTATCATCAATGGTCCTTGGTTTTTCTTTTCATTTTGCTGGTTTGAAGGAATAAAAATAAAGAGTATACAAATCAAAGAATACAAACTTCCGGAAATGGAGCTTTATGCAGTTCAGGTCTCCTTGAAATTTCCCAACAATAATGCCTTTTGCGATGGGATTCCTAGCTCTCTATTCCCATACACTCCCTAAACCTTTTCTTTCTTTTTTTTTTTTAAAAAAAAACCTTGTGATTAACACTGCTAACAACAATCGATCTCATACGTTCTCCATCCCTTCCATTCATCCCAATCAAAATCATAAAGTTCGACTTCCTTAATCTATGTGAATCTAAGGGTGAAAAAAGATACTAAGTATAAAAATGAATCATTCGAATATTTTTCCAATCTTCCTGTTTTGCAAAGGCAATGGAGATCGATGGTGGGAGAGGATGAATGAGAGGGTTAGTTTTGTCTAAAAAAAATATTATAATCAAGGATATATTTGTCTCTACAATTTGCAATCCTAGGATTGAAATCACAATACTAAGAAAGATGGCTTTGTAGTAATCTCGCTCACTTTTCGTGGTACTTCCAATCCATAGTTATTCTCAATCTTTCATATCACATAATATAATTTGACATAATTTCTGACCCAATTACAAATCTACCCCCAATGCTTCGTTCAAAATAGAATCTTTGGGTCTTGAGTTTAAGTCCTAAAGAAGTCATTTGTGTTAGGAGAGTAATCCACGAACCTCAACGGATATCGGATGATAATAATTAAAAAAAAATCTTATAAATTGAAGTACATTTTTTACTTAAATTACTTTTGGAGTTGTGGACTCCAAACAAAAAATTATAGAACATGCAGCACACTATAGCACAATCTTTTAAAACTAGCTAATACTCTTCCACTTTCGATTATGATGATCAATTGTTGGGATATTAGTTTGGATCCTATATATGATATCTTAAACCATTTTATATTTGATATTTATCATTTTTTAAAAATTAGTTTGTCAATTCAAGGGTATTTTAGGAAGATCTAATCACATCAGTTACAATTACAGTATGTTTGGTAGGAAGGGAGGGAGAACTTTTATCCAATTGTCATTAATGAGAAGAATATTTCTTTTTTGTTAAGAGTATATCTTTAAAATATTAAAAAAAATTTATGAAAAATTTAGTCAATATGAGGTAAAAAAATTCTTTCCTTCCCCTCAAACTAAACAAACTGTTAAATAATTTATTGATTTTTTTTTCAATATACTCAAATTAGCTAGAGTAAGCATTGGAGTATCCCCTCAATTGTCACAGTTTAGATTAGAAATGGTCAAACAATTCATATTAACAATTGATTTACCACTAACAATTATTTAAAAAAAAAAGGCAGGGATATGTGTATTTTGAAAGATTATCTGTTAATTTTTTTAATAATTTATTAGCATGCTTATGACTCTTCTAAAAATATATTCAAAATAAAAATAGACTTTAAGCCTATTAAATATAGACACATACTTGACATGAGTGAAGAATTGTTTTCTAACGTTTTATAGATAGTGATTGTGTTTGAGGCTATTCTCTTCATTATTTGGTTGACTTATGAGGCATTATGAGGTTCGTAGAAACCAGAAAGTGGATTTTCCACTCTGCGCGTGGAGCATGGGTCACTTCACAGTCACACCCCATCTCTTTAAAATTATGAGATAAAATTTTATTTTAATTTTTAAATAATTATATAATACTTCCTCCTGCTGAGGACAAATAGTAATTAGCGCATCATCAATCTTCACCTGCATAAACCCAAACTAAAATCATCCACGTGAAAATATATTTTTTTTTTTCCTGAGAAAATAAAAGGCTTTTCAAAGATACGGAAAAAATATCCTATAAATATATTTTTTTCTACACATCATATGGGCTGGGCACTCATATGTCTTGTCTTGTTGGTCGGCTTTGTTAGTGGCCTAAATTTGCCAGTCGGTCTGATACTACCATTTTTGTACTGACTGAAAAAATATTTCCAAATATTTGGTAGATAAAAGTACGGGAAAATAACATAAAAATACGGTTTAAATCACAAAAATTTACTAAATTATAAAAAATATAAATAAATAATCTAGTAATAGAAATATGAGATTTTAAAATTTGATTATTGACAATTTAAGTTTAGGTGTTGACCAAAGACAGAATGAAATTTTTTTTTAAAAAAAGGAAAATAACATCTAATTGCCATTAGTTTTAGCTTCGTGCCACATCACCATTTCTTTGTCAAACCGTTTTCTCTCTCCCTCCCTTAAAAGTGTTCAACATTAAAGGGAGTTTATGACTTGGTAAAATTGCCTCTCATTTCAAAATTTATGTGCATTTTTGTCCTTTTTTTAAAAAAAAAAAAATTATGGTACTAGGTGCCCCTTGTATATAAGTTTGTTGTAAAATTTTCCCTTTTACCCTAAAACAAAATAGCTCGAATGTTTAACCATGAGGAATTAAAATACAATTTCAGTTTTTTCTTTAACCTTTTCTCTATGCACGTATATTTCCCTTTTGTTTTTGGAGTCAATAATTTCTAAGCATCGTTTAGTGGGGAGCCAGCATTGCACCTTAATTTCACTATGTTGTAAAGAATTAACCCTTTCTATTAAACGTAACCCCATTGATAAGTCTTTTTCTTTAATTGACCAACCAAAGACACTCTTGTTTCGTTTTATTTGATGCAATTTTTATATGAAAATGTTTAGTTGAGTTGACCTTTAGGGACTTATTAGAGTTAAAGTACACCTTCAAGCTTAACAAGCGTTATAGATCGCTTAACAATAAGATTTTGATAGCAGCATCTAAATTTAAATTCAAGATTTTATACGTTTAGGGATAATTTTTTTTTTTTATCAACTTTACCAGCCCTTATACTCCCTCTGGTCCTTATTACAAGGTACCAACCAACAAGTTTGTTTGGTCTTTTTTATAAGGCACTTGCTTGTTCTTAATGAGTATTAATTATCTTTTTCCATGTATGCCCCTAATTAATAAAGGTAGTGGGTGAGAGAAATAATTAATAAAATATTAGAATTTAGTGTAATTAGTAGAGGTAATATTGAAAATTACTTAAATTATAGGACAACTTTACTGACTTTAACTGTTTTTATTGATATGTGAGAATTATTAGTTGGTGCCTTATAATAAGGACCAAAGGGAATATGTATGTTTGGATTAGCAGTGGAAATTGTTTTTATGATATAATTTACAATATACAAAATAAGTATATAAACAAAATTTATCTCAATTTATATAAGATGAGTTTTGCTTCACTCACCACTGGCATACGTTTATACAAAGCAAGTCTCTTTATATTATGGGCTCATCGGTAACAAATGCTCATATAAGCAGATGGGCCTGACCAATTAAAAAAAAAAAACAATTTGGATCCATTCCATTTTAAACAAGCAAACACTGATCTTACCCAGGGAAAAAAAGAAAGATTCAATATTTATAATGATATTACTAAATGAGTTTTATATTTAAATCACCCTTGTTAATAGTGATGAGAGAATTTCTTACAAAATTTTTCATTAGTTAATTTAGTTTCAAGAATTAATTATTTTTAAATTAGTCAATGTAAAGAAATAAGGACATCAAACGCGTTAGACTATGGCATAATGACAAAAATAAATAAATACGACACATATGCATGGAAAAATAACGATGAGAAATTGAGAATAATAGTATTCAGACTCTAAATAATTTCATTTATCTCATGCATCAATCTCCTTTCTTTTTTATCCTTTGAGCATCAATCTCCTTTCAAACCTATAAAAGGCAAGAATATCGATTTTGAGATTCTAATGAGATAAAATTTAATCAACATTCATCATTCATATGGAAATATTAAATTTTTACAACTCAAACTTTATTCAATACTAATTTCCATTATTGGAAACTTTTAAAATTGATTGGTTCAAATTTATTATTTGTGATTGATATGATGAGATTACGAATAATTAACGCGGTGAAGAGATTTCATCACTACAAATAAGAAAGCTTGAGTCTTTTTTTTATTTTTCCTTAGAAACAAAGAATGAAATACGAAACAATTTTCCCAATCATCGATCTGTAATCTTTATAATGAATCTATACGTAATTAATAAATTAATAAATTTTACCGCTTTCTGAAAATATAAATATGAAAGGCTAAATTTGATCGACACGACCACCGTGACTGACCGACCGCTTTCTGACTCGTTCCGGTCTCACTCAATGGCCGAACGAGTTCACTCACGCAATTCGTCCACTATTCCCGACGAATACCAGTCCACGGCTTCGCAGGAACACGCCTTACCAAGAAACCCGATTCATCCGGCGCTGGAGAAGCCCGTCCCGCCTTCGCCTGAGCAAACCTATATCATCCAAATCCCCAGGGACGAAGTCATCCGCTTTCCTCCGTCAGAGAATGCTTGCCGGATGGAACAATACGTTCGTCGGAAAAATCACCGGAGCCCTAGCTGCTGCTGCCTCTGCTGGCTGATCAGCCTTCTCATCATCGGTATCGCCGCCGGCGGCGTTCTCCACCTCTTACTTCATCTAAAAGGGCTTCGTTATACAATTGAATGCATTTCTATTCATGGAATGAATCTCACTTCCACAGAGTCCCAAGCGATCTCGCCGGAGTTTGACATTGCCCTTCGCGCCAAAAACCTGAATACCATCTTTGGGATCCACTACCAGAAGGATAGCTCCGTGAAAGTGTACTATAAGGAGCTGAGGCTAGTTGACGGTGTTCCAAATGGCGTTAAAGGGTTCCGGGGTTGTGCTAACGAGCACGGACGCGAAGGCGTTAGGGGATGCACAGAACAAACGAATTGTGCTGTTTACGTTGCGGCTGAAGGATCCGGTGAAGTTGAAGGCGGGGTCCGTTGAGACGTGGAAGATGACCGTTACAGATAACTGTCTTATAACGGTGGAAGCTAACGTCGTTTCAAAGAATAGTCACAACCATATTAACCTATGGGGTTGATATATGGTGTTTGGGTTTAAAATTTTAATAGTATTTGTTTTCAATCTATTCTAATCAATATTTAATAATCGATACTCCTATTTTATTTCATCATCAAACAAGAATCCATCAACTTTACAATTTTGTGGTCAACCAATTCAAATTGCCAACGGGCTATGAATTTACGTTGATACTAAGTACTAATTGCATTAGTTCAACTATAAAACTAAATTTAGTTGGATGATCAGGCCCCAAAATGAGAATTATTTCTTTTAATGACATTGTTAAATTCATCAATTGAATTCAAGTCATTGTATTTAAGGACAGGTTAGCCTCTTCAATCTATTAACATAGTTGCCTGGTAGTAAATTTTTAGAAGCGTAATTTTAATTAAGATAGCAGTAATATAAGCACCATCAACATGTTTTTTAGAGTATGATCAAACCACTTACGTTGAGCATTTCATGTTCATTTTAGACTACAATGAGCTAACATTATTGAATGGTTTAATTTGTACAAACTATACAAAAAAAATAATTCATTAAACCAGAGTCGAAAGATCACCATGCCAAAGTCACTAATTTCTCACTTTGATTCTTTTTTTCCCTTTTGGATTGAAGGTGCCAATTAATTAACTGTCTTCTTTCATTCTCATTGTTCATTTTCATGATATAGCAAATTGTTGCCGATCATAAGGAAATCTATACTGTTTCCTGTTTTTCAATTCATATTGGTGTTCAAACCTCTTAGTTTAATTAAAAAAAAAAACTTTAGATTTGTCTTTATTTTGATTTTGATCCTTTAAATTTCAAATCAAAGGTTTTTTATTCCTTAAACTTCATTATGTTTAAAATATTAGTCCTTATAACTTAATACAAATTTGTATCTTTTTGCCTTGTTTCTGGAACTAAAACCTATAGTTTTAGACTTAACGGATTAAAATTAAAATGTGAGTGAGTTTGAGAAACTAAAGATTGCATTAATTTTTTTATAAAAACAAATTTTATATGTGATTTACTGATTTTAATTTACATATGATTCAAAATATTTATTCAAACTAATTCATCTATACTTCACAGATCAAAACGTACCCAAGTTACTCGTCTTAAGGGATAAAGATCACAATATATATATATATATATATGCGCGTGTGTGTATTGCTTTTAACATTAGCATATAAGAGATAAATTGTTGCAAACTCTTGGATAGCAATTTAGTGCAATAACGTGTGAAGAAAAAGAAAGTGACCCCGGCAAAAAAACAGAAAGAAGGGAAAAATAAAAAGAAAGTGACAATAAATATGTAGTACCAATAATACATTATCTAAAAGATGTCTCACCTAATTGTTAGTTGAACCATGCACCGTTCCGAGCCATTAGATAAAAGCCACTTAATTCAACCAATTTCCATATATATTGATGTAATGAATATTATATATGATTAAAGATTAAAAGAGATAGACACGTACCATTAATTCATTTAAACATATATGAGCTCACCAACAAAGAAAACAACAATGGTAGGTTTTGATTTGGATGAAGGATCGTGACAACATATTCAAAAGCTTATCAAAATATAGCTTTCAATATTTAGCCACTAATCACGTTTTCTATTTAAACATTGTACATGGGAAAGTTTTTTGATCCACCTTAACTACCATATTGATGTAAAATCAATAATGGTGATTGCAGTATGATTCGATTTGTGGCTTTTCTCTTTTAGGAAAATTTAGTGGGTGGCTGATATTTATCTTTTTAAGGGGATATATATATATATATATATATATATATATATATATATATATATATATATATATTGCAATAGGAGAATCACAAATTGACATTAACCGACCAAGTGAAAATTTTCATTTTAGAACCTTTGATCCATGCATTGAGATAGGGATTTGGCATTAAATGTCCAAAATTTGATCCAAGAATTTAAAATATATGCAATTAACTAAGATTGTCAAACTTACAAATTTAAGCAAATTTGTAACAGAATAGCCTCTAATTGTTATTAGCCTAGAAAAAATTAATTATTACTCTCTAATTTTAAACCTCGCCCTTTCAAACCAAACACTCCATAAAAGTTATTTTTAACATGTGACAAATGGAAGGGAGAAATTTTTTAAATGAATTCAATCTGAAATAGATAGGACAAAATTTTAATGGAGACAATTAGTAAGATAAAATTGTAAAAAAAAAAATAATAATAATTAAAAGTTTGTGACCTCGTTTCTTTCTTTTTTTTTTTAAATTGAATTAATTAAAATTCCATCCCTCTTATTCCCTCTTCTCTACCCCTCAAACCAAACAAATCCTAAAGTATGAATAATTCGCTATTTATGTTTTTTTATTTAACTGGCTATGATTAGATATTTAGGGAGAAATGCGTGAAATCATCCCTAAATATGAAAATTTTGATTTAGAAACTCAAAATTGCTTAATTACAGAGAACTTTTTTGGGGTTAGTCTAAGATTAAATTATATAGTGAAATTACAATAATTTTATAAAATTTTCATGCTATATATAATAGCAATAATAATTTAACTTATAATACATGAAATAGCGACAACTAATTTCATGAGGACAAATCGAGCAACGACCATTTTGTAATTGTCGCATTTTGATTGTTATTAGATGTCCTTTTCTCAATGTTTAAGACTAAAATTTAGAAATTATTGTTCTCAAGATGAGATTCAGTTGTTATCTTCCTATTAAACTCTTATTCTCCTATTATTAAACTGTTAAATATCGAATAAATTATATGTTTGGTTTTGAAAATTTAATTTATGTAGTTCATTTTATTCAAGTATTTATATACTTTAGTATGTCGATATTTAACTACACAAAATTATTATTTAAATCTGTTAAATCGATTTTTTTTAATGAGACTAAAAGTTTAATATTAATAGACTTAAGATATATTTTATAAATTAAAGGAATTAAACTGAAAATTAATTCAAATATAGAGGATGAAATGTTAAGTTTAGCTAAATAATTAAGCCATATGATAGTGGGAAAGCGTAGTTGGAAATGTTGAAAATAGGTGTATGTGTCTGGGAGGGGCCCACACATACCGCCCATACAATCCTCCTTGACATGCCAAGTTGCCCCAACTGGCATTTTAGATAATGTTAGACCCAAAAAAAAAAAAAAAAACGGTTTAGATTCTTATCCCTATCAAGATTTATTTTCTCTATTTTCTGTTATTACATTTTAAACTAAATATTCATTTTTCAATTTTTGAAAATAAAAAATAATTTTTGGTTATGTTGTGGTAAATTTCTAAAATATTAATTGGATTAGTTAATTAACAAACTAGTACCGTTTAAAAGGGTAAGAGACTGATGATCAAATTTTAATTTTTAAAAGTTAAAAAAGTATTCTATGTACACAAACACACCTAGGAAACTAGGAAAATTATGTAATTTAGGTAAGAAATAACTTATGATTTCTTGCATTTTTTAATATTTTATTTGATCATTCCAGGAATATTTTAATGGCCAACGGAAAGTCCATTAACCATAGAAGCAAGAGTGACTGAACAACTGGATTCCCCACTCGCACTAATCCTGGCGCATATGATGACACGTGTAATCCATGATTCTGATTTGATTTCCACCTTCCAAACACTTGTTTTAATCACTTTCCACCCAAACACTCCTGAACACATGTGTCGTTATTTTTATAAGTAAGTAATTCCAAATTGGAATGTGCATGTTCTTCCCCAACCTCACTTAATTAGTTGACCAAATTATGTTCAGCTTGAACCTACCTGCCCACACGAAAACTCCCAACCACGCAACCATATTTTATGCAAAGCATGCTCCATACAACTACAATAAAATTATCATGTTGGCAAGTAGAAACCAATCAAACCATATACTCAAAAACAGTTTATACACACACACACAGTGGAGGATATATATATATATACAGGGCTGGATTTAGAGGGGGCTAGGGGTGGCCCGCCCCCTAAAATTACATAATCGAACCAAATATTTTAGAAAATTACGTTTTAACTTATAAAATTTTTATGATTTTCACTTTAATCCCTTCATGTATAGTTATGTGGAGGGACTAAAATGAAAATATTAAAATTTTTATAGGATTTAAATATAGTTTGAGGAAAATTTGGGCTCCATTTTATAATTTTCACCCCCCCTTTTGACAATCCTAACTCTGCCCCTGTTTGTGTGTGTGTGTATATAACTTTTTTTCATTAAATCTCTTTCACAGATTTTTTTTTTGGCCCCCTTATCTCTATAAAGCTCCGGCACACACACCCCTTTATTCATATTTGAATGACATTGCTTTTTTTTTTTTTTTTTTTTTTTAAAAAAACACCATTCTTTCCCCACAATTTCAAGTCATTCAAGTTAATTATGTTTTTCGAAATCATTTAATTTCTATCACCCAGCAACCCGCATAATAAATATGAGAGAGTCAATTAAAAAAGAAACTAGAAAAATCCATAATCATTTCTAAAATCAACAATGACATATGTCAATGGTTTTTTAATGACATTTTGGACCACCAAATATCTGGCACTTCTTTTTATAGATATTAGTAGGCATTTAAGAAATTGATTAATCTAGATTAAAGCTTTTGGTCACCGAGATACCCTCCTTACTATTGGATAACAATAATATCAATGGTAATCAAATTAGAGTTAACTCCACATGGCAAGCAATACGTGCATGATGTACTTTTGATTCTTAGGATCAAGAACATAAGGAATAATATCAAGAAAAATAAAAATAGGCTATATATGTTTGAATTGAGAGAAATATTAGGAAAAAATTGAATATACTTTAAAAGAAAATTTTAAAAAATGATAATAAAAAAATTTACTAATTTTGAGAGTTTTCACTTTCAGTATTTTTTATCTTGTAATTTTATCCCAATGAAAACATAGGGTTTGTGTATATCGTATTTTCACATGTCATACCCAAAAGTGCTTAACCTAGTGATGGTTCATCTAGATTATAAATTTTTCGGGAAAAAAAAAAAACTAGATTATAAAGTGAGTAAAATGAATTGGAATCCCACCGCCTTGTTTAAAAAACTTTTCGGGATAGGCCTCCTAATAAAAAAAAAGTACGGGATACGGGTGGCTCAAAGGTTATTAGAAAAATAAAAACATTGACACGTCAGTGGCGCGCACCTTCAATTCCTTACATTGCACCTTAATAAAGATTAAATTCATTCTGAAAATATATTTTCTTAAGAAAACATAAAAAGAAAATAAATTAAAGTCAACCGTGGACCGTGGACTCTTACCAATCACCTAAAACAAACCGATCCCACTGCTTACCAGTTACAACTCTCTCACTCTATATATATACACGCAGCTTCACATTTATTTTTCTCTCAAGAAGAACACCAGAACGCCTTCTTTATTTTCAGGTTTTCGAAGAAAGAAGCCATGGTTTTCACGTCACCGGAGTCGCCAAAGCGCCACGCCAACGGCTTCATCGAGGGGGTATCGGCTGTCGTGGCTCTGTTGACCAGGCGAGCGACCCGGCTCAAGCAGAAGATGAAGACGGCGGCGAGCGACGCCGACTGGGCGATCGAGGTGAGGTCGTCTCTGAAGAAGCCGAAGAAGCTTCTGGGCACCCTAAGCAACAAAGCGCTGCCGTTTGGTCACAGCAAGAAGAAGTTGAAGGGAGGCGCGCATGGACCAAAATCCGGCGAGGAGGAGTGGGGAGACGGCGGTGTGTGGCAGAAGGCGATTCTGATGGGAGATAAATGTCAGCCGTTGGATTTTTCCGGCGTAATTTACTATGACAGTAACGGGAGGCAGATGAGCGAAATCCCTCTCAAGTCGCCACGCGCCAGTCCCTTGCCCGGTTATCTCAGTCGGGAACATAGGTCCTGATATTGGGTAACATACGCGCCGGAGCGTGCGGTTTATCTCCGGTGGTGGCGGGGAAGCGATCCGTAGGAGCAATCTGAGCCGTCTGAGAAATCTACGACCGAGCAAAATTACGTGCCATTTACTTTCATACCTGATATCAGCCTTCCTGTGCGTCACTCTACCGCGACGCATAACAGGTAGGGACATGTGGCTTGTGAATCGCCGTAGATTTCGTTGACGGTCAGGATCTCTCTAATGAGAATCGTCGTTTCTCTTCCACCACCACCACTGGAGTCACTGCGCGTGCTTCTCCCGCCACATCTAGGAATGGAATTTCGCGCTAGAGTTTTATGGCACGTGAGTTCATCTTCGCACGTGTCGTTTTTCTTTTTTTAATTTTCCAATATTAGTATCCCCATCGGCTGTTTACTTGTTTTATCAGTAGAAAATTTGTATAGAGTATGTTTTAAGTTTGTTCAGTGGTTAAATCTCATATGGTTGACTAGTGTGAAAACATCTCCCATGTCCTTCCTTATTTTTTTTCCTACTTGGTCAACGTTTTTCTCTCAAAGCATAAAATACAACGGGTTTGGCCTTTTTCTGAACTTTCAATTTGTATTTTCATCCTTTTGTAAAATGTTATCTACCATCGCAACCAAAAGTTTGTTAATCATTTTAATAATTTAACATTTGATAAATAATTTTATAAAAATAGTAAATCTAAAATGAAGTAAAGTGAATGGAATGAGCTAGTGGATAGAAATCAAGGTTATTTTATTTTATTTTAAAAAGACAATAAAAAAAATTGTTTTCAATAAGTTGCTCTTTTTTTAAAAAAATAAAAATTTGCTTTTAAAAACTATAAAATAAAATTAGTTTTTATGTGTTTTCCTATTTTTATTTTTAATATTTTAAAACCGTATTCATTATCGATATCACATTATCACCAATGATCACTATCATGTCATTGCCGATGATAATTGCCGCCACGTCACTTCAATATATATATATGTTAAAAACTAATTAACCTTTTTTTTCAAAACTTATTTTTAAAAACAATTTTTTTAAATAAAATAGAAAACAAAATCGAGCAAGCCCAGCTCCCTTTTGACCTGTGTTTCTCATTGGTTGTATAGGATTGTCATCATTAAGATACATACTAATTTAAAGAAAATTACGTAGGTTCATAGCTATCTAATTATTTATAATTTAACATATAAGGTCTCTGAATGTAATTAACGAAATTCATACTGGGAGTAGAATTTGGCCGCGTACGTGCAATGAATTGTGATAGCAATTGATTGTTTTGGTGAATCCCATGACTATAGACTATGGTAGGTGATTTTTTTTTTTTTTTTTTTTTTTTTTAAAGGAGGGTCTAATTAAAACAGCGAGCCTAATTAGTAAGTTCAGAGCATGATAGAAAGAGGAGATCCCTTCATCAATAATCGCCTTTATTAATTATGCAAGAAATTATTGATATTAATTAATATGAATGCACAAAGCCATTCTAATAATAAAGGCACCCACAAATGCCACTTAATTAAAATGTTAACCTAAATAAAAAATATATATTGATATGATAATGCTCGAACCAGTTTAAAGCCACCCTCATGTGTGCAACACAATAACACAAACATGTTTTCTATTTTATGTTGAGATTTGAGAATGAGTGTCCACTACTAGTTGCCTTGTGATTTTCACACTACTCCATTAAATATAGTGGTGATTGACCACAACCACATGATTGATATTTATGAATATTTAAATTTAAAAACTGAAGTGGAGATGCGTGATTAATTTTAATATCGTCTTAAGTTTTTTTGCATAAAAATACTCGCAAATATTTTATACTTATATTATATTATGGGATGAAAAAAAGTATATGTCTTGTTATGATGGGTCAAAATGAGGCTCTGGCGGCGCCATCAAGAAATCACAGTGAATTTCCAATATATATATAACATTTTATGAAATGAAGCTCGATTTCTAGATGTATTTAAAATTATATTTTTTTCCAACCAAAAGATTATATTTTTTTAATAGGTATGGACTTTAAGTTTCAACGAATATCTGTACCTAAAGATGCATTAATGTTCATATTTTTTATATATTAATTTTGATACAGATGACTGTTTGAGATTATGTGCCTATCATATTTGTTTTTTCTTTTATGGGCAGAACTTTTTGACCAGGATAGGCTATATTGGTCAATCAAGCTAAGATTTTTGCATAAAATTGGTCACATTTATGATTAATGATATGTGCATATATGATCCTTATAATTAATAACCTTTTGCTTTCTTGGGAAGCAATTTATATTCAACCTTTTATCCTTTATAACAGAGATATTGAATTCATTGCATTTTTTATTTATCCTTTTTTTGGTTTTTAATAAAACAAAATGAATTAAGATCTTACATTGTCAAAATAAACCTCTTCAATTATCTCCGATACTATGATGAATGAATACGAATTTTTGTCTCTGTGTTTTTTTATCCCAATAATTTAAATCTTTCTCTTCAATTTCCTCAATCCTAGGTTTCTAACAGAGGTATAATGAAATAAAAGGCATCGAAATTTTCATATCTGTGAAAGATAGAATAAAATATTTGTTTAGTTGGAGATGATATGTTGCTTTTTTTACCGGATTTGGTCAAAGCAATTGGTCACTTTAGGTTTTAGAAACCATTAGAGATGAGTCGAAAGCTTCCACTTCGTCAATTTGCTTCCTGTTATACGTTGAATCCGCCATTTTCTTAATATTAAAAAGACTTGATCGTGGTATATCCTTAACTATATGACACATTTGAGCCACCTTTAATAATTAATTTAATTTGAAGCAGTAAAATAGATTCTGATCTGGAACAAATGAATTAATAATTCTACTCAAATATATTAATGGTTGAATTGATTTGAATGAAAGACGAAAGTAAATCATGGATGTTAAAATCTTGAACGGAAAACTACTTGATTTATATATTCTGCTTACGGATGAGAGACCTGGACACACACACAAAATGTGTTGATGAAGTCCAATATCGAATACTAATATACAATGCCAACAACATTTGGAATTCAAACTCAACTTAAATTCGAATCGCTTAGTGTATACGTCACTTCAAAAAATATTTTTTGGGTTTTTTTAATCCGTTAAAATTTGAATTGCTTAATTATTTGTTTATACTTGTTCGTCAAGACACATATTAATTGATGAATTGCGTCCGACTCGGTGAGCTCTTCATAGCATAATGTGAGTCACTATAATTAAATCCACTTGTCACTCCATAGATCACTGGAAAATTAATTAAGTCACCGCAGCTGGGGGGACCCCAAGTTCCGATTTCGCATGCCCCAGCTAGTGAAATACCAGAAAATCAGTATGTGCAGAGTGCGCTGGACACTATCATAAAGCAAATGGATAGGATGGAACACCATAATCACTTGCAAAGAGAGGCTGACTTGAAACGTATCCGAGAGGATATGGAAAACCGGAATGCGGTATGGAGGCAAGAAGAGGCTGAGAGGACCCGCTTGTTTGAGCAAAGAATGAGGCAGGTGGAAGAATTGTTGAGTGGCGGAAGCCACAATACAACAGACCCAAGCCGAAGAGAGGAATCTCAGCTGGGCCGAGGTACTAAAGAAGGAACACAAGCCAACCTTGAGGAGGTCAGCTCGGCGGATTGAAAACAAGTCAAGGGAAATCAATCCCGGACATAGAATCAGGGCAAGGGGATCCGACACCCGGAGTGTGCACGAGTAGATGAGCAACAACATAAAGCTGTTCGGGTTGAAGGAACATCCAATCAGGAGGCTGGGTTATTAAGCCAGGTCAGGAATGTGCCCCTCGCCTAAGTCCGGGATAGCTGGAAAGTACCGAAGGAGTTATGGCAACAGAATAGACAATATTAATCCCTTTTCGGATGAGATAGCCAATGCGACGTACCTTAAAGATTTCGACTCCACCGAGCTTACCAAGTATGACGGCACTCAAGATCCATAGGCTCACCTCAACACTTTTGACCTTGATATGTTCGTAAGGGGTTATCGTGGGCCCATCATTTCTCGGCTTTTTGTCAGGACTCTTCGGGGAGCAGTCCAGCGATGGTTCCACACCTTGCCCTCCAAATCCATCAAGAGTTTTGAAGATTTGGGAGACAAGTTTCTCTCCAACTTCGCCACTAGTAAAAAGCAGCCAAAGTCAATTTATACGTTGAACAAAATACAGCAGAAGCCGGAAGAGACATTCCACAAATACCTGGACCGGTTTAAAGATGCAGCATTGCAAGTCCGTGACTTAGAGGAAAGTGTGCATGTCCATCTATTGATATCCGGGTTAGATCCGGAATCTCGATTTGCTCAGGCAGTAATAAAAGACGAAGTTAAGACTTTGGAGGATTTTAATTCTCGGACAAAGAAGTATTTGGAACTGGAGCAGCTACAGATTGCTAACTCGAGCGGGAAGGAAACGCGGACAGTGGTTCTTCTGCTTAAGAAGGAACATCCTGGCAATTCGAGATCTGAATTCCGAGGTAGGAATGCTAACGGTAGATCCCGAAATGGCAAGTCGGAGGGTCGATATGAGAAATATACGCCTCTAAATGTGTCCAGATCCCAGCTATGGAAGGAGGTCGCTTTGACCGAGATGAAAATGGTGGAAAGACCTCGTCCCATGGGTCATAAGGCAACGCTCGACCAGTCACGCTACTGTGAATTTCATGATCAGCCGGGTCACATGACTGATCAGTGCTGGGATCTCTGAGATGTCATTGAGAAGTTTGTACGAGAAGGAAAATTGCGGTAGTGCGTGATAAAGACGCAAGGGCGTAGGTTCAATAAGCAACCCCAGGAGGCATCAAACTCGAATCCAGATAAGAGGCGAAAAGAGAAAAGTAGCTGGAAACCGGAGGGGGTAAATGAGGAGTTTCTCGAGCCGGAGTTTGAATGTAATGTGATTAGCGGCGGATTTGGAGGTTGAGGAGACACAACAAGTCAGTAAAGAAAATACTTGAAGGAGGTATTGTCAATCTGAAGTCAGCTAAGGTTCAAAGATGATCGTAAATGGCCTGAGCCACCATTGTTGCCGTTTACCAGGAAGAATTTAGAGGATGTGGTACCAGGTCATCAGGATGGGTTGGTTATCTCAGGCACCATTACGAAGTGTTTGGTGAGGAAGATTTTCGTCGATGCAGGAAGTGCATGTGATATCATTTTATGGGCGGCGTTTAGGAAGATGAACTTAGACCCAAAACATATGAAGCCATGCAAAACCACTCTAACTGGTTTTAATGGATAAAACACGCAACTTAAAGGGTATATCGATTTGAAGCTAACTCTTGGGACCAAGGAGGCATTCAAGTCGGAGCAGGTTAGATTCATTGTTGCCGATTTTCCATCCAGTTATAATATCATACTGGGAAGGCCCACCATACACAAGTGGGATATGCTGGCGTCAACTAAACACCAGAAGGTTAAGATGGTGAGTACTGATAATAAAGTGGTGACGGTAAAAGTTGTTTAACAAGAATCTCGGCGATGCTATTTCTCCACTGTCAGAGAAAGTGAAGGAGAAAATTTGCTCTAGCCAACCCTGGACTGCAACCAACCTAACTCGTCCATGAGGCCGGTATGCCTCGTAGAGCTGGATTTGCGTAAAGAGGCCGAGTTGTCAAGGCTAGAGCCAGGCGGGGAATTGGAAGATGTGATTTTAGGAAAGGAATCGGGGCAAGTCATAAAAATTGGCAAAACCCTGGATCCAAAAGTCAGAGTCGAGTTGATTGCCTTTTTGAAAGTCAATTAAGACGTGTTTGCGTGGAAGGCGTCCGAGTTACCAGGAATTGACCCAGATTTCTGTTGCCACAAGTTAGACATCTATCTAGGAGCCATCCCGGTCACTCAGAAGAAGAGGAAGCAGGGACTGGAGAGAATTCAAGCACTTGAGAATCACGTAAGAGAACTCTTAGAAGCCGGGTTCATAAGGGAGGTGCAGTACACCACCTAGTTGTCTAATGCAGTCCTAGTGAGGAAGCCTAACGGGAAGTGGAGAGTATGCACAGATTATATTGATCTCAACAAGGTTTGCCCTAAACATGCATATCCTATGCCTAGCGTTGACCAGTTGGTGGATAATGCTTCAGGATTTCAGCTTCTGTCATTTATGGACGCCTACTCTAGATATAATCAGATTGCTATGCATGTCGTTGATCAGGAAAAGACAGCCTTCATAACGGAAAAGGCGAATTACCGTTATAATGTCATGCCTTTTGGTTTGAAGAATGCAGGAGCTACTTATCAGAGGATGATGAACCAAGTTTTCAAGGAGCAGTTAGGCAAAAACATAGAAGTTTACATTGATGATATGATAGTTAACTCTACAAGTCCAGAAACGCACATTCAGGATTTACAGCAAGCTTTTGATAAGTTGCGAGCATATCAGATCCGTTTAAACCCGGCTAAATGCACATTCGGCATCCCGGCGGGGAAGTTCCTAGGCTTTATGTTAACTCGCAGAGGGATAGAAGCGAATCCGGATAAATGTCAGGTTGTCCTAAACATGAAAGCTCTTAAAATGAAACGGGCTGTACAACAGTTGACGGGACGACTGGCTGCATTAACCAGGTTTTTACCTAGATCAGCAGAGAACGCGCTACCATTTTTTAAGCTCCTTAAAAAGGCTGCTCAAATCGAGTGGAGTGCAGAATGTGAAACTGCTTTCGCAAAGGTGAAACAATGCTTGGCAGCTCCACCAGTTCTGTCCAGGCCCAAACCTGGTGAAGTGTTGATTGTATACCTAACAGTAGGAGAGGAAGCTGTAAGCGCTGCACTCATTAGGGAATTGGAAGAAGGGCAGGTCCCAATTTACTTTGTTCGTAAAGCTCTTCAGGCTTCTGAAATCCGATATTAAAAATTGGAGAAGGTGGTTTATGCGTTACTAATGGCAGCTCAGAAGCTTCGTCAATATTTTCAAGGTCACTAAATTGTTGTCAGAATAAGTCATCCCATTCGCCAAATCCTCCATCGACTGGATTTAGCGGGAAGGATGACCAGCTGGGCCGTAGAGCTTTCAGAGTTTGACATTGTTTATAAGGCTAGGCAAGCCATCAAGTCTCAAGCCTTAGCCAACTTCATTGTAGAGCTCACCTCGACAGATTCGGGAGAAGCCGCAAGCACTCCGATGTGGAAGGTGTTTGTAGATGGTTCTTCCAATCATGTAGGAGGAGGAGCCGAGATTATCCTTGAGAATCCGGAAGGGTTGACTATAGAGCATTCTCTGCAGCTGACGTTTAAGACTTCCAATAATCAGGTCGAGTATGAAGCTCTGCTAGCCGGGTTGTCTCATGCGAAAGAAGCTAGAGCCAGGAGGGTGCAAGCTTTCACTGATTCTCAGTTGGTAGCCGCCCAAGTTGAAGGGACATATCAAGTCCGAGGCTCGTTGTTAGCGAAATATTTGAGTAAAGTTAAAACGACAATAAGAGATTTTGATGAGGTCGTAGTCACCCATATACCTAGAGGGGAAAATACCCGGGCTGATATTTTATTAAAATTAGCAAGTATCAAGAGTCTGAGTAATAACAGGACTGTGGTATAGCAAAGTTTAATTACACCAAGTTGTGTAATGATACTTTCGACGTCGGATGATTGGAGGAAACCATTGGTGGATTATTTGGAGAGGGGATTATGACCGGATGATTCTTTTGAAGCCAGGAAGCTCGTCCGGGATGCATCAATGTATACCCTAATAGATGATCAGCTTTACCGAAAAGGCATTCATTCCCCGTTACTAAAATGTATAAACCCGGAGGAAGCTGAATATGTTCTATCCAAAGTCCATGAAGGAATCAATGGACAACATATGGGAGCCAAGGCATTATCCAAGAAAATACTTCGAGCTGGTTTTTATTGGCCTACAATGGTGGCTGATGCTGAGGATCACGTTAAAAGGTGCGACGGTAGCCAGAGACATGGAAAGATGATACTCGCTTCGCCATCTGAGTTGAAGTTCATCTCGACCCCTTGGCCTTTTTATAAATGGGGGATCGATTTGTTGGGGCCCTTCAAAATGGCTCTAGGGTAGTTAAAATGGTTGATCGTCGCCATAGATTATTTTACTAAATGAATAGAGGCAGAACCCTTATCTACGATTTCTTCAAGCCGAATACAAAAGTTCTTTGAAAGGAACATTATAGCTTGGTTCAGAATTCCGGCAGAAGTTGTCACGGACAACAGAACCCAGTTTTCCGATAAAGGATTTCAAAATATGATGAAGGCCTTCCAAATCAGGCAGCAATTCGCCTCGATGGAACATCCACAATCTAACGGACAGGCGGAGGCAGCCAACAAAGTAATACTGAGAGGCTTGAAAAGGCGGATGGAGGATGCCAAAACTAATTGGGTAGAGTAATTACACCTTGTTCTGTGGGGATATCGGACCAGTGTGCAGTCTTCTACCAAGGAAATCCCTTTCAGGTTAACCTATAGTTGTGAAGCTATGATTCCTGTGGAAATTGGCCAGTCCTCATGGAGGAGAACCTCAACCATGGAAGCTGGGGAAGATGGTAATAATATGGCAATGGCCTTGGAATTAGAAAATATTGATGAAGTCAGGGTCACGTCCTACTGCCAAGATCTAGCGATGAAACAACTCATCGCGACCAAGTTTAACAAAAGGGTGAATCCCAGATCTTTTTGCGTGGGCGACTTAGTGCTTTGGCGGGCCGATATTGGAAACAGAAACGCAGGGGAAGGGAAGCTGGCTGCAAATTGGGTAGGACCCTATCGCGTCAAAGAAGATCTTGATCAAAGGGCATACTGCCTTGAGGTGCTAGATGGTAAGCCTATCAAGCGAAAGTGGAACGTTGACAAACTAAAGTTGTATTACAGTTTGTCGACTTGTATGAAAGAGGCAAAAATACTGTTAAAGTGGTTAGTCAATTAGGACTTCCTTTTAAGGAATTTTGTAAGATGGTGATACCATCTAAGATATGGATACTCCAGGAGAGTATGTTTGCAAAAGATCGAGTTATTCAAGTATGAGAATACAACTTCCGTTAAAAAGTTATGATAGTCGCATAACTATGAGTATTCAGTTTTGATTTAAAGTCTTATGATGCAATCATGTCATCAGACGTTAATTTCATAACCAAACTCTCACTGTAAGAGCAATTGCGAAAGTTAAAAGCGTTCCCCCTTCATAAAGTCGGGGATGGCCGAGATTCCTGGTTTCGAAGGGAGGAACGTTGCAAAGACTAAAGGTTTATCAAGACCTGGATGCATCTAAATTTATTTTTTGGGATAGTGAAGCGACTTACCTTGCTTCACCCTGATCAGGTCTAAGTGTATAAGAGAGTTACCCTGTCTCAGATTGTAACTCAGACTCTATAAAAGTCAGAGCGGTAAGTAAAAATCGTGAGGTTTTTACGATAAGTTTAAAGCTCAGATAAAATCCAGAGTTAACATACATACAGATTCCGTGATAATATTTATGGCCTCGGCCAGGTCATTAAACATAAAATCCAGACTTTTAAGTTTGGATCCAAAATTCAGTATTGTAGCAGCTAGAAGGAATGCGCAGAAATATCTTTAAGTTGGGATTGTTCTTAATTGCATGGAATTGCAATACTAAAATGAAAAGAAAAAGGGCAAACTAAAAGCAAGAAAGCTGACTTCCTAACTCGCTTAAGAACTAGCAGTTCCTTCATCTTTGGACTCGGATCTGCCATGTCTGTCAGCCGGAGGAGGTGTCACTGTGGGAAGTGTAGATGAAGGAGCAGGAACAAAGGTTCTGTCATCGTCCATATAGGCTTGATGGTGCACCTTTGAGAAATCAAAAGAGAGCAAGGGATGAAAATGCCGGACTTGATCAAGGGCATTGTTGAAGGACTCCACTATCCTATCCTTGAGCATGGAGATCTCGGCCTTCAGCTTTGCCTCAGTCTCTTGCGATCGTGCTTCCAGCTCTTGATGCTTAGCCCATAGCTCCTCCATCACTTTCGTGCTATCAGAAAGTGTACGTCGGGCAGTGGAAAGCTTTGCATCAAGCTGAGTCAGTTTGGCCTCTAACCCCTCCTTCTCCTTCACGGCAATTTCCCGAGCAGCGTTGGCTTTGTAGGCTTCATCAAATGCTTGGTCGGATCCCATCCTGACCTGCGTTATATGCTCCTCTGTCTGGGCCCCTTGGTGCTTCAGGTGAACAACAAGGTCAATAAGACCCACCAATTTGGCCATTGCATCTTCCAAGTTCTTCAAATCTCGGACCTTGGTCTCTGTGAGCTGGTTGTGTTCAGAGAAGATTGCGGGGAGACGAAAACTCGTACGATTGAGACCATTCACCCTAGTCTCCCAAGCTCCAACTCAGGAAGCCGAATTGGGTTGGAAGAGGAAGGCGGTAGGGATGGCAACGGAGGAGGAGTGGGAGCCCGAAGCACTTTTGCCCCGGCAGCAGTAGCCTCTTCAACTTGTACCGATGAGGCGGGTTCAGAAACCGCCAGAGTGGAACTTTTATTGCTTTTCTGCAGCCTCTTTAAGTCGGTACTGGAGGCAGGTTCATTGGGTGCAAAAGGAGGGTGTTTCACTCTAGTGACAGTGATCTCCTCAGTAGCATCATCGAAGGCCTCAGTGGTAAGGTATCTTGGCCTACCCATCACTTGAGCTGAAAAACAAGATAACAACCCACAATTAGTATACAGAAATTGTTAGCATAACAGGAAATAAAAGTAAAAGCAAATATGCAGCAAAATAGACGGTCATACATTTGGCCGAAGGGATGGTAATCTTGGGTCAGGGAATAAAATCAACCGACTTTATTATGCCGTGTTCACTAACATAGGCCAAAATTTTGGCTATGGTAAAGGCATCGTCTTCTGTCAATTGTCTTTCCATAAAGCAGAACTCAGAAGGGTGAAATGAGTGATGATTCTTGAACTAGTATAAAGGAAAGAGAGTCTCGTCTGGGCTGGCTTTCAGGCTGTTAAGAAACCAGGGCACCCTCCCGGCTTCAGCCTGAACTTTGAATTAATTGACTTTGAATCCTTTAAAGGAATCAGTAAAAACACCAAAAATTTTGGGTAGTTGGGAGTCTCCAAGGAGTGAGGTGATCCCTTTCTTGTCTGATGTGCTGGACTCGTGGATGGTGAAAACATAAAAGAAGAGTTTTAAGGAGTATTTTAGTCCTTTGCTCCTGCAGAAGTTCTCGAAGGCAATGATGAAAGCCCACGCGTTGGGGTGAAGTTGCGTATGGGCAAGATGGAGATGTTTTAAGACGCTTATCTAGAATTCGGTAAAAGGAAACCGAACGCCAAGCCTAGTAATTACGTCCCGGTACATAAAGAAGAAGGGGGTAGATGACTCATAGTCCTCCGGTTGAGCGCAAACCGCCTCGGAGGCAGAAGGAAGGGACAAGGTATATCCGTCACCATCTTGGATAGGCAGGTTTGCTAGCTCAGCTGCCATCATGTCGAATTTGGCTTCTAAGATGGCGTCATTAACCCACTCCCTCGGGTGTAGCGCTTTAATCGCTTCTTCGCTCATTTCTATGGCCTTTGAAGGGTGTTTGGGAGCCTTTGGAGGGCGTTTGGGAGCCATACCTAAGATAAAGCAGAACAAGGAAAATGGGTCAAAGCCGAGTCCATGGTAAAATAGAAAAACAAAGGAGAAGGAAGGCGGTGAGAAACTAACTCAGATGACTATCAGAAATTGGCGCGAAACTTTGCAAATGGTTACAACGGCAAAATGATAGAATGGACTCGGCCTTGGCCTCAAAACCCTGGAGGGAGTAATCATAGGCTAGGAATAGGCAATTTTCGCATGTCGGAGTGGCCTTGGGACCTTGAGATTCTATCCTAGTACGCAAAGAACTTTGCGGTTAGGCCAAAAGTGCGCCTGGGTGGTCGTGACCCTCATAAGGGTATGGGCGAAGATTACAACCAGAGGTTGGTTTAGGCGTCAAGGAAGAAGGGGGAATTTCGGGGTTATTCATACCACCTCTATGAGCCCGAAGCTGGAGTTCCTGTTTCTGCTCGACGGTACGATCAACCCCCCATAGCCAGTAAGGAACGCTAGGGGCAATTTTGAGAAGAGTTCGTTCTCTTCCCGGGAAATTGGTTTTCCGTTGATAGTGAAGGGAGGAGAAGGGGCTCTAGCCATGCATTGGTAAAAAAGAAGAAAGCGAGGAATATGCAAATAAAGTTATCAGAAAGAAATGTAGATGATGCAGTAACGCCTACTTATTGGGTGAGCAAAAGAAAACAAAAACAGTACAGGTATGCATATTCAGCAAAGAAAGGGAAATTGGCATTTGACGGATCAGTGGTGTCATGGGAGACGGGTTTATGTCAACATGTTGGACATTGAAGAGGAATTACAGATCATCATCTCTGTCAAATGCCGGCCAAATAAGCATTTAAAAAAGGCAGAAACATAGCAAATCAAAAACGCAGAGAATGCAGGAATGCTTACCTGAAGGGTGAAAAGGGAAGCTACGAAGTGAAGGCTTGAATTGAAAAGGAGGTAAGTGGAAAGGAAGGAAGTTTGCGGAAGATGCAAGACCTTCAACGGAAGTAAAGTTATATATGAAAGAGAGGGAATGAATGTAAATAGTTCCCAAAAGTGCGAATTTGAAAGGTCAGGGGCAGAAAGGTTAGTAAAGAAATACGAAATGATGACTGCACTCGGGAAACGAGGTACGCCTTTAATGCGCCTGCGGCTTGTGGGTGTCAAGAGGCGACGTTAGGGTTTCCCACCCAATGTGGTGGAGCTATCTGGCAGGAGAGAAGGTGCGCTTGCGTAAGCCCAGCAGAAATTGAAGCGACGCCTACGTAGATGGCATAGCCTATCCAGGTGGCTCAGCGGCTATAGGAAAACAGGGTTACCTATATGACCCAGAGTCATATTTGATTCCGAGAATGTAAGCAAACGAAAGGAAGGTCAGATGTTCCTATCTCGGTCATGCATTCTGAGGCCGAGATCTAGTTATCAGAAGTCAGGATTACCACCCCACTTGCGATCCTGGAGGATCACAGTGAGTAAGCCCGGGGTTAAACTCGGGTGAAAACTTGACCCAAAATAAGCATATCGGATGAACCGAGATGAGTTGTCATGAATAAGCCTCCATCCTGGTAAAGTGCATCCCGCCACCTTGGATATCCAAGCTACCGGGCTGGGGGGCAACTGTTTCGGACTCATATATTGGGCCTAAAAGGGCTAAAGGCCCAATGCCAAAGTCCTACATGGAGGCCGACCTACACACAGGTAAAATGCTAATCACCCTTTTATACCACCACTAATCCTGGTTCGTATAGGTAGTAGAGCAGCAATAACCGTTTGTGGGGGACCAGAGACAATATGCAGATGTGTACGTGGAGCAGAGATGCGGCGCACAAGGCAATGAATAAACCCTAAAGGTAACCTGTATAAATAATAAGGTTGCCCTCCAGGTACACACTTGGACCCTCCATTTTACCTTCAGTCTCACTGTGCACACGCCCCACCCCCTTTTGTGGCTCTGGCCACTCGGTGTATGCATGGTGATATGCTATCCGGTGATATCTGAATTCATAGGTATTGCTGTGATGTCAATCTCTGTCAACTATCTACATATAGATAGCAGCTAGAGTTATATTGATCCTAGATAAACATATACTAATCTCTTGAGGGTTAGACATTTGAGTTCTCATAACAGAACAACTTTAAAATAATTTATTTAATTACCATAATTTTTTAAAAACAATTAACTATGTCTTATATTAAGAAATGAAGGAGTAATATTTGTTATTACTGCTATAATCTTGCATGCATCAATCTTTATATTTTAAAGCCTGCACAACTCGCTCATCTTTGTCTTTTCCCTTTTTTTATTTGTTTACAAGTACCACTTATTAACAGAAAAGTTTTTCTCACCTGGGTGATAACAATGTACTCTTTTTTCTTGGGGGAGAATTGAGATTTCAAAGTATGAATCCACTTATCTAGTCTTACACGTAAGATTTCACTATAAATTTGGTCTTATATTTATAATTTAAAGTAGTAATTATCAAAAATCTCAACAACGAGTTAATATTAGTACATGTTATTGCATAATGTTTATTTATGGGACTTATTGATAATTAGATTTATTGATCCTTGTTCTTTATGATCTCACCATGACTCTCCCTTTTCTCACCCCCTATAATTTTCATCATCATATATAATTTCCCACTTGCTTGTGGGATAACTCAATTTACACCTTAAAAAATGACACCATCTTTGATTCAATGTAATACTCAAGAAGCTAGCCAAAAAAAAAAAAAATTCAGTGTCAACATAATTACTACGCCAATGATATTATAGCATACCGGCATGAAAACTCTCCCTAAAACTACAAGTTGTAAACAAGAAGTTATATGGTTGATTCTACTTATAATCTTATATCGTTGGTTTCTATATGTTTAAATAAAAGTATATACTATTGCTATCAAACAATAAAATTGAACCCGCCCGCAAACACCCTCTCACCCATTCATTGGAATTAAACAGAAAAAATATTAAAGAAATAGAATCATAGGTTTGACTTGAAGATAAGAGGGAAAATGGATTGATGCATGCAGCATGAGGAAGTCAAGGGGTTGACTTTGATGAAGTGGGAATTAAACAGAAATAAATATTAAAGAAATCGAACCATAGGTTTGATCAGTTGAAGATAAGAGGGAAAATGGATTGATGCATGCAGGATGAGAAGAAGAAGAAGTCAAGGGGTTGACTTTGACAAAGTAGGTTGACTTGGACATATAAAAATAATAAAGTGTGCCTCATGACTGGCTCAATGTACACACAAAGACCTTTGAACAATTGAAGAGTCAGGAAGTGATATCTATGTTATGTTCACCTTGTTTAATTTCTTCGTCGAGGGACAGTTGAATTTGAGCTTTTCTATAGTCTACGTTCTCTGTTATTTTCACAAAGTCAGACAACTTTCAGATTGACCCCCTAATTTTTTTCCCCCTGCATATATGTCTTCTTTATTATGAAGTATAACATCATGGAACTTAAGCATCATGAATCAGAGATACATTTTAAAAAATAATATAATTTTAATTATTAAACTATAATTGTTTTTTTTAACAGTATTAAACTATAATTGTTTGAAGAATACGTTTTAAAACATGTGTATTTTATTACTGTTCTTTTGTCAAAGTCATAAATATTATCCTCCCTCCTATCTAAAAGTAACCGCTAGTAGAATATTGATAATTTGTTTTGATATTTGCTTCAGTCCACTTTATCGCATAGACTTATATTATTTTTCCCCTTAAACACTCATTCCTTTTTTTTTTTTGGGAGAAAAACATGCATTCCTTATTGATTGCACGCACTATATTAAAAGATTTTTTATCAACAAAGTAATGGGTCTGTTTAGGTTAGTAGTATGAATAGTGACTTATTTCCTATCTGACGTTTTTAGAAACCTGCTAGAAAAAAAATCAAGTTGTAAATATGCTTTGTGTTTGGATTGATAGTATTAGAAGTGGCGGGATCTATGTCTAAAAGTTGAGAGCTTTTTGGAAAAAGCTATTTTATAAAGTTTTTTCCTTAATTAGCTTTTATAAATTTTTTTCAAAAAAGCCCAGTGAACTTAAAGTTTAACTCAAACACTTTACTTAAAAATTTTTTTATACTTGAGCTTTTTTTTTTTTTTTTTTTACGTTGAGTTATTTAAAGCTCTCTCCAAACAGATCCAATATTTACAAATGATTAAAGCGGGTGCATACTTTAAAAAAGCCATCACATTTTTTTAAATAAATAACTAACTTAATAACTAGAATCTCTATTCTCTGCAAATTAATTATTTATATATCTCCTAAATTTAGGGTTCAAGGAAGTAATTTTTTTTAAAGTTTGTTGAATACATGAAAAGAGGTGATTGTTTTGTATGAATAATACACATATACAGATAATTTAATCAAATTAAATGTAATTATATCATTTTGTTGCACGAGGTAGAGTATTAATGTAACTAGTGTTTTTTTTCCCCCTCAGAATGTAACTAGTCGTTTGAGAGAAAGACGTTCTGATGTTTTCTTTAAAAGAAAAGAAAAGAGTTATCTATATGATTTGAATATTTACTACTACAAAAAAAAAAGTTTTTTAGACCGGATGAAAACGATTCTCAGATTGAATCTAGAACTGATCTTGATACAACTGGTCTTAAATGTCTATTATTTTTAGGATCGGCTGCACAATCGGTTTGAAACATTTGTTTTTAGACTAGATAATAAAATATTAGGTCTAAAGATTCTGACTAATAAGACCTGAAATGGCTGATATGAGGTTTAAGAACTCAAACTTTTAAGATCGGACGTATCTCATAACAGGTCTTAAAATTCTAACTCTTTTAAGACCGAATACTTAACTCAACACAAACAATCGGTCTTAAAAACTTCAACTTTTAAGACCGGACGTATCTTACACTAGGTCTTAAAATTCTAACTTTTAAGATCAGATGTTTAACTCAACACAAACAACCGGTCTTAAATTTTTGACTTTTTAGACCGGGTACTATTTAACCCAATTGGTCTAAAAATTCAATTCTTTAAAACCGATTGTGTGTAATATCCAGTTTTAAAATGCTCAACTAATTTTTTAAGACTTGTTATTCATATTATCTGATCTAAATTTTATCATATTTTTTCTCTATTACTTTCTCTTATCTACCATTCAATCTAGTACTTAAAAGACAGTAATTTAAGTTACAAGCTATATTAACAATCCGTTCAATATTACAAAGCAAATTGTTGGAAATGGAATATAAAAATATTATTCACCATGTGTTATGTATCCTCTTAATAAATATACAAAGATATAAATATACAAAGATAGCTCCGAAATGAATATACAATATGAGTTACAGTATAGTATAAGTTACAATGACTACACCAAAATGAATATACAAGCCCAATATACCTTTTATATCTATCATTATTTCTTGATCAGATTCTCACCCCACAATATTCCTCTTTAATCATGCCTCTATGGTCTCTCCGGAGGATCTAGTTGCCCCATAAATAAAAAGAAAAGCTTCAGAAATAAAAACAAAAACTTTACAATCAATAATATTGTTTAAAAACATAGGAATAATATGTATTAAAACCTTAAAATTTTCAAATAAATTTGTATATGAATATTACCAATGAATTGTGTATTTTTTTATAAAGGAAATCATATTATTCTATATCCCTTCATGATTATCATTTCTTATGTCATATTCATTATGTGGAAGATTACTTGTCATTTATTATGATTTAATAATGGGAATATCATTTCTGCCTTAAGTCAAAACTACGTCGTTTTAGCTCTTTTTTAAATGAAAAGATGAAGAGATGAAAGGAAACAAAAAGGGAAAGGAAAAAAAAAAAAAGAAAGAACAAAGAAATAAAAACAAAAAAAGAGCTAAAACGATGTAGTTTTAAATTAAGGCAGAAATGATATTCCCTTTAATAATTTAACATTTGATTAATAATTTTATGAAATATTAAATATGATTAAATTTTCATTTAATTTTTGAGATCATAAATGAAGTAAAAGTGATTGGAATATGAGGAAGTGAATAGAATCCAAGGCTTGTTTGATTTTGTTTTTCAAAAAAATAAAATAAAAAATCGTTTGAAAAGTTGTTTTCAACAAGTTGTTCTTCTTTAGAAAAAAATAAAAAGTTGTTTTTAAAAACAATAAAATAAAAATATATAGTTTGTAGGTATTTTCTTAATTTTATTTTTTGAAGCCATCCCTTATATATCCATTATCAATACCACACTGTCAACAATGATCACTATCACGTCATTGCCAACGATAGCTATTGCCACATCATTTCAAAAATATATTTTTATAAACAAAGAACCAAATATTTTTTTATTTATTTTCAAAACTTTTTTTTTTCAAAACAATTTTTAAAAAATAAAATAGAAAACAAAATCAGCCCAACTCCCGTTTGAACTGTGATTCTCATTGGTTGTATAGGATTGTCATCATTAAGATACATACTAATTTAAAGTAAATTACGTAAATTCATAGCTATATCTAATTATTTATAATTCAACATATAAGGTCTTTGAATGTAATTAATGAAATTAATACTGGGAGTATAATTTGGTACCGTACGTGCAATGAATTCTGATAGTAATTGATTGTTTTGGTGAATCCCCTGACTATAGACTATGGTAGGCCATTTTTTTAAGGAGGTCTAATTAAATCGGCGAGCCTAATTACTAAGTTCAGAGCATAATGGAAAGAGGAGATCCCTTCGTCAATAATCGCCTTTATTAGTTGTGCAACCAATCATTGATATAATTAATATGAATGTACAAAGCCATTCTAATAAAGGCACCCACAAGGGCCACTTAATTAAAATGTTGACCTAAATAAAAAATATGTGTTGATATGATAATGCTCGAACCAGTTTAAACACACCCTCATGTGTGCAACACAATGACACAAAATTGTTTTTTCTATTTTATGTTGAGATTTGAGAATGAGTGTCCGCTACTAGTTGCCTTGTGATGTTCACACTGCTCCATTAAATATAGTCGTGATTGACCACCATATGATTGATATTTATGAATATTTAAATTTAAAAAATTGAAGTGGAGATGCGTGATTAATTTTAATATCATCTTAATTTTTGTTTTCATAAAAACACTCCCAAATATTTATACTTAATAGGTATGGACTTTAAATTTCAACGAATATCTGTGCCTAAAAGATGCATAAAGGTTCATATTTTTTTCAATATTCATTTTGATATACATGACTGTTTGAGATTATTTGCCTATCATATTTATTTTATCTTTTATGGGCAGAACTTGTTGACAAGGATAGGCTATATTTGTCAATCAAGCTAAGATTTTAGCATAAAATTGGTCACATTTATGATTAATGATATGTGCATATATGATTATGTTGGGTTTATGTGCTCTTTATTCACTTAAGCTCAATTGGGCTTAAGTGAGACTACAGGCCAAGAACTCTATGGCTCATGTGGTCTAGGGTTAGGTCTTGGATGTAGTAGTATATAAACACACTTTAACCTACTTATGAACAATAAGAGACAATAGGAGGCTCTTATTAGAAAAAAACCCTAGAGGCAGACGTTCATCATCTGAACGGTTGCCCACACAATTATCCCATCCCACTCGAGAGATAGTCTGGAAGATCGATCATAGAGCGGACTACGACGGTTCGTGGAGAAGCATTCAGATCACTGCATCCTTTCAGGTAATCAAAACGATGAAAGTTCTTATTTTTCGGGTTCACATTAGGTGCCAAGCACCTTATGTGCCCCTTAGGTGCCCATCCCTCTATTAGAGGGATGGACATATTTTTTTTTTAAATTTTTTTTTATATATTGTATTTATTTATATTTAAATTATATGTTGTTTTCTAGAAAAAAAAAATTCACCCAGTATCTCAAATTAATTAGTTTTCAATCCTGTATTCAGTAATATTTATCTGTAATACCAGTATCATGAAAACTAATTAATTTGAGATACTGGGTGAAATTTTTTTTCCAGAAAGCAGCATATAATTTAAATATAAATAAATATAATATATAAAAAAATTAAAAAAAATATGCTCATTCCTCTAATAGAGGGATGGGCACCTAAGGGGCACATAAGGTGCACCCTTATTTTTCCTACATCCAATCGATTCAATACGCTTCTGCGTTTTTTATGAGATTCCTACAATTGGCATCAGAGCCTGGTTGATGAGGAAAAGAATCCAGTTTTGATATTCTTTCATATTTCATGTGATTCATTTCGAAAATTATTTTTTGAAAATATGACATCTGTTCTATATTTGTTATTTAATTCATGATAATTATTCATTTATAATTCATATTTAATATTAGTTTTAATTTTAATCGCTTTAATCCATGGTTAGATTCTCCCTGTATTTATTGATTTGTAACAAGGAGGGTAATCCCATATGATTAGGTTTCCTCCTTACTATTTTTTGTTATTTTCGGAATTTCTATGTAATTTATGAATTTCTGTAAAAGTTGGAGATCAAGAAATTGCGAAGAAAGTGAGCGATCAACACTGTAAGACACGTTTAATAGACTTCTGGACCTTAGATTTGGACGAACCATATATGGTTGGAAAAAGGACGGAAAGACGAGCACCGATCTGGAAACCCCATCCCTAGACTCACCAGCACGCGCCGCCACAAGCTTCTGCGCGTGGGCTTCACGCGCCGATGAAGAAGAGGCGCGTGAGGGTGCATGAAGAGGCCGTTTTTGGTGGTTCCGGCGTCCATGATCTCGTCTCCTCGTGGCGGTCCTTCCCCTGAAGTTTTGTGTTGAGATGACTTCGGTTGACGGTGTGGCTTCAATGATAGCTAGGGTTCCTCTTTTGTGTCCTAAGGTTTCTAGCTAAGGGTTGGGTTTTTGGGCCCATAGATACCCTAAAGGGGCTTGAAACATATACTATGGGCTGGACAAAAGAGGAATTCATAAGTTGTAAATTTTTTTTATTTTTTAATTTTTATAGGAAAGCCATGGATTAAAGTTATTTGTTTAATTATTTAATGCTTTTATTAAATTGTATGAGTTATATGTGTGATTAACATGATGTTTGTGATAGCATGCCATATAGAATAGGAAGATGTCATATTGTTACATAATCACATGTCATCACAACATATTAGCTATTATGTTTATAAATCGACTAGTATGATAGTTATTACGTGTGATTATTTAGATTACTCACTGAATTAATTATCAATTATTATGACTTTAAATTAAAATCTAGAATAATAATTGGATTAATTAATTGTGGAATTAATCTAGACAAATAATCCAGGAAATTTCCTAAGAGAATTGTAATTTTAAGAGTAATTTGTGGGTTATTTAAAAATGGTCATGTGAAGTACACTCTGCTAAACATGACTAGATTTTAGATTCCTAAAGATTTCTCTAAATTGAACAAATTCTTGGAAATTGAAAATTCTAAATTTAAAATATTGAATGGGTGAAGGTTTTAAATTAATCATTTAATTTTAAAACCTATGGGCTCCAATTGTGGGTTTATTAGTGAAATGGTTATCGCTGAAGCCCCATCGGATAAGGATAATCAAATTTCGCTAGATTAAACCCTAATATTTTCAAAATTTTAGTAAAGTTTTTGCACGTCTCATCGTCAACAATACTTAGACACTAAAGATAATTTTGAAAATAAACAATGGTTAAATACATTCAACCTTGATAAAATTGTTAACCCTCCCATCGAGGTTCTGATAATGAAACTGAAGGTCCAAATTAACAATATTGGTTTTACAAGTATCTTGCCCATCATAAGTCTTGTAAAGATAACTAATAGATTGTTAAATAATAAACGAATAGTAGTTATTAGAATCTACTAGCGCTATATCTGTTTGTTGTTAATTATAGTTTGTAATTAGTATGTTTTTCTTTATTTTTTCAGAAAAATGTCTTCATTCAATCCTTTAGCTACTATTTTGAGTCAAAAACCTATGGATGGTACAAACTACAAACAATGGAAAACTAATTTGGATATTGTTCTTCAATATGAAAAGCTCAACTTTGTTCTAACTACCCCTAAACTAGCGCAGCTTGCTGCAGATGCATCTGATGCAATTCGGACTCAATTTCAGCAGGAGAAGGAAAGATAGGAGAAGGCGAATGTGGCAGTTCGCTGCTATATTTTTGTCAGTCTCGCTAGTCACCTTTAGGAGCAAGTGAGCATGATTGAGAGTGGAGCAACAATGCTCCAGACTCTTGATGGCATGTTTGCTACGCCTAGAAGCTCTGCAAGGCAAAATGCGCTGAATGCAGTCACCAAGACAATGATGTCTGGAGAAAGTGTGCGCGATCATTGTCTGACAATGATAGCAAACTTCAAGAAGGCTGATGACCATGGTATCAAGTTTGAACAAGAAGTGAAAGTTGACATTCTCTTACAATCACTGCCTGAATACTCCAATCAATTCAAGATGAATTATAATATGAATAAGATGAATCTTGATCCCACTCAACTGATGCACGAGCTTGAGAGTGCTGAACAGTCTCTAATCAAGCAAGGAAGTGCACTTTTTGTTGGCGAGGGTTCTGTGAAACCTAAGGGGAAACCCAAAGGAAAGAACAAGAACAAGAAAAAGAAGAAATCAGGTACTCCAGTTGCCAAAACAGTTGCAATGAAGTAGCCAAAAGGCAAGTATTTCAAGTGTGAACAAAAGGGGCATTGGAAGAAAGATTGTCCAAGTATGAAACAACTAGGTATGAGTAATTTACATGTGATTGAGGCTTGTTTAGTGGAGAATCGCAATGATAAATGGATTGTTGATTCAGGAGCCACTAACCATGTTTGTTACTCTTTGCAGTAGTTCAAACATAGCTTGCCTATAAGTTAAAAAAAAAAAAAAAGAGATTTGAGGCTTGGAAATGGGGAGCTTGTATCTGCACAAGCAGTAGGACAAGTTGTTTTATCTTTTGATAATTGTAGAATTTTGGTTTTAGAAGACTGTTTATTTATTCCAGAATTTCAGAGGAATTTAATTTCTGTTAGTTGTTTGGATAAACATGGTTTGACAGTTCAGTTTAATTCCTTAGTTCCTATTAGAAGTTCATATTCTTTTATTTGTTTTGGTATAAAGTTTAATAGTCTTTATTTCCTTAATCCTGTTCTTTGTGAAGTTAATCATGTTGAATTAAAAGATATTGAGCATGTCAATTCATCAAAGAAAAGAAAAGTTTCAAATGAAACTTATCTTTGACATTTGAGATTGGGTAATATTAACTCTAATAGGATACAAGGTTTGGTGAAAAGTGGGATTTTAAAATCCTTGGATTTTGAACCGATACCAGTATATGAATCTTGTTTAGAGGGGAATGACCAAGAGATCCTTCAAGGCCAAGGGAAAACGTGCCACACTTCAACTGGAATTGGTATATACTGATGTATGTGGACCAATAAATGTCCAAGGCAGAGGTGGGTATCAGTATTTTATCACTTTTTCTTGATCATTCTCCATGATTCAACTCTTTCTTTATTATCTTCTCTTGTTCTTTATCATTTGACTCCACAATTCTATTCTTTCTTTCTTCTGTCTCTTGATCATTTTCCACAATAAAAACTTGTATGATGATTTTCTCATTCCATTTGCCAAGTTTTTCTTTCTTTCTTCTCTTTTTTTAATCATTCTCCATGATTCAACTCTTTCTCTCTTCTCTTCTCTTGTTCTTTATCATTTGACTCCACAATTTTATTCTTTCTTTCTTCTGTCTCTTGATCATTTTCCACAATCATATTTGAACATATCTACATTAAATGTAGCAATTAGTCAACATATATGATATGAACTTTTTGCTTTTACTAATAGCATCTATATAAAACATCATTAAAACTAATCATAACCAACACGTTAGACTTTTTTTTCTTTTTTTTTTTCATTACCTAGGGCTGGACTTGAGAGTTGAGTGAGAGTGTTGGGTCGGGGGCTAGGGGTGAACCGATATTCAATCTCAATCTCAGTCTCTCTCTCTTTTTCTTTTTTCCTCGGATGAAACTAACCGTTCAATTTATTTTGGATCCATCAATAGCCCAATGAAACTAACTATTCAACTAATTTCTTTTAAAAAAAGGAGAAATTATCCAGCTGATTAAATATTCTACTATATGGACAAAAGAGACAACTAAAACGAAAACAATTATGCGACGTTCAAAACTTAGTCCTTGAGTTTCTTTCTTTCTTTTTCTTTTTGTCATGAAATAGAAAATTCAGCAAATGAATTATTCTTTTACTTATTTAAAAATAAAAAGGTTTTTGGACTGAGAGTTATTGATTTGGTATTAGCTTTGAATATATTTTTTATCAAAGTATTTGCTTTGAATATGGACATATAAGAAGGTTGTTATATCATTCACACTTAAAACATATATAGCAACCCCTCTATTACCTTGCCCAAAAACATAGCACATGTTCTGTATTAACAACTACAATTGCACGTAATAATATCATTTTTTTTTAATATCATATCAGTGTTTTCTCAGCAAATAGACCACCATCACATTCAAACATTCTCACTTAAAACAGAGCACTCCCTCTGTAACCTTGCCCAAAAATAGAGCACAATAAAATTCACACAACCCAACCAACAACAATGAAACCTCAACTTTAATAGTCAATATCATATCTTTAGCAAATTGCTAGCATTATTTATCTACCTCCTAGCACATAGTCCACCATTAAGCCTAAGCTCCAACCTTTGACCAACCCCTCAATCTCCATGCACCCAACATAAACAGTGAAAAAAAAAGTCGAAATCACTGTTCAAGCTCTCTAACAGTGGATGAAGGCTGCAAAGTATTTTTCCTAGGACATGAACACCATACTTAATCCCTTCAATGTTGCAGCTGCAACCATTGTAGCAATCCTCCGTTTTCTCTTTCTCGTTAATGGGAAAAACGCGCCATCCCTCCTTCTCCTGTGCCTTTTCCTTTTCTATTCTTTGGGGGCAACTTAGTTATTTCACATTGCCAATTTATCACACAAAAGTCCTTGGAGACTTTTTTGATTTTGAAATTTGCATTGTGACCATGTTGTGGTTTATTTTTGTCTTTGGGATTTGTCAGTGATTTTCCCCTAGAATTTTTGGGTTTTGGGACATTATTGTCTTTTCATTTTTTCTTGGTTTTTTAGGGTAAATTCATATATGTGAGGTGGAAAAAAAGGAATGAGATCATCTTATTATCCTCGTTTCTCATTATCTCTCGTAGGCCCATTTGGACCATTGATTGGGAAGGGGAGATAAAAGTATTGTGACATTTCAAATTAATTGGACTGATATGATTTAGAGATGATGAGGGATAATGAGAGAAACCTGACCCGGAAAAAAATGAGTTGGAAAAAACAGTAAATGACAGGTGGCATCAATGTGTGGGGCCCATATGATGTGTTAACGTCGTTTGTGGTTTTTGTAATCGAGGTTGAACATGACACCAAAATAGATACATTGGGACGGGAACCGCTCCTAAAAACACATTAGAGTAGAAATTGCTACTCCGTGAAAAATTTGAGGTGCATTGCACGTTAACCCTATTTTACACACACACAATTTATATCTTCCTGCTCAAAATTGATTCCTTCATTGATAAAAACATTGGAAAAATCTCACAAAAATACCATTTGAAATTCAAAAAGATAGATGATTTTACAACAAACTGAGTTGTTAATCCCATTACCATTTTTGTTAACAAGATTTTAAAATCCAAATGGCATTTTTCTGTTATTCTCCTTAAAACATTCTATAATTTCTAATTAACATAGTTCAAATAGTTATATAGCAACCCGATGAAGAGTCACCATCAACCACATAATCTTAACTATGTAAAAGCAGAGCAGTAAGCATCTATCTGACTGACACATAAGCAAAATGATAGTTTCAAAATATTAAAATAAAAAACAAAGCGGTTATGAAAGATATATAATGGAAAATGTAGTTACACAATATTTTGTTAATTATAAAAGAAAAACAGTTATGAAATATGGAAAATGAGGAAGATAGATAATGAGAGAGGTAGTTATATAATATTTTAAAATTGTGTTATGAAAGTAGTTCTATTATTTTATCAATTAATATTGGGGATTAATAAAATAAAATAAAAAAACGATTATGAAAGATGAATAATGAAGAATGCAGTTATATAATATTTTGTAAATTAATAATAAAAAGTGAGGTGGGTATGAAAGACGAAAAATGTGGAAAATGAATAATAAGGAAGGTAGTTATATAATATTTTAAAATTGTGTTATGAAAGTAGTTCTATTATTTTATCAATTAACAATGGGGATTATAGGTACAAAATATTTAGTAAATATTTAATTTAATATTTTGATTATTCCCTTAGAAATCTAATAAAAAAATAAAAAACAAAGTGGTCATTGAAGAGGATAATAAGAAAATTAGTTATATGGTATTTTGTATGCTAATGATTGGGGTGGTAGGTGCAAAATATTTAGTAAATAATTTATTTTTTAAATTACTCCCTTAAAAATCTAAATAAATTTTTATATAACAACGTATTAATAAATATTTACCGGCGAGCCTTAGCTTAGCTAGTCAATGAAAAGAATACGGCAGAGGGCAGTCTAGTGAAAGAAGAAAAAGGAGAGTAGAGCAGAGGAAAGGAAAGAAAAGAATACAGTAGAGGTGGGAAAAATAAATGGCGGGGGATTCAAACTTTAAAACCACCAAATAAAACCATCCAAGGTACAGACATTTCCATCTCATGCCCTAGCCCTCTGCCCGATAGGCACTCCCGCTCTTATCCCCCAAATTTCCCTAATTTATTGTCTTCTTTACCGTAGCAACATCGATGGATCAGCCCCCATCCTCTGCCGGTAGACGCAGCTTGAAGCGCAATCGCAAACAAGAAGTCGCGGAAGAAGGAGCAGTTCATCCTAGGGCCGATGGTAAGGTGTTGGCTCTCGAACCTCGACAGTCTCATCAAGATCTCTTGAGTGAAGTTGTGGCGCAAGTCACTATTCTCAACTCCAGTTTATCATCGTCTCAGTCGGATCGCCTCGCGGCCAAGCGCTCTGCTCATCTTCTCTCTGAACTCGCCGAGAATGGTGACCGCTTGAGCCTGTTATTCTATATACTCGTATTTGCACTAATGCCTATACGACAGTCTGCTTTTTTAATTTCCATATATGCCTGGAGTGAGTCGGCGTGTTTAATTGCGGTATTGGAAATTTTCACATGCTGCCAAGTTTGATTTTTTGGGTTCTCATCTTGATGCTCGATGTGAGGATGATTTATTCTCTGCTTTTGATACTGCTACTTGCTCTTTAGTGCATCATTTTGATATTTATCTCTTTGTCACAGAGTTAATTGGGGACAGTATAGTAGAGTGCGGAGCCGTACCTGCTTTGTTAAAACATCTGAAAGCTCCAGAACCAGGTGTCGCCAAGCCTTACGAGCATGAGGTGGAAGAAGGATGCGTCTTGGTCCTTGCCCTTCTTGCTAAGAAAGTAATTCAGCACTTCAGCGTTCCCCTCCATCTCTCTGTCTCCCTGGCTCAAGATTTAAGAATCTCAATTATATGAAATTAAGCGATGTATTTGTTCACTGTCAGTTGATATAAATTATTAATTATTTTCAAAATTAATTCACAAAGCTTTCGCCTCATCATTAAATTCTCCATTTGTTGTCATTTCTTCTTATATCAAAGAAGAATTGTATGTACGTTGCATGCAGTAACTATTTTTATCAGCTTTCAATTTCTTATCAAACCTTCAAAATGTATTTTTACTAAGAATTATTATCTTTTTGACTTCATCTCCAGCAGCCACAGCACCAACAACTCATTGTGGGTGCTGGAGCTTTGGCATATCTTATTGATTTGTTGAAGAGGCACAAGACCTGTGGCAATTCACCAGCACTTACTGGACTTCTAAGGAGCGCAGCTAATGCCATCAAAAACCTTACGGCCGGAAATAGCAGCATTAAAACCCGTGTTGGGTATTCTATTATCCATGCCTTTGAAACATAATTTCTATGGATATTATATCCCTGTCTCAAAGTTTGACTACATGTTCAGGATGGAAGGCGGCATCCGTCCTCTTGTTGAATTGTTTGAATTTGATGATGCAAAGCTACAAAGTGCAGCTGCAGGAGCCTTGTCTAGTCTTGCATATAAAAATAATGAGAACAAAAAGCAGGTGGATGACCTTGCACGGCTACTTGGTTTGTATTGTAGATTGTTATGCTGTAGTTCTTGATATGAAGTACTTATTGCAGATTCTCGAATTGAATGCACTGCCTAAGCTTGTACTAATGCTTGGATCAGAGGATGCTACAATACATTGTGAAGCAGTTAGGCCAGAACTGATTTTTTTTAGTCTTCTATTTGTTTAATTTTCCCGCTCTATGATTTTTCTAGAGCCTACTGAACCAGGAGATTTGTAGGTTTGCGTGATTGCAATGCTGGTCTGTTATTCTCCAAAGATGACAACCAAAGTTCTTCTTGCTGGTTCTCTGCAACCAGTAATTATATTGCTTAGGTATGGTTAGTCTGGATTCTGATTTGCGCTCTAATCTATCTACCTTTGTATCTTATAAAATACTTTTCTCAAGTTCAGAATTTCAATTACAGATCTTGCTGTTTCGAGTGTCAAAGAGAAGCACTTCGTGTAGTTGCTATAATTGCAAGGATAGATTCTGATTGCAAGGTCGATTGAATTAAGCGTGTTGCATTTAGATATTAGCCAAAGAAACTTGCATCAAGATGGTTTTATAAAATGCTTCTGTCTTGTCCTTCCTGTTTTCCTGTCAACCAGTAAACACATAAGTTTCTGTTTCATACAGGTTCACATTGCTCAAAGAGGGGCTATCCCGCCACTGATTGACATGCTTAAGTCTCCACATGCAGAGATTCGAGAACTGTCAGGTTTTGCAATTGCAGTACTTGCTAAGGTGATTATTAATACATTGATCAATTTGATATATAGGGAATATAAAATTGATAGCTTTAATTTTTAATACTCATTGGTGGCTAGCCTTTGGCTTTAAAAGGTTCAAGCTATTGTGAACTGTGTATTTGTTTTATTAATTACACACACACACACACACACACACACACACACACACATCTATATATCTGTGTGTGTGTGTGTGTGTAACTTCAAGTTTCAATTCTACTGATGATATAATCAAGTGGGCAATATAAAATTATGTGTCAGACTTATCTGAAGGTAGCTATTTCACAATCCTTTGTGCTTTTTATGATGCTTGTCTTAGGACCCACACAATCAAGTTGGTATTGCTTATAATGGAGGTATAGAACCCTTACTCGACCTTCTTTCCTCCAAGAAAAAAACTGTCCAACATAATACAACCTTATGTGTGTACCGTCTTGCTAAAAATGAGGTGAAGTCTGTTGCCTTCTTTACTGATTTTTAGTGCATGTTTCTTTTACATGATCGTCTAACTTTAACTTTTTCTTAATAGGACAATGTTTCGGATATCATAAAGTTTGGCGGTGTTCAAAAACTCTTGGATAGAGATTTCACAGCTAAAGTACGTTCATTTATTCTTCATTAACATAAATTAATTGGCCTACGTGAAACTTTTTCCATGATGATAAATCTTGTTGGTCACGATATATTGATAAAAGTCCTTCTCTTTAGTTTAGTACTATAGCTAACAAGTCTTATGTAAGTTGCAGACTGCTAAAAGGTTTGTAGGAAATACAATGGAACTATTAGAGAAAAAAATGCATGGAGGGGTGAGTTTTCTCGCAAATTATTGAGTATTGATTTCTTTTGTTTGTTTGAAATATAGGTGCACACTGTTTTAGTCTAGCTATTATTTTCCTTTCCTTTTTTTTTTTCAATCTTTGTTCTCAACATTAGACAGTACTCATCAGTTTCCTTTGTCTAGTAGGTGCTGCAAAAGCTGTTGTATCTTATGCGTTTTGGAGGAAAGAATGTTCAAAGGCACGTGGTTGTGGCTCTGGCTCATTTATGTTCCCCTGATAATGAGAAATTTATTTTTGTTGACAACAATGGTAAACAAATGATTCATTTTTTTGTCCGGATATCTTTTTTTTTTTTTGGATGATGAAGTATGTTCACTTGATGTTCTACTAAATTTTGCAGGACTGGCCTTCTTGCTAGATCTTCTAACATCTACAAACCTCAATGAAAAACGCGAGGCTTCAATGGCACTTCACTCTTTGGCTATTAGAAGCAGATCTATCTCTCCCTTAGATACTACTCCTTTGTCCACGACTCCTCAGGTGAATTTCTATTTATGTCTCATTTGTTTATCACACTCATCAGGTTGGATAAGGATAAAAAATAAATACGATTTTCAATTATTTTACCAAGCTTTTTAACATTTTACCAATAAAAGTACGATGATTGGCGTTACTATTTGAAAAGGCTTAGTGTGGTAGTTGTAGGAAATGTTAGATTTAGTCACTGGAAGAGTTATTTAATTTTTTTTGATAGTCTTCTAAAATAATTTTCTAAGAAAGATTTGTGTCACATGAATGTGAGTCTATTTGGACATTAGCATGGCGGTTGACATAGGTTAATGGAGATGTCATTTTCTTTCAAAATCATGCCGAGTCAAATTTCATTGAGTGGTTGTAAAAACGAGCGCTAGTTTGGAGAAATGTTGCTTGAGTCGGGGGGAAAAAAAGCTGTGGTTTTGGCCTACTTTGATTTGTTCATTGGTCCTTCAAGCTCATATAAGGATCATAGACATGATCTAAATTGTTGAGCCCTTAATGCAAATTTGTTCTTTACGCTTTAAGGGGAAAATGTCTCAATGAAAAGTCATTTTGATTGAAAGAAATTTAAGTGGCTTTGGAATTCTCTATAGGGACCAATTTGAGCAACGAATAATATTACAAGGATTATTTTGTGCACTGTTTTTTCTTGTTTCACTCTAGTTTTTACCTGTTTTTGTTGCAGTTATACTTAAGCGAGCAATATATAAACAATCCTGCGCTTTCTGATGTCACCTTTTTAGTTGAAGGTGAACACGGTGCCCTTGAATATTTTTCCTTCGCATGCTTAATTTTGAAATGTGTGAAATATGTACCCATAAAGTTTGTTTTTCTTTATCAGGAAAACGGTTCTATGCTCATCGAATTTCTTTGATTCCATCCTCTGATGCGTTTCGAGCAATGCTTGATGGTGTTTACCGGGTAGATATTGATTAATGTCAACAATTTGTTTTCCTTTTATTATTTTTATAATCTGATGGGCTTAAGCATCATGAGTCACGTTTACGTTGGGCTATGTAAATGCAGGAGAAGGATGCGAAAGATATACCGATTCCAAACATTAAATGGGCTGTCTTTGAATTGATGATGAGGTGTGTTTTTGGGTCCCTTCCTAGATTTTTCAACTTTTGTTATTTGCCTTGTCCCATAAATATTGCAGTGTAGTGACTTGATTTTCTCTTAGCACTTTCAGATTTATTTATACGGGGACTGTAGATGTCAATTTGGATCTTGCTCAGGATCTCCTGAGAGCCGCTGATCAGTATCTCTTGGACGGTCTTAAGCGATCCTGTGAATGTGTAATAGCTCAGGTAGGGCAAGGGTTTAGTTTCATAGTTGATTATTCCTGTATTTTTCAAATTATTCTATGAACATGTTATGATCCCATCATTCAACCTATTGTTCCTAGGATATTTCCTCGGGAAATGTTTCTCAATTGTATGAGTTATCAGAGTCAATCAATGCCACGTCATTGAAGCGAGCATGTATATTGTTTTTGTTGGAGCAATTTGACAAATTGAGTGTCAAACCATGGTATGCCTTGTTCATTAATGTTTGTCTTAGCTCAAGAAAGTAATCTTTTTTGATAATTTGAAGTGAATTTATTTTGTGTGTGTGATGGGTGTATTTAGGTATAACCGCCTGATGCAACACATCGCCCCAGATGTACTCGAATTCTTCAGAAGGTTACTTGCCAGTGGAATAGAGAAGAAGTAACCAGGGTTTAGTTTGATATTTAGGGTTATCCAGTCGGGATCGAGTCGAACGGGGATATTTGTTCCTTAGAATTAGTGTTAATTTTAGTTATTTATCTTTAAATATTTCGCATTTAGTTTTTTTATTTTTTTTTCCCTTCTTGTGATTATGGTTACGATTTGTATTAGGCTTTTATTATCATCTTTATTTGCTGGCCTCCTCTCTCTTCTCTCTGGCCTTCTCTTGTTCTCTCCTCCGCTGCCTCCTTTCTTTCCTCTTCCCGTCCCCCTTCACCGTTCTACATCACCTGCAAAATGGGTGAAATTATATAATGATGGTTAATGGTCTTGGCAACGGTTAATTTACATTTGTCCAGTTGTTCAATGTGATTCCTGCGTTATTAGATCCCTGAATGAATAAGGCACATAATTTGAATTTGAATTTAATGAATGCAGGGGTGGTCTTAATGTACATTCCACAACTCAAATTTATGTCCCAACTTATTTGTTTTTATAGTTGTAATATCCTAAAATTTGCTCTGACAAATCGATGAATGTGCATTTGGAAAAATAAAGTGAAATTTTGACAAAAGGTCAATTCTACCCTTAAATATCTGATTTTGTTGAAACCGAAAATTGAGACTTTTGATGGCACTGAAAATTTGTGGACTTTCTTGTTCCATTTTAATGCAATAAAATTTGATAAAAAAGGAATGAGAAGAAGTTGTGGGAGTTTTATTAGAAATTATGAGGGATAAAAAAATTGAAAAAAGGTTAAAATTGTAACCTTTACAAAATTGTGCCACAAGTCTCAGTTATTTAAAGTTTACGGGCACAGGAGCATGGGTTATTATAAGTTGACAAAATGGATTAAAAACATCTTTAAGAGTAGCCTAAAATTTCGGCCGAATGGAGTTGAAATTCAACTATAAAAGTTAACTAATGGCACATTCATAATTAAGCGATAGTTAAGTTACGTGAAGAATTTTTTTCCAGTGATGCTAAACGGCGCATCAGCACTCGCTTGCGCAATTAAACAGGTCGAAAGACCATTGGGGGGTCGGTGGAGAGAGCTCTCCTCTTTCGGCGGTGGAACTTATCTACTGCTTGGTTCATGTGAGTCGATCAGGGATCTTTTCCACTGGTTCCTCTTCGGCTTTTAGCAGGTTTGATTGTTGGATTACTCCCTTTTTACTGGTTCAAGATGCACTCTGTTCCTCCCAGGTGTCTTCCTGCGTGTAGCCTCGATGGCTTGGAGTATTGCCATGCTCACTACTTGTTTGCAAAGATCTTTTCTGCTAGATCAATGCATGCTCGTAAACTCCAGTCTCTTATATCAATGCATTACAAATTCTGCCTTTTTTTTTCCCTTTCCATTCATTCATCCTCTCTCATCTCTCTTTCTTTTTTCAAGCATCTCTCTCTCTTTTTACCCTTCGATTTCTCTCTCCATTTACTTTCTATTGAATGTTCTACCACTACTAGATTAACTTTCAATCGTTCAGTTCTACCAATCTCAACCAATGGCATCGTATCTTATAGATGAGCACAACCCGCATATGTATAAGTTCAACTTCATGCAAACTTGGATACATTCATGTAGGTCATTGAAATGTGCAGAAAATGTTTGTCGTTTGATATAACTAACGGGATAACAGAATGTCCAAAAACGATGTAGAGAATGAAGACAAAATATAACAAAACCATGACAGACATACGAAAATAAGACGTTGTGCAAAAAAAAAAAAAACGAAAATAAGACAAACGCGTCTTTTGACCAAAAAAAAAGAAAAAGAACACAGTCTAGTCATACGTAAATCGTCAGCCCCGTCCCCGTCCCCGGACTCCGCCCCGGCCCCTACCTTGGTGGTGACTAGCTGAACCAGCCGGCCAATACGTGGCCTTATTTGGTTGATGATCACTTGTTGCTCAAGTAGTGAAGGAGCAAGCCACTGCGGTTGTTGTGGAAATTCGTTGTTGCCGCCGCCGTCCGCCCTCCCCCTCCCCCTCCCCCTCCCACGGCCCCTCCCCTGAGCGCCCTCCTCCTCCCCCTCCCCCCTCCCACGTCCCCTCCCCTGAGCCCCCCCCCTGCCCCTCCCCCTCCCCTGAGCCCCCCCCCTGCCCCTCCCCCTCCCCGGACCCCTTCCCCGAGCACCCTGCTCCTCCCCCTCCCCCCTCCCACGACCCCTCCCCTGAGCTCCCTCCTCCTCCCCCCTCCCACGGCCCCTCCCCTGAGCACCCTCCCCCCTCCCCCTGCCCCTCCCCCTCCCCGGACCCCTTCCCCGAGCACCCTGCTCCTCCCCCTCCCCCCTCCCACGTCCCCTCCCCTGAGCTCCCCCCTCCTCCCCCCTCCCCCTCCCCCTCCCATGAGCTTCAGGCACATCATCAAATAAAGGAATCCATGGGTCGTCCTCGTCCCCCCTCCCCGGACCCCTTCCCCGAGCACCCTGCTCCTCCCCCTCCCTCCTCCCACGGCCCCTCCCCTGAGCACCCTCCCCCCTCCCCCTCCCCCTCCCCCTCCCATGAGCTTCAGGCACATCATCAAACAAAGGAATCCATGGGTCGTCCTCGTCCCCCCTCCCCGGACCCCTTCCCCGAGCACCCTGCTCCTCCCCCTCCCTCCTCCCACGTCCCCTCCCCTGAGCTCCCTCCTCCTCCCCCCTCCCACGGCCCCTCCCCTGAGCACCCTCCCCCCTCCCCCTCCCCCTCCCATGAGCTTCAGGCACATCATCAAACAAAGGAATCCATGGGTCGTCCTCGTCCCCCCTCCCCGGACCCCTTCCCCGAGCACCCTGCTCCTCCCCCTCCCTCCTCCCACGTCCCCTCCCCTGAGCTCCCTCCTCCTCCCCCCTCCCACGGCCCCTCCCCTGAGCACCCTCCCCCCTCCCCCTCCCCCTCCCATGAGCTTCAGGCACATCATCAAACAAAGGAATCCATGGGTCGTCCTCGTCCCCCCTCCCCGAGCACCCTGCTCCTCCCCCTCCCTCCTCCCACGTCCCCTCCCCTGAGCTCCCTCCTCCTCCCCCCTCCCACGGCCCCTCCCCTGAGCACCCTCCCCCCTCCCCCTCCCCCTCCCATGAGCTTCAGGCACATCATCAAACAAAGGAATCCATGGGTCGTCCTCGTCCCCCCTCCCCGGACCCCTTCCCCGAGCACCCTGCTCCTCCCCCTCCCTCCTCCCACGTCCCCTCCCCTGAGCTCCCTCCTCCTCCCCCCTCCCACGGCCCCTCCCCTGAGCACCCTCCCCCCTCCCCCTCCCCCTCCCCCTCCCATGAGCTTCAGGCACATCATCAAACAAAGGAATCCATGGGTCGTCCTCGTCCCCCCTCCCCGAGCACCCTGCTCCTCCCCCTCCCTCCTCCCACGTCCCCTCCCCTGAGCTCCCTCCTCCTCCCCCCTCCCACGGCCCCTCCCCTGAGCACCCTCCCCCCTCCCCCTCCCCCTCCCATGAGCTTCAGGCACATCATCAAACAAAGGAATCCATGGGTCGTCCTCGTCCCCCCTCCCCGAGCACCCTGCTCCTCCCCCTCCCTCCTCCCACGTCCCCTCCCCTGAGCTCCCTCCTCCTCCCCCCTCCCACGGCCCCTCCCCTGAGCACCCTCCCCCCTCCCCCTCCCCCTCCCATGAGCTTCAGGCACATCATCAAACAAAGGAATCCATGGGTCGTCCTCGTCCCCCCTCCCCGGACCCCTTCCCCGAGCACCCTGCTCCTCCCCCTCCCTCCTCCCACGTCCCCTCCCCTGAGCTCCCTCCTCCTCCCCCCTCCCACGGCCCCTCCCCTGAGCACCCTCCCCCCTCCCCCTCCCCCTCCCATGAGCTTCAGGCACATCATCAAACAAAGGAATCCATGGGTCGTCCTCGTCCCCCCTCCCCGAGCACCCTGCTCCTCCCCCTCCCTCCTCCCACGTCCCCTCCCCTGAGCTCCCTCCTCCTCCCCCCTCCCACGGCCCCTCCCCTGAGCACCCTCCCCCCTCCCCCTCCCCCTCCCATGAGCTTCAGGCACATCATCAAACAAAGGAATCCATGGGTCGTCCTCGTCCCCCCTCCCCGGACCCCTTCCCCGAGCACCCTGCTCCTCCCCCTCCCTCCTCCCACGTCCCCTCCCCTGAGCTCCCTCCTCCTCCCCCCTCCCACGGCCCCTCCCCTGAGCACCCTCCCCCCTCCCCCTCCCCCTCCCCCTCCCATGAGCTTCAGGCACATCATCAAACAAAGGAATCCATGGGTCGTCCTCGTCCCCCCTCCCCGAGCACCCTGCTCCTCCCCCTCCCTCCTCCCACGTCCCCTCCCCTGAGCTCCCTCCTCCTCCCCCCTCCCACGGCCCCTCCCCTGAGCACCCTCCCCCCTCCCCCTCCCCCTCCCATGAGCTTCAGGCACATCATCAAACAAAGGAATCCATGGGTCGTCCTCGTCCCCCCTCCCCGGACCCCTTCCCCGAGCACCCTGCTCCTCCCCCTCCCTCCTCCCACGTCCCCTCCCCTGAGCTCCCTCCTCCTCCCCCCTCCCACGGCCCCTCCCCTGAGCACCCTCCCCCCTCCCCCTCCCCCTCCCATGAGCTTCAGGCACATCATCAAACAAAGGAATCCATGGGTCGTCCTCGTCCCCCCTGCCTCTCCCTCTTCCCCTTCCCCGGCCTCTCCCTCTCCCTCTTCCCCTCGCGGCAAATAGAGCGTTGATCTCAGTTACCGCCGTATCAAACTCTATGATCACATCGTTCAGGGCTTCTCTCTGTTGGTTTAGCATCAATCTGAACAGGGACAGAGAAAAAGACAGAGAGAAACAAAATTTTAGTATACATATCTTAGTATACAGAGTAGAGTAAAGACAAGTAACTTAGCCAACAGAAAGACGTCTCGGATAATAACGAGACACAAGTCTCGGATCACGAGGGCTTACTGAATATTAACATTGGCCATTGCTCGCGGAAATGGGAGTTTTCCGAAAGAACAAGACCTTACACATATATATAGTTGCATGATTTTGAACGCTAGTAAAAAAAACCCTTAATCCTAAACCATTTTCGCGCCACACGCTCACGACAAATTGCCGATGAGAGAGAGGGGGCAGGGGACACGCTGGAGCGAGTAGGTGTAGCCTACAACCTAGTGCATACAAGGCGTTTGCTGCGTGGTGTGCTTCGTCCGTTAACAGCCGTACGAAATCACGCTTTAGGGTGAGTATCTGTGCAAGGAAAGAGAGTGAGCGTGTTGGTGGGGATTATATAATTGAGCCACTATTCTAAATTCCACGTAATGCTTCGCATTGTTCATTTATTTTTATTTTTTATTTTAAAAAAAAACAACAACCCAACTATAAAAGTTCTGTCTGGTTCAACTTAGGGTTGATTTTATCTCATTTGAGTTGATCATAAAAGAGAAGAGGGGTTTTATATTATTACATTGTTTGATTCACGAGAGGATTGGAGGAGAATATTTTTATATAGTTAATTTTACCCCACTTTTATTTAAGTTTTTTTTTTAAAACTTTGTAACATATTTAATATAATGTAATCAATTCTAAATGGTATATTTATTATTAAAAGGGTTAATTCAATCTTTGACCACCTCAATTTGTCCTCATTTTAGTTAGTTTTTATCAATGAAGTACAAGATAATCTAGGTTCTTTTTTTTATTAAGTTATAAAAACTAATGTTTTAAATAGAATGAAACTCTTTGAGCAAAAATAAAATAAAATGAAATGAAACTTGAAGAAAACCAAAATGAAGAAAAACTTGATGGATTAGAGATTGTTTATCCGTTATTAAATTAAATAAATATAATTATAATAAACAATTATATATATATATATATATATATATATATATATATATATATATATATATATATATAATGTATGCAGTAGTTATAATCACACTCATATGCAGCGTAACTGTGTTGGATTAATTTATTGGAGAATGTGATGGCCAATGGATCCCAGGTTTGGTTGGTGTGACAGAATGTGGTGGTTTGTGCTCGTGCTTGGTAGTGGGTTTTAGTCACCGGTGATTTGTGTTTATGGAGATTGGGTTTTCTAGATGAAGATGAAAAATGAGACGGGTAAAAATAGAATTCCATGAAATTGTTTCCAAATCCATGGGTCAGCACATGGAATTCAATTTTGGCAATTTTGGTGAAAATGGTGGAATTTTTTCTAATTTCATCATACCAGATATACATTTTCATCGAAATCAATTTTAATTCCATTTCCTATATAAGGAAATACCTCGTCGAAGGACTCAAAAATGTGGATGCTAGGCTGATGAATTGTGCAGATAATAGTTCACCTTGTGTTTACTATATTTCTTACATTTCTCATCACAATAGGTGGCAGCCGGCGGTGGGGAGGCCAGCCGCCACCGGCGGTGGGGGTGGTGGGGCCCACCGAGGAGGGAGAGATTAGTTTAGTTTTTTGTTTTTTGAAAAAATATTTAAAAAAAAATTCACCGGACTAGGGGCAAAAAGTCGGCCGGTGGTGGTCGATAGTGGGCCCACTAGCAGGAAGGGTTTATTTTAGTGTTTTTTTTAAAAAATTTATTTAAAACTAGGGGCAAAATGATAATTTCAGTTTATAATTAGGGGCAAAATGGTAATTCAGCGAAGTTATTGTTCATTTCTGTCAGATTTAACGGTCAATGTCAGTCAACTAACGGCCCGTGGTATTTTTGCTCCCAAAACGTAACGTCGTATGTATTTTTGTACCAAAAAAAAGTTATGGTGCTGAGCGCTCCTAGAAGAAAAGGTTATGTACATTTTGCCACCTTAACCCTTTATTTATTTATTGTTTTGATTAGATTTATGAATTTTTTTAAAAATTTTTGTTTGGATGAATTTTTTTTTTTCAAATGGACGTAAAAGAAGTTTATTTGAAACGGAAAGAAAGAGTAAAAGCTCATTATTTAAACTTAACTTATGGAATAAAAACTATTTATGCAACCACTAATCCAAACATAAATCATATTTCACAATCTAATTATTTTATTTTTACCCAATTTGACTTTTTCATAAGTCATTTTTCCTACTAGTATCTTAAACAAACCCATTATTATACTTTGGGTACTCCTACCACAGTATATCATCTTCGTATGCATGATTTTTAATCCTCAAGTGTCAATTTTTCTCCCAAATATGTGGTCTGAGATTAGATATGAAGTAAGGAGCTCGTGAGACCTTGGATGTCATGTCAGTTACAGTTAGCCAGCTTGTTTGGGCTCTGTTCATGAAGTATAGCGGTTAATTATTTTTCTTAAAAGGAAATGTTTATTTTATTATATTATAGTCTCGCTATCTTCCAAAATTCTCTGTAAAAATTAATTTCAATATGATAATATCATCAATTTGTATCAATATAAAATTTAACAAAGGTCAATACCATTTTTTACCCCTTAAATTTATCTACATTTTGATTTTAGTCTATCAAATCTTAAATAATAGGTTTTAATCCCTCTAAGATAAAATAGTCCAGGTTTTATTAATGTTTTAAACTAAATGAAATTTGAAAACCTAAACTTATGGTTTGAAATTTAAGAGATTAGAACCAAAATAAGAGTAAATTTGATAGAACATTGATTATGTTAACCCAATTTAACAAACTTCATCAGCTAGTTTATAATTATGAAGAATTTCTTTTACTGATTTTAGACTCTATGATCGCAACTTGCTTGAATAATATTATATACAATGAGAGAATAGTTTTCTGGGAAGACGAGATGTCACTGACAACGAAGGTATCCTAACCGTAAACTAACACTTTGTTAATTGAATGTTATAGCTCCAGGTGGTTATATTCTAGTGCTAGTTAATTATTTATTGAGAGTAAAATAATGAAAACTAACTTTTCATGTGTGTGATTCTATATTGGAAAACACCAAAATCCCAATTTTGGTGGAAGCAGGTAAATCTATAACTTCGATTCATTGTATCAAAATTCACAAAAATATGTGAAGTGTAAACTGAGTCGACAGTTTGGCCACCAAAAAAAAAGCTGAGTCGATCCTTGATGGAATTTTCTTTTGCGAAATGGAATCGAATATAGAAAAAGGTTTCAAATATGAATTAAAATGATAACTAATGGGGAGGAGTGAGTGGCACAGGTGGAAAGGAATTCCGAGCGAGAATTACAGATTGCCCTCAAAAAAAGTGAAAAGGAATTGATGATATTGAAAGAAAAAATGCAGCTGACCCACTACTTTACTTTGTTAAGGATGCAGAAAGAGAGGAGATGGATGAGATTCTGATTCTGGAGCACTGAAACAAGACCTTGCGCTGTCTTTCGTGTGACATTTTTTCAGGGGCTACTTACTTGTTTGTGCACTAGGTTTATTTGTGTGGTCCCCAAGTAAATGACATTAACCCGTAGAAATTGTCTGAATTGTGATTGCTCAAGAAGTTTTCTCGAGTTCTTAATTGTCGATAGGTTGTCTCATGTAATTTCTTTGGTTTTGTTTTTTCATTTATTCCTGTCAAAGTGGACTGAGATTTGCGAGCCTGCATATGCTCTGCGGTGTTTTTTGTTTTTGTTTTGGATTAACTATCGTGTTAACGATCAGTGTCTGCAAGGGGATGAAAACTCGTGAGATAAGATGATGAGGAGATGACATTTGAAGACCAAAAGATTTGAGAATGCATTAAAAAAAATATATATATATATATATTTTCATAAAACCAAGCGAATACTAATTATGTAACCAATCTGTTTAGATTACTAGATTAATTAAAACAATATATTTATATTGTTAAATTAAAATTTTTTAATACATGGTTTCGATATTGACTACTATATTAGGTTTTTAGATATTTTTTGATTTATACATATTTTAAACTTAAGATTAATAGCATTTAATTACATAGTTATAAATTAAATTTGTTGTCTAAATGTTATTGGTTAGCAACATTAATGGTGTTAAAATTATAAAATAAAAAGTATACATTATAAAGTTAATAAACTAGAAGTATACCTCATGTAAACTTAATACTGGTATGGATTGATAGTTGTTTTTCTGATATATTTTACGATATATGAGGTAAGTATGCTAGAAAAGTTTGCCTTAATTTACGTGAACGTGTTTCTCCAACTCTAAACTAAAGAGACCCTTAAAAGTACTCTTTAGTCATACATTATTATCTCTTATCCAAAATGTTTGATATAATTTGTAATGCACACTAGTAATCAATGTAATGATATGTTTGGGATAAACTAGCTCAACACCGTAAGGGAGTAAATTAGAACTTTTTTCGGCATTTATATTGTTAAGAATGAAGGTCCAAGTCTAAAACACCCCTATGTCGTAGTAGATCAGATTCTGCATTAGATCATCGTGAAGAAGATCAAAATGCTGAAGAAGCCAATGTAGATCAACCTGGCGAGAAAAGATAGATGAGGGTTTTTCTTGTTTTTTTTAATGATGAAATGACCATTTAACCGTCATGTAAAAAATATATAATTAGTATAAAGAATGTTATAGGGTTAGACAAAACTGATTAAAATTTAAGGGAGTTCTATATAGTTTAAAATATATATTGATCATATGATTGTGTCTGTTAGTGAAAAATAAAATTTTAAAAAAATCATGTGATAGGTGATTTTGGGGGTTTTAATTTTGGTGGATAATAAAATTCAAATTAGTTTTAAAATAGAACATGAAGAGGTTGAAATATAGACTATCATAACTTAGAATAATTTAATGTTCTTAAATGTATATTTAAAATTTAATCCTTTTAAGTAATTATCAGAGTACTACGGAGTATTATTTTATTTATAATCAGAAGTAACACATTATAAAGAGATGATTCAGAGCTGCATTTCCACAATGGAAATAATCTACACTGACCAGTGAAAAGAAAACATAATTAAAAACAAGTGAGGAATGTCAGGATGATGAGTAACAAGGCTTAAATGGAATCCAATCATAATAGTTCGATGACCTAGATAATTAATTAATGGAAAACCCAACACTCTGCTACACTAAACCCTAATGAATTCAAATCAAGCAAACAGCAGGAAGATGAACGACAAGACAACGAGAAGGGCCGATGTCGTTTTCTGAGAAGCAGCAGCTGTTGCTTCAGGCGGTGGAGAAATTTGGCCGTCGTTTTGGTTTTCAGGAGGGAATGAGTGTACCTCCAAGACCTTGACGGCGATCTTTTGGCCTCTGTTACAGTGACCAGAAACACCACTGATGAAGAAGAACAAACCAGGCCGGCTAAATGTAAAGACGGTGTCGCCATTGTTGGAGAAAAACAGAGGATGCGACGCCTTGCATTTGTTGTAATCTTCTTCGCTCACCTCTATCACCGAATCATCCTCATACCTAAAACCTAATTAAACACAAAATCACGAATTAAAATTGATAGATATGGATCGAAATTGAAAATGAAGAAGAAAGAATTGATGGAATTACGAAGGGTATCATGAACGAGAAATCTGTTATCGGAAGCCCAATTATTGTAGAAATCCTTAGATTTGGGAATGGCCCAGGCACCGGTGCCGCCGCCGACTTCAAATTCTTTACTGCTAACCGTCAACAAGTTGCAGCAACACACAACAAGCACACACACAAACCAGCTCTTCAACGGCATAGTCATTTTTGGATCGTACCTCTCTTTTGTCTTTGTTCTTACTCTCTCCGATGATTCCCTTGCTGCTAGTGAATAATGAGGTCTTCAAATTTGGGTTTGAAGGTAGAGTTAAAAAGAGTCCTGAATTTGAAACCCCCATGATCGGCGGTGAGGTTTGTTAACGATCTTTGTGGGAGGGACTTCAGGAGGTCGTGCGTGGACTAACTGCTGCTCTCAGTTTTTCACGCTTATTATTTGTTGGATTAATATTTTCGCGCGTATGTGTAACAAACTTCTTTGAATTTACGTGTCAGTGGAGCATAAAAATAGATATAAAATTCCTCATTCAAATATTAATTTTATTGGTATATTTTTTTTATAAATATGGGAGATATCCATCTAGGAAAATGAATTATAAAATTACAAATAAATTAATTTCACCCGAATAATCAATGATAAGGGGCAAACTCAAAAACAACCACAATGTGGATTATTATAATTTTTAGTTCCACATTTAATTGATATTGACATTTATAATATTTCCAACTTCATCATTGGTAAAATTTGTTCCTTGCCCAATCCCTCCTTTAACCTCAACGTCATCAACATCAAATCTCTCTCCTTCTTCGTACTCGAGCCCCACTCAAGGCATGGACGTCGAGTTCCTAGCCCCACCCTCGCCCCTGGAACCTCATCCTCATGAGTTGAAGTTGTATGAATAGAAGGGAAATGGATTAACACTATCCGAAATATTGTCAATATCAAGTAGTATTATCTTTAACTATTTAGTATAAAGGGTTAAAGTACAAAAATACACATGCGTTTTACCCTTAGGAACTCTCTCCACCAAGAACTTATAAATTATGTGTAAAAATATCGTTTGACTATTAAAGTTGACTTTGACTATTAAATAAGACTTTTTTTTACTGATTGGACGATAACATGACATTTTAAAGGTATTAAAATACACATATGGTTTGATAAAAAGAGTATCCCTACCCCACTCTATCGCTTTATCCAAGGTGCAGTTGTGTTGCGTTATCTGAGACACACCTATGTCACATTGATCCTTCTGTACAAATGGCTGGAAACATAAGAAACATAATTTGGTGAATGAAATTGAAGAATACGTGACAATATTTGAAAAATTGATATGGTAAGCTTTCAAAATACCTTGTGGACTATCCTTATTTATGAAGTTGGCATGGATAGAACTGAATTTTGCCTACTTGTTTGTTTCATTCTTTCAGAAAAGATTATGTATGAATATTTTGTGATGATTGGATTGGTTTTTCTAGGTTGAAGGTTAGTAAAAGAAATACTCCTTCAGTGATATCTGCTTCCTTGTATACTAGTGGGGTATTTTATTTTTTATATATGTTCGCAATTCTTATTTTTAATATATGTCTCCTTATTAAATTTATCATGTAGGTTTATAACTTTTCTCCTAATTTATTGTGAAGCCCTACATTGGTTGGGTAGAAAAATATCAAGAGCGAGGCCTATAAAAGCTTACTTTCTAGGACTTCTTGTTGTAGAATATTAAAGTAAATTTAAAAAGTTATTAAGTTTATAAGATTTTTATTTTTAATAAACTAGGTTATATTTATGGGAAAATGATAGATAAATACAGGTAAAATATGTAAAAGATAAATAAGAGGTTGAATTTTAATAAACCCGGATAAATCAATTTGGATTATTTGAAATGTTGATAAATGTGAGAAATTACATAAATGCCCTTACTTTTTTAAAAAAGTCCTTAAAACCCCTCGTTGGTCGCCGGTGTGTGTGTGTGTTTGTGTTTCTCAGGCAAAATAGTCAATATAGATACTTGAGTAATTAATAGCAATGCTAAAGTAGTATCATGTTATTAGTTGAAGATTTGCTAATCTTTTGTTTCACTATTAACTACTCTAATTTTCATATTGACTACTTTGTATGGTTAAAGATAAAGTTCTTAATATATTTTTTGAATTTCCAAAATAAAAGTGGTTAACAACGAAATCAGAGTAGTTAAAAATGAAACTATAGTAGTCAATACTAAATAGGGTCTCTTTTGCTAAGTAATTTCTAATAACTACTTTTGTTTGTTATTTACTACTTTAGTTTCAGTATTAACTACTTGTATTTTGGAAATTCAAAAAAATATATAAGAACTTTGTCTGTAATCAGACAAAGTAATTAATATCAAAACTAAAGTAGGTAATATAAAAATTTGAGTAGTTTATTGAGAAAAAGGTAGTTATTAGGAAATGTGTAACAAGCACCTATTTACTACTTTAACATTGCTATTCATTACTTAAGTATTTGTATTGTCTACTTTTGTTTGATAAATTCAAAAGAAGAAAAAACATCTTAAATTGCCATAGCAACGGTGTTCGACAGTCGGTCACCAGCAAAGTCACCGGAGTTCCGATGATAAGGTGGCCACTAGCAATCACCAGCAACGTACAAGGGATTTTAAAGATTTTTTCAAAAAAAAGTAAGGGTAGTTCCCTATATTTGTCAACATTTCTAAAATTCTACATTGATCCATTTAAAATTATTGAAATTCAAATCCTTTATTTGTCTTTTGCATATTTTAACAGTATTTTTCTATAATTTTCCTTATATTTATCTTATATATTTTATTTTATTTTTAGAAAAATTATATTCAAGTCCCGAACAAGAGAAAAAAAAAATGAAAAAACAGTTTCTTGAAAATTATAGCATTTAATTACATAGTTATAACTTAAATTTGTTGTACAAATGTTATGGGTTAGCAACATTAATGGTGTTAAAATTATAGAATAAAAAGTATACATTATAAAGTTAATAAACTAGAAGTATACCTCATGTAAACTTAATATGGATTGATAGTTGTTTTTCTGATATATTTTACGATATACGAAGTAAGTATGTTAGAAAAGTTTACCTTAATTTATGAGAACGTGTTTCTCCAACTCTAAACTAAACAGACCCTTAAAGAATTAAAAGTACTCTTTAGCCATACATTATTATCTCTTATCCAAAATGTTTGATATAATTTGTAATGCAAATATAATAAGACAGTAGTAATCAATGTAATGATATGTTTGGGATAAACTAGCTAAACCCCGTAAGGGAGTAAATTAGAACTTTTTTCGGCATTTATATTGTTAAGAATGAAGGTCAAAGTCTCAGTGAGCAGTCTAAAACACCCCTAATGATAGTTTGAAACACTACAAACGAGGGTGCCATTGGTACATATATATGTATTACAAAGGGTTAAGTGACTAATCACATCGTAACTTAATGACACGTTATTTATTAATTCATATTACAAATCACATTGTGAGTTTAATCTTATATGTGACCCTACCGTACATGTACTAGGGAAAATTATGGATTTAACTTTCCCTCGTTATCTAACCCCGCATATTTGTCAATCTGGATACTTTATTTTTATTAAAAAATAATTAATCCACATAATAATTATAATGTAACATACTCTCAAATAACAAATAAATAAGAAATATGAACCTGGCTTCTAAATTAACACACATATAAATCACGCCCCGCAAAACCAAAACTACAGAAAACGAAAAATTAGGCGCCGGGTGCTGCATCCATCACCTTACCCTGAAAAGAGGCACCACATTCCCGAGCCGTGTCATAGATTCGGCTCCGCGTGTAGTTGACCCGGTCCGAACCGGGCGGGTTGAGTCCCATGAAGTACAGGTACGTCCACACCAACGCCCTCGTGACGACGAAAGCGAATCCGCAAAAGCCCAAGAATCCAGCAATGAAGAGGAAGATGAAGGCAACGACGGGGAACCAAATCGGACTGGATAAGATATGGTATATTTAAAAAAAAAATCATAAAGATATGTTTGAAGTTAACGCTTCTTGTTCAGGTCCCCCAAAAAAAAGTTAACGTTGCTTGTGCATTGCATGGGAAATAGAAACCCAGTCTCCCTTCTTATCCTTTGGACAAATGGCGAGAGCTCGTCGTATCAACAAGCTTTGAATTGTCTAAATGAGATTTAGATAGTTGAGATCTGATTTTTTTTTCTTTTTTTATTTTTTATAAAACATAATTTTAGTGGGTATTAGAATCTAAAATAAAAATAATCTCAAAACCAACATTTTAAAAAAAAAAAGCTTTTTCATTAATAAATAAAAAAATAAAAAGAAATACGATGTAGACCATCGTCCGGCCTTTGGACATGGAGGGAATCCAATTCCCGGGAAACACTAGCTAGTGCTTTAAGTAACTATCACCTGTTTTCTAAGGTGAAATATGGTGTTTTGCTATTTGATCCAAGGCTTCCATATATATGATACTGCTATATCTCACACCAGCAATGCAATTAAGTGACCCTAATATGCACTATGAAATCCAATTTTCTTTAATATATATAACTTATTTAGTTTTTAAAGAATTCTCTCTCAGTTAAAATGTATATTCCTTTTTGGGAAAATCCCCCCAGGGCCTAATTAAACAAAAAAATTATAAAAAAGGCCCCAACAATTTTTACATGTCGGAAAAGGCCCTAGGGTTTTTTCTGGTATTATTTCAGAAAAACGTAGTTGTTAACGGATACTGATTTTATTGTTAACGGATACTGATTTTGTTGTTAACGGAATTGTTGTTAATGGATACTGATTTTGTTGTTAATGGAGTACTAATATTGTTGTTAACACTTTCAAAATGACATGTGAAAGTTGTTAGAGTCTTTTTTTAAATTTTTTTTGCTTAATTGGGTCTTGGGGAGGATTTTCCCTTCCTTTTTTGGGGGAGGATACTGTTATTGATTTAGTTTGTAAAGAATTGTCTCAGTTAAAATGTATATTCCTTTTTTTTTTTGGGGAGAGGGGGGATACTGTTACTGATTAACTTTGTTAGTGGGACATAATTTGAAGTTTAGTTGATTATTAACTTAAACCTAAACTAATCCGAATGGCATTTTCCCCTAAAAAATGAATTTATTCCATAATTATCTGGTTTTGTGAAACTAGTTTGATGTTATTTTAAAACAAAACTCATAATATTATACAAACACGGAAGCATGTACGAATCATATGTATTACTTTTTTTTTTTTGATATTGAAATTTTGGGAAAGGGGTTGGGTTCACCCACAATCCAAGGACAGAGCGAAATCTCCCTTCCTTAATTCCTCCTAAGTGATATCAATATTGGGCAGAGCGAGCCATCTATTCCCTTAGGTGTTTGCCTAGATATGCAGGAGTTAGGATGTTTCCCCAATGCCTTGACCAACTTTAGGATCAAACCCTCTTCTTTTGGTAAGAATGTCCGATCCTTTTACTAGTTGAACCTAAAAACGAGGGATATATGTATTACATTTTTTGTTTGGCCTGATATCGTCTATATTATATGAACTCTTACGTATATCAATTTTCACACCAACAAATCAAGTAAATAATAAGTTCTACCGTATCACTAATTTTTTTTTTTCAGTTAACAAATCAATGTGGCCAACTCGGCTCAAAATTGCCAGTAAAAAAATAAAAAAAAAAAATACTTTTCAAATTTTTTATTGTTATCTAGTGTTATTGTTACATCAAGTCAACTAAGTCATTTTCATATATTTTGACAAAGAATAACCATGTGAAGTGTGATTAAAAAAAAAAAAAAAACTACGATTCACCACCCAAGGGACCAAAAATAACGCTCTAAAGTGGCCGTTTAATGTGTAGAGCCTCGCAGTGTCAAGATTCTGGCCCCAACACGAGCCCAAGAGGACCCGCTCAAACATTTGGTGGCGAAGTTCGAGTGTAGCTAATAATGCTACCACATATACAGCAAATCTCAAATGTAACCCAAAAAAAACACAGATATGACCTCTTAGTTTTACTGACAGAACAGCAACGTGAATCACAGGCATCAAGGTGCTACCCATTTCTTCGTTGCCGGGAAGGACATGGCATACACAACAAAAAAGGGTGACTAATGATTTTGAAGAATTTGGAAATGGATAACAAGAAAAGGAAAATGCAATGTCACCATGACTTGGACGTCAAAAGAAGTAGTCAACGGTACACCACCTGGATCTGGCCTAACCTAGCTCTGACCTAGATCATGGCCTGAGATACGAGGTAGTTTCGATCTTCTCTTGGATAGATGCATGAAAAGTTTTTTGGCCCTACCAATGGGGTCCTCCACCTGAACACACAGTATCAGAAACTAAATGCATCAAGAAGTCGAACATGTTCACCAAAGAAGAAAAGGTTTAAGGCTACTTCACCAATATTCGCAGACATGTCGTGTAATATAGTTGAGACTTAAGATAGTATAATAAAAAACCATCAAACTTTCATTATTTCTTTCTTTTTTCACTTTCAGCAGCTACGCGTGAGAGTATTAGGGTGACAATAACTTCTTTCTCTTTTTCGCTTTCAGTAACAATGCATAGGAGTGTTGGGGTGACAATTAATTATATGTTCTTGTCACTTTCGCAGCATATATTCCGGCATTTGGTTTTATCCCAAGAACTTGCATGGGGATGCCAACGATTGATTCACACAATTTTCAAATAAACCGAAGGTAAAGTGATTCAATGCAATCTTGTCCTGATGATAGCATCCATCAATTTATTTTGTTACAATTTAAAGATTTTTAGAGTGAGATTTTCAAATACCTTAATAATGGAAGTCAAAGAGGTAGATCCAAGTGGTGAACTCGAACGATTTTTCTGACGGAGTAAGGCAGATAATGTCTGTTTCCATCCAGGTTCACCATCATTCATAGATGCAATCCAGGGGCAGAAGTGCCTGTGCTGCCTGATTGGATCAAACTCCATTGCTTTATCAGACAATAATGGTCTCGGGTCTTTTCCTGGAAAGGAAAGACAAGATGATTCTGAAACTCCTCACTTATCTAACAAGTCAACTGACGACGGCTGGTAGATTATATATATTGCCATGCTTAAACATAGCCAAAATGATGCAACTGCCAACTAGAATATTGTTGATAGGAGGCACGGGTTTTAGCCATAAACGAATTAAGTTAACATTAATATAACTGAACAAGGTAGAGAGAGCTAGAAACACTAAACAGAAGAACCACATGATCTGCAACCCATAATTAAGTTTGAATGAAAGATGATGATAGGATCTTAACGGAGCTATCAAACATAGTGCTTACCTAAATTGCAATTTACATCTTCGTAGTTTACAGGATCCTCTACTCTGCCTCTGACTCCATGATTCACAAGATCACCAAGCTGTACATCGGGAGTCTCTTGTGCAGAAGAAATGGCTGTACCTTTTGTCAAATCTTTCTGCACAGCAAAACAGACGTTATCTTCCAACCAAGGTTGCATATCAGATGCAAGACCAGTCATAATCAAGCAAAGAAATATCTACATGATGGGCTTAGTGGGCCCATCAAGCTACTTTATATGGCATCATTGTTGCAATAATTAGTAGGCTGAGGAACTTTTTGTACTTGTATTATAATTTACAGTAAATTGACAACCAAAGAGTCTCTAACCTGAGAGCTACTAGGACCAACTGCAGCTGAAATGTTCATTCCATCAGACTCTAGATGTATAGGAACCATATCCTTAAAACTTGAAGATCGCCCTTCCTGCTGGGTGGCCACTATAGCATCATCTACATTTGAATTAGTAACACTAGTTCGAGGAGCAGTTTCATGTTTTGAAGGTTCTGTTGTTTCAGATGACACAGGAACAAGTTGTCGGGTCGAAGAATCAACCATACAATCTGTTTTCTCCGGAAGCCTGATCCCCTTCTGTGAGTCAGACGGAATAGTAACCCCATCAACAAAAGCATGATCTCTAAAATCAGAATCACAAGAAAACCGTGCCCTTAAATTCTGACCAATAACAGGAAGAGATGTTGTTGCTTTAAAATTTTGTTTAGCTGGAGAAGGACCCCCAGCAATTGTCTTATTTAGACTTGAACTAAAATGGAATGAAGTTGTAACATCTGACAAGGTACTAGTAACACCTTGAGTATCATTCTCAACAATTTCTGTGTCCCCCACTAATCTAAAAATCTCAACAGGCCGGGGAATAGTACAAAATGCCCACAATCCAACAGAGGCACCACATAGGCAGCAATCTAAAACCACAGAATTGGGATTCATTTGTTCCCCAATAGAACCATTGGAATTTGCATGTGTTTCCAAACTTCCAGCAGCATTAGCAGGATGCAAAATGAGGTTTTTATTCTTCATATCTGTAACTATATTTTTAACGGACAGGTCAGGTATATCCTTGCAGTCAACTTGGTAAGGTAAAGAACGAGGTGTCCAGCCACATAAACTTATAAGCTTCTGAGCCTGCAATTTTATTTTTTTGAAAAAAAAAATCATTAATCATCATGGGGAGGGGGGATGCTAAGATATATTTAAGATTTCAAGAGAATAAATCTGATGCTGCAAGTATATAAATTGACATTACACACATTCATCACATGCTTCATTAGGTGAATAAAAATGTGGGTAAACCAATATTTATGCAAGAGTATGAATCGTTAACTTATAATGAAGCAAACATATATAACATCAGCAGTGGGCAGCCTCTCCAGTTCATTCATGATGACTCACGGCACTATTTCATTTGCAAGTGAAAATTAATCAAGCCAGAGAGGTCAATATCAGCAAACACCAGCCAATGTAAGTGTTGTTTAGAGTAAGTCACACAGCATCTCCTAAGAAAAATATGGAAGTGCTGTAAACCGATAATTGAACACAGCCACTGGATCATCTGCCAATAGTTAATCAAGCAATATGAAAACACAGCCACTGGATCATATGCCAATAGTTGAAGAAACCTTAACCAACCGAGAGCAAATAAAAACCTCCATATTTGTAGCATACAGTTATACCTGGTAATATAATTTCAGTTCATGCTCACTGCTAATATTTTCTATTTCAGAATTGTTGGTACACCCATTTCCACACTCTAGCATTGAAGAATCTCCAAGGAAGTCATTTAGCAGTGGGCTTTTCATGTAATCTACTGCTGATTGTGAAATTTGAGGAAGAGCCGATAGTTGCAAGAGAAGAGAATAGCGTTCCCTATAATTACTGGCTAATACATGAGGAGGTGTAGGTGGAAATCTTGTCATTGTTTCATCACAGACATTGCCCCTCCATGGACAAAGTAATTTATGTCCATTATCCAGCTTTAGACTAAACACCGAAGCTGCCTTTTCCACTGAATAAAACGAAGTCTAGGTAAACAATTGTAGACCAGGTATTGTCACAAAATGGTAAAGAAAGAGAAATGAGAACAGTGGCAAACCTTGCTGCTGATTCCAAGATGCTGGCGTGCTGAAAAAGATACGTGCCCCACATGCTTCACAGGCTATGGTATCAATATCTATGTTGATCCAACCTCTACTAGCACAATTTACAGCACTCACTACCTACAAACATTAGAAACCAAAAGATTAACCACAATAACTTTTGGAAAGAGAAGGACAGGGCAATATGAGGTCTGCTGTACAAAGTATACACCTAAATGATTCTTGATTCAGGGAAATATGGAAAAGAAAAATTATGCCATGAGGGACACAGCAGTGAAAAAATATGAAACACTATCAAAAATAGTTTAACATTTAGTCAAATATATCCACAACCCCATCAGTGGGGAAAAATTAACTATGGGCTTATGGAATTTTTGCATTAGCAAAAATAGCGATTTGTTTTTTTTAAGCCAAATGCTCTCAAACTCAACCCTGCTCTTGCTCATATGAGGAAGACGAAGGAGTTGCGAAGAAATTCAAAGTACCTAGGTAATAGGACATATTACACAGTTCCAAGTTTAACAAACATTTCACTGTCAATAAAAAATCATCTGTAATTTTCTCAAAATATTAGTAACAGGAGACACACACATTATATTAAAAGCATCATATCATAATTCTGATGTCAAAATGTACATATGCATTAGGATTAAAATTTTAGCCAAAATTGTAGTTTCACTGAGTTATTCAGCAGTCACAATATGAAAACAAATAATAGACATTTTCAGAAATAGCAAACTAAGCATTAGATCACCAGTTTATAATGATGATGGTGAAATGGTCATATACAGTAAGATTAAAATATCAAACAAAAGAACAAGAAAAGATTTTCAAGAGGATAAAGAAAACATTAGGAGAGGAAGAGTCAGTGAAATACTACAAATGTTAACCATGGAAAGCAAGATACAACCTTTGGTTTAGCAAACCAAGATATCGATTTAAATGTGGTTAATCTTTCAATGAAGTCACCACGATGCCATGGTCTGCAGCATGAACCTCGAGTGGCTCCAGTTGGAGCTGAAGGCTGCTGTCCCTCAGCAACATCCCTTTTCAAGTTTGATTCCCTTGCCCCTAATTTAGTTGATTCGTATGAACGTTTTTCACTTCCTGATAGTGATACTCCTGATGTACTGAAAACACAAAAACATATCACTACCTCCCAGTTCCTAAAGGATCTTGGCAAAAATATTTAACACGTCAAACTTCTAAGCTAAGTAATTGAGCTATGGCTTAGAAACTATAATGAGGACATCTACGAAGTTTAAGTGAGCAAACTAAGGCTATATTTGCTGTTTTAAACGTTGTCAGAAAAAAGAAAGTGTCAAATATTTCCGAAGCTAATTGGAATTATTTTGGACCTCGTCTATAATGTTCTAGATGTCTCAAACAATTTGTAATTCAGTGTTCTAAACACACAGCACACAAACGTGAGGGCAAAAAGACAGAGCGATATGTCTCGATAATTGCTTTCAGCAGATCAGAACATCCTATATATTCATGCCTACTGAATGGAAAAAACCCATCGGCTGATTCTTACAGATAATAATGATAGAAGGAAAAAAAATGAATGAATAGCAAAGATAACGGAGAGAACCTAGGAGTGGAAGAATGAAGTCCGGATTCGGGGGCATGGTAGAGCTTGTCCATGATGGAATGGAATCTCTTCTCAGCATTTTCCGACATGTTTGTTCTGTATTCGCCGAATTCAAAAAGCCAGATTTCACAGTTCGATTGCAGGAAAAGGAGCTGAAAGAGCAAGGAATCTTGCGTTCCCGATAGAAGGAGAAACTGGGAACCGGCGCGCTACGGCGGCGAGTTTATACTGTTAGGCCGATCCCATTAAGTTTTTAAGGCCCATCTCCTAGTACCGATTGACAAATCCCGCCGTACCAATTGTCTGCTCCGCTGGTGGGAAAAAATAAAAGAAATGGTCTCTTAAAATTGCTAAAATGTCCAGTAGGACTTTTTTTAATGAATTATAGTAATAGATAAGTTAATAGAATTCCCTCGACTTCCCAATGATCTGGACTTATCAATAACACGCTCATAAAGCGTCACTCATAAACTTCTTAATACTTATTATAAAAAAGACTCACTAGATTTTATAAAAATTTTAAAAGACCATTTTGTTTCATTTTTTCTCTTGTTCGGGACCTGAATGTAATTTTTCTGAACAAATATCCTCCCTGCAATATATATCCTCTAATTTTTATTGAATAAGAAATATTGAATAAATGCCTAATTTTTATTTCTGTGAAATAATTATTAACACGAGATTTATTGAGTAACTTGAAGTTTAGAATAAATCAAATACATTATTTCTTGTGTCAAAACATAAAATCAACAATAAAGAAAAATAATGGAATATGATAGAAAATTGAATATAATATATATTTATTAATATTGAAATGGAATAAATGAAATTATATGATGGTCATTAGAAAATTACTTTAAAATTATGTGTATAGAGAAAATTTAATAAGCCTTGGTATGATTAAAAAGTATTTAAAAGTTAAAACATTTCTCATATCAAAGATTATAAATATTTATTGGTTATGAAATGTAACTTTAGTAATATAAATCAATTCAAACTAATTATTTAGACTAAAGGAGAATCTGGACAAATGATGGTTGATTAAGGAGGAGGAGTAGAGATTGTCCAACGACAAAAGATAGATTTAAAAATATAAATAAATAGAATCACATGTATATACACCCACAGTTTAGATGGGGGCAATGCCTCCTAAATTTCAATGTTTTTTTTAGTCTACCCTTAAACTCTTGTTCAACACCTTCCTACGGTAGACACGTATAGTATATTGTTGATGTGCAAAGTGATCCTTATTTTTTGAATTTGTAAGGAATAGTTGATCTTGCCAAGAGGATGGTTGAAAAGAAAAAATATTTTGTACGAAATACATTAAGACTATGGAAAAAGCATTTTCAACTACGAAATACATTAAGACTACACCTCATAATCGGATGAGAGATAAATAGTTGAATGATTGTTTAGTGCCTTATATTGAAAAAGATGTATTTGATAGCATTGATAATAAGACAATTATGACGGAATTCCAAAAAATAAGGCATAGAATGATGATATTGTAATTATTTTTATTGTACTATACTTTTGTTATTAAAAAAATCCCCCCTTAATGGTGCCCCTAATAAAAATTCTGGATCCGCCCTTGTGTTTGTATCTATAAGAAAGAATAAAGGAGGAAAAGAAATTAAAAAGGGGAGAAGTGCCCATAAATACCTCATTGGAAACTTACTTGCCAGATGGGATACAAGTTTTGCACACAAGAAAAGATTGTTCGAACAAAAGGGAAGGTCTTATGGGGAAGATATGTTACATACAGGGGAAGATTATTTGACCACAAAGGAAGATCTTTTATACACGGGAAATATTGTTTGCACCAAAAGGTTCCATTTGACAAATAAATTTTTAAGGAGGTAATTATAGACAATGTGTCTCATGTTACTATTGTAATACCAGCCCACTCTTCTTCTTCCAGCAGCGCCTTCCATTCGTGAAAGGGAACTTTTCCTCTTTTAATGGTGGTTTAAGATAGTTTTTGACTCTATTTCACTCTCAAAAAATTCTTCCAACATTAATAGCTATATCACAGATATTTTTCTACTCATTGAAAGCTTTCTAAACTTATAAATCTTATTGCAAGTACAGTAAGTTTAAATATTAGGAATTGAAGTAAGTGTTCGGTTTCAACAAATTGGAAATCACAAAATTATAGATGTAAGTAAATATTTACATTTAATCAATTTTTATATTGTATTATTTGAGAGATCTAGATTTATGATTTAAATATTAGAGAAATGTTTTGATTGAATATGACAGTTGTACTGATTAAACTTGAGTTTAATGATTGGGTTATATTCAATAGAGGTAGAATTGATGTTTAATCGGTTTATAATGTTGTCAAAGCTTATAAATGAAAATAGGTATTTTGGTTGGATTCTAAGTTGGAGAAATTTGGGATTCTTATCTATTTGAGCAATTATGGGTTAATTGTTACTTCAAATGAGATATTAAGATTTATAAAAGATATAATTTGATATTGGATTGGAGATTTAGTCATTAAAAGTGGTATTTACAATTTATAAGTTAGAGGTAGGGTTGGAGACTTTAAATCTATATAATTAAATTGATTATTTGTTTAGTAATTTGATTAATATGGAATTATATTAGAATGGTGTAGATTGAGGTTAAATTAGTTGGCGTTAACAAATTGGAAGCATTCAAGTGTTAGTTAAAATAAGCTTGGAGTAGAAGTAACATTGATTATTCTTTTATGTACTTGTCAATTATACATATATTAAACTGTCTAGGATTTGTTGCACCCATGAAATGCTTGATTTGGAATTACATAGTTGACTAAATTTTTTTATTAATGTGATTGGAAAATATTCAAGTATGCTTGTGTGTATTAAAACTTATGGTTATGAATTTTGAAAATGTTCAAATAAGAGGTATCACACTCTCTGTATATTGTGTATTTTATTATGTAGAAAGCATTACATTATATAGGCTCAAAAGTGAGCCATTAGAGGAGAGAATCATGCAATTACATTAAATGATAATAATAAAGACTGATAACTCTCTAATTAGGATCCTATAATCAGACCCCATAATCAAGGCACTAATCAAGGAATCCTAATAAATAGATGATTTATTTCCTAATTTCATAATATTCTAACAGAAAATTGTTTAAACATGCTTGTGAGTTATGACAGAAACATCATGTGCTATATCACTCTGATCCTATTTATAAGTCCACTTTTGGCCAAATCTTACACACCAAGGAGAGGTAGTTGACACAATGATTATAGATGTAAATTTTCAATTTTGTCCTCATTTATGATTGGGTATTTTTCAACTATTTCTTCTCTCTATATTTTCATGGCTACAATTAATATGGGTAAAATTGTCAAAACCTCATTTATTACATGAAAATGGACTTATAAATAAGACCAAATTTTTTTGGTAAAAATGGACTTATAAATAGGATCAGAGTGGTAAATGATTTGGAAATGATCTTGTATCTTTTAGATTATAAACACATTTTGTTATTGTTCCTTGAGTTGAAATTTCATTATTATCTTATTGATTTATTGAGAGGATGCATTTTTTGATAAATCTTATATGAAACCATACTAATATGTCAAGAACTTGAATACAGATGCCATGATTATGATGGATTGCCTTTGATGCAGATGGATCATTATGAAGTTGTGATGGGAGATTTTGTGTAAGTAAATATCGAGTGATATGTCATCACTCGGTGTAAAATGGATAACATTTATCATAGCCCCTTTTTCAATGTTTTCCTTTGGCTGAGAGTGTATTAGTGCTATGAGACATGTGACAGATCCCTAATTTTGCTCTTTTAAGGAAGAGAGTCATAGTTCAAACTTAAGCTCTGCATCTTTAGCCAGATTCATCTTAAAAACTAGTGAGTTTGGGACAATCCAATTAAATGAATAAGTTTTTATTGGACTATTTGTTAACTTATGACTCTAATTAACAGTTATAAGGCTGATCAAAGGTAATAAGGATGGTTTGTGCATCAATTATTTTTTAACATATTATATACACGCTGTACTCTTTTTTCCTTATCTAGGTTTTATCCCACTGGGTTTTCCTAGAAAGGTTTTTAATGAGGCAGCACTCAACAGTGTATCAATGAATGATGTACTCTTTTCTTTGGCTAGGTTTTTATCCCACTGGGTTTTTCCTAGTTAAAGTTTTTAATGAGGCACATTCATAAATGGACATCCAAGGGGGAGTGTTATGAATATACTTATTATGTGGATGTCCATTGACTCACGGTCTTCAAATATTACAAGATGACATGGGACCCACGTATAGTACCATGCATAGTATTTACTATTACGTGGGACCCACGCCAAAATTTTCTTCCATCACCTTTTGGTGATACGCGTGGATTACGCGTTTATTATTAAGGTTTAGGGAAATTACACCAAATGACCCAGAGTGGAAATTACACTTAAGTCCCATTTTCCTTCTATAAATAGAGGACTTCTGTAACTATTCAAATTTAGTGAAATGAGAACTTCTCTCTACTCTCTCTCTCTCTAAAATTCTCTCTTGTTATTTTCTTTACTTTTCATTAGTTTTATAACATGCAATTTATTGTTTGAATATGATAAAACTTTTGTATAATTATTTTTGCAACAAAGTTGAGATATGCTTTTTTGAAATTTCTTATGAACAATATTTGGAAAATAAATTATGATATTCAATCATTTTGGAATTTTTTTTAGAGAGGATTTTGGTAACCGAACCAAGAACTAGTTTGTGAAAAGTGTCATGTAAAGCATACAATTTTGAACCGTCGACGCCCCCGCCGCCATCCGCCCCAAGGGCAAAGGCAAGGGGCAGGGGAGATGCCTAACTCTTTTGGACACTGTATGCCCAACTTCGATACACGTGGTAGTATATTTTACTCTAATATTCTCGGTTAACTTTGTTTATTTTTCTTATAGGATATATTCAAACTAGGAACACATATTGGTGTTTGAAAATTAGTTATCAAATTGTTTCGATTATGTTCTGTTAATCGTGGTTGACATTCTACTGCTAGGTTTTGACATTTTCTACTTGTTTAGCTTTCAAACCACTGTCTATAATTCTTTACCATGGGAATTTTTGTTGTTTGAGTTTTAACTGTTTATTACTAAGGTAATTACTTAATCAACATATTAAGTCTCTGTTTAGATCCTCTTATTTTAGGTTTATCTTCTCCTTATAAGTAAAAGCTAGGCCAAACAATATTTTACAAAAGCTCTTATAATAAAAAAAAGCTTCTTTTCACATGAAGAAAAAAGCTAAAAATAAAAAGCTCTCTTAGAGGAGCTTATTTTTTAAGCTCTTATTTTTTAAGAAGACCCTAGTCTCTACGCTGCAACCACCACTGGCCACCCCAGCCGCTACTGGCTGCCACCGCCGCCCCATCCCCAGCGACTTTTTTTTTTATAAACAAAAGACTAAGGGGAAGCCAGCCACCCCACGCCGGCGGCCGCCACCGATGACCGGTAGCCGCTGCCGCCCCATCGTCGGCGACTACCTCCGACGACTTTTTTTTTTTAAAAAAATACCTAAAATACCTCAACCCCCCTCACCGACAACCCCAGCCGCCGCTCCCCATTGCCGGCGACCACCTCCAGCGACTTTTTTTTTAATAAAAAAAACACTAAGGGGAGGCTGGCTACCACACACCGGTGACCTGCCGCCACTCGCACCACCGCCGGCAACCGGCCGCCACCGCCCCACCGCCGGCGACTTTTTTTTTTAAGAAAAACTTAAAAAAAATGTTTATGACAAAAATTTTACCAAACAACTTATTTTAAATTTCAGCTTATAATTAACTTTTAAGCTAAAAAATTTATATTATCATCAAACAGTTTTTTGCTTTTTTAAAAAAGCTATTTTTTTTAGTTTTAGCTTAAAAGTAGCTTTTAGCTAAAAAATAAAAGGATCCAAACAGGCTCTAAATTTGGTTTGTAAGTAGGAATGAAACAGTGTTACCCAAACACTCAATAAAAAGCCATGGTTCCCCTTTCCCTTCTCTTTTTTTAAGATGATTTAGTCGGCCTAGAACACTATGATGTGGTGTGGATTGTCATTTATAATTTTAACTATTAAAGGTATTTTTGTCATTTACGGCTTGATTAGGAATTTATTGAAAGTGTAACCCTAAATTTAGATTTTAGTATTTTAACAGAATTTAATTGAGATTTTCCCCTTTGGATTTCTATATCTGAATTGCAATTCAAATTTCAAATTAGTGAATATCTTAAATTCTAAATTAAAATAATTAACTAGAGTAAAAGATTAAATAATAAGAAAAAATAATAGGGCCGGCTAAATCAACATTACTTATTTGTTATTATCTAGATCTTAAATTAAAAAGTATCATTTCCATTGAATTTGTTAAATCTACCATCGTTTTAAATTTAGATAAAACAACTCATTTCCTTTTTTTACGAATACATTTGGAACCCCATTCAATGTTAAATTGATTTAGTATCAAATTTTTAAAATATCATTATCCAAGACACACTGTTGTTTTCTAGTTTCTCAAGCATCACATTGTTTTTCTACCTAGCTATCTAAGAAGTAAGCCCAAAACTCTTAGGTCTATGATCGAAGCCAGGCTTTGATACTACTCAATGTGACGCTGATACCAAATAGTGCAACACCCCTAGCTCTGATACCAACACTTTACAATCAGTCGTAGGATGAACTGCTCCTTCTTTCTCGAATTCTTGTTTGCGATTGCGCTTCAAGCTGCGTCTTCCATCCATGTGTTGTGCTGGTGTGGAATACTTATTGGAGTCCTAAAAAACTTTTCAATGATTCACGACATATAATCAAATAGTATGAAATTTCTATATATTTACATACACACGATATGTATTTATATAAGTGGGAGAACTTCAGTGATAATAACTCTTAATGGTGATTCTTATAATCCTGATTGATGGAGATATTAATTGATTATATATTTACTACAATATATTTCCTAAAGAATATTTCGTAACACTCTACCTAAGTTTTGGAGGGTATGGCTTCTCTCCTTTACTTGCTCTCTCTGCTGCTGCCTTCTTCTTTTTTTTAAAAAAAAAAATTCTTTCTTTTCCAACCCTTTACTATCTTTGCCTGTTAAATTTCCTACCGCTTAAATGTTTCCCTATGCGGAGCTGGGAATCAAGGCCGGCCCTTCAGGGCCCGGAATAAGAAAAACACTTGTTTTTCAAAACCCGGCCCAAGAGCACTAAGGCCAGGGCGGTCTGTAGAGCCCGAAAATTACTATTCCAAACTTTAACTATTTTTCCTCCAGTTTTTTTTTAAAAATATAATTAGTAAATTACAACATGAATCATTCAATAACTAAACACAATCACTAATTCATAATCAAAAGCAAACTATGTTTACAAATAACTCACATAAAACATAAAAAGCACATCACTAAGTGACATTAGTATGATGACTATTATCTTCATCACTATCATCGATTTTAACGACATTTGATTGTTCTTCACTTTGAGTAGTAGCCTTTAGCTCATGAGTAAGAATATCATGAAATTCTTCTCCCGCATCATTAATACATCCGTAATCTTTATTTGCAACAAATAATAAATCAAATCATAAAATTAAAGTATAGTTATTATGTATTTGCAATTAAATGGATAAATAACTCTATAACAAATACAATATATATATATATATATATATATATATATAAATTAATAAATTTAAAAAGGAAAAAAAGAAAAAGCTACAGTGAAAAGGATTTACAGGGCCGACCCGTTTAAGCCCGAGGCCCGTCATGGCTGGCCCTCTAGGGCTAATTTCAAATAACTCGTCTATTTTTCAAGCCCGGCCCTTAAAGGGTCAGGGCTTAAACGGGCCGGCCCGATGGGCCTGGCCCGTTTTCCAGCTCTACATATACTACAGCGACAAACAAAAAAACAAAGAAAGAAAAGAGTAATTGCACATATACAAATTTATTTTCATTATTTTGATTTACTTCCTTCCTCTTTATTATATGACATATTTATTTAATTTAATTTAATTAAAAATTTTAGTTAATATGACTTTTTTTTAAATACCATAATTATCTTCTTTAAATTTTCAGTATGTCCTTTTTATTTGATTATTGTTGAAAAGCATTGATAGGTGTAATTAAGAAAAATTAACAAATATAAAAAATATGATTAGGATATTATAGAAATTACATAAGTTTTTAGAAAATGCAAAAATAAAAAAGGGTTTTTTAAAAAAACTTATTTATTATTAACGTAATAATCTTTTAGCTACGAGTAATATAAATATTGATTATGTAGCATATTCCAGTTCCTTCTCCATATATATCTCACTTTATGAACAATAAGTACGCTCAATCTTATGAAGCTGCTCTCGTCTATTTTTTTTTTTTTTTAATAACAGGTAATAAAGCTCTATTAAAGAGAATGTCAGAAACTTTCAACTGCTAACTGCTAACTGGGAACACGTCTTTGCATCCTGCAGTTGTCATTCTCCAAAAACATTGCACAACTGTAATAGTTAGCCTTCATATGCATGCCTTTTCTTCCTGGACGATTCCTTGCTTTACCACCTTCTACTTTCACATAACTGCCAGTAGCCCTGCATTATTACATATCCACAATTAAATCTGATTATTATGACTCTTCACATTTAGGGGGCAAGCTCCCACGTGCGATTTTATGTGGACGTGTTGATGATCTTAGGATTAGTCAACATTTCATCATTGATTCTAAGAGCAGTTAAAAGCTTCAAGTTGAAGGTACAAGCAGCAAATGTACTGTCCTAGTAGAGTAATCAATCCCGGATAGTGGCGCAGAGCGGCTAGTCCAAAATTGGTATAGTAGAATAAATGAAATAAATCATGATTCTGTCTTCTCACATATGCTGGGGATAAAATTCAGTCTCAATTGGAGCTTGTGCCTTTGGCATTGGAATAAATGAAATTCTCGCGGAGTGCTAAGTACAAATAGTCCATAACTCCATATTATATTGGATACATCAGAATTATAGACTCTTAAATTTGCCCTGAATGGACTTTGTAGGCTTGATATTGTTGTTCCTTATTCATATATCACTTTATGAATAATTAGTAGTTTGAATCCTATGAAGCTGCTCACGTACGTCTTTTTGTTTTTTTTCCTGACATCAGGTAACAAAGCTCTACTAAAGAGAACGACAGAAACTATCAACTAACTAGCCATGACTATCTTCTGAGATAGAATGAGTTTTTGATGTCAATGACTCGCATTCCCTGTTCCATAAAAAAAGAGTACTAGATGACAAAGTTAGTATACTTTTCGAGCTTCCTTTAATTTGTATGGTTTTGTTTGGTGCGTTAGGGTTCTCTTATTTGCTACCTTCGATTTGGGAACAAAAATCACATTTCAGTTTTTGCAAATGATGAAAATTTACCCCATTATTTATCGTAGCCATCCATAATCTACTCGAAGGAGGACATAGTAACAATTTTGCTTTTTGTTGTTCCATGAAAGTTGACAATTACAACGGGGATATAGTAACAAAAGATGCAGGTATTATTCACGCCTAAAAAGTTATAATATGTACTTTAAAAGTAAAAGGAGGTACTACTTTTACTTATTAATTAAATGCTTGGTTCGACCCTCGCACTTCATTCAATTTTTTTCAAGAAAAAGATTCAATCTCACCCTGAAAAAAAAAAGAACCTCCTGTTAGATCTCAGGCTTTCAATGGCCCGAGCTAGGCCATGGCAGTTGTAGGCCGTCTAGCGGCCTGATCTCTGGCGATCAATCACGGTGGTCCTCCAACGAGGGTTATTTTTTAATATATTTAAAAATTGAGGATAAAAAAGCCAATTCACCAACATTTTAAAATTTAAGGGATAAGGTGCTAAAATACACATAAGCTTTTTCCCTAAGAGTACCCAGCATAACGTGCTTTTTTTAGAGCAAAAATACATACCTGGTTACCATTTTAGAGCAAAACTCACATTCCACAATTATGTTACTGTTCACCGTGATGAGAGAGAAAGAGATGAAGTGAACTGTAACATAATAGCAATAAACAGTAATATAACAATGGGATATTTTTGCTTCAAACTGGTAACCACATGTGTATTTTTACTCCAAAAAAAACACGTAATGCTGAGCACTCCTGAGAAAAAGTTCATGTGTATTTTTACATTTTAAACCAAATCTCAATTTAGTTTTTATTACTTTTAAGTCCTTTATAAATTTTATCAGATATTCGGGGGTTTTGAGATTTTATTTAGTATTTGAATATAATTTTTCCTATTTTAATTTAAGTAACTTTTTTTTTGTTGATAAATTTAAGTAACTTTTAAAGATAAAACAAAGTGTATGAAAGAGAATATTATAAAAAATATTAAATTGCATTAAGATTTTCTTAGCAGAATATACAGGGAGATGTTATCAGATTTGTTAATAAATTTTTCTTTTCCTTGGGTTCTCCCATCATTTTAATTATATTATTTTATTGGACTGAGTTGATAAACTTGAACAAGTCTTCAATATTCAGCTTTAATGATGCAATAAATAAGACGAATATATGGGAAGTAATGAAATAGGGATTTTGATTATTTTCCTTTTTTTTTTTTCTTTGATAAGCGGGATTTTGCCACTAAAAATATCAATTATGCGCTGATTCCACGAAAAATATATATAGGGATTTTAATATTCTTTTTTTTTTTGCAAGAATCAGATTAAAAATTTACTTGCATATTATACGAAAAAAAAATTAGATAAATTCCCCTTAAACCGGAGAGTTACCAAAATCTAAATTTAACTACTAAAGATTATCTAACTCACTAAAAAAAAAAACACCGGATTAGCAACAGAATTTACCCACAGAAAAATTCCGTGAGAAATTACCCATAGAATTCCATGCGTAATTTCTGTGGGTAAAAAATTACATACGGATTACCTACAGAATTCTGTGGATGATGAAAATTACTCGGGGAAAATTTTGGTGGCAAAAAACAACGTGGCTTATTTTCCCACTTTTTTTTTTTTTTTGCAACAGAAATTTTCCGTGGGTAATTTCCTTTTGTGGCTAATCTACTCTTTTTTTGTAATGACTCACCATCTCGGTATATTTTAAAAAATTTCTTGCAATATTAGTATATTAATTTTACTCATGATATTTTATCATTAAAAGTATTAACCAACGTTATAAGACCTTGGCATAAAAAAAAATACTGCAAAAATGCAAGTATAACTAATAATTAAAATCTTCATATGTTTTTTTGATATAATAAAATCTTCATATATGCTCATAAATGTATCGGGATAAATACTGGAGTACCTATTTTCAGGTGACTGAGCATGGAGTAGCTGGTGAAATCCCAAAAAGAAGACCGGAAATCTCATTATCTTCCTTTCGTTCAATGATTCCAAATAACCACGACAGGCAACTACTATTTCATTCAAGTTTCTAGATAATAAACTATAAGTATCTTATTATTATTATTATTACTTTAACACTCAGTTAAGCTTTTTTAAAAAAAAAATTGAATTACCGTACTCATTTTTTTTTTTCCCAGTTTTCCTATCATGAATTTATCTCTTCAATTAGCATAATTATATTCTAATCAAAATATTATTTTTATCCCATCATAGGAGTAAAATAACTTTATTTCCTTTTCCGACTTCTAATTTTAAGAGACAGGTTTTTTATTTGGTCAACATAAGATTAAAAATGGCATTGGGAAACAACAAAATTTGAAAGCCAATCATCAATTAGATTCATTCAAAATCAATGAGGTTTTTTTTTTTTTTTTGCGAAATAAAATAGGGTGGGTGGAATAAATGACAGGGACTAATTATGAACAATTATAATAAATAAAAAATTTTAAAAAGTGAGATAGAATTTCGAAATTGAAATATTTAAACTTCCAAATTTCAAATAGTAAAGTAAACACCATTTTCTTTTTTAGCCAACAAACTAAACACCATTTAAACCAATGGGAATGACCTAGTTGATGATGAAGAAGATTGTACACGAACCAATAACTCGCAGTATTGAAGAAATATATTGATAATAGTTACAATACATATTATAATTTTGTATAGGATAACCATTGTATGAAAAAAAAGGACCAGCTAGATTAGAGATTGACGACTCAATCACTTTTTTAGTTCCATCAAGGCCTAACTTAGAAAAATATTAACTCGAAGTGACTCAGGATAACTCGGGGAAGTAACCCGCTAGGTTGTGCGGGTCACCAGGCTCATTAATCCTCCGCTGCAGCAAAGTGACGTCGTTTTAGGTAAAATCTGACCCTGTGCCCCCTTTAAAAAAAAAAATTCAGGATACTGATTGGTGTTAAAAAAATACTTCATTATACTGAACAGTACTGAAAAAATACTTTATGATCTTAAAAAATTAATTTAGGATCTTAAAAAAATATTTAACGGCACTAAATGGTACTAAAAAGATATTTTATGATACTAACTGATATCAAAAAAATACTTCATGATTTTAAAAAATTATTTTAGGATTTTGAAAAAATATTTTAAGATGAAGACATACATTGAAAGGATATTTCAGGATATTGGAAAAATATTTTCAAGATCTTGAAAAAATATTTTAGGGTATTGATTGGTACTAATTGGTATATTAGGATACTGATTGATACTAAGAATATACTTCAGGATATTTTTTTAAGATCCTAAATTAATTATTCAATATCATAAAGTATTTTTTCAGTATAATAAAGTATCTTTTTAGTACCAGTATCCTTAAATTTAATTTTGTTTTGTTTTGTTTTTTTAAAGGGAGCCCAGGGTCAGATTTGGGCTAAAACGACGTCACTTTTGCTGCAGCGGAGGATTAATGAATCGGAGGAAAGCCGGTTCCATTTTTTTAGGTTGTCTGACGCAAGGGACGACAGTGTTTCACAAGTTTTACCCAATCTGCAAACAAAACGAAAAATGCAAAGCCAACAGAAAAATGAAGAAGAGGAGCATAAGGAAAGAATAGTGATGAAGAACCACGAAGATGAAGAACTACAAATAAAAATGGGGAAAACCAGTCAGATGTTCTTCATTCTTTATAGTCGAATGCATGCTCTCACTGTTTGGCTTCCTGCATTCTCAAAACCAGATGGGTTATAGAGCTTTTTGAAAGGATAACACTTGTTTGGGGATTCTCATTCTTTACATTTATGTACACAAATTTATGTAATTTTTAGTATTTATTATGAAATTTAATGTTAAAAATACTTAAAATATAACTTATCCTTTATATGCCATTATTAATAAAAGCTTATGTCATTTTTAATAATTTAAGCATAAAAAAGTTATTCTGATAACATTATCTAAATAATATCATTCTATGAAAATCACTTTTTTAACAGATTTATTCGGCTCAGAATTTATTTTAAAAAAGTAATTTTACCAACTTCTCTTCAAAAGTCAATCCAATCACTCTCCAAGGGATAGAGAGGTACTTTGAATTTTAACAACTCAGCTAAGCTAAGGAGAAGTGACACAGTTGGCTAAGGCATTAGCCTTCACCCCAAAAAAGAGAATGTTTGATTTCTGTTGGTCGATGTGAGGGCCTTTTTGGTAGGCAATTTGTAAGTACCTCTGTAAGCGCTCTTTGAACCTAGAGGCATGACCTGACCTTAGTGGGTTACCGGTGTCTACCCCCACCTAAACTTGTTTGTATAAAAAAAAATATTTAACAACTCTATAACATACTAGTGTTCTATTTGGTATTTGTGAAATTACAAGAAAATGGCACAAATACCGGAAAATTGACTAAAATAAGATTTTTTTAAAAAAAAATTACTTAAATAGGGCACCGTTCAAAACATTTTTCAGAATAAGGCAATTGGTAGTGTCACTTGACACAACGCCACAAGTGACATCATGTGGGGTGATGCCACTTACAAAGTGTCGTCAAAGTATAAAACGCCACTTGAGTATTGTGACGTCACTCAAGTGGCGTTAATAATTAAAGCCACTTGATTATGTGACGTCACTCAAGTGATTTTATTAAAAAAATAATATATAATATAATTTAATAAAAATAATTTAATTTTTTTACGTAATTTAAATTATTATTACTTACTCCCCAAAAGCAATCCTTCACTTTTAAGTTGTCACTCTTTTCCATTTCTTTCCCCCCAATCCTCTCTTCTCACCGCCTCTTCCAATCAACATAGTTCAAGACTCCCCCCTTAAAAGAAAGTAGGTCGTACCCCTGCTCTCTGACACAGGGTCACGCCCCTGTTCTCTATTTAAATTGGTATAAATAGAACAAGAGGACGGTTGGAATGATTATTATTGCTGCTATAAAATACTGTTTTTTATAACCATAAAAACCTATTCTTTTTAAATATAAAATGGGCAAATGAGTAAAAGTAAATTAAATTACGTAAAAAAAATTATTTTTTTTTATTAAATTATGTTTTATATATTATTATTAATTTTTATTATGTATATATATAAAACCACTTGAGTGGCGTCACAATATGTGACGCCACTCAAGTGGCTTTAAATTAACGCCGCTCAAGTGGTGTCACATATTGTGACGCCATTCAAGTGGCGTTTTATAATTTGACGCTTCTTTATCATTGGTGTCACCTGACACGATGCCACAAATTGCCTTATTCCGGAAAATGTTTTGAAAAGTGCACTATTTAAGTATTTTTTTTAAAAAAAATCTTATTTTGGTCAATTTCCCCACAAATACCTTTCACACAATTTCTTTAAAAAAAACAAGAAGAAGATGAAGAAGAAGCAACCCATACCCCCACCAGTGATCAATTACCACCGACCAATGGTCAAAGACATGCCCCATCAGAGTTCTTGAGGCTAGCCCGTGTCGGAGCCCTAGCGAGAACAATAATTGATCAATTTTAAATAAGTAGTTGCTATTTTCACATCCAAATTTGATATTTGGGAAAATTACAATTAAATACCTGTTGAATTTCTAAAACCCCCAAACGTCATGTGAATTTGTAAAAAGACTAAAAGGACATGTGGATTTTTCCGGGTTTTACAAATTCAGGTGATTTTATCATTTTGCCCTTAGTTTTTAAATAAATTAAAAAAAAACTCATGCCCCCTCACCAAAGGGTCACTGCACCGACAACCGAAATCCGTTGTCGACCAGCCACCTGCCGTCGGATTCCAACAGTCGGCCGGCGGATTTCGGCCACCGACGGCCGGCCATCTCATTCTTGAGAATGAGCCTCTCATTCTCGTGAATGAGAGACTCATTCAAAGAATGAGAGCTCATTCTCGAGAATGAGATTTCTCATTCTCGAGGCCGGCCGTCAGAGCCCTACCGTGGAGAGCGGCCGCTGGGGGGCGGAGGCAGGCGACGGAGTTTGGCTGCTGACCCGGTGGTCCTCCGGCAAGGGGTATCTCTTTTTTAAATTTATTTGAAACTAAGGGCAAAATTGTAAAATCACCCCAATTAGCAAAACCTAAAAAAATCCACATGTCCTTTTAGTCTTTTTACAAATTCACATGATGTGTGAGAGTTTGAGAAATTCAAAAGGTATTTAATTAGAATTTTCCCTTGATATTTTCATATTCAAACTTAATAAACTCATGTCCAGTTAGGAATTAATTTATACATGTCTTTTCATTTTCACAAATAGCTATCTTTAAATGGCTAGTTGTCGTTTTCAAATCCGGTGTTGTTATTTTCACATTTGAACTTAGTAAACCTATATCCATTAAGTGATTATTTTTTTAATAGATAGTAATCATTTCCATTTGTAGAGTTTTTATTTTCAAATTCCAACTTCATAAACATATATCGAATCTAAGATATAATTCATGTATCCCTTCTCATTTTTTACAAGTTGTAATTTTTAATAGATAGTTGTCATTTTCATATCCAAAATTATTATTTTCACATCTAAATATGGTAGACTCATATCTATTAAATAGTCATTTTTAAATTAATAGTTGTCATTTCCATATCCAAAGCTGTTATTTTTAAATTTAAACCTTATAAACTCATATCAATTCTAAGAATTAACTTATGTTTACCTACTCCATTTCATATGTGATCATTTTTAAATGCATACTTGTTATTTCTATATTCGAAATTATTATTTTCAAATTAAAATATAATAAATTCAAATCAATTTTAAAAATTAATTTATGTACAGTTATTTGTAAATTTAAGCTTTTATTTCCAGTATTATTTTCAAATCCACCACCATCCACTCTCACAGCTTACTCAAGTACCCAAGCAAAGAAAATAAACTTTCTGGGAACAAACAGGATAGGAAGGAAGAAAAAATAAAAGGGCATACCCAGAAATGATGAAGGCCTTAAAAAGATGCTGTATACGGGGAGATTGATATTGTTCATAAGCGAAAATGGGCGAATCAAACGCAAACAGAGTGTGCCGCATAGGAGGAAGATGGTGGGGCTCTTAGAGAAGCAAACAAATTCAAGACTCTAATTCAAATTCCAATCTTAAGAATGAGTCAGTTTACTCCACCACCACCATCTCTTAAAATACTTTACTTTCTCTTCGAATCACAAGAAATTAAAACCATACTAGATTTCCCAACATAAATCATTATTGAAAGTGGCTGCTGGTTATCGGAACAATGAAGGTGTGGATAAGGCTCACCAGAGCTATCACAGACAAAGGCAGCATCTGGGTCGCCAAGTTCGGTCCGCCCACCATTCTCCGGAGCCCTATTGTCGAGACGACTGTCATCAAAGCCACCAGCCAGTATGATGAAGACCATATCGACTACAAGAACGTCGAGAGAGTCATTCAATAGCTCGCCGCCTCCGCCTCGTTGTTGCACTCAAACCTCTCATTTCGATCAGAGATAGGCGTTGTTGCGGGAGCTGGAGAAATTGTAGAAGATGTAAGCCTTAATTGATGGGAGAGCTGAAGATGGTGGTAGAGATTGAAGATCTGAAGGCCATCGTCGCTTGAGAAATCGTCGCCATTGCTAGAGGAGGCCACCGTTGTCGTTGTTGGAGAAGATTTGTCGATGGACGGAAAGGCACTACGGAAGGACGGTGAAATTGATTTTATTAAGGGCATTTATGTAATTTTATTTTTGATTTTTGAAAACAAATTAGTCCCTAACATTTCTTTAATCATTTAGTATTAATTTTTTTTTTTAAAATATCACTTCAATTTTAAAATTATAAATTAATTATTTAGTAAAAACTCAAGTTGTCATTTTTTTTTTTTCGAATAAAACTTGAGTTGTCAATCACTCAATCTTATTATATTTTTTTTTGGTTAAGGTGTAAAAATATATATAAGTTTTTTTCCTAAGAGTAAAAATACACATGTTTTTTTTTAGGAGCAAAAATACATATGTGGTTACCATTTTGGTACAAAAGTCACGTTCCATCGTTAAGTCACTATTCACCTCATCTCATTCTCTCTCATCACGGTAAACAATGACTTAACGATGGGACGTGACTTTTGCACCAAAATGGTAACCACATGTGTATTTTTTCTCCTGGAAAAAAAACTCATGTATATTTTTACACATTAACCTTTTTTTTTTCTTTATCAATTTCATTACTCTTATCATCAACAAAACTAATTTAATATTTTAAAATTGAAGGGTTATTTTTTGGCAAAATCCACTTGGGAACCCAAGATACAAACATAATTTTAAAAAAGATCAAACTAACTTTTCCATGTCAGAAAAGGCCTCAGGGCTTTTTCTGGTATTAAGTTTCAAAAGAAAATTATAAAAAACGCCCCAGCTGCACTGCCTTCGTTTTTCTTTTTTAACTCCAAGGGCGTTAAGTCACTGTTCACCCCATCTCATTTTCTCTCATCACAGTAAACAGTAACTTAACGGTGGGACGTGACTTTTACACCAAAAGGGTAACCACATATATATTTTTGCTCCTGGAAAAAAAAGCTCATGTATATTTTTACACATTAACCTTTTTTTTTTATCAATTTCATTACTTTTATCATCAACAAAACTAATTTAATATTTTAAAATTGAAGGGTTATTTTTTGGAAAAATCCTCTTGGGACCCAAAATACAAACATAATTTTAAAAAAGACCCAACTAACTTTTCCATGTCTGGTATTAAGTTTCAAGAGAAAATTATCAAAAACGCCCCAACTGCACTGCCTTCGTTTTTCTTTTTTAACTCTAAGGGTGTTTTTGGTAATTTTCTCTTGAAATTTAATATCAGAAAAGGCTCTGAGGCCTTTTCTGGGAAAGTTAATTGGACTTTTTTTAAAATTATGTTGGTATCTTGGGCCTTATGTGAATTTTTCCTTTTTTTTTAATGATTTATACGTGCGATTTTCCAGAAAAAAGGTAATTCACTAATTTTCGAAGTTAAACTTTCACATTTTAAGTGGTCCCCACATCCCTTCCGTGTATCACTATATCTAAATTCTAACGTGAGAGCTGACATTTTGACCGTTAGCAGAATAAATTCAAATTTCAGGTTGTCATACTATAGAACTAATAAAAATAGTGACCCTTTACGTTTCCCTCATTTAACTTCGCTTTCAGAGAGGATTTGCAAGAAATTCAGCATTTTATGAGGTGTGTAAAGAGCAGAAATTCGAGTCTCAGTATCTTCCTCAGAAATCGATTTCTCCCACTTTCATCGCAGTAGTTCTTCCTGTTCCATGACCACAAGTTTCTGAACTCCCTTGAGCTTCAGTTTGATTTCGCGTTGATACTTCTGTGTTCTTTGCGCTTTGGGGTTTCTCAGGAAAGGATTTTCTGGGACATGTCTTATTAGAAATAAACTTTTGAGAATGCCGGTTTCAACTCGGTCTCAGACCGTCGGGCTGGAACAAAATAAGCCAACCCCAGAACGGAGAATCGGAAACAGAGTAAATCAAGACCGTTACAGTACAAATCCTAATTCAAAAAACCCACACCATCGACTGAAGGAGAAATTGAAAGCGCTCACTGTATTGTACGAGCAGCAGAAGCAAGCTTCCTTTGCTATCAAGAACCCTTCTTTGAAACCCGAAGACTCACGATTTACCACTCTCCCGGCAGGTGGATCTTCAACGAAACAAGACAAGGGAAAGGGTTTAAAGTCAGACAATGTAATGCGAGAGAACGGAATGCAATATTCGACAATTACAAGAACGTTCGTGCTGCCTCAACCACCAGATGAGGAGGGTTTGAAGGAAAATCTGGTCGGAGGGACCGACCGGATCGCAGGGTTTACCTTCCCAAGAAAGGCCAAGGTCGCTCGGAAGCTTTCGATTGGGACGGCGCCGCCGCCGCCGGAAATGAAAGGGAACCAAGAATCCGAGAAAGTTGGGAAATTAGGGAATCGAATTCTCGTGTTTGTGAGACTCAGGCCAATGGGAAAGAAGGAGATAGAAGCTGGGTCACGGTGCTGTGTGAAAATCGTGAATAGGCGTGACGTTTTTCTGACGGAGTTTGCGAATGATAGCGACTACCTGAGATTGAATAGGCTTCGCGGGCGCCATTTTACTTTCGATGCTTCGTTTCCAGATGTAGCTACTCAACAGGAAGTTTACTCCACCACGTAAGTTTTTTTATTTTTGAAAATCTGAAATTCAAAAATCTTATATTTATGCTAGAAGCCTAAGCTCACTCTGTTTTTATATTAATGGGCTGGTTTATTTCCTAGAGATGAATTTTTCTACAAGAAACAATTATTCATTTTCCTGGCTGGTTTTCTTGGATTATATTTAGTTTCTTAACTACCAAACAGGAAAGGTTGTGGAAATTGAACATTTGTTCTCATTTCAAATAATGGATTAAGGGACATAGCTGACCAAATTAGAAGTGACAGAGGTTGTGATTAAGAAATAACACGTTACTCTATGCATTGAAAATCTTATGGCTCTATCAATTAGTTATATTTGTAAAAAAGGTAGATATGACTTTATGAATATGCAGCACCTCAGAACTTGTGGAAGCAGTTCTGCAAGGAAGGAATGGGTCAGTTTTCTGTTATGGAGCCACAGGAGCTGGAAAAACCTACACAATGCTTGGAACAGTGGAGAATCCAGGAGTGATGGTTTTGGCTATTAAAGATCTTTTCAGTAAAATCAGGCAAAGAAGCTGTGATGGAAACCATGGGGTTCATCTCTCCTATCTTGAGGTTTATAATGAAACTGTCAGGGATTTGCTTTCCCCAGGAAGACCACTTGTATTGAGAGAAGACAAACAGGTACTATATGGAAAATGAAATCACTGATAAATGGTCTTTCCTCTGTTCATTGTTCATCGTATTTCTAGTGAATTTACACTCTCAATAAATATCTCATGACACATTATTATCTATATCCATGTATGTTTCAGGGGATTATGGCAGCAGGTCTTACTCAATATAGAGCTTATTCTACTGATGAAGTAATGTTCTGCTCCCTCTTGATAGACTCTGAAGACCGTACAACTATTTGAACCTCTAAGTCATCAAATTTTCTTAACTTCAGTTTTTGGTTTAGGTGATGGCATTGCTTCAACAAGGAAATCAGAACCGAACCACTGAACCAACTCGTGCAAATGAGACTTCTTCACGCTCTCACGCTATCTTGCAGGTGATTATAAATGTTTACAATGAAGTTATCTTTAGTCTGTCTGGTCATGATTAACTACATGGAGGTTTTGCTATGCTTAGGTTGTAGTCGAATACCGTATTAGAGATGCTGCAATGAATGTAGTCAACAAAGTAGGGAAACTGTCATTGATCGATCTGGCAGGATCAGAGAGAGCCCTTGCCACAGATCAAAGAACAGTGAGATCACTCGAGGGTGCAAACATTAACCGGTCTCTTCTTGCACTGAGCAGCTGCATTAATGCTCTAGTAGAGGGCAAGAAACATGTACCATTCCGAAACTCAAAACTCACTCAGCTTCTTAAGGATTCTCTAGGAGGGGCATGTAACACTGTCATGATTGCTAACATAAGTCCAAGTCACTTCTCATTTGGTGAAACTCAGAACACCCTTCACTGGGCTGATAGAGCCAAGGAGATTCGAACTAAGGTACCTTCTTAAGTTGTTCTTCTGGTTCTGTATATACATTTCTCTGTGATTTTAACAATCTTTTAACTATCATATGATTAAATCAACACAGACATGTGATGCAACTGAGGATGTAGTGCCTGTGGTCGAGACAGAAACAGAACAGGCCAAGCTTGTGCTTGAGCTGCAAAAGGAGAATAGAGAACTAAGAATGCAGCTAGCAAAACTCCAACATAAACAATTGATTCTCCAAGCACAGTCATTAGCTGCAAACACCTCTCCAACACCACCTTCTGCTACATCATCACTTTTCACTCCTCCAACTTCTGCGCTACCAAACCAGAAACGAAGGCCCCGAACAACATCTTTGTTTTCTGCTACATGGTGCACCCCAGAGTTCAAGAAAAAAGCAGATGAGGTAGCAGGTGGAAAGGAACTTGAAAGGACTGTGAAAACACTAGAAGCTGAGATTGAGAGAATGAAGAAAGAACACAGTTTGCAGCTGAAGCAGAAGGATGACCTGATTCGTGAGCTTTCTCAGAGGGTGGAGGGGAAGAGGATGGTGACTAGGAGTAGCTTACGGCCCAAGGAAACAAATACTGGAGAGCTCAAGAGTCCGAGTCATCGGTTCAAGTCTCCCGCCCCTCCTGCAAAGAAACGAAGCTTTTGGGACATAACAACTGCTAATAGTCCATCAGTTACTTCGAATGGAAGAAAAACTCGAAGCCATGTTATCACTGAACCTATTGCCCCTCCTTCCATGCTTCTTCAGGTAAACTGATTCTTTCTGTCTCTGAACACATTCATTTGAACCACATGCATTTATTGGAATGTTCGGAAACTTGATTCTTTGTGCATAATATAGCATGAGTTTCTCATGAAACTGATACATCTTCACTAATCCGATGTTTCTGGTTTATGCAGCCGGGTTTCTCTCGTCAAAAGGCTATTATTTAAGCAAAAGACGAATTTCAAAGACAGAAGCCCAGAAGGTGATTTAGATGGAAGATTCTCAATTTCTCAGATTGCACAAACAAGTCAGTGTTCATATGATGGACTCAGAAACAACTGAGTTTTCTTGGTCCATGCTTGTATCATTCAGTCATGTAGGATAGACGGAAATTAGCTGTAGAACAAAGGTTTCAATATATGATGCTTCCCTTGTCCTGTACTATTCTCGGAGAAATCTCCAGAGTGATGATGATTATATGTACACACATTCATTTGATTCTTTTCGGGATTTGACTTGGGATGTTAATTTATCTCTCCAACTTGTCAAAACAAGCTTTTGAGTCTGCGCTGTGACACCAAAATTCCAGTTTTTTTGGCGTCTGAAAATTTCCTGAGTGATGATGATTATATGCACACACATTCATTTGATTCTTTTCGGGATTTGACTTGAGATGTCAATTTATCTCTCCAACTTGTCAAAACAAAGCTTTTGATATTGATGATTAAGTCACGTATGCTACGCGGTGACACCAAAATTCCAGTTCTTTTGGCGTCTGAAAATTAACAATTTAAATTTGATTTGTGGGGAAGAAGAGGCGATGCAGTGAATGCTTCCTTTATTTTTTCGCTACGCAGGGTATCCACCGGAGCGAGCCCGATGACTAATCCCTCGGGCACTGTCGGGCCCAAGATGGGGACAACCCGCCCGAGAGAATTTTCTTCATACACGCCGCCCCAAGGATCGAACCCGAGATTTAAGCGCTTATAGTGAGTGCTTTTTTTTTTTTTTTAATATCAAAATTTTAGGAAATGGGTCAAGCTCACCCACAATCCAGGGGTAGGGTGCTTGGAGCCCAGTCCACAAGGAATACTGGTAAGAGAGTACACATGCTTCCACCTCTACCAGCGTTACCACTACTTTCTAGATCCCTAGGATGCCTCCCCTAGCGTCTTGACCAACGCAAGAATCGAACTCATTCTCTAAAGATAAGGGATTTAGCTTTCATCCTTTTCTCCTTACCATCGTTTTCCCTCATTTTCCTTTTTTCACCATTGGATCAAGATCTCAACAGTCCAGATTTAACATATTATAAAAATATTATTATAATTTTACCTTAAAAAGATGATAAAAAAAATTATTATAATTTTACCTTATTATTATAATTTTACTTTAAATATATAATATATTAAATCTGAACCGTTGAGATCTTGATATAATGGTGAAAAAAGAAAAAGGAGGGAAAAGAATGGTAGGAGAAAAGGAGGAAAGCCAAGTCCAAAGATAAGGAAGACTGACCCCATGCCAGTTGAACCCAAGGACAAGAGGTTAAAGTAAGTGCTTCTAATGATGGTTGTCTGATTAATAATACTTCATTTAGCCCAATTCGGCCCAATCTAATGGGTGCAAGCCCAATATCTTAGTACTTATTGGATTAATAAAAACCACTTAATATACCAACAAGGTTGGTTTTAGTGTTCTAGTGAAATATGTTGGTTCCTCATAACGAGATAAAATAAAATTCAAATCATTATTGAGATAAATGTCCATATTTAGTGTTCAATGAGTATTTGAATAGGTGACTCACAATGAAGAATAAATGTGTATTAAAAAAATAAACATCTTTTTTTTACTAGCACATTCTTCCTCTCTAAAAGTTTGCCCATCCCAAGAAATGTAGGACTCAACGTATGTGAATACACACAACACTTCACTTTTTTTTTTTTTTTGGCCAACAGAATTCCATTAATCTAACAACCAGCAAGTTCATATGCATTACAAGTCATCTAAGAACTTCAAAACCTTACAAAAACATCATCATTAACCTGTTTCTATCAAAACACCTTCAACGTCTTCCATCAGTAAACTTTGCAAAAGGAGAGGTGGTCTAGTTAAGCCAATCCAAAGGACACCACCATCTCAAATATAGCCTGCTAGCAAATTTGCTTCTCTAGAAATGTAAATAAAAGAATAGCTCTGACCAAATAGGTTTTTCGTACATTAGTGTATGCATTTCTCAAGAAAAAGAGAAAGGTGATATTTTTGGGAAGAAGATCCTCTCTTTGGCCATTTTTCCCTCTTTCCCTCATAAACTCATCTGGGTTGTTGATTAGGTAGGGAAGAGAAAAATTAAAGTAATATTATATTGATTAAATGAACATGATTTAGAGATTATAAGAATAATAAAAAAACGACGATGAAAAAAACTTAACTTGATATTTTAGCCGTTTGAGACAACATGCTACCTCAGATAGTAATGGTGGGATAAGATATGAGTGGCCCTTCAATCTATTAGAATAAATAATGTTTTAATTTTAAATCTAAACCAAAAAAAGCACCTTCTACTTTGGATTATAAGTAATTTGAATAATTTAATTTATAGAGAAATAGGATTGGGCACAGGTGTGCATACATGTGTGTGGAATGCACACAATCAATTGAATTCAATACCTTCATCTCTACTTAATGTTTCTTAATCATGTGACACTATCCCTACTTCAATCTATATTTTTTTCTGTCCATTATGTTTTCTAATCATGCGATGCTCAACCAACTCAAAATTTTTTATTTCCAAGATTTTTAATTTAGGGGAAAAAATCTCTTTTTTGAATCCGAGAAATAAGCTACTCAAAGATAGGGTGCTCTACCTGAGATGCTTTTGATGAGCACAATCAAGTACTGAGCCCCATCCATAAAAACTAAATTGAAAATGAAAATGACAGTTTTGTTTCATTGAATCACTCATCAGGAAATTCCCCACTACATTATTCCCTACCCTTTGCAAGGGACTCGCTCTTGCTCTATGCATATTATAGCCAAGGTACACTCTATGAACTTTATTTCTTTTTTAAAATTCCTGGGCCAATGTTATGCTTTCTTTTTCTTAAACCAAAAAAAAAAAAATTTGTTGCTCCCCAGTCTATCAGAACCTTCGGTTTCAATTAATCTGGATTCATTTCAGGTCAAACCCATAGTTATGGAGGAAAAGCTTTCAACGCCGTTTTCTCAATTTTCACACATCAAACCAATGACGTGATTAAGGGAGAGCACATTTATTTAACGAGTAATGTTCTTTTCAAAATATAACCTTTACAAATTCAATAGAATACTCTGATATACTACCTCAAGTCCTAAATATAGAATATAGTTTCTAGTGCAAATCACACTATAAATTATGACCTATATTTAGGACCAAAGGAGTAACATGCAATGAAATGGGAAAAAAAAGTTTGGATTAGACAAATATATTTTTTGCAAAATGATTATCTTTTTACTGAATGAAGGATAAATTACTTTATAAGGTTTCACTATCGGCAGAATAACCAGTAAGAAAAAATGGTGGACAACAATTGTAAATTATTGATTCAACTTGGAGAAGCTATCGTTTAATGTACTCACGCAGTAACTTAGATGATTTCATTTCATTTATGGATTTACCAATTTGAAGCTAAATGACAGAATCTTAAGAATTCTTCACATTGCAAGAGAGAATTAGAATTATACTTCATAGCACTATGCTGGGGAGGCATCAGAGAATTGGATTTGTCTTTGTTTCATTTTTTAGTGTCTCTACTTTATCTCAAGAAATAATTCGACAAGATCCAAGATTGTTACATGAAATTGAAGATTGGATTAATGTTGAACAGAGACAATGTAATAAGAGGAATTGATTGATTGAAGTAATGTTGCAGCGTGCGGGAAGAAGCGTGAGAACGCATGCTGCAAATTATGGAAGCAAAAGATGTGCTGATAATATGAATTTCATATTTACTTCATCTATCAATAAGCCAACAACTCTTTTTCTTAAGCAGGTGGTTGTGAGTTTATATATATTTCCTACAATTTTTAATATACTAAACAAATTTAGAGAGTTGTTTATAATCCTAAATAAAAAGATATTTTTTATATTTATTAATCTTTTTCTAACTTATTTTTATTAATGTTCCTTCGATTATAATTAAAGAGGAGAGTAAATGAAAGGATTAACAACAATAACTAAAATATTTTAAAAAATGCATATATGTCATATTAATTAACATATTTAATTTAATAAAATTAGATAAATATGTTTTATATTAAGAATAAAAGAGAGTGACATATCAATTTTAAAAAGGTCTATGTATTTTTTTTTTATTTTTTTTCTTTTGTTATAAAAATTTTAGGAAAGAGGTTGGGCTCACCCACAGTCCAAGGGCAGAGCGCTCAAAGCCCAGTCTGTAGGGAATATTGGCCAGAGAGTACACATGTCTCCACTTCTGCCAGCGTTACCACTGCTTTTCAGACCCCTAAGATGCCTCCCCTAGTGCTTTGATCAACGTAGGGATCGAACCCCCTCCTTTAAGGTGAGGAAAACCAACCCCTACGGTTGAACCCAAAGACGAGAGGTTATCAACTATGTATATTATATGTGCCAACTAAACACACGCATGCATACGTATATATCGAGCTTAGCACCATATCGGATTGTGGAAGGATCCAAGGGGACCAACCAACATAGCTTTAGGAAATGTTATCTATAATTGGAAAAATGGGGAAAAAAATTGGCTAACCAACCAATAGTGTGCGATTCAGGTCCACCCACTATGGTGGTCACGCATGCTTTTATTGGTCTCTCTCTTTTTTTTACTTGAAATCAAACAATTAGCCACCGAACCAATGGCTGGCTGACAAGTAAGCAGCACTCCCCTGCACCATATATGGAGCCTGCGATTTTTTTTTTTGGGGTTGAAAAAAAAAAGCTGTGAAAAGCTTGAAATAAGTTGGACTTTTGCAATATATATATTGCCAAAGGACTTTTGTAATATAGGAACATAACCCCTCGTTGCTTGTTACAAGGGATCATTTTTGGGCACCACTTATTTCAATTTATATGAGACATTTAGAAGCTTTTTCCTCTTTTTTTTGGTTAATTTTTCATTTTTTTTATTTCATTACTCATTTTCTCTTCTCCACACACCTCTTTTTTTTGGCTTATTCTTTTTTTTTTTTTTGCTTGCCTTGTAAAAAAGGGTATTTTTAGGGGGGGAAAATATATTCCTTACATGTTCACTGCCACTATTTAATTTTGTTCAACTTTTTAATCCGTGTGATTGTCTTAATTGTCCCTTAAAAAATGGAATGGAGAGAGTAATTTGCAGGAAGGACAACTGTAATCAACTTTTCTATTTCTTCTTCTTGGTTCCTCTTTTCTATTTTTTTTCCAGTGGTGGGCTGGGGATATGAGTACACTAATTAAAGCATTAACTGTATAATAAAGCACTGCCCAAACTTTATTTGAAGCTTTGAGCTTTTGATTCTCTTGAACAATGATGAGGAGATCATGATAATTATATAATTTAATTAATTCTCTCTTACTTTTCCCCAGCTGTAAGCCACGCCTTTCATCCTTTTCTTCTCTCCATATTAAGCTTTAGAATGCTAATTAATGTGAAGGAAAAATATGTAAATATACTCAAACTAAGTCATATCAGTTCAAAAATTTGTCAACTAAACAGTTGAAAAATTAATTTACTTGTCTTTTACAAGTAGTTATAAAAAAAACAATAATTGATATTCTACTACATCAACTTCACATGGTTACGCTTTAAAAAATATCACTTTTTTTTTTTCTATAGTTTTGTTAATGGCATGAGACATCACCCAAAATGATACCATCATATGGCTCTTAACATATCAAGAAAGACATTTGAAAATGATAAATAAATATATAAATAAGAGGAATACATTTTTAAATGCAAGCCTAATATGTTAATATATTATGTATTCATCATTCACTTAATTTAAATACTATATTCTGTGAACCATTTGTAATATCACTAACATTGGAAAGCCTGAAAACTAGGATAGGTGAACATTAAAGTGTGAACATCATAATGACCATATTATCAAGTTAAAGGGATTTTCTTTATTTTTGGACATCTTTTGTTATAGCATTGGTGGGCTATATAGTCTAAACTTTGCTGCAGCTCTAGCCGCACAAACTACAATGAGCAATGAATTGATGAGAGTAATACAAAATTTGAACAGTGGCAATTAATTAACTCTAGACCAAAACAGAAAAAAGAGAAGGAAAACAAAGAAGAAGAATAAAATAAAAAGCAGTCAACAAAAGTAAAAGCTGGTGGCCAAGTGTATAAACAAAAGAAAAAAAAGGAAGGGAGAGATGGGGTCTAGTATCACATGTTAGGATATGAAATTTCTATTTTTCTTTGAAAAATATATATTCCTTTTGATGACTTCTATGATTAGGCTTAACGCCAAAAAAAAAAGAAAAAAAATATTGTTGGGATCATTTCACAAACAAAATTGGCATCAAAAGCCATGATTGGTAACAGTCTTTAAGCTTTTGGAGCAAATACAGAAATAGTTTTGCATTATACTCCCTTTGGTCCTTATTATAAGGCACTATCTATCTTTTCTCACAAACCAAGAAATGGAAGTTAAATCATTAAATGAGCCAAAAATTGATAAAAGTTTCCAACTTTATCCCTACTCTAATGAGATAGATTTAAAGGAGTTTGTTAAAGTACGGTATAATAGGAAATAGTAATAAATAAGTTAGTTAAATGTAGTTAGTGCCTTATAAAAAAGACTAAAAATTGTGGGTAGTAGGTGCCTTATAATAAAGAACAGAGGAGTAGGTAAGTAAAGATGCTGCTGATACAGAATCCTAACTGAACAAGGAAACAAGTGCTTCACAATAGTAATAATGAAGCTATCATATCCAACAGATAAAGAAGAAAGAGAGAAACAAAAAACAAAACCTGACATAAATGATAAACTCAAGCTATGTGAATTGTCTTCAATATGATCATTTATACCAATATAAATCTCCATGAGTATACATATATAGAGGGAAGAAACGGTGTAAAGTGCAGAGAAGGCATAAAATGGCATAAAGAAGTTGGTAAAGTTAATAAAAACAGATGACAATGTGAAGACATTAATGATTTGCAACGACTTTTTTTGTCTGATCACTAGTTGAAAAAGGATTGGGGAAAGAAGAAACTATACATATACACTCTTTCTCATGTCCCACTCACCCACATCACCATGCTGTAAAGTATACAAATCACCACCATTTTTCCCACCCCCCTCTTACACAGTAAGTCCACTTCTCATACTAATCTAAGAAGAAGAAAGAAGAAAGAGAAAAGAAAAGAACTCGGAGAAGACTAGGCCTCCATTGATGCTTAGTGTTCCAAAAGGAAGGGGGAAATTTAACTAAATGACTAAAAAAACAGAGCTTTTCCATTAATGCTAGACTCTCAGCAAGTATATGCTGAGTTCAGGAGATCCATTGCTATCTGGATTCATCATGTAGAAAGCTTCAGAGTCTCTGGACCCCACAATTCTCTCAAACTTAGCTCTCATGTACATGATTTCACCTTCACCACCAGCACCATCAGATCCAGATTCTGCAGGCAAAACACCAGCACCCATTGAGATTTTCTCGACAGCTTTCAGTATATCCCACTCTTTTGGTCCACATTCTCTTCTTGTAGCAAACCCACATTTCTTGCCATTACAGTACGTCCTCCATACTGGTTCTTCAAGCAATCTCACAGCTTTATTATTCTTACCTTCTTCCTTCTTCTCTTTGTCACATTCCAGAGCAATTCGAACTAACCCAGATGCCATTTCACGAACAAGACCACTAATTGGAGTGGCAAGCTCGATCAAGAAAGCTGGTTGTGAAGTGGGTTCCTTTTGGAATGCGAAATGTACATGGCCACGTCGATAGCCAAAGAGGGTTCCTACAACTCTAGGACCTAGGCCAAAGGGTAGGCCTGAACGGTTCTTACCAAACTTGGTGAGAATGGAACGAAGCCTTGAGATTGCAATGGCTTGAAGCTTCCTTCTTACCGCTTGTTGTGATGAAGCTGCTGATCCTGGATTCTTGTCATTATTCTCCTTGATTTCCTCTTCCTCAATCATTTTTAAGATTGACTCTGAAGTGGGAGCTTCAGATTCTTCATTACCGACCTTTTTTGTCCAGTGGAAGTGCCTCTTGGAGGAGAAATCTTGGGAGGTTCTAGCAGCCATGTCTGTCTTCATCTGAGAGAAAAAAGGACTCTTATTAAATATATGACTGGGTTGGGAAAGAATCTGGTTTCTGCTCCTTTTATTGATATGGAGGGTGCTTTAATTAATTCTCTGTTTCTAGACCTTTGGTGTAAATGCAAGAGAATCCTGACAAAAGAAACAAGGGCAGTCCCACCAACTGATATAGGAAATTAGACGCAGAGAGATAGTGAGGGGTGGGATAGAGTGCATTTCAAATAAGAAAATAAAGAACGGAAAAAATAAAGAAAGGAATCTGAGGAGACAATGTGTTTGTTGTTTCACTTTCTTGTGGGGCAGAGAGAGAAGGATTGTGCTTGACTATCTCTTTTGACTTGATGTCCAAAACGGTAAAAAAAAGAAAAGAACAATTTTAAAGCCTAAACAAACAAAATACAAATCTATCACTGTTGAAGCTTGGCATGCCCTGACATACCCTCCTGCATCCATGTCTGATAGTGCTGGACGTGCACCTTCATGACATCATCCTGTTGTAGTCCCATGGAATATGTTGGGTGCAGAGTGTACATTGCACCTACCTACGAACTGACAACCTCAGCGTATTTCATTGTTCATGGGCCACCACCACTAGTTCTCTCTAGTCTCTTCCATTTACTCGCCACCGATTAGAGACAATAGGCAAACTAATCCCACAACTCAAGTGTATTTCAAGCTCTTAACATATTCAGAGGCATTGGCTTTTGGCTATTGACTATTGAGTGAGTTTCGTTGAGCAATTGATCATGCAAACCCATCAACTCGGAAGAATCTCAAGACTCGAGAGACTTCGAGGTTCTCGAGGTACTAAATCATGTTTGCTTCTTTTTTGTGAAGGGCATGACCATGTTTGGATCAGCCTACCAAGATTTGAGGGGCCAAAAGATGGTTGGGATCATTCCTTGTTTAGATTACTTTATCACTCAAACTTCAATTTGCAAACTTTAATTTGTTAAAGCTACTTATATAAACATTATTCTAAGCATTCAATAGCTTACCCGAAATCCTGTAGCCAATTTTATTAGGAAAAAACAGACCCCTTGTTTCTATGTACCGAATCATTTGATTGTGTCCACCGGATATCATTGATAGGCGAGAAGATGCAAGAGATTAAGTAAAATAGTTACACGAAATTAAAAAATAGAGGTGGGTTTTCAAGAAATCTCATTACTTACATTAACTTCCAAATATATGGTTTCAAATGACTAGCACATCTGCCTAGGAAGGCGAGTTAGCAAATGTTTTCTTTTGTACATAGTCGAGCTACCAAGAGGCAGAGAGATGCTTTGCCTATAGTTGAAGGAAAAAAAAAATTCCGATAAAGTTAGCCATCTAAAGTTTGGTCAGCATCTGGCTGCTTGGAAGCAATGGTCCCACCATTCATTCTAGCACGCGCCTCTGCAAACATCCTTTGCTGCTCCAGTAATGCTTCCTCCTCGGTCATCTCAGCTCCATTGCTCAACTTGCCAGCTCTTAAAGAGTCCTGCTGTGTAAGGCAACCAAAATCAATAAAAAATAATAATAATTTTATTTTCCTTTTAAGTTAAAAGTGAAAACAAAAGCAAGAACACTGGTCCATATTAACTTTTCAATTTTTCCTGGCCAATAATAAATATGTCTTCCCCACCTCTCACAGGGACCGGTAGTGACGTATACAAGGAAAACAAGCTATGAAATAGATACACTGAGCATTTGAGTCATGAAATTCGGACCATTAATCGACCACACATCATACTGATATTTACGTAGTGATGTCACAAGCACAGAACATCGTTTCAATTTAAAATTTAAATAACATCAGTTTAATTTTTTTATTTTTTGGAGGGGGACCATAGAAATTACTAGAGACTTCACAGGTGACATTGATTTTTGCAGCCAAACAATGCATGGGCAGCGATCTCAGGTATCATACCGAAATACCCTGTGGAGTGAAGAAAAACCCAGATGTCAGCCCCACTTTGACTGGCTGGGACCCTTCTTCAGGGAACCGTCCACCAGGCTGCAAGTGCCACCTTAAGAATCACCCTAGTTGGACCCGGATTTGATAATACAAATTCCACTTCCATTAGGATGGTATGGATCAAGAAGGCCAACTCCAGATTTTCATGGTCTTTTGATAACAGTGCACACCCACAAAGAAAGAGCGGGGGCGATCACAACAGATATACTATTAAGAAGTCAGATATCATCCTAACAATTCAGAAGAACGAGGGGTATTGAAAGTAAACAAAATACCGTGGTCTCAATCCTATGCTGCTCATATGCTGCATAAACTTCCTCAATGTACTCACTAAACCCAAGAACCTGAATAAAGCAGGCGTAAGTCAATAAATAAATGCTTCAGGCACTTCAGAAAATTTATAATCCAACCAATCTTCATTTTCACACAAATATATTTGTAAATAAGAAAACAAACTTGTTACGCCAAGAAAGAAAACACGATATATTGCAGTAAAAAGACAATACATAGTAAAGCAACAAGCAGGGAAAAGCAGATAGTAAGGACAGCATTGATTTAACCGGAAGAAAAAAAGGGTGTCTAATGAGGGATTTTAAGAGATTACCCCTTACAAGAGAGGAAAGCTAAGCATAGATCTAATTGCAGACAGTAATGCAACAACTGAATAAAAAAGAATGGAGTGGGGCGCAAAGAAGATAACAGTGCAACAAATTATAATTATGCTGCTTTTTTCTCTTAGAAAACAAATTAATTAAAAAGGGCAAAAAAGAAAGTGCCAGTGATCTTGATCCTATCACGTATTGACATAACTTCCACAAGCTGCATCGATAAAACCTTTTATCCAGTGGTAATTTTCATGTCAAAGATGAAGCTATATGGTGTTTATCCCACTCCAATTCAGCAAACAATACATGACCATTTATAATCATGTGCCTCTTCTAAGAGTTTAACGCCCACCATATTCACCAAATATCTATCGTTAGTCGTTACAAACAAAATGGAGAGCCACTTCTATAACCTATATGTTAATAACATGATAAAGTATATAAAAAAGAAGCCAAATGACATCATTTTCCCTTGAGGAAAGTAAAAACTCGCTACCATCTGACATAGAACCACAACAAAGAGAAACAAATATAAAAACCAATATGGTCACTTTACAATAAAAAAGATACTTAAGCATAATCAGGACAACAGCAAAACAAAGGTAATTTTTCTTTCAGATAGAAACCAGATATTTTTACCAGGAAAAAAAAGAAGAGAGAAACTAGATATGAAAATTAAATGTAAAATAAAATGCATGACTCTGAAGGAGACCATTTAAACACTAAGATATAAACCAAAGCAGGAAACACGTGTGGCTTGAGCAATGCATTAGGTAGATAAATAACCTGTAAAGCCTTCAATACATGCTCTGGTGCAATTGTCCGTCTATCCTCTCTATTACAGACTTCATTGGACTCTGATGAAACCAGGTTTATAAACTCTACAAAATCATGATCAACCAACATAATCATATTCAGTAATACAATTGAAGCCTAAATGCCACAGAGAATTCAAGTCATGCAACATTTTTTCAGGTTAATTAGCATGGAAATACTAAGAAGATAGAGAAGACAACATAAGAATAACTTTCACATGCTCATATTTGTAATATATAAGACAGCAGAGTTATAAGGGTCTTTACTAAATTTATAAAATATGTACCCAAAACTCACAAATGAATAAAATGATGGGAATCTTAAGTATACACATGAAGAAATTTAGAATACTACCTACAGTCCTAAATTTAAGATCTAGTTAAATTTTTTAGAGAGATTTAGGAAGCTCAATAAGTTACTTTAAAATATTTATACTCATCATTTTTCTCCAAACTAAGTTGTCTGACATATAAACTTATATATAATATAGTGATACACAGCATATGATATGATTAAATAACTTATTTAACTTCCTTGGTCTCACTAAAAAAGTCAACTAAGTCTTACATTTAGGACGGGGGAGAGTAACATGTTCATCAATGAATGCTCCCAAAACATATGCTAAAATTTGCATTCTACAATAATGAGTAACACTTGATAGAGAAAATAATTAAATACAGGTTTTAAACAAACCAGGGAGAAGTGACTGCTAAAATTTAAAAAGCAATCAAGGGAAAGAAAACAAAATAAGGAAGAATGAAGAGTCCCCCCAAATAAAGATTTTGTTAAATAATGAAATCAACAAAAGTTACATAACAGTTCTCACCTACACAGCATTCAATCAATAGATCTTGTGCATCTCTTGCAACACGTACATCAGGAGGTAACATCTCTTTGATAATTTTTGTCATAGTTGCTGGGTAAAACACGTAATTGGTCTTAGCAAGTGAACAAAGCTACGAGGCATTAAGGATAAGCTTATAAAGGAAGTCATTTGGGCCTTAAGTCCCTTCAAAATTAAAGGAACCATATAACACCATCATTAGCAGCAATATCCTAAGCAGGAGTCAGTAATAGCCAGGATAAAGAAACATCAATAATACAAGATCCTAATTCCAAGTATGGCTTGTTGATGTGAACTCGTTAACAAGAAATAAAAGTTGTGCGCCATTTGGGATCTCGCTTAACATCCAGTTTAAGTAAGTCCAGAATAGATTATTAACGCAAAGCATAATCAACGATTCAAATTCCAATAGAAAATTAAAAGTATCATTAAGATGTCTCAGGAATATAGAGGTATATGAAATATTCCGATTCTAAATTCATTAATCTGGATCTTCTAGAGTTAGTGAAGCGGGTTAATTCAAAGTAATAGCGGGATAACAGGATCTTGCGTATAAGCCAAAATGATCAAGTTTAAATAATCAATTTCTCAATCTCACAGAATCATCTTGTTCATGCATAAATTTCCAGATTGAGTTAGGGGAAAACAAATTTAGGTCAACAACCAAACAAATTCACGAAATAGGGGGAAAAGGTACCTTTGGGAAGGGAAGCGTCTTCCTTCGATTTCCCAACGATGTCCATTGAATCCATAATTTCACCTTAAATTCAATTCCACGAACAGTTAAAAGTTACTGCGAAGATATTCAAATCTAACGAGAGAATAAAAGGGGGGGGGGAGTACAGATCTAAAACAGATCGTAGAATAAGGATGAGAAAACAGAATCAAATCACCGATTTACCAGGTCGAATCGAGAAGGATGACGAACCCAAATTTGACCAAGAGTGAAAGATAACGAGTCAACCGATCGAAGATCCGAGTTGCAGAAAGATCAGCAACAGGAGGAGGGAGGACATCGTCGATATATGGATTTATCAGAGATGGACATGAAGGTCTAGATAAGAGGTCACAGGCGATTACGGCGACTACAGCAATGGAGCGCGTTACCGCCGGCTTTTTCCACGCGCTGAAGAAGCGCGTGGGAGGAGAAAAAATCCGAACAATGATTCGCATAGGGCGGATCCTGTATTTGTTTATCGATATCCAATATTATTATCAATTTCATACCCAAAAAAAAATTTATTATCAATTACTCTATCAGGTTCTAAATATAAATATAAAAATAAAAATAAAAATATTTTTAAAAATATTAATAGAGATAAATAATTTATTTAATTATTAATTAATTAATTGTATATGGTTAAACTATATATTTATAAATTAGGCAACGTAGTTTAGAAAAAAATGAAAAATATAAATATAATGAATTAATTTAATTAACTTCATTAATTTCCTCAAAAAAGTCAACTATATCTTATATTTAAAACTAAAAGGAGTACTAAATTTTAAAATTAAAATAAATATATTGGATAAAAAAAGATTTATGTGGTGATTTATTCGTGAAAATTCCTAAAATAGAAAAACCGTTGAAGAGTTTATTACCCTAGAAATTAGAATCCCTACAATCTGTTAAGAACCCAAGTTCTTAGCAGAAATAAAATTTGATTGTACAGTGACCCCAAATTATAAAAATCAATAAATTTTTCCAAAAAACTCTAAAAATTACTAAATTATCTTTAGTAAAATGAATCGGAAAAAAAAATTCATGAAAAGTTGAAGTTCTATTATAAAAAAAGGGTAGCACAAAGGATTGAGTATGTCCTAATATAATTTAGTGTGGGTTTAAATTAGAGGTAGAAACTACTTTTTTAATATGATTTATGATCTATAAGTAATAAACATATGAGAGAAGTTTTATCTCGACTTATATAAAAGTATTTTTATAACTCTTTAAAAAAAACCTTATATTAAGAATTGGATGGAGCATTAGATTAAATTTGTATGGTGTCATTGGTGTGTAGATGTTAAGAAATGAGACCAGCATAAATTAGAGTCAAAACCATTCAAGGTTTTCATCATGGTTAGTTAATGGGGGGATTTTACAAGAATCAATTTCTGGTGCCTATTTTTTGAATAGGCATCAGACACTCATCCCATCTAGACCATCCAGATATGATTTAAACGATCTAGATTTGATTTTTTTAAAAAAATTATTTTAATGGTAAAAAAATCTCAAATAACAATAATCTCCTAACTAGTGTTTTTTCAGAAGATAATTTTTTTATTCAAAAATCACCAGTTTAAAAAAATTAAATATGGACAGTCTATATGGGATGAGTGCCTGGGATAGGCATTGAAAACTGATTCTAGTTTTTACTTGGCAGAAGGTGCAATCAAGGTACATACCGTGCATGATAAGCAATCAAACTAGGAAGTTTTATAGATATACTTAGGCTTTGTTTGAGAGTTCTATTTTAGAGGGAAATGAAAAGAAAGGAAAGAAAGGGTTTTGGTAGTCTCTTCCTTTTTTTGGGAGTTTTAAAAATAGGAAGGGGGGAAATCAGAGATTTTTACAAATCCCCCAAAACTCTCCTTAAAAAAAAAATTCCTCCAAAATGGGGGATTTTAAGAAGGAGAATAAATTATTCTTTTTTCACCCTTATTCAAATAAAACATTCTCGTGATTTCTATTTTTTTTTTCTATTGTTGGAATACACAGGAAAATATTTTTTTAGAGAGATAAATATTTTTTTAGGAAAAAATATTTTTTAGAGACAGAAAATACTTTTTAAATGGGAAAATACTTTTTGTAGGGGAAAATATTTTTAGAGAGATAAAATACTTTTGTAGGGGAAAATACTTTTTATAGAGAGAAAATATTTTTTTAGGGAAAACTTTTTTTATAAAGTATAATAATTATATTAATTTTTTTAAAAAAATGACATAATGATAAAAATAACTCATTAATCTTTTATCTTCCTCCCTTACTAGTTATTTAACTCCCAAACAAGGGGAGCAAATATCTTCTATTTCCTTGCATACTCCTTCCTTCCAAACTCCTTGCATCTCTTTTCTTTCATTCTCCTTCAAACCCTCAAACAAAACCTTAGAGTGTGTTTGGTTAGAGGAAATGGGAGAGAAATTTTTTGAAAAATTTTCAATATTCCATACCTTCCCTCTCATTGACACCCTCGTGACTCCAGTAACCTCAACCTGATAGCACCCTAGTAACAAGTGACAACAACCTTCAGCAACCCGTATCGTCCACCTCCAACAACCAAGGATGACAATCTCCAGCAAACCCCTCATCAAATTAAAAAGCAGCAATGTTGTAGTTTGACGGTGGGTCTGAGATGGTTCTCTAGGAGGCGTCAAGATGGGTGCTGAGGAGGTGCTGACGACGGCTTCCAGCTGCTTGCTGGTGCTTTGTTTATCTGGCATTTGACGCATATGAGGGCGCAGAGGAGGGCGTCAAGAATAACGACGAGGCATGGTTAATATTGGAAAATTAAGGAAGTGGAGGGTTGGAGGCATGGTTGGGTGGGCAACACAGAGAGAAGGGAGGAGCAGTTGACAACAACGTCTTTTACACCAACGGTAACGACATCGACAACGACTTGTCCCTGTGGTTTAATGACCTCCTCCCCCAATCTCAATGGAAACTCATCTCTCCCGCAGATCCCCACACACATCACGATATTCTTACTCATTTGAAGGCGAGGACAAGAGGACGGAGGACCATCTCTCATAAAGCCATTGTTCAGTGACAGGGACGATAAGGCTCCTCACTAAACCCATTGTTGAGAGACGATGGCAATTTGGTCAAAAGTTTCCCTCACATCCCCTCCCCTGAAATCAAACATATCCTTAGGATTTGTTTGCTTCAATGGAAGGGATTTTAAAGCAAGGGAGGGATGGAAATATAATGGTGTGATTATCAAAATTTTAGAATTTTTAGAATCTTGTCAGTAAATAATTTAAATATGTTATATTTATTATTAAAATATAAACTTAAATTAAATTTATATATATTAATTAATGTAAGTAATAATACTTAAATAAAAAATACTAAGGAGGTGAAGAAGGAAACGCTAGTTGCCTACCACAATCTGCAAATCTAAGTCCAATTTTATTATTCATTGTACCCATCCTTTGATTCTCTTCATTTGCAAAATTGGTGGTGCTGTGACGCGGCCATGGTCGAAGATGAGACTATTGATTTGGAGGGGAACATACGTACTAATGCATCAGAACAAGTATTCCTTGCTCCGATTAGCTTCAAATGATTCCTGTTCTTGTTATAAATTTCAGGGGCTTAGTAGGATTTTAACTTAGTAATATTGGGAATCGGGGATAGGGTTGGCGAAAAACTTAGATTAGTAAGACGTACTTGAGGATTTCAAGATTGAAGACATGACGACAATTTGATTTCCCTTCCCTCCTTAAATACACAAGATTTATCAAAGTTAATAGCTTGAACAGAAGCCTTACAGTAACAGTAAAAAAAATCCTTCGCAATACTCTACATTTCTACTCTCTTGCATTTATAAAGAAAATTGCATCATCAGCCAAAAACAGAGGGTAAGAGTAGGACACTTGCCAATTTGATGCCCCTTAGCCTGCCTCTGTAAACATGCCACTGCACCATTTTTGAGAGGACATCAGTAGCCAATATAAAAAGGTAAGACAAGGAATCGCTTTGTCTAATACCCCTTTCCATTTTCAATTCCTATATCTTCTTTCTAGCCATTACCAAATTGAAACTAACCGATCTCACACTCTCCATTACCCACCTAATCCACTTTCTTCAAAACCCATTCTCCTCATTACCTCATCAATACAATCACACTCTAGCCTATCATAGGCTTTATTCATATTCACCTTCACTGCCAACTCCACTTTCCTCCCATATTTGTATTCTTCGAATAATGAAAAGCCTCTTGTGCAATTAAAATGAGCTCTATGATTTTCAGAGATTATTCTCATTAGCAAGCTCTTTAGCTTGTTCGAGAGGACATCAGAAATAGCAATAATCTTGTACACAAAATTACACAATCATATCGGCCTATATTGTCATACTTGTTCAGCATGATCTACCTTAGTAATCAGCACAATTTTGGTGCTATTAATAGGGCTTAGGCTAGTATTATGCAGAAAAAAATTCCCTCACCGTGCCCACCACTTATGCTTCTTCTTTTTGTTTTTTTTTTCCTTATATTATCACTTGATACCTAGTTCGGGGCTCATGGTTGACATTGTCAATACAAGTATATCTTTTAAGACTTAAACTTGAGATGCTTGAGAGATTTTATAAACACGTTATGTTAACTACTTATGCATAACAGCATAAGTTGTGCGTTTTTTCCCCCTTTCAAAGAATAGGCTAGATGACAGAGAAAACAAGGAAAGGGCCAGAGCCCAACTCGTTTCTTCCTTAATACCCAAACCACAAAAATTCTAAATATATAGAATTAAAAATAAAATGAGTGCATAAAAATAATGATTTTAGGGATAAAGAATATTTTTATCTCATATAAAAGATATTTAAACAATTACTCACAACTAGCCTCATCTTACGGCATCTCCTCAAGCGCAAGGCTCAAATTTTTATAAAATGAAAAAATCTAAAAATAAATCAACCAAGTAAAATAAATTCATATAATTTTACTTTTATATCTTATAGCATTAATAATAGGAATTAGTAATATATGCTATATATCCGTTGTTAATTATTTTTATTTTTGTTATTAATTTTTTTAATTAGGATGGTAAATAAATATTTTTAAAAGTTATAAATAATAATTATGCTATCATTTAATTTATATAATATACATTTTACAAACAAGTAATACTATAATCCTATAATCCTAAATATAAGACCTAATTAACTTTTTTGAAATATTAAGGAAGGTAGTTGTATTATTTTAAAGTATTTATATTTATCATATTTTCTCCAAACTAATTTTTTTAACAAATTAGTAATTTATTTAATTTTCTTACTCTTTCTTTTTAAAAAAAGGAAAAAAGTTAACTAACCAAGGTCTCTTTTCCCCAAACATATAAAACAACCTAAGCATGGTTATTCTTTAGGAAAAATGTCATTTAAATACCAGAAAAAAAAATCCAAAACCCCAAAACATCTTTTAAAAAAATTAAAAGGATATAAAGGTAAGTGGGAAGAATTTAAGATTATGAAATTTAAATATTTTTACTAAAATGCTTCTCACACATTCTCTCTCTCCTCACCCTCTCTTCCTCTTCCTCTTCCTGCTCGTTGTTGAAAAAAGAAGACCGAGTTCTTTGAAGACGGTGATGAATAGTTGCACGAACAATGACATCTTCTCCCCCCGCGTTCTAATCCTTTTTTGACTTAATTTTCATGAGTTTTCCTGCACAAATCACACTCCCTTATATCCACCAAAATTGTAGATGAAGTGAGCCACGAAAGCTTGGAGGAGTGGCTTCATGGAGTGAAGGGAGGACACTTACAGTGAGAGGCAAGGTACAAGATCTAGGTTTTGAGAAAAAAGAAGGTAAACAGTAAATGTGAGATTTAATAAAAATTGTGATGGGATTAATAAATTTATCAATAGTTTTTACAAACTTGTAATGAGTTTAATAAGTTTGTTACTCAGGTTAAAACAGGTCAGTATGGATTCAAAAAATCTAAACATTATGAACAAAGTTCATAATAGGATTGATAGGTTCATCAATAGTTTTCACAAAAATTGTTATGGGTTTAACAAGTTTGTTACTCAGATCAAAACATGTCAGTGCGAGTTCCCAGAATCTAAGTACTATGAACAAATTTAGTAATGAGATTAACAAGTTTATCAATGATTTTCACAAAACTTGTAATATGTTTAACAAAATTGTTACTTAGGTTAAAATATGTCAGTGTATGTTCCCAAAATCTGAACTTGTTAAGGGATTAACAAGTTCAGTAATGGTTTTCATAAAACTTATAATGACTTTCATAAAACTCGGTAAGAACTTCTTCACTAGAATTAAGAACATAAATAGAGAACCTAAAGTCTTGGTTCAAAATGATAAGAGAAGAAGGTTGAACTTTAGTAAGGTCAAAGAGTCAATAGAAAAACCATAATTCTTGGTTTGAAATCACAGAAGAAAGGGATTAAACAAATCTTTATCTAGATTGTCGATTGAGAAAACATTCTCTAAAACCCAAAAATGAAGCTTTATGTTCAGCGAAATCACAATATCTCGACGAATTCACAGTATCGCATTCTGAATCTTAAAGAAACAAGTTTTAATTAGGGCGCGTGCCGGAAAACTCATGAAATTTAAGTCAAAGAGGACTAGAGGGAGCAAACATGTAGAGAGAAAAGAGGCCATTGTTTACACAACTTTTCATCACGGTCTTTTAAGACCTCGATGCATACTAAGTCTTCTCTTATAACAATGATTAAGAAGAGGAAGTGGAAGAGAGGATAAAGAGAGAGAAAGACGAAGGGAGGATGAGGAGAGAGAGAACATGCTGGGGCATTTTAATTTAAACATTTCAATTTCATAATCTCATATTCATCCCAATGACCTTTTTGTTATTTAATTTTTTAACCTAATTTAAACATTTCAATTTCATAATCTCATATTCCTCCCAATGACCTTTTTGTTATTTTATTTTTTTAACTTAATTTAAACATTTCAATTTATAATTTCATATTCCTCTCAATGACCTTTTTGTTATTTTAATTTTTTAAGAGACATTTTAAGATTTTGAAATTTGATCAGGGATTTAAATAACAATTTTCCTATTATTTACCCCCCCAAAAAAAAAAAAACTCCTTTACCGGGAGGGGTTGCTCTTGCGTCTCATCCTACACTCGTCCATTTTCGCTCTGCATCAATTCATTCGATTGCCGAGACCAAAACAATCTCCGAACTTCCTCAATCAGGAACTTATCTCTTGAATCACAATCTGCAGTTTGACGAGAAGGTTTAAATGGAATCGGACGATGATGATTATGTTTTCTTTGGAACGCCAATAGAACGCGAGGAAGAGATTACTAGCCGTAAGAAGAAGGCAATTGCTGAGGCTTCCGGTCAACTACGAACCCTTCCTGTCTGGAAGCAAGAGGTTAGTTTTACTTGTTCTACCATGATTAGCTACTGAGTGTACTATACCATTTGAGTTCTTTGAATTTCCTGAAACGTTTTACTCGAAAGCTCTCATTCTCTTAGCGAGCTTTCTGGTAATTGGCGAAAATGTGCTATGGGCGTGTCTCTTATTGTGATGAGACCTTAATTCAAGGTGGGTAAGCAGGACGGTCCCGAATGACCTTAACTTATGATCTGCAACTGAATCGATTGAACGAATGATCAGCGTGTGCATGTGTGTATAATGTCCAGTAGCCACATCACTTTGTATGAAGTTGGCTTGAGTTTCCGGGACGTAGTTTGCATGAAATAGTGAACCATACCTTGCTGTTTGAATGCGATATTTAGTGCCTATGCTGGTTACAGATGTTTTTCCAGTTATTACTTTAGCTTGTTTGATTGCTTAGCACATATTATGGGGTTTGAATTCTTATCAGGTAAATTTCGGCATTAGTTATGTAATTCTACCTGCAGCCTAGCTTCAATAAAAAAATTAATCTTACTATCTCTGAGCCTAACTTCAATAGAACTTTTGATGTTACCATCTCCAGGTCAGAGATGAAGAAGGGAGGAGAAGATTCCATGGAGCGTTTACTGGAGGATTTTCTGCTGGTTACTATAATACAGCAGGCTCTAAGGAAGGTATGATTCATAATGACCTTACATTGCTATCCTTATTTACCTGAATTTTCGCAGGTTGATTATGGGTTTTAACCTTTTGGATGAAAGTGTAGGATGGGCTCCTCAGTCTTTTACTTCATCCAGGAAGAATAGAGCTGGGGTCAAACAGCAGAGTATATTGAATTTCCTGGACGATGATGAAAAAGCGGTATGCTTTGTTGGTAATTTTATATCAGTACTACTAGTGGGCATATATGAGTATCAACACTGCACATGCTCTGTTATTTTCCAATTATATTCATTTCAAAAAATGAATCTATGTATGTAGTTAAGCAATATCAAACATATGAAAATTTTAATCTATCATTTGATATTATTTAGTAAGGCCCAGGTCAATATTTGGGTATACCTATTAAGAACTAGCGTTAATTTATACTACAATAAATAGTAATTGAACACTATAATAACAATACTCAGCCACTCTACTTTTATGTGTTATGTTGTTTGCATAAGGACATATCAGGCACATTGCCAGAGTAATGACTTGATCATGTTTGCCATTGCTTTTCATCTCTCCTACCCTTTGTATGTTTAACAGGAATTGGAAGGTCAGTTTTTGGGGACGTCTTCACAGTTTGATACGTTTGGTTTCACTGCTGCTGAAATTGCTCGTAAACAAGCTGAGAAGGAACAGCAAAAGAGGTGTTTTTGGTTTTCACAATTATTGTTAACTTTCTCTGCTATGCATATCTCAGCGGACTTATTTTTATATTGATTTTTTTGGGGAAGAAAATGAATCCATGATTAAATGATACATTATAAAAGTGGAATTAAAACATTTTTGCTTCATCGAGAAATGTATATTATGTGTTACACTTGTTAAGACATATTGGTGTCATCAACCATTGATCACTATTTAATTTCTCGTAGTCTGATGATGATTTTTCTTTTTGGGGGAAAATTCTGCCAACAAACACCTAAAAGGCAAATTCTTGGTTCTGGAAGAATTAACTAAAAGTTTCACATTCTAATATAATTTTTAAGTTGTAGTTGCAATGGATGAAATTATGTTTGAACTTGTGGCTTTATTTCTATTGGATTTGGTGACGTATTCAAATAAATTTCAGAAGCTTCACATTGCAATGAATTTGATCGTTTCCTTTAAGTAGTTTAATATGCCCTTCTTTAATGACTATAGTCTCTCTGACTCTCTGTATCTTTACATCTATTTGGATAGAATACTGTAACATTGGTTCTTATAGCAGTTGCAAATGATATGGAAGGACTGATTGTGTGTGATATAATTTTATTTTTTTTATCTTTTCCAAGTATTGTGACAGTTCTTTGTTTATTTTTTTCCTTTTTTCCATTCATTGTAGGCCATCAATTATTCCTGGACCAGCCCCTGATGAATTAGTGCTTCCAGCCACAGAGTCTGTTGGTCTGCTCCACTAAAACTTTATTTAGTAATTCAAACCTGAGAAATTTCTTCCATAAAAATGCTTTGTTTCTTTGCTCTCTCACATTATTCTTTATTAGGGGTAAAATTGCTCTTGAAGATGGGATGGCGTCGTGGTCGTTCAATTAAGGATTCACATGAAAGTGCACTTTATGGTATACTTTTCTTAGCCTTGAACCATTTTGCAATATTGCCATCCCCACGCCCCCAAAATAAACATTTGCTAGGATATCTCACTAGCCTGACTCAAATTAATTGAATATAAATCAGTTGCTTCTCTGACCTTCTTTTGATTGAGAAATTTATTATTTTCTTGAATGAACCCTACTGTTTTCAATAGCTATGTTTGACTCATGCTCTAATACACTATAATAACATCTTTTTTATCATGAAAGGTTTAGTACGGTTCTGGTATTAGACCAATTTTTCTTGTCTTGGTCTTGGACTATAAAATTCAGGTTGCTCCTCTTCTCAGTGAGATCACAGGATCAGATAGCGTTTTCATCCTTGGATTATTTCCCCTCGCTTTCTTTAATCACATTGAAATGTTTTATTTTCCCAAAAGGCATACTTTTAATTATCTAAACACTTGAAACTTCAGTTGGTCTACATTTAATTAGTTCTGGAACAGAACAGAGGGATGATTGGAAAAAATCTTTGCTCTTGGCTGATTTGCTGATACAAAATATATAGGGACTAGGGAGTGAACAAAGCCTAGTCAAGTGTGATGTTAGTTTCCTAATATAAAAATGTATTATCTAAGTAACATTGAAAATAATTAAAAAACTTATCCTAGTTTCAACAGACTTGAAGCCTCGGCTGGTTTCCTTCTGTTTTTATTTTCAGAGTTCAGATGAAGAGAGTATTGTAATCCAAAATAGGATTTCCTGGTGTCAATCTATTTTATCCTTTTGTTTTATTTTCAAGCTAATATAGTATTATATAGTTTTTTTCTTCGTTTTTGTCTGCTCTAGTTACATTTCTGTATAATTGGTAGGTTTCTTGAAATGTATCTCAAATAATTTAGTTTCTCTCTGCGCAGATGCCAGAAGAAAAGCTCGGAGAGCTTTCCTAGCATTTAGTATGGATGATCCTGAAGTGCAAACTACTTTTTCTGAGCCTATGAAGGCTGACACACATAATCTTCTTGAGCAGACTATAAATGATGATCTTTCATCTTCTAAAAGCACACCAGTGAGATTTTTTCCCTCACCAACTCTAATTGTTTTCTTCATCTCCCCCCTATTCTGACTTGAGGATTTCTTATCCTCAACACTTTGTACATTCTCATCTTTCCAATACAATATCTCTTGTTAAGTAGAACGTTCTATATATATGATTAATGATTCATTGATTGTTGTAAGATTTGTTTTTGGGTCTAAGGGAGAATCTTTTTTTTTTTTTTTTTTGGGGGGGGGGGGGGGTGGGGGGTGTGTGGCATTAGGATCCCCGAGAACCTTTATCCTGAAGAGTTGCTACTGATGATAATCTTCAAATAACATTTTTGGGTATTGCTTCCCTTCCCAATTTAATCTAAGGTGTCTGACGTGATTTTGACCAACCTAGAAATGTAATTAGACATGCACCTAGTCCTAAGATGATAAGTTAAAGTCAGTCCTCAATCTTCATTGTATAAGCGGCTGTTTATTTGGTTTTTCCTGGTTGCGAGTCTTGTGAATGCAGTGTAGAATTTCTCTATTGACTTTATAAGGGTGTGAGAGGAGATTTTTTTTCCACAAAGTAAGACACGAAAGAGGAGGATAATATCATTGAGAGAGATAAGTAAAAACTCTATCTCAAAGTTGTGACAAAGCTTTTGGGCCAAAAAAAAAAACAAAAACAAAAACAGAAGAAAAGAACTTGTAACAAAGCTGCCCAAACCCTCTGCACATCTGACAGAGACAAAGCCTTGAGGAAACCATGAACTTAAAACTAGAGAGACACACTTGATCCAATTCCATAAATAATCAAAAGGCTAAGAACACCCTTGAAAGCTTCTGTGTCATAATTTGAGCATTCAAGTAATGTATAAGCCGTCTACTTGGCAAGATTGGCATGACTGCGACATGTTATTTCCATATTTGTTTCAAGTCTCTCCCGAAGCATGAAAATTTTGTTGTGTACACAAAAATAATCTGATAGTCTCATTACATTGGGCACAGATTAATTTAATCATTTTGTTTTTTTAGAACTTACATGTTAACTCAAATTTTTTCTGACGTTTTTGTTTTTCATTCATGGAAGATGTATAACATATATCTTTTGATCTTTCTTCTTTGTCTCAGGTTTACATACTCAACCCAAAGCAAGACCTTTATGGTTTAGGTTTTGATCCTTATGAGAATGCTCCTGAATTTAGGGGTAAGCTCTTGATCTATTTATGGACCCTGTGGTCTGGTTGATTGAACTTGAGATTTTATATGTATTCTTTCTTTTTCTCCAGAGAAAAAAAGATTCCGCGTATCTAGCAAAAGTGGATCCGGGTATAGCAAAGGTTTTTCCATGAAAGATAGTCTTTTTGGTTCAAAGTGTAAGAACTTGATCCTAATTTCTTCTTATTAGTCATGCATGTGTTGTCATTAGATCTTGTCCTATGTTGTGTTAACATATAGTTTCAATTCATCAGCAGGAAAGGTTGCCCCGGGTTTTGGAATTGGAGCACTCGAAGAACTTGATGATGAGGATGTGGATGTATATGCTGGTTTGTAGTTTGTCACTGTCATGCCATATTATAATTGATAAAACTTGGTGGTGATGCTTGACTTCTGTAGAAACTGCACTTCCTAGTGAGAAACCTAATCAAATGCACCTTTTTTTCCTTGTTGGAGACCAAATGATAAATTTTTCTTATAGTTATGGTGAAGAAGGTGAGTGAAGCTTCCATTAATGAGTAGAATAAAAAGTAAGAAGTGAAACTTGAATCTTGCACAATAATTCTTCCCCCATTTCACTTGAGTTTCTGCTGAAAAACCCTCTCTATGTGCTCCAGATTGGAAAAAACATAGTGAAATCTCAAAGTAATCTAATATCACACTAATGCTGCCCTTTAGTGATTGATCGTAAGGTATTTGTTCTCCGTACCAACTCAACTTAGTGTAATACAGCTGTTGAAAAACTAGATACCATTATATCAAACATATGAGGTATGCATCAAATGATAATGCAATGGCGCCTTAGCCTTCCTCATCATTAAATTGCAAATTTCACATTTATAACTGTTAGATTTGTTATAACTAAGTGGATTTTTTGTTTAGGGCATGAATACGAAGGTACTTATTTTCATGAAGTTGAAGAAACTTCAAAATTGGAGAACAAGAAAAAGGTCAACCAAAAGAACCAGGGTAATCTACCTGGCTTTAGGGTTGCGTCCAATTCTGACTACCAAATGGAAAGGTAAGTAGAAGCAGTTTATTGCAAAGTTAAAGTTATGTTTTTTTAATTTTTTTTTTTGTTTAACGTTCAATAGCTTGAGATTCTAGTAGCTCTGTTTTTAGTTGATTGTAATGTTTGGAGGTAAGGGAACTTTGATCCAAGTTAAAACATTGTGGTGATTGCTTTTGGGAGTTAAGGTTTTCCAATTGCCTATCTTTCGATTCCCTTTTCTGTTTCACTTTTTACACATAATTCAACCTTTAAAATGATATTATGAATTGCCCTTTAGATTTGAAGTTCCTGTGATTCCCAAGGATTTTGTTCCCCGCCACACATTTTCTGGGCCTCTGGAGATGGACCGTAGGCACTATGATGTTCCTCCAGCTGAGGTTCCTCCTCCTGATGATATCAATTTGAAAATATTAATTGAAGGGGTAGCAAATTTGGTAGCTCGATGTGGGAAATTATTTGAGGATCTATCTAGAGAAAAAAACCAGTCAAATCCATTGTTCAACTTCCTTTCGGGAGGAGCTGGCCATGACTATTATGCAAGAAAGCTTTGGGAGGCACGTCAAAAACGCAATGATCAAATTAAGCAACCGTTGGATGGGAGAGGACTTTCAGCTGCAGGTGCACAGAGACTGACAGCTGAGAACCGAGCGCAGATCTTAGGGGAAAAGCCTTTAGAGCGAAGCTCCCAGGACCCAACCCCGCTTGTAGCTTCTAATGTCCAACTCCAGTTTAATCTCACAGATACATTTACTAAGCCGGCATCATTTGTAAGTAACAGTCTTTCTGCATTCAACACTTGAACTCCCAAATAGAGAGCATCTTGTACTTGGGCTAGCTGACCAGTATGTGGCTTCGGTTAATATTAAACACTGATTCAATTGCTTTGGAAAAACCTTATCTTTCTTTCTAGACCCTTGCCGATCTTTCTTTTTTCCTTTTTGATAGAATGAGTTACCAGAGCTTGAGAAGCCTTTCAAAGATGACCCTGCAAAGCAAGAAAGATTTGAGAGGTTTCTGAAGGAGAAGTATGAGGGGGGATTACGTTCTACAAGTTCCAGTTTAGCTGGTAATATGTCAGAAGCTGCTCGTGCTAGAGAGAGACTAGATTTTGAGGCTGCTGCAGATGCAATAGAAAAGGGGAAATGTGGCAAGGGAAGCAAGCTGTCCAATCCATCTTTTGTGGATTTTGCATCAGCTGGCTCCTTGCAATTTACTTCTGGTGCAGTTGAGGTATAGTTAAGCTGATATTTCTGCTGTTTCTTTCCATATAGTTTTGTATTCAAATTGTTTGATATACCTTTTGCAAACAGCCAAAGAAAGATTTGCAAACTGAAGATTCCTTAGCAAAGAAAATTCAACCAAAGAGGGAAGAGTTTCAATGGCGTCCTTCTCCTCTTCTCTGCAAGCGCTTTGATCTCATTGATCCTTACATGGGGAAGGTATTTCAAGTAGTCAGCTACATTTCATTTTTTTGTTAAAAAAAAGTTGGCTTCCTTGTTTAGTGTTAGTATTTATGATTTTCACTTTTTGTATGGTTGACGAGGATATATTAGTTAATGGTTTGAGCCAAGCTCTTACTTATTGTGACTGAAATGAATTTATTATGATAGCTATGAGGTACTACTAAGTGGAAAGTGGCAGGGATTTTGACTGTTACAGAAAATTTTATATCAAATGTATTATTTGTCTTTTGTAGCCACCTCCAGCACCCCGGATCAGAGGTAAGATAGATTCACTGATCTTTACATCAGATTCCGTCAAAGATGTGAGAGTTGAAGAGCCATTTAACGCAAAGAAAAACATCTCACATGTACCTCAATTTGAAAATGACGATGCAACAAAGAAAGTTGCCAAGGATGAGACTGGGGAGGAGGTAGAAGTTGAAAATGTTGAAAGGCCAGTTGATCTTTACAAGGTATTGGTTAATTAATTTATTGTGCATATTTCATTTGATAAGCATTGATACAAATTGCATTCTGTTGGCTGTCCTTGAGTGTTAATAGTTCATTGTTCCACATGCATTCCTGACCATTTGATAAGATCAAATGCTCATCAACTATTTGTTCCAAATATGAAACTGATGCAGCAGTTGACAAAAATAAAGAGGGAAAAAAATGATAATATGAAAGAGGGAAGACATCAGGAAAATTCCTCATGTGAATTATTTTCAAAAGCAAAATCTGTAGGTTATAACCTCCTAATCCTAAAGCATTCAATTATACCCCAGCATTTCCTGGGTTAGAGCACTACAATCTAATTCAGTCCCTCTCCATTTGCCTTACCCCCTTGTTTGCATGGGATGAAGAGATGGAAGGACAGAAAATCAGAGAGATAGGGGAGAAAGCACATTTTCCCTTGTTTGGATGATGAGAGAAAACTGGAAGGAAGGAAAACTGAGATAAAATGAGGGTGGGAACCAGTAGTTTTTCTCTCCACATATGTAGAGATTTTGAAAAGAAAACGTTTATTCCTGAGTTGCCCTCCTCCCTCTTCACAAGCCCCTTTTTGTGCTGAATCAACTCAACCTCATCATCTACTCCAAGCTTCATGTCAAACTACCACATTGTCTCAGCTCCTTTGAACTCTGCCTTCTGACTTGAAAGTGCTTATTTCAGTGACTTTGTGATTATTGCTTCTTTTGTTCGGTTTGAAAAGCATTGGTTTGAATCAAGTTCTGATGTTTAACTTCACTTCCTTTCTGGTTTTGGGTTCAAATTTTTGAGGTATTTAACGGTTTTTTTGTCTCTTTTCTTCTAGACTGACAATTTATTTATTTATTTTTTATTTTTAGATAAAACAATAGAGAAATACATTTTTGCTGTGTAATATGATTTCAAAATAAAAAATGTGAAAACAATTTATTTTGGCCAAATAGTTTTATTTTAGAATATTTTGATGGAGTTAATTTTGATATGATTTTTGCCTTCAATTTAATGGAATAAATATAATGACATACGACAATATATTTTGATACAAGGCATTATTGTTATTGTAACATTCGCCTGTTTTCTTTTGTCCACCCAAACACAATGAATGATAATATTATCTTTCTAATTTTCTCTTCTCTCCATTTTCTCTCCTCTCACTTTCTTATCTCCCAACTTTTCTTCTCATCCAGACGGACCATTAAAATTGACCAGAATTAGTAGAAATCCTTGCCATAATGATCAATAAGCCCCTCCATTCAGACATGAGTTTGTTGTGGATTGGATCCGGCAACATTTGAGTGAAATTCAAACTATAAATTTCATTGGTAAAAGGACACAATATATGAGACTCTTAGGCCTTACTTATTTCTTGAACGTGGGTCCCCCATCAACTTAATGGATTTCTCTACAGCCTCGAAGGATCCCTATCTCTATTTCTGTGCTGTGACCACTGGCATTTGACCCCATGGGATTTCTCCATCAACTTAATGGATTTCTCTACAACCTCGAACGATCCCTATCTCTATGTCTGTGCGGTGCCCACTGGCATTTGACCCCATAGGAAAGCTTTTATTAAACTTATTTTCCCTATTATTTTTGAGTCCCATAGTATCTAATCTAGACATTAGACATTATCGTTTTTCACATACATATTCATATGATGCACAAGCTGCCTATGCCTAACTTTCTGTTAATACATCTTCAGGCTATTTTCTCCGACGATTCAGATGATGAAAGGGAAGAATCTAATCTCATCAAAGAGGATGACCAAGAAAAGAAAGCTGAAGTTGCTAATACAGCATTAAGCCGTTTGATTGCTGGTGACTTCCTGGAATCGTTGGGTAAAGAACTGGGGCTTGAGGTTCCTCCTGATATGCCTTATGCCGCACCAAAATCCAGAAATCCTGGTCCCGAGAGAGGAACATCTAATGAAAATACAAGAAATGACATTCCAAATATTAGAAGCAATGGGGAAGTCTCTTTAAACCAACATGCCCAGGAAGATGCTGTTTGCATCTCAGAAAGGGGTTTTGGAAATATGCTTGAAAGTGGTAGCAGTAAAGCCAAGGGAAGTAATACTGCTGAAGGCATGTCAAGTAAGTTCATTAGGGAGACGGATGACCGTGGTGGCAGTTCATCTTCTGAAGAGGAAAGGAGCAGAAAACATTCCAAGCATCATCGACTTAAGAGGAGGCATGATTCAGAAAGTGATTCATCTAGTGATGATGATCGAGATTCTTATCGTTCAAGGTCCAAACGGAAAAACAAAGGGTCTTTTCGAGAAAAGGGTCGAAGAAAGCACTCAAAACACCATGATCGTCGAAATCAAGACTCTCCAAGTAGATCTTCTCGTCACAAAAAGGAGAAGGACCATGCAGATGACAGGAGGGAGAAAAAGCGGAGGGGGTGAATGAGAGGCAAGTCCTTTATTTTGAAATAAAATCTATACGCAAGAGAGAAACTTTTAGCATTTACAATGTACAAGTCACAAATAGTGCTGTTGTTGATCTATCATATTCCAGAGGATGAACAAGATTTACCCTTGTTTTTTGTAACTCTAGTTAGAGATGTAAAAAGGCTAGGGGCCTGTGACCTGGCCTGTTAAAAACCTGGTCAGGCTTGACCTGTCAGGCTAAAAGGTCAGGCCAAGGCCTCTTATGAGGCCTGTTTTCCCTTAACAGGCCAGGCCCAGGCCTGATAAGAGGCCTTTTAGGCCTGTCAGGCTGGCCTGTTTATATTATTAATATTAATTTATGTAATTTTGACCTGTTTTTAGCCTGTTTAAAGTAGGCCTGTTTTTGTCCTGTGACCTGTTATTTATATTATTAGTATTAATTTATGTAATTTTGGCCTTTTTTTAGCTTGTTTAAAGTAGGTCTGTTTTCGGCCTGTGGCCTGTTAGCTTAATTAAATAAAAAAAAATATATATTTTTTAAATAATTTTAAAAAAAAAAATAAAAAAAAAAAACACAGGCCAGGCCCAGGCCGAAAAGTAGGCCTGTAACAAGCCACAGGCCAGGCTCAAGCCAGTATGTCACAGAACAGGCCTGACCTGTTAAGGGTGAGGCCTTTACACCCCTAACTCTAGTAGATGATTATTTTTATTTTCAGCGGTGGTGTTAAATGTACGGCCTCCCAAAGGAATGCTTGTTAAATTCAGCTTCCCTTCCCCCAGTGTGGTTTCATGTGATGGAGTACACTTCTTCAGCTGCCTTCTTCAAGTATGGACCTCTGCAAGAGTACAAGTGATTGAACCCGCAAGTGCTTCTTGATTAGAGCCTAATCCCAAGCCTGAACTCGGTTTTGATTTTATTTTGGCTTCTCTTTTGCTAGCCTCAGCCGGATCCGTAGAACCGGATTAGAAACATGTTAGAAAATTAGAGAACATGTCTTTAAAGAGGTTTGGTTCACTCTTATCAAAGCCAAGACAGTAATAAATAGAACCCTCTGTTGATTGAAATAAATGAAGATACTTGCTCCTCCAGCCTTTATTATAAGGTACTGACTAACTATTTACACAAATTAATAAGGGTAAAGATGCAAAAATACCCATGAGTTTTGCCCTCAGGAGCGTCCAGTACCATGCATTCTTTTTTTTTGGAGCAAAAGTTCCCACTTGGTTACATTTTAGGAGCAAAAATACCCCTTTCGTTAGTTGACTGTTAACCTAGTGAAATTACCCTTTTGCCCTTAGTTTAAAATAATTAAAAACAAAACAAAAATACCCCACCCCCACCTCCCCTTGCCGGTGGGCCCCACCGCTGGCGGCCGCCCACGCCGGCGACCACCTCCGGCAAATTTTGTTTTTTAAAAAATAATTAAAACAAAAACAAAAACACCCCACCCCCCACCTCCCCTTGCCGGTGGGCCCCACCGCTGGCCCCCCACGCCGGCGGCCGCCCGCCGCCGGCGACTGGAGAATTTTTTTTAAAACTATTTTTAAAATAATTAAAAAAAAAAATACCCCACCCCCCACCTCTCCTTACCGGCCCCCCCACGCCAGCGGCCTCCCGCCGTCGGCGACTTTTTTTTTTTAACTATTTTATTTGATTGGTCCCCTGTTGGAAATTAATGAAGTTGTAGAGAAATTTGAAATTAAAATTTCACATGTCCATTATTATCAGGTGGCCTGGTGTCAACATAAGAAATGAGACAACTTTTCTTTGCTTTCACGTGGCCTGGTGTCATTATAACTCCCACAACGGCTTCCATCATTGGAACAAACATCATTTTTTGTTATTTTATCCCCCATAGCTTCAATATTAACATTATTTCGTACAACTTCCATTAACGTGGTGCAATATTTTATAAATAACCATAATAATGGACATGTGAAATTTTAATTTTAAATTTCTCTGCAACTTCATTAATTTCCAACAGGGGACCAATCAAATAAAATAGTTAAAAAAAAAAGTCGCTGGTGGAGGCGGGATGCCACCGGCGTGGGGGACCGGCGATGGGGCCCACTGGCAAGGAGAGATGGGGTGGGGTGTTTTTGTTTTAATTATTTTAAAAATAGTTTTAAAAAAAAATTTGCCAGCGGCCGATCACCGGAGGTGGTAGCCGGTGCGAGCGGCCGCCAGCATGGGGGGGCTGGCGGTGGGGCCCACTGGCAAGGGGAGGTGGTGGGTGGGGTATTTTTGTTTTTTTTTAATTATTTAAAAAATCGTTTAAAAAAAAAATTCCCTGGCTGCCGCCCGCCGGCGGTGGGGCCCATCGGCAAGGGAAGGTGGGGGGTGGGGTTTTTTTGTTTTTTTTTTTTTTTAAATTATTTTAAACTAAAGGTAAAAGGGTAATTTCACTAGGTTAACGGTCAATTAACGGAAGTGGTATTTTTGCTCCTAGAATGTAACCACATGGATACTTTTGCTCCAAAAAAAACACATGATGCTGGACGCTCCTGAGGGCAAAGCTCATAGACATTTTTGCACCTTTACCCTAAAATTAATAAAATTTCTTAAAATTTAAGTAATTTCTAATATTATTTCTATTATTGGTTGCACTAAAATTTAATATTTTATTATTATTTCTCTCACCCACTATCCCTATTAATTATAAGAATGCTAGGAAAAAAATAATTAATACTCTTTAAAAACAAACAAATACCTTATAAGAATGATCAAATTCATTTACTAGTTGGTGATTTATATTATAATAAGGACTAGAGGGTATATGAGATTTCCATTAGAGCTTGCACAATGGTTGTTGTCTGAATCCAAAGGTTTGATATTAGAGTCGACATGGTTAAAACCTATAATTTTTAGTTAAATCCTGCTTTTGCTCTTTTATTTTAAAAAAATTATAACATGGATATAAAGGTTCATAAACATTCGTTTACTAAAAAATGTTCACAAACAATTTCATTTCCAATCTGAAGTGGGATAAAAAAACACTGCCATATTTCCATTTGGGGAAAATCGAAGAGGGTTATTATTAATTTTTTGCTACAACATTATTCTTGTTATTAGAAAGGATCAACCTTTTTCTTACATCGTGATTAAATATGTTTGAATTGGTGATTGAAAAGTAAAAGAATTTTTGGATTCTCCATTTACAATATGGAGAGAGAAAAGTAATTGTGTAACACAAAGTGAGTTTGGTGGATCTCATCTTTTAATTGAAAAAGGATAAAATTACTGCTACCACCTTATAACCTAACTAAAATTTGCAAAAGTTAAAAAATTACTTTTGCCAAACACATTTACATATAAACTCATTAAAAGAGAAAAATATCTTTCTAAATTTGTTAGTCAATATATATTCGATGAGATTCACAGATCTCTCCCTCAGGCAAATGGATGAATGAGAGAAAATTTTGATAAATTCAATTTGAAATAAATAGAGAAGCAAGGTCATAAAATTTTAATGAAAAGAATGTGAGATTAAAAGATAAGAAAAATTAATTTACAACCTTTAAACAAACTTCTCCAATTTTTTAAAATTGACATCGTTAAAATCCCCTCGTACCAAAATCTAGGTGAAAGATGAATACTTTGACTAAGTACTTACTCGTATTGTAGTTATTCCTTAAATTTAGATTGAACACTCTTGCAAAGGCATAAAAGTTTGCAATATTATTAGAACATGTCTTTAAAGAGACTTGGTTCACTCCTATCAAGCCAAAGATTAATGAATAGATGAGATTGCTTATTAGAGTTTGTATGATGGTTGATGTATGTCTCAATATTAAGGCTCTGATACCAAATCTAAACTTGTGTAGGCACTGATAACAAACCTTATTTCATCCGCAACATATTGTTCACAAGATTTCGACTTGGATGTAAATGTTGTAGTTGATTAAAATTTTACGGCCAGAGAAGAGATGTTGGACCTTTTGAAGCACCATTTGCAAAGTTCAATGGTTTTTTAATAAAGCAAAGGGCTGACTTGTACAGATTGTGAGTTTAATGTAGGGCAATGGGTGTTTCTCAAACTAAAGCCCTTCATTAACAAAATATACATGATGTTGACCATATTTAGTACTTCCTGTCTTAAATATATGATAAAGTTTGTAGTGCAAAATTCTATTCTATATTTAGGGCTTGATGGAGTAGTTTGATATCATAAAGGACAAATCAATGTGATTCATTGTTTGTTAATGCATGGTTAAGAAAGGACAAACCTGCGTCTTAGCCTTACCCCACCGGACGAATGGATTTAGTGATTTGCTCTTAATGTTGAGCTGACTCATAGGCTTTTTATCCTTTGAGATGTATTGTAAATCTGTGAACATCTTTTCTGTTTCTAGCATAATCTGATTTTGTCCTTATTCCTGTCAGGTCTTTGGGTTGGTGCGCAATTAAACTAGTCTTGTTAGGTAGTTTAATGATTGAAGATTGCTTGCATTAAGGACAAGTTATACAATTCACAATCTAATCAACCCAAGTGGTGCTAATAGCTGTTGTAACTAAGATTTTAGTAATTAAGCATTGAGAGCCTATAATTTGACTTGGCATGATGAACTCCATATAACAAGAGGACTAGACAACTCTTATTATCCTATCTTTATTATCATAATGGAACAATAATCATTATTTTCTATTATTCGTTTTTATTTTTGGAGATTCACATATGCAGTCAACCCAGCAGTGCATCTGTTTCATAGGAATTGGACTAATCTGTTTAGATTAGCGACAGGTACCATTTTTTCGACGTGATTTACAGTATACGAGGTAAATATGTGAGAGAAATTTTATCTTGATATAAGTGAATTTGCCTTTATTTCGTGGTTCTATTTTATCTATCCCACCCTTCCTATGTTTAATAAATAGGAATTGGAATGTCGATCGATTTTGGGGGACATATTCACAGTTTGGACATGTTTGGTTTCACTGCCAGTTGAAAGTTGAAAATTGCTCGTAAATAAGCTGAGAAGGAACAGAAAAGTAAAGAGAATATAACCTTTTTTTTACTTTGTTCCTGATGAGCTGCTCTTCTATCATTATTTTGAAAATACTGACTCTGCTTCGTAATATAAGATCTATTTTAATTAAGAAAAAATTAAAATATAGAGTGGATCTTATATCAACGCTAAAGATAATAATTAATAGAGATAATGATAAAGTTGTTGCTGGCCGAAAAAACAATGACAAAAGTTGCTTAAATTAACCCAACTTGTCCCTCTCTGGGGTGGATTCCAAGAAAAGCCATGACAGATGTGCCTCGCGTGAGAACTAAAAGCACATAATGGGGTAATCTTGAAGGTTCCAAATGGGCAATAACACAAGGACAGTCCAAGGAAGGAAAATAGATTCTGAATTGTTTTTTCTTATTATTAGTTACTTTATTTAAGAGTTGGCCAAAAAAAAAAAAAGTTAGTTTATTATGAGCTTAGGAGACATAATGTGATTGCACGGCAAAAGGGTTGGTACCAATGACCAAGATCCATGATGTTGGGCATGTGATTGAAAATTTTCAACTCTTAGTGTTAGGCGTCATCTGTGACGTTCTCTTTCCCTCTCTTGTTCCTTGTTTTATATATACGACAAAAAATGGAATAAGTAAACGACCAGCAATATTTTTTCTTTTTCTTATTCTTTTATTTGGGTTTGCTTTAATCTGCATAAATAAAATAGAGGAGAGGATCGAAAAAGGAAATGTCACTTCTGCGTTGTTCGTGTTTTATTTCTTGGACTATAAGTTAATTGTGCATTTATATTTTTTTTAAATGAAAGAGGTTGTTGTTATGAGATAAAATTTAGCCTGCACAACACGAAATCATTTAAAACCAGCTAATCCAAACTAGCTTCGATAAGGCAGATCAACTCAGCTCTTTCATTGGAAATATGATATCTGTATGATAATATGAATATATCCAACATGAGTATTTTGAATATATTGTTGACTTATTTATAACATTGCGATTTTTCACAGTTAAGTGGAATGATGAATATTAAGAACTCATCACTATTGCATATTGGCTAGGTCTAATTTAGACAATTCAGATTTTTTTTTTTTACTTTTTATTTTTTTTAAAAAATATTTTAATATTTTCATAGCAAAAATGAAAGATAATCTAATCTCTAAACTTTTAATTGTTTTCTTAAAAAATAATTTATAAGCTAACAAAGTCTATACCTCCCTTCTCTGGCATTGAATCTAGTGTATAATCTAACAGTTTAAAAAAAAATTACAAGTTATTTATAATCAAGAAAATAATTCAGACAATTTTGTACATCCCTTCTACATCATGCGATAAACAATCTTTTACCAAAAAAAATTAAGCATAAAAATGAAGAAGGGCCCCATAATGACCTGAATCATGAGAAGATTAAGAAAAAAGAAAGTACCGAGGTCAAATTCTTTACATCTATTTCATTAAGTCCTCTAATCATATGTGAACATGTATCTTATTTTAAATTATCATCATCATTTAATAATAAACCTATATAAAAAAAAATAGAATACGTAGTCATTGTGATTGAAGAATTTAACAAAATAAATATATGGAATTTGATATAACTATATCACTAAGAAAAAATATACAAGAAGTTGGCAAAACATATATGTATGTATGTATATTATATTCATAATTAATCTAACAAAGTATAGGGCTCTTGCCTAGTGTAAATGGCCGGAGACAAGGTCTCTTAGTACATCACAAAGACCAGTACAACATCATTTGTTTGAATTAATAACATTGTTTTGGGTGTGCCTTGGCCGGACGCATATAACATAGCCACGTTGTTGAAAACGACTCACCAATTCCCACTGTCTAATACCACCTCCAGTTGGCCAATCCAATTTGTATAGTACTTTTTATCCAGTCTTAAAAATAAAATAAATTTAATTTTTTTAAGAGATTAAAGAAACCAATTAAATTATTTTAAAATATTTATATTTATATTTTTTTTTCCAAACTAAATACTTTGACTAATAATCTGATATATAATCTAATGATATACAACATATAATATAATTAAGTAACTTGTATAATTTCCTTAATCTTTTTAAAGAAAAGCCAATTATGTTTTATATTTAGGGTTAGAAGAGTATTATCTTTTAATTAAATTATGTGTATGATGTCATTATCAAAAAATAGAAATAATTAATTATATCCTTTTATAACAAATTTAGCATGATTTGCCGTGATGAAAACGTCAGATACAAATAAGGTAACATTATGTATTCGTCTCTCGAGTTGCTACGTTAGGTTCTTTCGTAATTTAAACTGAGTTTGTGATTTCTCACTATCTTTCCATTAATTATTTTATAAAATTCAAAATCTTTATATTAATATCTATATTTATTATTTTTCTTCAAACTACTTTATTTGATTTATAAACTGATATATAATGCAATAATATATAATATATGATATAATTTAGTAACTTTTTTATATTTCTTAATCTTAAAAAAAAAAAAAAATTAACAGTCGCTTATATTAAGAGCGGGGACTCATACACCGATTCCATTTTTCTCCTTACCAAGTTTTTAAATTATTTTTTTTATTAATTTCCATCTGCAATCCTTGTAGAAAATCACTTGCATGCCAAGAAGCAACTGGTCATTATTATTATTACTATGTCATTGATTCATTGTTGTTCAATTTTCCTGCTTATCTTTTCCCAATGTAAAATAGCTGTAGGGATCTTTTATTTTACTCTCTCTTGTCTTTATTATAAGGCACCAACCACCATTTCTCGCAAACTAAAGAATATAAGTTAAGTCATTAAATTGGTTCAGAATTAATAAATATTTTCAACTTTATTCCTATTTTAATGAAAATAATTTAAAAAGTTAATTGAAAATAAAGGTATAATTGGAAAATAGTAATAAATGAGTTGGTTAAAAATAGTTGATGCCTTATAATAAGAACCAAAAAATTTTAGTAGTTGATGCCTTATAATAAGAAGCAGAAGGAAGTACTTAGTTGAGTATGAAGCCCTTGGATTCCAAGTCACAGAATTAAAGACGAAAGATCCCTTTGGACATCCATGTGCACTTTCTAAAACTATTTTCTTATCTACGAGTCAAACTGGGAAAAAGCACTCCCGCTCTCTATCTTCTAACTAATGAAAGACCGAAAGATGAGCAGTGCAGATACAGTGTCATTACCTTCTCTCTTCTCTGTTTCTCTCTCGACTTCCCCTACCTTTCAACTCTCAAAGTCAAAATTAAGATACATTTTCACTTCAATCTCGTGGCTTTGGTTCAAGGATTGCACTTTTTCTGGGTCTATCATTCTGGGGGCAGAGCCAAGTTTTGGATTTTAAAAAGCAAGAAAAATTCTCTAATTCTTTATTGACTCCTGTGTTTCAATGGGCCCTGTTTCAATCTAGCTCTAGAGGCTACTTTATAAGAGTTGATGCAGATAAAGTTTGAAGATTTTTGAGATTTATAAGTTGAAAAATGGCTGGCGGTAGAAGAAAGAAGCATAACTTCAGCGGAATTCATGCTTTTGCATGTGGGAAAGCGTCGTTCAATGGGGAACATTCACTGATTGGAGGACCTGGGTTTTCAAGAATAGTATATTGCAATGACCCAGAACGAGCTGAGGCGAGTCTTATCAATTATGGTGATAACTACGTCAGAACAACAAAGTACACTTTGGTTTCGTTTCTTCCCAAGTCATTGTTTGAGCAATTTAGAAGAGTTGCCAATTTCTTTTTCCTCTTATGTGCGATCTTGGCTTTCTTCCCTGTCTCTCCTTGGGAATCTCCTTTCAGCTCTGTTTTCCCTCTTGTTTTTGTGGTTGCTCTTACAATGGCCAAAGAGATTATTGAAGATTGGAGAAGGAAGAAACAGGTAGTGTTCTATGAAATATCAGCTTTGTTCAATATGTCGTTATATTAACTGCATTATTGCCAGATACTTGTTTGTTTCCAACACATACACTGAGAATTAGAAACATGAACAGAGGCAATAGTCAACTTAGTAACTGCAATTTTCTTGCTGTTTTTTTGACAAAAAGGTTATAGAAGGCTTGGTTGTATCACATGTTGGGTTTCCATTTTTGCGTAATTGTATTATTACTCCTAATAATTCCTAGGTCAGGTAATTTAGTTTTATGATTGCATCAGGATATTGAGATTAATAACAGAAAGGTTAAAGTACATCGTGGAGGAGCTTTTGATTCTACTAAATGGAAGGATCTGAAAGTTGGAGATGTAGTCAAAGTTGAGAAAGATGAATTCTTTCCTGCTGATCTCATCTTACTCTCATCAAGCTATGATGATGCGATTTGCTACGTGGAGACCACAAATCTTGATGGAGAAACAAACCTTAAACTGAAACAAGCATTGGAAGAAACCTCAAAGTTACAAGAAGACTCTAGCTTTCAAAATTTCAAGGCCATTATTGCATGTGAAGATCCAAATGCAAATTTGTACTCATTTATTGGAACAATGGAGCTAGAGGGTCAACAGTATCCTCTCACACCTCAGCAATTACTACTTAGAGACTCTAAGCTGAGGAACACAGATTTTATTTATGGTGTGGTGATATTTACAGGTCATGATACAAAGGTTATCCAGAACTCAACAGAGCCTCCTTCAAAGAGAAGTAACATAGAAAGAAGGATGGATAAAATTGTCTACTTTTTATTCTGTTTATTGTTTGTGATTTCTTTTATCGGGTCTGTTTTCTTTGGGATTTATACAAGTGAAGACCTTAAAAATGGTAAAATGACAAGATGGTACCTTAGACCAGACGAGACTACAATTTTTTATGATCCAAAGAGAGCAGCAATTGCAGCAATGTTGCATTTCTTGACCGTACTTATGTTGTATGGTTACTTCATTCCCATTTCCCTCTATGTGTCAATAGAAATTGTGAAAGTTCTTCAGAGCTTCTTCATCAACCGTGACGTGCACATGTATTATGAGGAAACTGACAAGCCAGCTCATGCTCGTACCTCGAATTTGAATGAAGAACTTGGCCAAGTTGATACCATACTCTCAGATAAAACAGGAACTTTGACTTGTAACTCCATGGAATTTATCAAATGTTCCATTGCTGGGGTTGCTTATGGACAAGGAGTCACAGAAGTTGAGAGAGCTCTAGCAAGGAGGAAAGGGTCCCCTATAGAACAATTATCGATCAAAGAAGAAGATGACAATGTTGCAGATATTTCTGAAGCAAAGCCAACTGTTAAAGGGTTTAATTTCGTAGAAGAAAGGATCACAAATGGGAATTGGGTTAATGAGCCTCATGCAAAAGTAATCCAAAGCTTCTTAAGATTGCTGGCGGTATGCCATACTGCAATACCTGAAGTTGATGAAGAAACTGGTCAAGTTTCATATGAAGCTGAATCACCGGATGAAGCAGCATTTGTGATTGCTGCTAGAGAACTTGGGTTTGAGTTCTTTGAAAGGACACAGACGACCATTTTACTTCATGAGTTTGATCCTCTATCTGGCAGGAAGGTTGAAAGGTCAGGTTCTTGTTTTTGCAGATGAAGTAAACTTTTTTCCCAAACTTGAGTTGTTTATTGACTATTTTGTTTTCATATCGGCAGATCCTACAAACTTTTAAACGTATTAGAGTTTAGCAGTGCAAGAAAGCGGATGGCTGTAATTGTAAGAGACGAGGACGGGAATCTACTGCTATTATGCAAAGGAGCCGACAGGTTTGTAATCTTGTCCATATCTTAAATCTCACATACTAAGGATTAATCCATAGACACCTCTTTCTAGAAAGTAGTCCACTCCCAGTTATTAGTTTCAAATTTAGTTAACAAGAGTTGTAATACACAGTGAGTATCATTTCTAGTTTGTTTCAGAAGCTCAAAACGTTAACATGCTTGTCTATGGTTTTTATCTTAAACAGTGTAATGTTTGAAAGACTATCAAAGAATGGAAGAGAGTTTGAAGAGAAAACCAGGGAGCACGTGAATGAGTACGCTGATGCTGGTCTGAGGACATTGATACTCGCGTATCGTGAGCTTGATGAGGAATTGTACGACCAATTTAACAAAGAATTCACAGAGGCCAAGAACATAGTGAGTGCAGATCGAGAGCAGATTGTGGAAGAAATAGCAGAACGGATTGAGAAGGATCTAATCCTTCTTGGTGCTACTGCTGTTGAAGATAAACTCCAAAATGGGGTATGTGTAATAATCTATTCATTTACTTATTTATTGTTTTGATTTCTGAAGCTAGAATGATGAAGCCAAGGTGTTGTGCTTTTATGAATTGTTTTGCATTTGTTGGTTAGGTTCCAGAATGCATCGACAAGCTTGCACAGGCTGGAATTAAGCTCTGGGTTCTGACTGGTGATAAAATGGAGACAGCAATCAATATAGGGTAAGTTCAAAGAATATCTAGAGATTTTGAAATATTATGTGTAAATACTATGATGTCACTACTTTCTTCTTATTTCTTGTGATTGTAGATTTGCTTGTAGCTTACTAAGACAAGGAATGAAACAAATTATAATTAGCTCTGAAACTCCGGAAATCAAATCACTGGAGAAATTGGAGGACAAGTCTGCTGCTGCTGAGGTAGACCTATTTCTATGCCAACTTATAAATTCTATTTTGGGGGACATTCTTATAGCTTAATATATGTACTGATGAGATCTTGCTAATTCTTTAGGCAATTAAGGCAAGTGTTCTTCATCAGATACAGGAGGGGAAGGCGTCATTATCTTCATCAGATGAAAATCCTGAGGCATTTGCTCTGATCATTGATGGCAAGTCTCTCACTTATGCGTTGGAAGATGATGCGAAGGACTTGTTTCTTGAACTTGCCGTTGGCTGCGCATCTGTCATATGTTGTCGTTCATCTCCCAAACAGAAAGCACTTGTATGTTCTCTTTATTACTTCATAACTCATGTGGAATGTTTTTTATTTTGAGGCTTGTTGATTTCATTTTAATAATGCAGGTTACAAGGTTAGTTAAGACTAAAACTGGTAGTACAACTCTAGCAATTGGTGATGGAGCAAATGATGTTGGGATGCTCCAAGAAGCCGACATTGGAATTGGTATCAGTGGTGTTGAAGGAATGCAGGCAAGTTGGAAATACCGCACAACTTAATTTTTTTCAGTATGTTGTTTCCTTACTTCTAGAGGGTGAGCCTCAAAGCAACTACACTATTAGGTTTGTGCTATATGACCTCAAGGTAACGAATTCAAATCCTTAAAACAGTGTCTTTGCTTGAGGGGATAAGGTTTTGGACATCTATCCCTCCTCAAACTCCATATGGTGGAGCCTTACACAATGAGTTGCCCTTTTGTTGTTTCCTTACCTTTCTTTAATCTCTACCCTGAAATTTGTGCTGCTTTCAAATTTTCAGGCTGTTATGTCGAGTGACATTGCCATTGCCCAATTTCGGTTCTTAGAACGCTTACTTCTTGTACATGGACATTGGTGTTATAGAAGGATCTCATCCATGGTACTGATCCTGTCTTTTCAACTTCATTATCATAACCAAGTGTTACCAAACCTTTTGCCTTATCTGTTTGAATGCTGACATACTTGTCTTTCTTTGTCTGGTAGGTCTGTTATTTTTTCTACAAGAACGTTACTTTTGGCTTCACCCTCTTCTTCTATGAGATGTATGCATCATTCTCAGGACAACCAGCCTACAATGATTGGTTCCTATCACTTTATAATGTATTATTTACATCACTTCCGGTGATTGCCTTAGGAGTGTTTGATCAAGATGTCCCAGCAGAACTATGTCTCAAGGTATAGCCCCTTTATACACTTCATTTCTTGATTGTCATTCAGTTCCAAGCTGTTTCCTCCTCATTATTAGATTTTAGTGAATCATGTATATATTAGGTTTGCCTTTCTACTAAAATGGCTTAAGTCATTTTGGTAGGACTCGCCCAGGGTTATATAAGCGTTGGGTCCACGATCTTCATTTTTTTTTTCTCAATTTTTTTGTCCTCAACATGGTTACCAACCGGCTGGATCAACCTGGCCATGAAACTGGTCCAGGCAAGTCTATAAACCGGTTCTGTAGCAACCTAGTTTGATCCGGTCAACTTGGCCAAGTTGCTGGGTTGACCCCTTTTTAAAAAAAATAAAATAAATGTTTTTTTATGGGGTATGAGTTGAAGACGGCGATTTCAGTCAAAATTAATGATAATTTTTGTATTAATGACAATTAGTTTAGTGAATAAAGAATTATAGGTAGAAATATTTTGTTATCATTTATCTATTTTGATAATTTTCTAGGAAGAATATTTAGTGATTATCATTCAATGGTGGATCGATACATATCAATATATCGAAGAAATTGTAAAGAATGTTGGATAAGTATATAATTATTTTATTAGTGATTCAATGTATAGAATTGATTTTGGATGGTATGATACTAAGGTAAGAATTTAAATTATTTTTTTATTTTTTATTCCTTACGGGTCTAACCTCCAATTAACTCCAGTCTGACCTACCGACCTTTTACCCAATACTTCAACCAATTTATTGGCTAATCTGAGTTTTATATCCTTGGTCCTCAACCAATCTGTATATATTTTTTTCTTTGGTTTTTTTATGCAATGGTTTTGGATATCAGATTTTAGTGAATTAGGTATATATTAGGTTTGTCATTCTATCAAAATAGTTTAAATCAGTTTGATAGTACTTGTCTCAAAGTTATATAAATGTAATTCATGTTTCAATTAGTGGACGTGGGAACTAATATATTCTAATTCTCATAATGACCCACTTCACACAGTTTCCATTGTTATACCAAGAAGGTGTACAAAATGTCTTGTTCAGCTGGACCAGGATACTCAGTTGGCAATTCAACGGCATCTTAAGTGCCACTTTGATATTCTTCTTCTGCATCAATGCACTGGAGAATCAGGCCTTCAGAAAAGGTGGCGAAGTTGTCGGAATAGAAATCCTCGGAGCTGCAATGTACACTTGTGTAGTTTGGGTGGTAAATTGCCAAATGGCATTATCTATCAACTACTTCACTTTCATACAACATATTTTCATCTGGGGTAGCATTATATTCTGGTATATATTCCTTCTGGCTTATGGAGCCATGGATCCTACCATATCTACAACTGCATATCAAGTCTTCATTGAAGCTTGTGCCCCTGCACCTTCTTACTGGCTTGTCACTTTGCTTGTTCTTGTTGCATGCCTCATTCCATATTTTGCTTGTGCTTCGATAAAGATGAGGTTTTTCCCCTCGTACGATCAAAAAATACATTTGATCAGTAACGATGGCCGAGTACATGATCCTGAATATTGTAGTGAGGTTCGGTCCAGATCGATCCGCCAAACCACCGTCGGGTTCACGGCTCGGTTTGAAGCTTCCAAACGGTTTGATGAAGAGAAGTCTGAGAGTATGAGCATGAGCATCCCTTGATAATGGGCATTTTTGTTGTTGTGTGTATTATTAAGTTAAAACTTAGCTTTGTATTTTTTTTTTTTACCACCTTAGGCCAATTGTATATATTTAAGGTTGAGATGGGTCTTCCCGTACCTCACATGGTGGTAGAATTTCTTTTATCAATATCAATTTATCAATTCGGATATTTGATTATTAACATAAACATTCAATTTAAAAATTAAAAATTTATGGCACTTAATAGTGTTCATACTTTTTAGACTTTGTGCAAATATTCTTAAGGTTCATATCTAGTTTTGAAAATTTAGTCTATTTTCATTCGCTGATGAGCATTATGCGAGAGTTATGATCCATATTTATGGCTATGTCTTCAAACATTTCTTGCAAAAACTGTAAGTAAAATTAGGTGAGAGATTCTAGTTTTTTTTTAATATAATAAAGGAAAAATAACAGAAAAATATTATTTAAACTTCAAAATCCTATTGGCAACAATAATAATAGGATTAACAAAAATAATAAAGCAATTGACAATTCGTTTTATTAAAAAGTCATATATTTAAAATTTAAAATTCAAGTAGTATTTTTTAAAAATTTTCCCCATAATAAATAGTAACAAATATTAATACTTTTTGTCTGCATTAGCATTTACTTTATGAACAAATCTACTACTTTCCCTTGACTTCATAAAAATCTAGAAGTTCCAGATTGTTATGAATAGGAAGATCTAGCTAATACGACACAAACTTGTGTGGATGTGATCTGTATGAAGCTAGATTTTTTTCCTCTACTAAAAACTTATAAAAGTGTTATTGAATCAGAAAAAGAAAATAGATCCATGAGTAGAGTCTAATCTTCGTGCCTTATGAGGAAAGAAATTAAAAGAGAGAGAAATTCCATTCATATAATCTTTAAAGAATTGAAATTTATTGTATGCTACAATTGGGATGGTCATGTCGAAGCAAGGTCAAAGAAATCAGAAGCAGATTTGGCCATTACATTGGCAAACTCACTGAAGCTAATAACACCATCGCCATCTTCATCAGCATCTTTGATCATCTGTGTGAGCTCTCTGTACGTAAGAGGTTGACCCATTCTGGCCATTGCTCTGGCCAACTCTGCCGCGGATATGTACCCATTTCCGTCGCGGTCGAAGCACTTGAAAACCTCTAGAAGCTTCTCTTGATTCATCGTTACCTCTTCTTTCTTCAAGTCTGGCAGCATCGCTTTCACCAGTTCATCGAATTCCACCGATCCATTGCCGTTGGAGTCCATGGTGGCTAACAGCGTGTGGATTTGATCTCCGGTGGGCTTCAGGCCAAGCGAGCGGAGGAGCGCTGCTAGCTCTAGGACGGTCAGGCTGCCGTCGGAGTCCATGTCAAATCGAACAAAAACTTCCCTTAGTTGTTTAAGCTGATCCACTTGGAGATGCTTTGACGACATTTCTCAATGTGATCTGCAAATCAAATATGAGAATAATAAAGTGAAATCTCAGTGACAATTTTTTTTTTGGGGGGGGGGGGGGGGGAGAAGAAGAAGAGTATGACAACGATTCTGAAGGTTGTCTAAGTACTCTGAGTCTGAAGTCATCCATGTGCCTTCTTGGAAACTCCGGTATGGTCTGGTTAATGTTTGAACATGTTTTTAATTACAAGAAAATTATGAGGTCAAATGTTCGGTTGGCTTTTCTTTTAATTAGTTTAGTGGCTGGACTATGATTTGAGTACTCGCTTATGTAAAAACGTGAGGGTAATGTAGAGAGCGTAAGTAATGTTGTAAATAATACTCTTTCTTATTCTAAATATATAATAAAATTTACGGTACAAATTGTATTATAAATTTTATCTTATATTTAAGATCAAAGACAATACTAGAAATACATTTGCTTCTTACCATAAGATTTTTTCTTTTTCTTTTTGCCATCAATCTAAGATTTTGTTCATTGGCTAAATTATACTACTTCCGGTCCTAATTATAAGACATAGTTGACTTTCTTTGGAGAGATTAAAGAAGTTAAATAAGTTATTTAATCATTTTATATGTTGTGTATCTTTAGATTATATATTAGTTTATTAATCAAACTAATTAGTTTGAAGAAAAAAATAAAAATATTCTAAAATAATTTAATTAGCTTCCTTAATCTCTTTAAAAAAAAGTCAACTATATCTTATAATTAGGATCAGAGGGAACACTACAAATGTTTGGAATGTCTGAGATCTATGACTTTGACTTGTTATTTTGGTGATAACACCGACGTAGAAAGTTCAATACTTTTACACCAACTATATCCACGCCTATTGTAAAACCAGTAATTAGTGTAAATTAAAGGGCCATTTGCATTGATAAACCAAGTAATTTGTTTCACATATTATAGTCTCTTTGTTAAATCAGAATTTGTGGTAGTCCATGTGCGGCTCCCCTTCTACAGGCCTATAGCACAGCTAAGTTGAGGTGGCGTTACGCGCGTTGTAATATTTAATTAATAAAGTAATAAAGTAATGCCATCGCCAATCAATAATCTTAACACACATTGTCCTCTTGCAAATTTCCAGAAATGAACTCGCTTTTCTGGACTTGGCATGAGGTCGGGTACGGAAATATGTCCATCGATTTTCCTCTATTTTTTCTTTATTAAATGTATCTACTATTATCTCTAAGTTTTAATAGCTGTGATTTAATACTATATAAAAAAAATTATTATAACATTAAGTATAACGTTAAATAATATTGAATCTTAATTATTAAAAATTGAGAGATAAATAAAAACATTTATCTCCCAATCGCCACACCATCAAATGCCCGTCTTTTGTTTTGATTTGTTTTTTTTTCTTCCCCAACTCACTTTAAGGATTTAGACACCTTTTAAATATTATTACTACTATCCACTTGGGTCTTTTTTTTCACCCAATTTTCTTTTGCCAAGCATCCTCCTAGTTGGTAATTCTAGTCGAGTCACTATTTGACACAAAATATAGGTATCTCTTTTAAGAAGAATTTGAAATTTTCACCACATTGTAAAGGACATTCTTCAACTGAACTAAATCGCATGGGTCTCCCAATTTAGATATCATTGAACACCATATAGCCATGCATAACCATGTATGTGTACCACAAGCAAAACTATCATAAGTAGTTCGCACTACTATAGTTTTGTCTATATTTAACTCTCTATATATTTTTTTTTTAATGAAACAGTTAAATATGTAGAGGTAAAGTTTTGGGAATGATATATATAATTGTTTTTTTAAACAACCGTTAAGTATATGAGAAAATATTTAATAATTTTATAGTCTAACCAATTATATCTTTATTTGGTTTATTTAGAAAAAAATGGTATCTTTTATTTAACAGTTGTTTGTGAAAAATCATCAAATTTAGGTGATATATATTTGACAATTGTTCAAAAATGACCGTCAAATATCATATACTTAATGGTTCTGTAATAACAATTGTTAATTATACTCTTTGAGAAACACCTCTTAGATTTATTTTCGTTCAATATTGAAACTTATAAAGTTACAAAGAGCTCCCTTCTACACCTCCGACGACTCCATTCTAGCTCCTCCACCACCTTTCGCTCTCCTTCGTTGCTCCCTTGGTGATTTTGCTCATTTATCCTCCGTCATAGCTCTTCTTTGTCCATCACTGTTTGTGGGTTCATGGTTTTTGTGAGTTTGTGGTTGCTCCTATAAGTGGTGTCTAGGTTGGTATGTTAACCTAGGGTTCGTGGGTTCGATGTTTGAGCTCTTCTCTTCTTGTTGAAGGTGAATTCAATTGAGTTTCTCTTACTACTAGTGGTTTTTCATCTCTTTTCTTGATATTGATTTGTGTAAAAAGTATGTATAGATTTTTTTTAGTGATTTTGCATGTGTATAGGGCTTTGCCACTAATTAGTTATTTTGTGCATATTTGATACACCTAGCTAGAACTGGATCTATTTGAATGTTTTATGATGTCTGGTGTTGTCTCTGTAGGTTATTTTGCAGAGGCGGCTCAAAAGTGAGCCCCCAAATTTTTTAAAAAATTTATCACACTTATTTAACAGTTATTTGCCAATAGCTGTAAAATATCATATATATATATATATATATATATATATATATATATATATATATATTCAACACCCAGATATTTAACCACTGAATATCAATAAAAAACCGTTAAATATAAACGGAACTCTAATTTTGTAGATCAATGCACCCAGCCCCTGTCAGGTTGTATTTACTAGATAAACAATACAAGCCAGCTATCAATTTCACAAAAATCGAAATGCCTAGCCAACGATAATAATAATTTATTATTATTATTTGTTTTTGCCAACAACAATAATTAAACCTGAGCGTGCGGGTTTTGTGCAGCTATATAATTAACCTCACCTTCTTCAACTATACAATCATCATCACTGTGTTTATTATTAGCAGAAGCCGGCAGGATCTCCAGCGGCTTATTAACGTTCTTAACTTGAGCAGGCGTCGGAATACATTGGCGACGAAAGAGCTTGAACCAGCCAAAGCAGCTTCTGTTATCGTTCTCGATGCTCTCCAATGGAGTTAGAGGCCTAGGGTTCCACTTTCGTCCCAAATAGCATGAAAGAACAGAGAGAACAGTAAGCACAGAAATTACAGCAAAGAAAGGACCAATTGAACCAGAGGATTGCCAAGCACTAGGAGCCGGTACAGCTTCTGGCGTCGTAGTGGTCGCCGGAATCTGCACCTCCCCTGGACCCGCTTGTTGCTGCTGCTCCGGTTGTAGACTCATGATCGGCGGCGGCAGCGAGGAGATCAACTATGCAGTACCTGTAAATGAGTGAAATGATTAACTAGCTTGGAGATGAAAAGCATACATATAAATAAAGGATCTTTCTTTATTTCTGAAGGTTGCTTAACGAGAGATGTGTTGGAGAGTGGAATATCAACGTGGAAAGAGAGAAAAAGGGAACAAGAAGGACAAGGAGCTTTGGTCCTTTTCATGTTTGCTTTACAAATGTTTTGCATGCAAGCCTCCTTAGCGTACTGGCTTGTGTGTAGCAAAAAGTAGGCTTTTTCTTTTAGTAAATAAAATAAAAAGGCCTTTTCTCATTTAAAAGTGGGTCTTCTCTTATCTAATAATTGACTTTAATGGCCACAGGCCCATGAACCGATTCCTTAACATGTAAACATCCTTTTAACAATTCCACCCAAAAGACAAGGGGCAACAAAAGGTCTCCCTCACAATTTATTGAGAAAATCATTTAAAGGTTCCATAGAAGAAATGTAATTACCAATTTTTTTTTACAACTAGTGAGTGGTATGTGTACTCTTTATCTTTAGGCTCAGCTAGCAAAGGGATCAAACTTTCTCACTAAAAGAAAGAAGGTTTGATCCTGAAGTTGGTTAAGGTACTGGAGGAGCCATCCTAGGTGATGTGAACTTGTGAAAACGTAAGAGATAGAAGCATGTGTACTCTCAATCCTGTATGCTCTGGGAAGCAAAACCATAGTACCCTGCCTTTAGTCTGTGGGTGATCCCCACCCGTTTCCTAAAATTTTTGTATAAAAAAAATTGTGAGTAGCATGTGTGTGCAATGTCAGATGTCCATGCAGGAAATAATAAGTATTTACTACTCATTTATTGTGAAACTTTTTTATAATTGTATTTCCTTATTAATCTTATCAAAATTTTCTTATTTTTATTATTACCTCTGGCCTTTAATATAAGATCCACTTTATAATTTTTTTTTTAAAGTAGAATTTTATATTGAGGACAGGAGCTAGCACAACATTTTCATAAATTTTAAAGGAGACCATGTAGAAATTAAATAGAATTATGTGAATGCTCACACCTTCACACTATTTATAACATTATTTAAAAATTCAAGTCACTGTATATTTCCTATTCAATTAATTGTTAACAGGTAAAGAGTTATGTAAATTTTTGTTACACAAAAATTTAATACCCGGACATTTGGACAGTTTACTCTTATCCACTTCAATTCAAAGTATTTGATATGCCAATTCATTCCCCAGAAAAGAAATTAAATGAAAGGAAAAGGAGAAATCATGAAATAAAAGCAAAGTGGATCTCTGTAGACAGTGTTTTTAAGACGCAGCAGGGCACTTTAATTTTATCCAGTTGTTCATATTTGATTTGCTACCATAAAAGAGTATATTTTTCTTAACTTAGCATCAAACCAAACAGTATTAATCCAACTAATTTGATTGGGCAGTCGGGGAGGACTACAGTGACAGCAAAACTTTTCTGGTAAGTACTTAATACAACTGTTTATCTAAAATATTTGAAGCTACTATGAAGTATTCCCTCTTATCTTTAATGTATCTAGTTCTTTTTATAAGGTATTTGTTTGTTTCCAATAAGCATTGATTATTTTTTTTCCATATATACGCATAATTAATAGGGATAGGAAATGAGAATAATAATAATATAATATTAGAGTTTAGTGTAAATAGTAAGAATAATATTGAAAATTACTTAAATTATATGACAACTTTATTGGCTTTAACTGTTTTTATTAGTTTGTGTGATTTGTTAGTTGGTGTCTTATGATAAAGACCAGAGAGAGTAAGAACTGGTTGTCAGGCTCTCTCTTTTTTTTTTTCTTTCCAAATTGATCTGTATTTCATGGGCTTTTGCTTTTTAGAGGCATGACGGTTTGATACCAAAAAATGAATTTAATTTTAATTTAGGATGAGAAGATTTTGAAATTTCATGGACTTATAATATTGGGAATTTCTATATAACAAATTTTTAAATTGGTTTTTGTTCTTTGGGTTGTAACTCCGTGTTGTAATTATAGAGTTGGAAGTTGGAACTCTATCTCATATTCTTAAGAAAAAAAAAAAAGGAGATGAATTTGGTGTCATTGGGCTAAAAAGCTCACGTATATTTTTTTTATTATAGAAAGTTTATGCGAGTTGCATTTACTGGTGTATTAAGACATAATCTAGTTAGCCATACGCTAAATCTTTACAAAAGTGAACTAATAGAAATTATTTTCTTTTTCCATATGGACAAGAAAAAAGAGCATTATAGGTAGTGGTGGGAATATGTCAGATCACTATCAAGTGGCTTACGACCTAACCTGTTTTTGGCCTGGTATGGCTCGACCTATTTATTAAAAAGGTCAGGCCAAAATTTATTTAAAGACCTAAATATGTAAATAGGCTAGGCTTTTTTTGTTAAGGCCTGACCGATTGACGCATTAAATAAATATAATTATATTTTTATCATATTTAATTTTTTTTATTCTTATATTTTAATTTCAAGTATAATTAGATAATTATAATACTACTTTTATTTTTATATTAATTAATTATGACATTTAAAACCTATAACATAATATCTTTTTAAAGGCTTACATTGTAAATAGATTTTTAAAAAGGTTTCAGACTTGATCAGACTTTATAAAAGCTCAAGCCTGAAGCTAAAAAAGATTTACATTTAGGTTCAGGCTTTTTATCTCGTTATAGACTTAGACCTATCTAACTAAAGTCTACCTTACCTGACGTATTTCCATCTAGGTCCATTGCACTAAGAGTATGACTTATAAATCACTCACCAATACCTGCAAACTGAGATTTTAACTCAATCTAGTTGGTGATACACCAAATCTTGGCCGACTGAACCAATATTTGGTCACAGGTTATTTTCTATCTTCGATATGGACAAGAAAAGAATGCATTATAGGGTCCATTGCAGAAAAAGCATAATTTGTTTTTTACCAAAAAAAAAAAAAAAGCATAATTTGTCCTGGTCTCTTTGGACAGCAGGGGCTAGAGGGTAACTTCATCTCCAGATAAAAACAAAAGGAGATCCCGAACCCGAATGCATTTCCCTTGAAAGAGTCCCGGCGCGCCTGTGAGTGACTGATTCCCCTCTAGAGTGCGCCGAGAGAGAGAGAGAGAGAGAGTCAGAAAACGAGCCAAAGCAAAGAAACGGCAATGGGGACGACTATTCTCTTCTGATACATGCTCATGTTCTGAATCCTTTTTCCGTGAGAAAAAGTGATAGCTAGGTCTAGCTTTGAACTCTCGTGTTACATAATTTCTGTTTATGTTTGTGGAGATCTCTGATTCTGTGTATTTAAATTCACCGGTTCGCTATGTTTGATTTCTTTAATCGAGTTCGACTTCTGTTCTTAAGAACTTGCTGGATCTTGGAATTTTTCTATGTTCTTGCTGTTTTTGTCTATGTGCTTGGCATTTTCTTGGCTTTCCTTTTATAGAGGGAAAAACAACGAGGCCTGGAGGTTTTTTCCCCCTTCAATTTATTTTCTAGATATTGCGTTTTTTTTTTTAATCTTCATGGAGCTGGGGCAAAGACACTGGATGCAGCGGTTCATCGATCTCTTCCTGATTTTTTGTGTGGGAGAACACAAAGCATGAATCGGTCGATAAACCTCTGCATCCAATGCCTACTCGGTCTCTTTCATTATTTTCGATGTCATCTATTTGGTTGCTGAGAAACTGTGAGAAAACCACGAGCAGTTTTTTTATTGAAAAATTTATTTCGTCATTTAAAATAATTTGAAATGAGTTTCTTAGATTTAGAATAACGGAGCTTAGGTTTATTGCTTTTATCCTCCTTTGAGCAGTTACTAGTAGTTCTTGTTGAGAGATTCTTTGTTAGTATTTTCTGGGAACTTCTTGCTTGATTTCCAATAACAGGGTTGTATGCCTTTTAATGATCGATTCGCCAGTTGCTATCATTTTAAATCAATTTGTATAATCGATGACCGTTCAAAAATTTAGATGTTTCAGCTTCCAGCTTACGTATGTCATCATGCATTATATTATCATACATGGCTGATTTTCATTGTTGGAGATATGTATGATATGTAACTATCAGATTAGATGAACCGACCTTCCAACTTCCAAGTGCCTATAGTATTGTGGCTATCGACATTCCAATTTGTGATGCTCCTGCGCTAGCAAACTGGATATCATATTAAGTGGGGTGGTTCATCGTCCGTGCATTTTATCTTGTTAAGTTTTGAGAGAATATTCTTAGACAGATTTCTACTTTTACTTTCAGTGTTCATTTTTTTTTCGCTCTCAAGCCTCACAGCAAGAAAAAAGCATTCTCGCAGCTAACTTTTTATCATGTGTTTTTGGGGTCAATCACTTTTCCATCATCTGAAGGGTTCTTTTCCTGCTATATAGCCGCATTGGAATATTTCTGAGATGCCACAGTCTCTTACCAATAAGTAAAAAATTTCAACTGGTGCGTTGATCAAGAAGAGCTAGTATGTATGCTTTTCTTTTTCAAGTTGTGAGAAATAATCCTCTTTGCTGCCATTCATTTTTAATCTATTTACTCCAAATATTTGTGAATCTAGGGTAATTGTATTTAATTTATGTAAACTTCACTGTTCTTATAATCATTATTATATTTCTACCTGACTGAAGCACCATTTTGATGGTATTTTCCTTCTTGAAATTGTCGCTTTCAGTTTTCCCTGTTCAAATATAAATATATATGAATCCTTGTTCGAGGCATCAATTATGTCTATATAAAAAGCTGAAAAAGAACTATAGTTTGTTCTAATAAAGAATTAGGGACTGCCAGCCTCCTACCTTGTATGGTTTGTTCTGCTTAATATGGTTTATTGGTGCCACCTCTTTGTGTAGATATGTTTCATGCAGGGACCTTTTCATTTTATGATTAATTGCCCCAAACATTGGTTTGGCATGTCATGCACTCAAACAAAAAAGACATCTCCTTTCAGTTCTGAACTATGGAGCTCCTTATTTTGATAGTGGAGTTTTCTGAAGATTCTCATATAGTATATGGGGATAAAATGTGAATTGTCTAGTATGTCATTTTCTTGAGCATATATAGATGTTTTGAAGGTCCCTGCTTGTTGCTTTCTTATAAAGGGAAAGGTATATTTGGAAAGTGAGATTTACTTAGGCCAGGACTACTGAACAATATTAAACATTATGACTAAGAAAGGACGCTACAGTGGATGGAGCACAACTTGCTGGAGAATCTAATTGCTGATGATGTTTATGAGAATCTGGATCAAATTCTTGTATGAGTTCATCATATCTAATCCAACTAAGACTCGGTTTGGATCAATTGTTCCATGGCATTTACACTAGTCATTGAACTACTTAGAGGCTATTCATATTTTGGTAATTAATCTTATAAATATTCATTATGATTTCATAAATTTTTTCAACTTATTAGATAATAAATGAGAATTTAGAAACTTCTTGCGAATGCAAATTAGTTTACTTGTACTATTTATGTGAAAAAGCGTACTGATACACTCTCTTAGAAAGATATTTATGTTAATTATCTGTCCAAACAAAGTCTAAAATAAGGAATCACCCTGTCGTCATCTGGATTCTGGAGTTAATGAAGCAAAGTCCAAATTTAGGTTCTTTTTTTTTTAATGTGATTTAGGTAACTGTTTGAAGAATATCTATTTGATTTGTGTGAACGCAGTTTTCTAATGTCAATTTAATGAAGTACTAAGTCCATGAATAACAAGGGTCGAATAAGTGAAAAAAGAAAGAAAGATGAGCAAATTTCTTTATTTGGTACACTTTTAACTTCTAATCCTTTTAGAACTCAAGTTTCCGTCTCCACTATTCTTCCTTCAAATCCCATCAAAGATATCATCTCACAATAATTAATAGGCCAAGTTCCCTCAAGTTTTAGGATATATTAATCTTTCATAAAACATTTATTTTCTATAAAGTAAGAAAATAGAACTACATTGAAATTTATAGGACAAATTCAAATTTGATAAGAGATTATTTTAGACAAATTCAAATTTGATAAGAGATTATTTTAGACAAATTCAATTTTCTTTTATTGCAAAATAAATGTTTCATCATAAAATTAGAATTTGATGTAAACAAATCCGAATTATGGGGAAAAAAATTCTTTTCCATTTTTAATTATTTACTTTTAAGAGTAAAATTAGTATTTTCTAATTTTCTCCGACTGTCATCCTTTCATTTTCTTCATACTAAATAACTCGTTTTCCATAAAAGTCATCTTCCCTCGTCCCTTAAATTTTTCCATTTCCTTCCTCTTTCTCCTCTAAATTTCTTTCTTTCCTCAAAACTTCCTGGTACCAAACATGCCCAAAGCAACAGGTTGATGCTGAGGATGTCCTCCCGGCAGATTCCTTGTCCCCGAGCCCTGACTGATCCCTCTCATTCTTTCAATTATTTCACGCTATTGGTCATTTTGCTTTCTACATTATTCCTGTTTGTCATTTGATTAGTCTCCAGATTTAATATTTTGTTTTGTACAGTTTTTTTTTAAAAAAATACAATTTGAAATTTTACTATTTTAATTTTTTTATCATGAAGTAATATTAATAATTGAATATAGTTTGAAGAAAAGGCGGTGTATTTAAGATAAAAATGAGTTAGATTAACGGGAATTTTATTTTTAAAGAGATTTATTTGGATACATTATGTATAGGAAAAAGATAAGAAAATTCCATTTAAACTTCAAAATCCCAAATCAATCTTGTCGCCCACAATAATATAGGGATCGACTAAAAGAGTAAAGTAATTGACAACTTATATTAATAAGAAATCATTTATTTCGGATTTTAAAATTCAAGTGGTATTTTTTTGTCTTTTTTCTTTTATGTTTTATTATTTGTCTAAAATACACTTTTAATAATTTAAATTTACGTGAGAACTCTTAGTCCCTTGACTTTATCAACTATACTTTTGGTTATATAATTCAAACACAATTAATGTTATAAACGTTAAACACTAATACATCAAACTCAAGTGATGATAGTGTAAACTTAAGTGATGACTATATAATAAAATATTATTAATCTTAAATTTAAAATAAGTATAAATTAAAAAATATCTAAAAACCTGATGAAGCACACAATATCAAAATCTTAATTGTATTAATTTTCTTAATTAATAAATATATTATTTTAATAATCTAAATATCAAAACCTCCATTTTATTTGCAGCCATTTGTTAGTTTATTTTAGTTTAACAATATAAATGTATTATATTAAAAAATTTAAAGTTAAATATGATTCGTCAGTTGTGTAGTCACCACTTGAGTTTGCTGTGTCAAAATTTTTTGTTAGTAACATTAATGGTGTCAGAAATATATGATTAAAAGTATAGTTTATAAATAGTGGTGGAGCCACCTTATAGCCAGTTGGGGCCTTGGCCCCAGCTGGCCTTCTCTTATCTTATGTATTTATATATATGTATCATATAATATTTTATTTTGGCCAATAATTTGGCCCCAACTAATTATTTTATTCAACGTATTTTACTCTTTCTAGTGAAGGTAATATTGTGTTGATTAGTGAAAATTTTGGGATAATGATTTTGGCATAGTTTTGAGTTTTTATAATAGATGACTATATATATATATGTAGAGAATGATTAATGACTAATTTTAATCAGTTTAGATTTATTATTAGATTGTCTTATGATTTTATAATGAATTTTTCTTTTAAGAAATAGTTTATAAGTTTATATATATTTTATTTTGATTTATAATTGTTGGTTATTATTTATTTATATTTTTAATGTTATACGATATTATTTCAAAATAGTTTAACATATTTATTTTTTGCCCCGAGCTAAAAGAATTTTCTGGCCCCGCCACTGTTTATAAAGTTAAAGAACCAAAAGTATGCCTCATATAAAATATAAAAGACTAAAAATACATTCTAACTTTATTATTTTAAATATTTATTATGTTGTGGCGGTAATGCTGCCTAAGATAAAATGGGCACAATAAGGCATTAATGTTTAAGACAAGGGAATGAAGATGTAGTATATATATCATGCATTGTGATCATTGAAGCCAAAATGAAAACGCTTTTGACATTATTATGCATCATATCATAATATCCTTCGGGCTTGGCTGCCTTCCATCACCACTCCTGCCGTCATGGTCCTCCCCATGCTCTCGACCTTCGCCGCTAGGGTCCTCCTCATGCGCTCAACAACCGCCATCAGGGTCCCCGTCCCTTTCGCGGCTCCTCTGCCTCCCACTACTATGGCCACGACCCCCCCTCCCCCTTACCCTCCAACATCTGATATTAACGTCAGCAGTCATCTAACCTCTGATATTGATTCCAATAGTGTTAGTCCGTTCCCTCAGCCTCCCCACCCACGGTTGACCATTCCTCTGACCTTCATCTCTTGGGCTCGACAGCAGTGGTGGCTGACGTATATGCTCATTGTCTTGCTCCTCACCATCCCCTCGGGCTCGGTTGGCTTCCATCATCACTCACGTCATTGTCTTACTCCTAACCATCCCCTCAGGCCCGGTTGCCTTCCATCACCACTGCCCCTGACCATTTCCCTATCCTTCCCAACCCTCATTATCATCATTAAATGACGAGGTAATCTGGTCCTCATTATCATCATCAAACGATTCCTCCGCATCGGCTTCTGTCCGTCGTCGACCACCACCCCTCCGCCCCACCTCCGCAACAAGGCCCTAATCTTCCTCTCTGAGGCATCAAACTCCTTTATTATCCCATCTGCGGTGTTTCTCTGACCATGAAGTAACAATCTAAAAACAAAAAGAAAAACAGTTAATAGAATTCTAATAAAACTAATAATACTAACCTACCCTCAATGTTGAGGCCCAAGATAGTTTGCCCCTTCCTCATCTCCATCCCCTTGCCAAAAATAAAGCGTTGATCATCATTACCACTGTATCGAAATCTGCTATAACATGGTTCAGGATGTTTCATTGTTGGTTTAACAACAATCTAAAAGACACAAATAGATAACGAGACATAAGGAATGTATAATATAATATTCACCTTCACCTTGCTCCTGATTCCCTAGTTCTTTTTCAATAGGTTGGTTTTACACTGTTTGGTATCAGAGCTAGGAGTGTCGCCCTATTTGGTATCAGAGTCACACCGAGTAATATAATAGCCTGGTTTCGATCAAAGACCTAAGGGTTATGGGCATACTCCTTATATAGTAAGGAATGTATAATATAATATTTACCTTCACCTTGCTCCTGATTCCTCAGTTCTTCTTCACCAGGCTGGTTTTACACTGTTTGGTATTAGAGTCACAAGAACCTGGTTTCGATCAAGGACCTAAAGGTTATGGGCCTACTTCTTAGATAGTAAGGAATGTATAATACAATATTTACCTTAACCTTGCTCCTGATTCCCCAATTCTTCTTCACCAGGTTAGTTTAACACTGTTTGGTAGGTGTCACCCTATTTAATATCAGGGTCATATTGATGGCAACAGACGGCAATAATTTAGCTATTAACTACAATAAAATTTTTAGTTGAGGACTTTTCTAAGAAAAAATTTATAAAAAAAATGCTATTTATTTAACCAATAAAAGAATAAATAAAAAAGGGTTTGATATTTTACTTATGCACCGAGTAAGATTAAACTCTAGTGGTGACTTATTTTGAGTTTTTACCTGGTAAACTTGTTATGCTACAGATAATCTGCGAAAGTTGTACCTCTTCAACTCTTCCTCCAGCGACGCGAGCTTAGCCTCGAGCTTTCATTTCTCATCCCTACTTTGAAATTTCTCCGGATTCCTCTCTACTGTTGTATTAGGCTAGCCTGCTCTTGTCGTCTTCGCTTCTTGTTCCAGCGTCACGATATGGTCGCACTCTCGCTCTCGACTTCCAATTTCGCCACCGCTTTCCTCGGAAAGAAATTGTACGCTCCCTCCATCTTCTTTTTCATGTGTATTCTTGTTGCTTGTGCAAATTTCTGCTTGCTTCTCTTGATTCTCTGCTGCTGTATATGTTTGGCTAACTCAGAATGAGATTGTTTTGTTCCATTCGTCAAATTGTTATGTGGATAATTCAATGAAATAACTCAACATCGTCAATATATTGCATAAAAGTTTGATATATGAGTGGTATTACTCTGCTATATTGTTCATTTATGATGTCATTGTTGAACATTTTCGACAGTTAATTTACTTTTTCGATTTTTTTTGAAGTTTTTGTTTTTTTTTTAAAAAAATCTGAATTTCCATTCGGTTAAGATATATGTTTATTGTTGATATTTCTGATTCATCAGTCATTTACTCATTTTCTTTCCAGTGTACAACTTTTATTCTTCTTTTGATTTCCTGAATTGAATTATCGTCAGGCCCCTCCAAGGAAATGCGAGGCATGTGACAGCATATTGCAGTGTTTCAAGGAGTATTAAATGCGCTGTGGATACACCATACGGAGGTATTACCTTCTATCTCATGATTTCATTCGTTGAGAAATATGGATATGAATTGGCTGAGAAAACCAAAAGAACTAATCCTGCATTCTTTTGTGTGTCTATTATATATTTTTTGTGGGCGTGTTATGACTGATAGCTCATTTTTCTAAATCATAAAAATACAAAGAATGTAATTTACTATCAAAATGCTGGAGTTTCATTAACTTTATTGTGTATGGCTATGGTAGAAAACATAGGTTTTTCTTTCCTACTATTCTTTTCCTACCAATTTTATTTTCCAAGTTAGCAAGAAAATGGACACTTGTTTATCCGTCTGAGTCACTTCCTGTGATCAGTAATTTAACATAAATCATCATTTGTATCTGATTCTTTTAGAAAATTGATAGATACAAACAGTTTCAAGTTATACAGATTCTGAGATGTCTTTCTTAGGAAAGGCAAGTGCAATCATATGCGTCTGCCGCCAGTTGGTCTTTTCTCTGTGCTGGCTCCTGGGTGCTTTCTCTTAGAAGTGGAAAGTAGCTTATTTATGAGCTTCTTGGGCTTGGTTCACTAAAAGGCCACTCAAGCTCAGTTGTTCCATAACCTCAAGGGAGGATGGTGTATTTTAATCTTAATTTAATTGACATTCTCTAGGCCATACCCATTCTTTGATTACTTGAACCAGTCGAGCCAAAGCTTTTAAATACCTATGTTCTGATTGTTTCAGAAATTCCTCTATATGAAGTTGGTTTTTTGGGTTATGTCTACTGTCTAAGGATGCAAGTACGCAGCCATTACTTCGTATTATGGCTTTAATATGATTGAAGGAGATTTGGTAGGATGGGAATGGGATACTAAGTCCCACAAACTCCATCAATGGTTAGTTTTATTCCTCATTATGAACAGTTGTTGATGTTAGAACTCAAATGGAGTGGCTTTGATAAAATAAACACTGCCACCTTAGAAACGGAGAGAAGAGTAACCATCTTGCAAAATAAATTGAGGTTATTACAAAGGTCAAAACATGCCATTCTTGTACTCAATTTGGATTGCAAAATTTGGTGCTTTTTTATTATGTTCCTTGTTTGGTAACATTGGACTTTGATCGATATACTTTAAGTGTCAATTGAACAATATCTTTTGCCAAATAGACACTTTTTCTGTGCTGCCTCTTCTACCTTATCGAACAGTTGATGGTATGTATATTATTTCCTTATAGGTAATGTTCAAAAATTTCCTCGTATCAGTGTTTGGGATCCTTACAGACGCCTTGGGGTAAGCTATGATGCTTCTGAGGAAGAACTATGGGGATCAAGAAATTTTCTCTTGCAACAATGTGCTGGACATGAGAGAAGTGAAGAAGCAATAGAAGCTGCATTTGAAAAAATCCTAATGGCAAGTTTCAGACAGAGGCAGAAAACAAAAATTAATTTAAAAAGCCGGTTGAAAAAGCAAGTGGAAGAGTCTCCACCGTGGGTTCAGAACTTGCTCAACTATGTTGAACTTCCAACAACTGATGTTATCCTCAGAAGATTGTTACTTTTTGCCTTCATGGGGGGCTGGAGTATCATGAATTCTGCTGAAAGTGGACCCGCGTTTCAGGTTTGTTTTTTGGTTTCTCATTAATTTGTTTCAGTAAGTTGTGTCATTATATTAATTTCCCCCCTCAAACATTGCCATTTCAGTGGATGTGCTCTTCTGGATACTTGGTCTAAGGTTTATACTATATGTTGTTGTATTCAGCAAAAATGTTAAAAAAAATGATAATATGATAATTGTTTATGCGTTGCTACTCTCTCTGTCTCTCTCTCTCACACACACACACTTTCATCTGACAGTTTTGATCTTTGGACCAGGTAGCAATCTCTTTGGCTGCCTGCATATATTTTCTTAACGAAAAGATGAAGAGCTTGGCTAGAGCATCCATTACAGGGTAAGTAACAAGGGAATTAGACAACTTGCATCAACATATGCTTTTCCTTCTGATTTTAGCTTGTTCACTTTCTGCATTGTTTAATCTCTCTATTTTAGGTTTGGAGCACTTGTTGGTGGCTGGATCTGTGGCTCATTGTTAGTACCCAATATTCCATTGATGTTATTGCCCCCAACTTGGACACTTGAACTCTTGACATCATTGGTAGCTTATCTCTTCTTGTTTCTTGCTTGTACTTTTCTCAAGTGAAGTGATAACTATTCTTTTTCATTCAATTTCCTGTACTTTTAAAGACACCTGCTAGGCTGATTGCCGAACAAATCTGATTTTTGAATGAGAGTGGAGTAACCACTGTAGCGCATACTATGAAATATTACTAGCCAATAATTCATTGGCATGCTTGATCAAGTTCGTCATCGGGTTATCATTAATGATTCCTCTTATGATTAGGCTCACAATTTCGATCGTATCACTAGCGACCACTATGCTGTGGACACCCTCTTCACATAATCTAAAGGCCTTTTAGAATTCCATATAATTTAAGTTTGGTGGTTGTCAATATTCCACCACAGCACAACCTTTTTTCCTTTTCGACAGTGCTTTCGTTACGATGGAATTTCCGGAGATTTGGGTGGGCAGTGTTGAGAAAATGTACTCGTTGCACAGTTCATGTTGACCGGAAGGTACACCAACATGTAACATAAAACAAAGATTAAGGTATAATTTTAACAATGAAATCTTAGGTAAGGGCTTCTAGAACCATAAAGTTTATTTGAGTGCAGAAATATACATGAAAATTCTTAAATGGGTGCAAAATTACCAAAACTATTGAGTTTAATGATGTTGACTGTAATGAGAGAGAGAGAGAGAGAGAGAGAGAGAGAGGATGTTTTGACCAAAAAATGATGATATGAATGCAAATGTAGCACAAAAATGTCGCATTTTGACCACACTATTCCACTGTGTCTGAGATGCCAATTCGCTCCTCAAAACTTGGTAAGGTCACCCCGAAATCTGATGCCGTAGTTTGGACGATACTTGTCCTACTCTGCCGCCGCCGACAAGCCTTCCAGGAGTGGAGCAACACATTGTTAGGCCTGTGAGTGGTGAGGTCGACTTTTTGAGGAATGCAGGAACGTGCGAATCATTCTGTGAGGATTTCAAGTCTTTTAGCAGCTTAAGAGAGAGGTTCATGTCTTCAAAGGTGCTCACTGAGGTATATTGAGTATCACCAATACTAGCCTGCATCAGATTTAAAACTCAAGTTCTTTACGAAGCTCAGGCCCCAGTACCAATAAGCTACCATTTCAAAAACAAATTGCATTTGCCATCTAAATATATATATATATATATATATATATATATATATATATATATATATTTCCAGAGGAGTAAAAGAGAAAGAAAGGGGAGCACATTCCCAATCCGACAATTTCAAAATACAGAACAGCTCGCAGAAAATCATAATTCCTCTTTCAAAAAATAAGACTAAGAGAAAGGAAGAAATCATAAATTTATACTAAAAGAAAGGTAAAAAAGAAAGAAAGGGGACCGTAAATCGATTGAGGAAGGACGGAGGAACGAACCCGACCAATGGCTCGAACAAATCGTCGGTCACAAAGCACAAAGAGACCACCTGTGGCAACTCGCCGGCGAGCCACTTGACGGAGGGTGAGCTTGTGTGGAGCTTGAGGTTCAAAACATTGGCAAAGAGAGGATCAAAGCTTGAAAAGGAAACATGAGCCTATGGGATATCACCACAACAATTAGATAGCAAGTAAGACCTTGTTTTCAATTCTATCGTTGAAAAGGAACAAGATAAATATCGCAGCCCGGACAGCTATCATCACGAGTTATTTAGTGCTTGTTGTGTGTGGTGCCTTTTTGGGCGGGAATCTGATAGATTGTTCCAGATGGCGTAGCAACCCAAGATGTACAAGATGGTAAAATAAACTATTACAACGGTGGTCGAGATTTTGAGACGCTGCCAGTGCAGCTTTGTGTCGGCCAGCACTCCTCCCGTGCATGATTTGCAATCATAACACAGCTTGTCTTGGCTATTACTCCATCTCTCGCAATTACTATCGCTCTCCACTGGACCTGTCTTCAGCTCTACCCAGAAGGTCACATTCTCCATTGTAAATCCACAATACACTAGCGGCTTACAACACGCTGACTGAACATACCGGAAATCAGTCGTCAATATACAACAATATTAACAACAAGCCTTATCTCTGGTGAGGTTAGCTGCATGAATCAAACATCGATGTACATCACTTTTAATCTTCATATATGACTAAGCAGAGGTTTTAGTTTTCTATATCCACAATACACTAGCGGCTTACAACACGCTGACTGAACATACCGGAAATCAGTCGTCAATATACAACAATATTAACAACAAGCCTTATCTCTGGTGAGGTTAGCTGCATGAATCAAACATCGATGTACATCACTTTTAATCTTCATATATGACTAAGCAGAGGTTTTAGTTTTCTATTCCAGGGTGGTAATATTTACTATTTCTCCCGTTTGGTCAAAGACATGGTATATATACGTACAAGTTATCTTGGGAGCCCATGAATTAGGCCAAGCTTTAAATTTGAAGTCTCTTCCTAACTACTGACATCTCTTATTTTCAAATCGTTGGTAATATCTACCACACTAATACACATAACGGCAAGGATTTATAGATAATTATGAAAATTGCATGGAAGAGTAGTACTTCTCATGCAGACTCATAATGTAGAATATAGGGTCTGTTTAGATATTAAAAATCTTTGCAAACCGAGAGCTGCATTCATAACCATACTATTTTTGTCTTTTGTCTGATCAAACCCGACATATTTTAGTTTGTTTAATTTTTTCTGTGTGTGGAAGATAGTGAGGGTTAATGTATGTATTGGATCATGCATGTATAGACGCAGTTTTTTAACGCCTAATACGACATATTGACTCTTTTGGAGGAATAACGAAGGCTAACCTGGGTTTGACAAGTGCCTGAAAATCAGATAGTCCTTGTCCTGATTACCATCAACGGCAAGGTCCCGGCATTCACGAGAATCGATTAAACAACTCTTGATCTCTTTCAATGCTGGTAGTCGTCAATCACGTAGCGCTGCAACCAATGATGGAAATCAGTGACCTTGTGTACTGTTGCCATATCCGCTGCCCTAACTGCGTGTGAATCCCAAACAATGAGAAGACGGTCCAGCATATGAGAACCAAGATCAGAAGGAAAGTCACAGTCAGGAAGATTGACATTACCACATTGAAGCGGCCTAACGAGCCGACGATTCCAAACGTCGAAACTATCACCAACAAGTCGCCGCCGATCAATAGCGTATTCCGGAAAAATTTCTGACGCCCCGGATAATGATGCAGATCGAGCCACCGACTGTGGCGAGACCCAAGAGCAATGTCAATGCGTTGAGGACACTGACCGCGGGATTGCTTTTATGGACCATCGCAGTTCCCGGCGGCGCCAACGGCGGAAGCCGATCAACGCGAAGGGAATGGTTAGAAATTACGAAATGGATTTATTAATCGTAATTGCATCACCCGATTGGATTTCCATTATCGGGAAGATAATCATAGCCCGCGAAGAAGAAAACAAGACGATCTGGATATTGTAACTACCTTTCTGGCGGGAAACGGTTGTCGTTTTGGATTTGACCGCCACTCTTTCTATTCTTTTTTTTTTCGGGGAATTTTTTTTTTGATATAAAAATTTTAGGAAAGAGGTTGAGTTCACCCATGATTCAAGGGCAAGACGAAATCTCCTTTCCGGAAAAATTACTCCTGATTCATTTGGAAGAAGTGAAATCACATTCACATCAAAGTCCCATAAAGACTAGGGGTGGAAATAGGTTAGGCTTTAACTAAGTAGGTCTGGGCCTACGACGGGAATCTAAAGCTTGAGCTTGGGTCTGAGCCTGTGAGTAGGTTTTTTTTTAGGCCCGAACCTAGGTCTTTTGAAAGCCTGACAAGGCCTGAAGCCTATTTAAAGGCCTACTTAAAATGTAAGTCTTTATATATATAGTCTTAAAAGATATGCATCTAAGTCCATATATAATTCATCAAACCTATTTAAATGCTTACGTTATGTCTAAAAAGTTTAAGGATTCATTCTCTTAAGAAATAAAATAGTTAGTAAGTGAAAGAAAATAACACCTAGTACCAACAATTATTTGAGCAAGTAGGAATAAGAAAAATCAATTATTTATTCACTAAGGAGATATATTTTTTAAAATCAACCAAGCAAGACATGTGACTTGTAAAACTAGATTTTACCTCTTATTTTTCTTATAGAAAATGAGACAAACTGCTCCTGTTTGGATCATTTTCATTTGGGCATCACTAAAATTAACTTGCTACAATTTTTAAGTTACATCAAATGACATAAATCAAGGGAGGAATAGTGAGCTAGTATTGACACCTTGAGCGATCAAAAAGAAGAGAAGTAAATGTGATTAATTGATGAATGAAAATATTAAGCTTATTGATAAATAGAGAAATGTAAAATTTAAGGTTAAGAATAAGTTATTAATTTTATAAATAATCTACAAAATTAATTTAGATTAAATTATATATGACTATGCATAATAAAACATTTTTTTAAAAAAAAACTAAATAGGCCTGACATGTAGGCCTAAAGGCTAGGCCTTATAAGAATAGGCCTGGCCTGTTTACCTAAATAGGCCTAACAATAAGTCTAAACCTAAGCATGACCTATTTACTAAATAGGTCAGGCTAGGCTTAAAGTAGGTTAGGCCGTAGGCCCCTGTTTGAGGCCTAACCTATTTCCACCCCTAATAAAGATGTAAACCGACCAATAACAATGAGACGCCAGAACCTAAATAGGTTTTCAAATGCCTGATTTTTTTTTTAATTCTTTTTTGGCATGGTCTATTGTAAACTTGTCATATTTAACATGCAAAAGTTAGACCTTTCAAAATGTGAACTCAAACTTATCAATTGAAAAACTGTTACTTTTAATTGTGTTCATCAGCTGTAAAATAAGAAGTATGAACATGCACGTAAGAATCATAATTTACAATATAAAATGTGGTTTGCGATTTTTCACAAAATAGAAGGTTCCAAGATATATAACACAGATTGAAAGGAAGAATATAGCACGAGTAGTGTAATCAACACCACATTTAATTCAAGGCCTTAAAACAGGTTTATAAATCCTGCCTTATTATATACTTCCTCGTTAATGAGAGTTGGCACAGATAGTAAGGGATTTAGGACTAGGTCCTTGGGTTGTGGGTTCAATCCCTTCTACCGTTGTTGGGACTCTTTTGGTAGGCGATTTCGTAAGTCTTCAGTAAGTGTTCATAAAGCCTGAAGCCATGCCCTGACCTTGATAGAAGACTGATGTCAAAGCCTTCCAAAACTTTTTTGTAGTGAAAAAAAAAAATATACTACCTCCGGTCTTAAACTCATTAAGTTCAATTTTATTTGATGTGAGACATTTCAGTCATTTCATATCAGCTCAAATCCACTCATACTTGAACATCCTAACAATCTCCTTTAATTAATAATATTAGTAAAGGGTTATTAATAATATTCAAGACTAGTTATTTGAATATTTTCCATAATATGGACTTTTTAGTCATCTACCCTACTTTTATTCTTTTTTCATTCTACCAAATATGGGAAAATTACAAATAAATCTAGATAAGAAAACTAATTATTAACAGGTCCCCTTGAATAGTACTTATCACTAAATAGATCTCCTCAGCAATTGTGCATAAACACAAATATATTATAAATTCGTAACTTCAACTCATAAATAGCCTTGCAAACTTGATTGCACTCATTTTCTTCAGGTTTCTCAGTCAGTTTGACTGAAACATAGTGGGGCAAGAAAGTAGTAACAGCATGCAAGAGCAAGGGAATAATCAAAGAACGTTTTGAATACCCAGTAGTATTGGATGAGTAGTACTAAAATCCAGTTATCGCTTAGCCATAACCTTTCACTGAATATTTACAAAAAGATGACTCTCGGATAAAAAAGATTATGATTCATCCAGTAACGAGAAAGGACAACAGGGTACTACAGATTCTGAATCAAGACTCTGCTCTCAAGTATGTATCCACGAAAAGGAATCCACTAGAAAATGCTAAGCACCATCACTTTAGGTCCTCTTGCTGTAATCCTCCTGGAGCAAAATGGTGGCACATTTTTTCAAGCATTCAGATCATTCACACATCTAACAGGAAACACAGTGAATTTCCCACTCTGCAACCAGAGCTAGGTCTTGATAGCCGGACCGGAGTATACCCCCTGTCGCATATAAAGGTCACTAGGCGTTTCTATCTCAGCAAGCCAAGCATATTCCTCCCCTTTTCCATCACATATCTTGGGTCCATTTCCTGTTGTTGCAGTGCAGTAACAAGAAGAAAACTCATATGTCTCTGATATCTGATTCCACATTTACGTATGAGTTCTATACAGGAATTTTAAGCAGCATTGGCATACTTTAGAATGGGAAAATGCAAAAGAACTAACGCAGTCCTAGTTATCTATAGTCTCATTGGATACATATGATCGACAGAATATGAGCATTGTTTGTTTGCAGTTAGTTACCAAATGCTGGATAAGGATAATCGTGATAGTAAGTGCACTTCCTTCCCGCATCTTCTCTGTAAGGAGGTGAGAGAACGTCTAACACAGCACAGGGGGTCACTGCAGTGAAACAGTGCAGATTACCCCCTTCCTTTGGATACAGAACTGATGTCTCGCATGGTGCAGTCAAAACTTTATCAACTGCCAACTTCGCCAGTCGTACTGCAAGGGAGGGGGAAAAACCAAAAATAAGAAATTATTGGAACAATTATAAAGTAACTGATAAAGAAAGGCAGGAAGTATGAGCCAAGAAACGCAGTGATGATTTCCAAATTGACTGAAGTCCAAGAAAAAGTTCCAGAGTACCATATATGTGCAAACAAATTTGGGTGCTTGACGTTCAACAAGAGGATTCATGAGTAATATCCAAGGTGATATAACATGGGTCCTCGGCAATGCAAGATGTAGAATTCATAGTATTATAAACCAAATTTGATGACATAGTGATGGAGTGTCAGGATTGATATAATTTGAAGAAACCTCTTATAGAAGGAAATCTATCTTACTTTTATTTTTTATTACTTCCTGTTTTTACTTGATTTAGCATATGAACTGTGTTTAATCATTTCATGTATGAAGTGGGCTGCAAGTGGGACGTTTCCTTCATGAGAAGGAAACCTGATGCTTTATTTTGTTTTTATGTTTCCTTCATAAGAAAAAAAAAACCTTAGGAGCAGCTTCTATAAATAGCAACCATGCAGCACATGTGAGGAGATTTTGATGAACGATATACTATTTTTTTGGTGAATGATATAATTTTATCAGATTCAGCTACTCCCCACCCCAGTTCTTTCGTTCCGTTTCTTCCCCCTCCATTTCTGTTCATAAATTCTCTCTTCTCTTCGTTTCTGTAACTCCCTCGTAATCTCCTTTGTTTGCATCTATACAAGTGTGAGTGTGTTACATCACATAGTGAAACCATCATAACAATTGCTCATCTTATGCTGATTCAAACCATTTACTATGTTTTCTCAAGAAAATAGCTGCCATCATATGAAGGCAATCGATTGCATCACTAGACATTTTTTTTTGGTTATCTTCATGGTAGAGAGGGAGAAACAGATGATAAACTTTGCAACATAGCAAAGGTATTTGGGTTTGATATCATTAATAGAATAAATAAACTAAAAACAAAGATCACATTATACAGGGGAAGACAAACCATAGGTCGTATAGATTATAGAGTTCAGTAGGTTTAAGGCAACTGACTGTATGAGCATCAGATATACGATGTTCAGGCTGACTATTCACGCAAGTCATCATCATGAGATTATAGTTGATCATCATCACATCTGCGAGCCCATGGTTCCCATCCAGGAGACATATGATTTGAGAAGTCGAAGAAAATAGATGGAGCCTTTGCAGTGGTCTACTCCTTTTCTTGCACATTTCTTTTTCGTTTTTTTAAAATGGCATGTGCAATAGATATTTAGAGTTCTGTAAGGAAGACTATAAGTACTTGACGCATTTTGGCAGGAGAGGCTCACAGGATCTTCACTTTTCAAGGATGAATGAAAGAAAGGAAGTAATCTCACGAGTTGAAAAATGCAATATAATTATGTCATACCTGGAGCACATCCAGGTTCTTTGTTTTTTACGATGCAGGGAGGCTCGACCCAGTCATAAGCTTTCACATGCAAAGAACCATAGAGAAGTTTGCTAAATACAGTCATCCCCGGATGGTCATGAAGTGGAATAACCGAAGAAGTCGGAAAGCAGAATATGCACATCTGCAACAAATGAATTTGTTTTATTCTTTAGAGTAAATTCATTTCACAGTGGGTGGAAAACCACAAGAAAAACATTATTATTGATTTAATGATACAGACATCATGATCAACCTGACTGAAAGAAAACAACGAACAGTTTAGCTAGATCTAAATTCTGAATCACACATGAACTCAACAAATCCCCAATTAAGTCATTGACCCAATTTGAGGTTTTAAAATATGAGTAAAATGGCTTTATTGCACTCTTATAGTCTGCTTTGTGCTCTTTCCTCTTACAAGAGTTTTATTACTCCGTATCCTAGTTTTTCTATATATATTAACATTAATATATAATAAAATAAAATGTGATTCCTTTAATCGGGAAGAATCAACAAGAATAATTCAAGTCAAAAAATAAAAAGAAACGCATTAACCCAATATTAATTTAAATATTTTTATTTGAGTATTGTGAATAAGAAATTATATTTTTAGAAAAACTTGACTTAAAAAAATTTTTGTCAAAAAAAAGAAAATCAAACTTCATTAGATTTTTATTTGAATATTGTAATATCTAATTTGTCTTTTACATTGCTGAAACTCTTTTTTTAAAATGCCACGAATGAAAATATTTGATATATAATTTGAAATATACACACTAGTCACATTTTTTTTTTATTAACATAGTCTAATTTTCTTTTCATCGAAAAAAAAAATATAGTAAAAAATAAAAAAAAATTATTCTTAACATTCAACTGAAAATAATTTAATTGATCTTGGGGTTATGTTTTCCTTACACGACACAAAAATTCTTTGATCTAAGCTAATCTTATTTTATTTTATTATATATTGATGTTGTATACATACTTATTGAAAAAAATAAGTTACAAGCTTACAGCCACTAAGTCCCTTTAACATGAGAGGGGAGGCTTGGAGAGGGCAATAAAGTCATTTAACTCCCATTTTGAAATCTTAAATTGGGTCAATAACTTAATTAGGGATTTATCAAATTTACCAACCTGATTTAGAATTTCCCTATTTCAGGCAGCTTTATATAGGATCTTCCCAAACATAAACATCAAACAGACCCCAGAAATGAAACAAACACAAGATAAATTATTGGCCAAGTTACATTAATCCTATTTTACTATTTTTCTTTCAATTAAGAGTAAAATTTACAAATTGATAGCATAGAGTGAAAGAAGACAGGCTGAATAGTATATGTACTGCTTGAAAATGGCTAGAGTAAATGTAAGCTTAAGTTTAATAAACCAGCATGCAAATACTAGTTTTCATGCAAAGACTAGCAGATACTCAAAAGGCTATGGCTGATGGGTTTCATTTCCCCCCTTTAACCCTTCATTTTTCTTTGCTGTCGTCCCTTGGGCCACACATCATATGAACCAGAGACAAATATAAAATTGCAAGTCAGATTAGTAACTCATCACTTAAGAGTTTGGAGGTTTGACATGATGGTTCTGCAACTAATTGAGTAAATGTCACATTGAAGCGCACCGTAAAACTGTCACATTCATGAATATCCACATATGTAATTGGTTGAGCCCATTGAGCTACCCTATTCATTTGGCTAATTCCAAAGAATCCATGGCCTCGATCATCATCTGCAGTTTCCTCTTTAAGTCCAACATCAGCTGGTTGAACAGTGTCTACAAAGTTATGCATTGTTAATAAGTAATGGCACATGAAAAAACATTCATCAAAGTATTCTAACCATAGTAAAATTCCAAACTCTTAAGATTATAGAGTTATCTGTATTTCGAAAGTAAAGAGACTGGAAAGATTATTTATGCAAAGCTGCAACCAAGGGAGTTTGGTGCATAGAATGGAAAGAAAAGTGAAATTAAAGAAAATAAAAAAAAATGTATATGAGAAATGATTCTCGTGACCGCACCTTGAAAAAAATTATGAAAAATGACACAACACTATTGAATAATGATAACAAAGACAAAGTATATATTGCATATGTCTTCTTTTCCCCTTGCTTTAGAAATGGAATTTGTTTCCCTCTTACATATTAAACGGGCTGCAGTATAGCTTAAACTGTAAACATAGAGAACAGTTTTATATCAAGCTTTCACCCAAGTTTATTTTGTTAAATAAAATAAACTAGACAACTGTCTAATACCAGCATCATATTTTAAGGTTCCTTTTAAATTACATGACAGTTGAAGCAACAGGTTGAGTTTTACATAGAAATAGATCAACCTTTTATGACGTCCTTCAGAGTTACAGAGGCCAAAAAAGGTTCTTTAGTTGATGTTCTCCGAGTGATATTGAGCCATTAATTATGACTTTTCTCAAAAAGTACAAATTTTCTAGAACCCGCCAAGGATACGCCCCCAAGAAAGCTTTAGACAGGTCCATGAATGCACAAGTTTTACAGTTCTAATATCTTTGTCAATCCGTATTAATCACAAAATTATTCCCCACAGTTTCTACAGATAAACTGAAATACGTTCCATCCTTCAAATCAGAGTCGAAATTTCAAGCATTGCAATGTTAAATCTATTCTAGTATGAAAAAATTAATTCCAACGGTTTACTTTAACCGCAAAGGGCAGAACCATAACAACATTGACAACAGTCACTACTTGCAGCAGTAGCTACGAGCACTTTTTGTGTGGATTACCAATAAGCACAGTTTTACGAATCAGGAATTATAAGCCGAAGAGAAAAACAATTACAAAAAATGTACATCTAAACTTCAATTAGAAGTACCAAGTATTGAAGAGAGACTCTGTAAAGCTTGAGAAGAAGGAGGAGGTGTTCCAGAAGGTGTGAAGATCTTGTTGCAGTGATCGTACAAAAGCTGGACTTTGGAGCTTTGCTGCTTCATGCTAAAGTATCTTCGGAAGGAAGCGAAGACCATGTCCACCTTATCAGATAATTTTTGTAATTTTGGAGGCATTTTTATTTTAATGGCCATCCAGAAGTGAATCGGAGTGAGAACAATCGATGGGAGAGCAAAGCATTGCAAAATGCAAAATTTCTCTTCGTTCGAACCAAAAGACGGGTCACCAGTTTTTGGTAGTTCGGGTTATCCAAGTCTTTTTCTTAGTGACGGATACTGGATAATAGCCCATTAGTCAACCCGACCCGGAGATTCATAGTTCTTTTTACTGTTTCCCCCTCCTCTCCTTTTCTTTTTTAAAAAAACCTAAAGTTTAGATAAATTTTCACTCATTTGTCCAAAAAAATTTAAGTTGAGATTTCGTAGTGTAAGATTTATACGTCTATTTCTAATCTTTAATATTAAGATTTAGTTTATAGTGTTATTATAAATCTCAATAATTACTGATATATGCTAGAGGCTTCATAAGTATGATTCCTAACCATACCACAGTTGTATGTAGCCGAGTTTGATTTTGAAGCTTGAATCTGAAGAATGAAACATGAACTTAGGAAACAAAAAGTGAAGCAGAATAGAGCTTGACAGAAAGAATGATTCACAATTTATTGAATCGGCTGCAGTTTCAATAATAAGAAGCGTGAAACAATCCCCAGTTTATTAATTTATGACCACTTTTGATCAGTCTGCAATAATAGGATCATCAGCCCAAACCAAGAGGAAAGAATTATATACTTGATCTGGTAAGTGGAGCTAGCTTCTGTCAAATAAGTAGCTCCAGTTTCGGGGTCTATCTCCAAGCCTGCTAGAAATCGAAAAGGCTTTCCTTCTACACAAGAAACAACTTGGGTTGGAGACCCTCCAGAGGAAGGCACCTTCATGAGTCCAAAATAAGCATATGCTATGTATAGTCCTCCTGTCTGGTAATTGAAAGCCAATCCCAATGGCCTTCCACGTTTTTTGAACTTCTGAAAAAATCAGAAATCCCATAACAGATAGTTTGGCTCCTGCAGCACCAAACATCATAGTTTAATCAGAAGCAAACCTCCTATTAAAAAGGGCATGTGATGAATTACAAAATTACTTGTTTGGCGAGGAGTAAGTAAATTCGACAAAATCATCACTTGGTCCTACTTATTTAAGGATTCTTCTATCAGAACCACCAATGCAAGGTCTTTCACCGTCTGAATAAAATGGTAGAGATTCAGGACCTGTGATCAGTGATGGCAGAAAGAGCCTGCTGAATAATCTGTGAGAAGGTGGCAACAGATGAGGAACAAAAGAGGAATGTAAAAATAACAAGGATAGCTATATTTCACATGATTGTGTAATGAACCTAAATACATTGGGCCTGAAGGAGCTTTTAAAAGAAGGCCCAGAGTGAGGTGTAATGTGCGTCGATGAGATGAGGGTTGGGAGACTGTAGTATATAACTAGACAGAGCAGCAATGGAATGGGTGTGAATATTGTTATTGAGAATCTCTCTCTCATATGTGACTCCCCTCCTCCTCTCTCTGGCATTTCTTCTTCTGTTCTTATCTGTTATCTTCATTTCATAGTGCTTGTAATATAGATTTATCATTCTGCTGCTATTTGAATGTTAACGTCTGTCTGATTGTTAGTAATAGTATCATTCCTATATCATATCCTTTACACTATTTGATCATAACAAATGGTGCTTTCATTGAGAGTCGGACCTTCTGCCATGGCCGATGAAGTCGATGAAGCCGAACTGGAACAATTACTGGCGGATAAGAAGAAGGCAAATGAATTCGTTGAAGAAGCCAAGGGTCGCTTTGATCGCATCGAAGTAATGATGGAAGCGATTCTCCAGTCAATCAACAAGCTAGATCGAAGGATGGAATCGTTGGGCATAGGGTTCAATGGGTCATCCTCCTATACGATTCTGACAGTACATAATCGACAATCAGGATTAGGCGATGAACCCCCATCATCTCAGAGTCCATGTATTGGGGCTCATCCACTGCCACCAAAGTGTGATTTCGAGCAGCATGCAGTGATAGAATCCGATTGTGACTCCCAATTCACCATTATCGGTCGTAGCCTCTGCTTTGCCCTGCCTAAGAAGGAATATGATTTTGCTCCATCAGCGGTTGATAAGGAGGTAGCCGTTCTTGAGTGTCCCATCTTTAACCTCCTCAATTTTGATCTCTCTGAGTATGAGATGCCTACTGATTGTCCTAGTTCAACATCAACGGACGCAAGTAAGATGAAGGTCTGGCGTTTGATAGATTGCTCCAAAGATCCTTCTACTTTTCCTAAAAATTTTCTATCCATCATTATTATGGTATTCGACCTTGGGCAAGTTAAGGGAGACTATTATTTGTATGTGCTTGCTGAGATGTCTCAACTGTTGCCTTTACAGGTTGTCTGTTGCATTGGCACTTTCTTTTCCTATGTAGCCTTTGATCCTGAAGATGATACATGCTTGAAATTTGTTGATACAATATATCACATTTTTGCACTTTGCAATAATGTCCCTAAAACTACATCTCTAATGTCTTGTGCTACTGTTATGCCTACGCAATTAGACTTTGAAAATTTGTGTATCCTTAATTTGAGAGTGCCTCAATTGGAATCCTGGGGTCAATGGGACGATATTTATTACTGTGTAACTGCAATTCCTTCTACTGCAGGGAACCTAACTTTGAGGAATATTCATATCTTTTACCATGGATTTGAAACTTGTGTCCCATCGGCTCTTGTGGGAAATTTTTTCGTTATGCCTACACTTGCTATGAATGAGAATGATCAAATTAAACTCATTATGTTGGATTGGATCTCATTGGAAAAGGGGAAGATTATGATTCTCTATTTAGACAAGGTTTGGGGTGGTAAGACTGACAAAATTACATGTGTCGTGCATCAATATTGTTTATGTCCACAACAGGATGAACAAGTGATTATTATTGCAGTGACTCAACCTATACACTGGATTATTGGTCAGTTTACTATTTCTTCTGCTACAATGGTTATTGCACATCTGTCAAGCATGCATTCCTCTATGAGTGAAGTTTGTCATGCGAATGTATTGAATACTTCACCAGTCCTTCCTGTCTTTGTCTTGCTGGACATAAATAGTTTCACCCTTTGGGTTCCACTATCATGTCAACATGATTTTCAGAACTCTCAGTTGCAAAAGCAGGGCCAAAATTCTGCAGCGCTAGGTAGTTTGTTGGAGAGGCGCAATTTGTTGCAGGAGCTATTTGCAGACATAGCTTTAGAAGTTGATGACTGAGCCAAAGATATAATTTTCATTAGGGAAGAAGATATAATCTCTCCTACAGATGATGGTATCACTGGTTTATTATGTTTCTATGACGTGCTTGCTGATTATTTTGTTCGAGTGCCTAAACATGGAAAGCCTATCCTTGAATTGATTGTCCAACTATGGAGCCAGTCATTTGCTTCACATATATTTGCCCTCCTATTCCACAAATGGTTATTTGAAGTTGAGCTTGATAATCCAGAGGTTCTTCTCCATTATTCATCTGCTCTGGTTGAAGGGGCAAGAAATGTTATCTGGATTGACATTCAAACAAACACAGGGCTTTTCCAATCCTTCTTTCTTTATCTTCTGGATGATGTTGTGCTGAACCAGACTCGATTGAATAAAATTCCTGTACAGACTCAGCAAGATATGTATCTGTTACTTTCATAGTTCCTTCCATTTTATAACTCAGCTGACAGAAGGGAAAACTTCTTGAAACATTGTCCTGCTTTTCCAAATGCTTTCTTTGTTGGCAACCCACCTGATGTAATTGTTACTGAACTTACTGATCAGCTTCTGAAGTTGAAGGTGGAACCAGTGCTACTGCACTATCTTTCACAAATCAAAATACTTTAGGGTATGGAGATGAGAATGACTACGAGTACGAAATTGAAGAGCTGTTTGTATAGTTTCACATGCCCCGGGTGTCCCGTGTATCCCACAAGAGCTGTTCGCCATGCAGCTTGGCATGCTTTAGATTTGCTTTTCCCTGCAGTAATGTTACTAGATTATCATAAGCTTTTTATTTTATTGGCAGTGGATTCTTATTTCTCTTATATAAGATGTCATGGCATACTCTTGTTAATACTTTTGCTACACCTCTGGCTCCTCGCCATAATTTTTCCTTTGAGGCTCTGATTAATGTCATTGGATGGTTCCTCACATCTTACTTGGATGAAGGCCGAAGACATTATGGCTCCAAATCTTGACTTAGACCTTGAGGATAAGGTCTATTTTAATGTAGGGAGTAATGTAATGAACCTAAATACATTGGGCCCGAAGGAGCTTTTAAAAGAAGGCCTAGAGTGAGGTGTAATGTGCGTCGATGAGATAAGGGTTGGGAGACTGCAGTATATAACTAGACAGAGCAGCAATGGAATGGGTGTGAATATTGTTATTGAGAATCTCTCTCTCATTTGTGACTCCCCTCCTCCTCTCTCTGGCATTTCTTCTTCTGTTCTTATTTGTTATCTTCATTTCATAGTGCTTGTAATACAGATTTATCATTCTGCTGCTATTTGAATGTTAACATCTGATTGTTAGTAATAGTATAATTCCTATATCATATCCTTTACACTATTTGATCATAAGAGATTGCTAAATGCTAATCAACCCCAAGGTCGTGAGGCTTGGCCTAGGAATTATTTACCATCTATACAAAACTTTCTTTCGTCTCTTCCCTCACAATGTCGAACATCATCCTTCACTTGCTGCGAATGAAAGCCAGAATGATAAATTTGATGCCGAAAGTCTGAAACTACGTTCATAGTTTGTATGATCTATGAATAAGAACATTATTTGCGATAAATCAAGTCAAAGATAATCGAGCAAGTCACAAGAGTCGAGAGCTCTCACCGACATATTTTTGTAGTTTTTGCGGCAAATCTAATGAAGCTTGAGAGTTTTCTTCTCGATCCAAGTTTTCTCTTTGGAGTCGTCCCATGAGCTCCCGATTTTGATCATGCTTGACGTACGAAAACGCCGCTTCTAGCCGTGTTCGTTTTGAAGGTAGATTAGGGTGGTACTTGATTAACAGATTGTCATAAACATGTTCATTTTGAGATTGGATACAAAAAAATTAGATTAATAATATTCTGTGCTTGAATGTAGTAAGCAAAATTTCTCTATCATACACTTAAATTTGAACTACCTTGGCTTCCTCCCATGTTTTTTATAAAGAATAACTATCAAAATCACTCTGTTCGAAATATTGGTTAAAAGTATCAAATATGTGCCACTTTTCTTTTATAATTATACCTTCTTTATGAAGAAAAAATGTGAAAGATAATAAGTGACAGATTAATACAGAGATAATAAATTATATATATATATATATATATATATATATATATATATATATATATATAATGGGAGCAAACATAAAAAGTTCAGTTTAAATTTTTTTTTTAAAAAACCTTTATATTAAGAATCACCCGAGGGAGAATGTTTGTTTTTAATTAAAAGGAATGGACAGTGTCCACCCAATTGACTTTTTTAAGAAATATTAATTAAACTAAATAAATTACTAATTTCGATGTAAATATAAAAATCAATTGAACTCTTTGTGAACAAATTAAAAAATCTAAATTAGATAAGTATTGGAGTAAAATACTCTGACCACCCTCCCGTTTTACCTGAATTACACAGACCTCCCCTCTATTTTGGAAACCCATATAAACCTCCCTTGAAATAAAATGTATGTTACACAAACCAATATAAGATTATATTTCCATCCACCTAAACTGTTAGCTGGTCGTTAAATTTGACTTCTGAACTTTTTTTTCACCCAAATGTCTCTCTTTAGTATTATATATATGAAAAACATACTCTGACCTCTCTCCTAATTTGTCTTAATTACGCATATATTTAAGTCTAAACAATTAACTCCGTTAAGAATATTTCTAAAAGACTCCAAAACTTTATTTTTTAATTAAAATTTATATAAAAATAAAATTTATTTACTATTTTACTCTTAATACTAAATCCCTAGTTCTACTTTTATTTGATATGTATTTATTTTGCCTTTCATATTTTGACTAAAATTGTTTTAAGGAATTTAATATTTTTTATCTGTTCATTAATTTCTATTTGTATTTTTACAAATAGTTATTTGTTTGATGATTTCAGAACTAGTTAATGTAAATATCACAAACTTTGAATATTCAAGTAAGTTTTTAAATAAACATGTGCTTGATCAAATGTGTTTATAAATATTTGGGAAAAAATATTAAATTAGAAATTTAAATGATATATACAAACTCAAACTTATATAATTTATTATATTTGATAAAAATATATGTGTTTAATATATATTTGAAGTCAAAATTAATTTATAATATAAAAACTAATAATTTTTTTAAAAAAATTAGAAAGTTATATGTATAATACTAAAGAGGGACATTTTGATTTTTTTTTTAAAAAAGTTCAAAAGTCAAATTTAACAGTCAACTAACAATTTAAGTGGATGGAAATATAATTTTAAAATATAAAGGAGGTTTATGTAACATATATTTTTTTAAGGGAGGTTTATATGGGTTTCCAAAATAGAGAGGAAGTATTTGTAATTCAGGTAAAACAAGAAGGTGATCAGAGTATTTTACTCTAAGTATTTATATTTATCATTTTTTCTAAATAAATAATTTATTTAATTGATAAATTGATATATATTTTAATATATATATATTATGATTAAGTAATCTCTTCAAAAAGAAAAATGAACTGAATTTTATATTAAAAATGAGAAAACAATTTACATACCTAGCCACGCACCTAAATGTGGTAAAAACAAAAAAGGCAAGAAAACCATCGTTTTTGATTTTAGGGTTAAGGTGCAAAAATACACCTGAACTTTTTCTCCAGGAGCGTTTTGCACTATGTGTTTTTTTTTTGAGCAAAAATACACATGTGATTAACATTTTGGAGTAAAAGTCACATCCCACCGTTAAATCACGGTTCACCTTGATGAGAGAAAAAAAAAAAAAAGATGAAGTGAATAGTAACTTAACGGTGGTGAACAGTGACTTAACTGTGAGATGTGACTTTTACTCCAGAATAATAACCATATTTGTATTTTTGCTCCAAAAAAAAAGCACGTGGCAGTCATGGGAAAAAAATTTATGTGTATTTTTACACATTAACCCTTGATTTTATCCTTAACTACTCATTTTAAAATGCAACCAAGCATTGGCCCCCACCCGCCCCCCCCCCCCCCCCTCCCCCCAAAAAAAAAACTCCGACCAAGCATGAAGTTGATATCTTTTCCTTTTGAATATTATATGCTCCTTCTTCGGGACCAAAATATTATATGCCATTTTAGAGGATATCGTATTATCATAAGCAATGTCCACTGACTTCACATTCATTAGCAAACATTCTCATAGCTCTCGTTTATTATCAAATACAACTGTATCAATACTGTACATTGGCCACTAGCTCAAAATAAAAGTTTATTCTCCCTTTTTCCCCATATAAAAGCTATGCAACTCATAAGTCATTCCAATCAGGTAATAAACAGCTTCCAGTGTTCAAAACAGCAGACTAAGTTTATTCCATTTCCCCAGCTACTGTTGCTCTAAATTCCTAGGAAACATGCACAAAGCAGTATAGCTGCCAATTAAGGTGCAATGTAAATCAAAAGAACCAGTGGGGGAACACTAACTTATCTGCAGAAAAGTCAACGAATATCAGCCCAGACAAAATTACCAGGGGAAAGAGGATTGGGGTAGCAATTGAGGGGTAATGACGTGAATGGATGAGTAAAGCTACTTGATGAAGAAAATACAAACTGAATAGGCAACGACTTACAATAGACAATATTGACGAAGATGCTCAGATTTGCAGCTAATTATCTCTATAAGAAGCTTTCAATGTTGAGTTCTACGAAGGAGCAGGGATCAGGAATGTCAAAGTTATTTAACACCTGAAAGAAAAATAAAAAACATAAGCATTATTGGTTATAATGCATCTGACCCCAGAGTACATTGTCTGATTGCTTTGTTCCTGAAAGGATATTATTAAACTCCTAGATACACATAGTATGAAATGTTGAGGAAAACGTGCCAGGTCGAATAGACAAGTCTATTGCCACCGAGATACAATTAAATTATTGGAGTATGCATTCCATGCCTCTCTTCTAATTATTTCCTCTTGCACTGGCAGCTATTGCCATCTTAGCATATTACACAAACTAAAAACCCCATGAAGCCTGGTATATTGGACTGCCCTTTTTATAAGTTTTAATTTTAAACTATTGATTGCTTGTACGGATATTTTCCAAACATTGTTGTCAACATATTCAATTCATAGCATCTTAAATCATGTTTTCATCAAATGGTAGTTTGAATGTCCTTACACAACAATGGCTTCCATATTTATTGTAGCAGCTTTTAAGGTCCCAATATTCAAATAAGCCCTATATCAAGCCAATACAATTTTACTGATCATAACTCAAGTACCTCTGGGTGAACAATGCCAAAAGTGCCAATGTGCTGTTCTTTGTACATGATTTTAGCTTGCCTTCCCGCAAGAAACTCAGGCTCCTTCATTAAGCAGTCATGTCATGTAATCAGCAGCAGCATAAAACTTTAGGGAGAAAAGCTCAGAAGGTAAACACATATGCGCGCACACACAAAAGAGAACATCTATGCAATTTATACTTACATCTGATCTCTCAATATAATATCCTGTTCTATCACCAGGTGAAACAAAAGGAATCCCAGTCTTTTCCATTACTCTGTCAACCAAGCCATGAATTATCTGCATGTCAATGAAATAAAATTCAGAAGTATGATGATACATATATTCTTATCTCTAGATGGAATGAATTGTAACAATGAGGAGCACCGGTATTTACTATCAACTATAAGCTTTATAAGGGGTAGGGCAAGTGAAGTGAGCACTTAAAGCTCTTCCGCAAAATTAAAAAAGCAATTTAAGGAGATTTTTTTATTAAAAAAAAGTTTAGCACTCTGGTGATTCCTTCATTTTTTATTTTTTTTTGAATCTCAATTTGGTCAAGTAAAGACCACGATACAAAAGTTTCATGTATGATAACTCGTATTCAAAGAGCAAAATACTAAATGAAGTTCCATGACATCAATGCTTATTATACCTCAAATCCCGCATTAGAACCACAGTATAGTGCAGCAAGTTGACGTTGATTTCTGGCACCAACATCTTTTGCGTCATCCAAGACCACAATATCACCAACTTCAAAAATCTGAAACAACAGAGAACAAAAACAAAAGGATGAATCACAAAAACTTGTTATGATGCAGAGGCACAGATATCAAATACCTTGTAGTAGTAACACAAGACTAAGACTAAAGGTACTTCTAGTCAAAAAGTAACACTGAAACCTTTTCTGAAAAAAAGTTGGTTGAAACTCTACCTACTTGTGAACAGGTCATTAATTAAGTTGATATTCTTATTGAAAACTCAAATTTTGACAAAATAAACAACAAAAATGATTAGATTCAAAAATCCAACAGGTTAAAAGATTTGGATAAGAGCTTAAATGACACCTTTATTGGCTTCGGATGGTCCTTATTGTGAGCCACAGTTTTCAAAATGCCTGGCATAAGACTAGTTCGAACAGCCTGTGAGAATAGAATAACGTATTAATATATTAATAACTAATATATAGAATCTAAAACGATGTAAGAATTGAAGCATGAAAAATATCGTAGCAAGGCAACTGCAAGGGAAGATAAGCGTGATCAACTTTGTGAAGGTCAGGGAACGCTGAGCAAACAATGTGTATTTATAAGCAAATATGATGTACTCAAATCAGATTGGGGGCTGTAGAGAGAGCATGGATGGCTAAGCAAGGCATGAAATTACAAATTAAAGTAAAATAAAATTCTAACCTAAAAATCTACTAGTTTCAATATGCTGATATAATGTGTGCAAACCTCAAAATCTGAAGACCTAGGGTTTCCAATGATAACAGCTACTGATTTATCATCTTCATGATTCAGCATGGCGAAATTTTCCTTAGAAGAGCAAAGTATAAAAGTCAAAACCTCTGTGAACCCAGTCATTGCAACCTGCAAAAAAGATTAGGGAATAATGAAACTCAGATAAATAGAAAAAGTCAAATAAATTAAGCCTAACATATATAATGAAAATGATTTACTTTAAGCATTTAATGCATTATTTCATAGATAAGAGTGGCGTATATTTTTGTTATAAAAGAAGGAAAAAGGAAAAGAGTGGAATATATTATAATCCTGCAAAGCATAAATCTTAGACCACAAGGGTTAAAGTACTTGCATTATACCTCTTTTCTGATAAGATCACTTAGTTCATTCAAAGGAAGCAGTATCAAGGAAGCAGCCAATCTCTTAGAGCCCTTATTATCAACAAGGGCTTTATCCTTAATAGCATTGAATCCATAAGCAATTGCCACATCCTACAGAAAGAAAATTGAAACATACACATATTGACGACTTGTCAGCACAATATACATATAATAGATCCATCAATCTTTGATAATTTGAAAGGCAACAGTTTATTGACCAAGAAAATTCCTGCCAATACCTCCATAACATCACACGGGTGAAGAATGTCACTTCTGGAAGGAGGAACAGATACAATAATGTTACCCTGCCCATTGTCAGCCACAGATTGTTTGGCATGCACCTGCATTCGGCTTAATAGTCCAGTTACCTGAAGAAAAGGACAAGTCTTAAGAAGTAAGAACAACAAATTAAAAATTATTTAATGCTTTAGTTACTTCAGAAAGCATCAGGGCCGAGTCTTGCATTAAATAAGATAGATTTAGTATATGTGCTTAAAGCAATGGACCAAAGAAAAGTCACATGGACAAGAATTAAATGATCAGCTGAAGATTATCAGCAGCCAATTTGCAAGAGAAGGGAGAATCTACTTAATCTATATGTTGCTTTGATGTAACTTGGTACTATTAACCCATAATTATTAGAAGAATCAGTACAAAGACTCTTCTATGAGCAATGGAAGGGGTCAAGGAAATCAAAATTTACTAATACTCCTGCTACAGTGACTGTTCAGACTGGAAAATAGAAGAAAATAGAGAACAGTGAAAACTGGCAGAAATAGAAAATAATCCCTGAACTCTCGAGCGGTTCAGGACTGTCCTCATTCAACGTGTCTTTACTTGCCCTCTCCCTAGGCACAAAATCCTAGGTAACAGTCTTGACCTCAGCCTTCAGTATTAGCGGGCTTGGACCCACCTCTAGTCCTCTTACCATCAAAATCAGTTAGACCTGTCCTTATCCAGAGTACTGGGCCTTTGCCTCATATAAATTCAGTCCACAAAGTTATTGGGTTCATCAGGCCAAAAATCATTTGTTAAAGATTATGAAGCACATTTACAATCTACATAAGAAAGTTCCATGAAATAAATACCTCTTCCATCTCCAATGACACCCCAATCAGTCCGTTTATGTAAGACAGAGAAACTTCCATATTGTAGACAGACAAATCAGGATATATGCATGACTGTCCATCGGAAGAAATCACTTCAACTGGTTCAATTACAAACTTTTTCTCACAGTATTCCGAGAAGGCTGTTACCTGAAAAAATAGAATGGCATATCACGATCAACACAATGGAGAAGAGAAGAAATTGGGTTGAATAGAGAGACGCACAACGAACTGCAGTTCTCTACCATTGTATTCAAAACAATCTTTGCCTTTGTCAGATCAGTGGCAGTACATTCAATAAATACGTTCGTTGTCTCCAGAGTGATGGCTGAATGTGCACCGTTTATAATTGGGGGTAAGGATAAAACAGTTCTGTCAAAGCAGTATAACATGTCAAAAATTGAATTAAACAACATAATTTGGGTGGAATAAGGCCAAGTGCTCCTAGTTATCACTTATCAGCTCACAAAAAATATAACCTATGGAAAACAGAGAAGAAGCAAAACCAATAAGGCTGCCTCTGCAAGCTGACCCCATAAAAATACAAGTGAGCCAGAGTGTCATTGTAGTTTTAGCCAAAAAAAATTCCCTATCAGTTAAGGAGAAATAAAACTATCCATGATCTCATATTTTACATTTGTTTAGTAATTATTAGACAGCATCTTCAAAATTGTATCTAGCAACACAGTGATTAGCATGAAAAACTCAAACAGTGATGACAGTCAGCATCAATACAGTGATTCAACAAGAATTAAATGTAAATAGGGCATCCTGGATGCAGACACAAGATTGCAACGGCTAAAAACATGTGAGAGCAGAATGGTTTAAACATTTGTAAGCTATTTGATGATTGGTATGCTACAGAAATATAATACCTCTTAGAGTCATATATAACAGGGAATACTGGTGAGCCCTCAATTATATGCAAGAATTTCTTCAGTTTCAAATCTGACTGTCAAACATAAACCAGTTAAATATCCAGAGATGTCTCTAAACAACAGTATCCTATAAACAGATACTAAGCATTAATACATCATCAACCCAAAATTTGAATTCCAAAGAAGTGCATAAATAAAACCTGCAGTTGGCTATGCTAAATCCAACAAAGAAATATTTGTAAGAACTCACTTTGTAGAACTCCATAAGCTCATCAGCCCTGAAGTTATTTTCCTACAGCACCCAAATGGAAAAGATGAAAGACGAATTTCAAAACAAATATCTAGAGAATAGTTTCAAATGCTGTTATCCTATGAGTATATGCGACAGAGGACTACTTAAAACATATGTTTTGCACAAGAAACCAATAAAACAAGAGTAGCTAAATGAGGTGGTCGCAGTATGCAATTTCTAAGATATGTTAACTAAAAAATTGAAGTGCCAGAATAAATTTTTTAAAAAAATACCTGCTTTAGTGGCACAAAATTTATACTTGAAGGTGGCAAAGCCTGAAAAAATACATCAAGTGAGAATTACCAATGATGCAGCTTTGCAGTAAAGCCTTTTAAATTCACCAACAGCAATCATGCTGCATTTATGATGCCAATAAATTGAGTATATTGGGGCAATGATAGAATGAAACTAGGCAATATAACTCCAACAGTAAAAAATGCGGAACCCTTAAATGCTTCTTTATGGAATTTAGGTGTCTTTTTTGGGTGGGGGGTTGGGGGAGCAAGAGAATAATCTGAATAATTCCAATCTTATTGAATCACAAAAATGAATCAGGTATGCAGCCCTTATTTATAGACATAAGTCCTAGTAGATATAGATATTCTAATCTTACCTGAATCCTTCCAATATAATTTAATCCTATTTAAATCCTCCCAATAATATAATTATATCCAATCTATCTTAAATCTATTTAAAATTCAATCCAAATAAATCCTAATAATCAATGAATCTATGTTTTCCCCCCTAAATCCATAATAACATATCAGCTTCTGTATAGGGATAAAGTCTTAAATATATTGACTGCAGAATGAACATTACTGGCAACTTCTAACCGAGTCTTAACATAAACACTACCAATCAGTTAATTCAAAAATGGTTTAAGGCCATGTATCATACAATCAACTCAAATGAAAGTGTAAGCAGCACTGCCCAATAGAGAAAGAGATGTTTCAACAAATATTGCCAGATAAGACGTTTAGTGATAAAAAATATGCACAGGCTAGGCAGCAAGGTCCATGTTCCTAATAAGTAAGTTTCAACTTTCAACATAATACCCCAAGACTCCTTTTAGATCCCAGATTCCTATTTTGTTTTTTCATACTATCCTATATACACAATAGAAGAATATTCATTGTTCATATTTTAGTAGAAACCTCGTAAGTGAAAGGGCTTTCCAACTTATCCAGATCATGAGTGCCAATTGCAACAAGAGTTCTTCGCCTGAAAAAAAAAACATGAAGATTAAATATAAAGTGCTGAAATGATACCGAAAAAGCCAATGCAGTTTAGAATTACAACAGCATAATTTGATAAACAAATGAGCAGGGATTCCCCAGTTTTCTTTGAAAGCTAGGAAAATAAAGAATCTAAAGATTTAAAAATGATATAAAACATATAAACCAGCAACCAATTGTGCCCAAATACAATATAAATAGCAAATAAGTGAGTCAGACATCATTACCGGCAAATGTTTTGATGAAGCTTGTCTTGGAGATCAATAAAGCTGTTGTATCTTGCTTTATCAAATGCTACACCTCTCAATACAGCACAAACAATATATGGACGAATCAAAGATGTCTACAATGAATATCGCAAGAGACACACCTCAGTTTCCCATCAATAAATGTCTTCCTTATTAAAAAATGATTCAGGGATAGCATAACTACCTCTGGCTTAACATGCATTTTGAGCATTGCATCTTTACTAATGCCAGCCAAACTGTACGTAGGGATTTCCTGGAACCCACAGAAGACTCGGAGGGCTCGAGCTAGCCCTTCAAGGCAAAGCAGGTCATACCTGTGCAAGTAAAAGCAACTTAGCTTCGCTCTAGCATTAATCTCCTAAAGCATACTTCATTATTATGGCAAATATCTCAGAACGAGTAGAGCTTGCAACCGAAACCAAAAAAAAAAACCCAAATTTAAGGAGAAATATAAGATGAGGCCGCTAACAATGAACAAGGGGTTCAACCCCAATTGATTATAGGTGATGTCAACCCAGAACACTAGAACTCATAACCTTAAAATGGAAGTTGAGCTAGCCTTTACACACGAAAGTAAACTTCATCAATCAGCAATAACATTCAACGCATTTACAATCATATCAGACTCCTTTTTTGGAAAGCAAAAATCAACTTACAACTACATTTTGATTGCATCTGCATCTACGAGGAAATTAAGGTAAAGTAGTTTAAATGTAAGGGTACCTATTGGCGCCAACTTCAATTTTGTAGATAACTTCTTCATCTTCATCAACTTCTCCTTCCAAATGCTTTTCTTTTCTCACAATTGCTTTCTCAGTAGTCTGTCGTAACCACATTGTATAAGTACGATGAATAAAATACGTATCAAAACTTCAAAGTTTTGGTCAAAGAGCTTACAACGTCGTCAAGCTCGATTCCAAAACTGAAGCACAGGTCTTCGAATTCTTCTTGTGCTGGAAATTAAAAATAACAGCGAGTATCAGTAATTGTTGCGCATTAAAATGATGGATAGATTGAAATGGGAAATGAAGCTCACTGTAAGTCCTTCCAAGAGCTGCAAACAGACGATCCCGCCCGACACTGACGGTAGGCATGGTGGTTTCTCGGACTTACGACTGCAACCACCTGGGGATCAATGGACTTCTGCGTTAGATTTTAGAATGCCAAGAAGCTGCTTTGCCAAGTAACACTGCACAAGAACAGCCCGCATGATACTCTCGCTTTTTAAGCTTGGGATTAAAGATATAAATTTTAAGATTAGCGTGGGCCAAAAAATATTAAAGTTAGCGTGGAATAACTTTTATTCTTTGGAAAAAAAATTAAAGTTAGCGTGGAATAACTTTTATTCTTTACTTTTAATTTTAATCTTATCTGATGACGTACTCTTAATCTCAATTAAGAATAAATGTATGGCAAAAAGATCTATCTTGTAACTTTGTAATATAACGCTAAAGTATAATTTTAATCATTTATGTTTGCTTCAAGAAATCTTCTAATCCGTAAGGTACATTTGTAATCCTTAAATATTAATATTGTTAAGCTTGTATGAAGGAAAATGCTGACTCATCAAATTAAAATGATGACAGTGTGATTAAAACACTACATTTTTAATCCTAGTTGGGCATACTAGTTGGAAAATAAATAAATAAATAAAAATAAAAATCTTCTAAAAAGAGAGAGGAAAACCTAGTCGCCCAATCTGAAAAAATTGCCATTGTTTCCCTATGCGGTTGGACTCTCTGAAAAACGCAGCTGAACCTAAGAGAGGTGAATTGGGTGAAGATAAAAACTTGCTCCCTTTTTAAAATCTTTTCGCAATTCGGTTAAATCAGTTTGAATGATAATGAAAAGTTATAAACAATCATTCAAACATGTATGCTAGAAATAAAGAATGAAGGGAAGAGAATTGCAAACTCAGATTTATATTGGTTCGGTCCAACCCTTAACCTACGTCCAGTCCTCAAGTTCCACTTGAGATTTTCACTATTTCCTTGTTTAATCAGTCACAAGAGACAAGCCTTTACAACCTACAAGTTTGTCCAGGCACTTGTATAGCCTTTACAATCTCTTATAGAGACTCTCCCTTACAACCCGTAAGGAAACAATCAACTTCCCCACTCAAGGTCACCCAACCTTGAGTATCTCTCAGGAAAATGTGATTTACAATGATTCTTCTCTCAAAGAAGTGATTATGATAAACATTGAAGTGCATTACAAGTGATTTCACTCTCTATATTGTAAACTCAAAAAGCATTGAAAAACAGAGAGTAGGAGATTCAGCATTTTGACATTATAACAGTGTAAGCTCTATCCATCATCTTATTGCGTTTTGAATCTGGTTCTATTTATAGATAATGATGTTCTGAACGTTGAGAATATAGTTGTTGCAAGAATATAGCGGTTAGATGCTTTTTCACTTTGACACCTCAGCAACTTGATCTTCATGAAGTCCCTCATTTGATAATCTGAAACATGTCCACAAATGATCTAAATGATGTTAAGAAGTTTTATAGATCATTTGGGTAAGTTTCTGGATGATCTAGATCAAATTCAGGATTTTCAAAATTTTGATTTTTCTGAAGTTATGGTGGAAACTTGAGTATTGAATTGGAAACTTGAGTATTGAGCTTGTAGTATTACTTCAGATTCATCTCTGTCTGATCTATACTCAAGTTTTGCCTCCCATACTCGAGTATTGAAGATTCTCTCACGTTCATAGCTCTCTATCTGAGTTATACTCTAGTATTTACTTGTAAACTCGAGTATTCAAGCTATTATGCACTTTGGATGCCTTTTGACTTGATATAGCTTCAATTTTGGCAAACCAATTATCTCCATAAAGCTCTTTGTATGTTCATTCCATTTCAACAAGATTCAGCTCAAAGATTGTTGGATTTCATCTGTTATGATCCAATGAAAGAAGATAGTTCTTTATCTAGTGTTTTTGCAATGTCTTGATCAGTCAGTCAACTTTCGAAGGCTGTATCTCTCTGGTCTGAACTTCATTCTTGTTGAATCAAGTATTGATGGAAAGCCTTATGAGTCTTCTTTCCAACGCCACCGATTTCAGCTCATTTCGATTTATAGATTGTGAGTTACACTCAAAACATTTAAGCTTGGTCTGATGTGTGGCGTGGATATTTGATCCAACTTAGGAAATTCATAGCTCTCTCATCTGATCTTTTTTGGGGCATGAAACTTTGTCAAGATGACGCATTGGATGTCTAGTTTCAGCCAAATTTCATTTCACCTCAATCCGATGTCTGGTTTAGGAGATATCATTGATTTACCAGACCTCGCCCAAAGATGAATGTGAAACAGAGGTGAACAAAGTTGCTGTAAGTGCTGGAAACTCGAGTATTGAGGAGGAAACTCGAGTATTGTCGGGTCCAGACGCGCCAGAGAAGTTGAAAACACTCGATATTCGAATATTTAAGTTCCATACTCGAGTATTGACCTCCATAATCCAAATTTTGACTTGGAAACTTGAGTTGACTCTCAAATCGAAGTTTTTCAAACCACAGTTTTCTCATCTAGAAACCAATTTCTGCAGTAAGCTTGTATATTCAAGTTTTGACCTGGAAACTCAAGTATTCTCTTCCAGAACCTGATTTTTGCTATTTTCAACTTTGAATTGACCCTCTCTAACATCTACTTGAACATGATCACTTTCATAACAAATCTTGGAACTTGTATAATGGTATTTTCATTAAGATTTTCCATGTTCCATCTTGATCAACCTTTAGTTCATCATTCTCTACACTTTCTACATTCTTCAATATTAAGAAAGCCAAACCTATACTGAACTTCTTTCAGAATCTCATATGTCTTCTCTCTGTTTTCCCATCTTTTGATCATTCTTCAAAATCTATCAACTAAGAACTTGAGTTGATCATGAATAAATATATTTCATTCACCAAGTTCTTTCTTCTTCAATCTCTCCTTTTCTTCTTTTTCTTCTCTTCTCTTTCCTTATCCCCATCTACATTCTCTTCCTCCTTGATCTTCTTCTTTGTCGATTCATCTTTTTAAAATTTCTGATTTCCTTCTTGATTATTCTCCACAACTGAACACTCTCTTTCATTTAATACTTCTTTATCAATTTTCTTCTTGACCATTTCTTCATAGATGAACTTCACATCTTTGATTCTACATTAAATACAAGAAGAATTAATCAATCAAAAAGATAAATATATTACTCAATCTTTTTGCTCTTACTAATAGCATATACAAGATATCATCAAAACTAATCATATCTAACACTCTCCACCATTTGCTTCAGGGCACTCATAGTCTCTAATTAAGTAATTACCAGTCTCATCCTAAGGTGAAAATATTTCTCTCTCTTCTAGAACTTTGTCAAGCTTTTCCCAATTCCAATCACTCTAACCTTGCCATGTGCTCTTTCCAATCAATAAATATAGTGCTGGCTCGCCATTCATATTATTTCTGCTTGACCGGTACCAAGAACTCCATTTTCAATGAATTCTGGGTCTGGGCGCTTAGCAACCCCTACTTTCACATTTCTTCCTATGAAACTGTCAGCCTAAGAAGTAGCAATCTAGTCCTATGATTGAGTTGCAGGTTTTGGTAACCTAGTGTGACTGCTCCACTTTCATGCAGTGAAAAGTCTTTCTCATATAAAAGAAAGGGGATGAAGGAGGCTTAGTGGAAGTCCTCTCACATGACAATAGCTGAAACTTTTCCAGAGAAAAAAACACGAATATTTAACTGTGTATTTAGTTTGAGAAGAGAGGATGGGAATGAGGACTTTTACTAAATTATCATTAATAAAAAGAATATTCCTTTTTGTTGAAAGTATATTTTTAGAATATTGAAAAGTTTTCATAGGCAATTTGGTCAATATAAAGTAAAAAAATTCTCACTCCTCCTCTCAAACTAAACATACCCTAAAAATAATTTAAAACATATGTTTCATTAAACTAGTTAGAAAATTGAAAAGAATGTAATTTTCGCCCACAAGACACAAAATTAGAAAAAACAAAAAAAAAGTTAATACATCGTGAAAAGAGGCTTGACAACCGCCCAAGCTAGTCATTTACCTTGATGGTTGATCAATTATTATCAAGATAAGGTGGGTAGAGCATTCTACTCGATTGAATTTGTTGTAAACTGCGCCCTCTATATGACACAATGATCCTAATAAATTTAAGGTTTTGAGAATGGGAACTAGATCAAAGGTGATAAGGTTTCTCTAGAGCTATCAAAACGGGCCACCCCGACCTGTTAGGCCTTAGCCCACATGGGTTAGGGCCAAAAAGCCCACAAGGCCAAAAAGCTCGCATGTTAAACAGCCCACACGAGTCAAAAAATTATATAGCCCTAAGGGTTAAAGCCAACCTGCGGGCCAAAAATCATTTTATATCTACAACACATCCATTCATTCATATTCAGTACTGTGTATAATAAAAACAAAAACATAACACTCGCGGTGGCAATGATATTCCCTACATTGTTAAAAGTAACATCCACATTTGACTAACACATGAAAAATTAATTCATCTCTGTAGCTTCAAATTGAAATTCTTGATGCCCTTAGGATTCTACTGTTAGTGCTTCATGATGAGTAATTTTACAATTATCTTCATCTAAAATTCACAATCAATTAAAATACAATCACTCAATTAGGCAATCAATTCCAACATAATCAATCAAATATTACATGTACATATAAAACATTATGAAAATTAACACAACGTTACCATCAAGATTGAGAGTAAAACCATGCAGCCGATTCCTAGTGCAAATCAACATCTGAAGATTTTCAGGAAGAGTAGAACTTCTATATTTGGTAAGAACATGTCCACCAATACTAAAAGCAGATTCTGATGCCACTGTAGTAATGGGGATACTTAACACATCTTGTGCCATAATACCAATTGTGGGGAACCTACTTTCATTATGCTTCCAATAACTAAGCACATCAAAATCTTCACCTTGACCAAATTTTACTTTTGGTTCATCCAAATAAAGTTCTAATTCACTTTTACCAGCAACATACATGCTCTCGTTATCAAACATTTCAAACTCCTGCAAAATATAATATATCAATTATCTAAATGAAACAATAATGAAGAAAATATTCATTTAGCATAAAAGAACATACCCTGATATATAATTTTGATTTTTTGGGCCAACTCCCTTCTCCACTGACTTGTGCAAGATATTGAATTTGTTGGATGATAGAGAATGAGAATAACTTATCCTTAGAGATTGCTTGCATATTCTTCATAAAGCTTCTCAATATTTTCTCACACATTTCTAACCTTATCATAAGAGGTTGAAGGATCTAGTTTTGTATAACAAAATTCTAAAAAAATGAGCTTCAAGCTCTTGTGGAGGGAGAGGGGTAAGCACGGAATCAAAAAAAATTCAGAAGGCATAGGCATGAACACTGCTAATGATAATATTCGGAGGGGAGGGGAGGGGCTGGGGTCGAGACTCTTGTGGAGCCCTAAAACCGAGGGATGAAGATGGGGCAACAAGCATGACGTCTTGGTGAAGAGGAGAACCAAGCTCTGATACCGCTCCGTATGAAACCCTCCTCTGATACCAGAGTGTGACCCCTAACTTTGATACCAGTGTATATACACATATGTATACATAAATATATACATGTATATACATACATACATAGATATGTATATAGATATATTTGTGTGTATATGTATATATATGTATATGTGTACATATATGTATGTGTATATACACATACATATATATGTATATATATACACGTAGATATACATGTCTGTATCTATGTATACACATAAAGGTATTTATATAATTTTGTATCACAGCCTTAAATTGTTTTTATAATTATACGTTTCTACCACTCCTTTCGTTTTTACATAAAAACTCGATTTTGATAACATTGCTATTGATTGTTTAATTTTGTCAGTTAATTGTTTAATTTATTTGATGGACAAAGCATGATTTCCAAAATATATGTATATTTATTTGTGATTGGTTTTAATGGGTTTAATGACTAGCGCTTACACCATTATGAGTTTTCTAATAGATTAAGTATTATTAAACTTGAGGATTTCCCATGTTTCAATTAGGTGATTAGACATATTAATCCCTCTCTTTTATCAATCTCCCTTTAGTCTAATTAATTTATTTGGGTTAAGAAAGTTAACTGCATGTAAATCTTGATTTGTCCCTTCATCGTACCTAAAGTAAACCTTCTTTAAATTTTTTGGTTTGATTTCTTAGTTAGTTAATTTTTGTGCTTAAGATTTTAATTTTCTTTTCTTAACCCCTCCCAAACTTTGTTTGCATTTAGATTAGTTCCATTCTCATATAGGTTTTTGAGTATTTTTCATCCTGCATTTAATTATTTTATTTTTATTTAGATAATAGTGTCTTTTATTTTAGTTTAGGTTCATTTTATTGCATTTTTCATCCCCTAAATTCAACCTAAAGAAAAATTCATATCTTACTCCTTGGGAGAATGATATAAGTTGACTATAAACTGCACAACTAATTAAGTTATAATTTAATTGATTACTATAATAAAAAAAGTATACATCAATTATTAAGAAATATATCATATTAATAACTTAATTAATTTTTTTTAATATAATCAAATTAGGTAATAACATATTAAACTAAAAAGGAGAGGAGGGACTAATTTTATTGGATGTTGGCAATCCATTTAAGCCCAACAACTAGGGTTAGGTCCATGGTTAATAGGCTTTATTGGGCCCAATTATCGATTTCTCACATGGAAAGGAAGTTGAGTTAGGCCCAACAGATAAAAGCATATAATGGAATTTTAAGCAGTGACAGAAGAGAAACCCTACACTAAACCCTTGGCGCGTTCCACTTCCACGACCATCATTCTTTCACTTCCGGGAAGAGATGGGGAGCGATAGTGAAGCCGAAAAGTCGGCGCAGAAGGAGAAGGAAAAGAAGAAGATGCTAGGCCTGTCTCCGATTGCCAAGCCTCTGGCTGGGAAGAAGCTCTGCAAGCGTACTCTTAAACTTGTTCGTCGAGGTATTATGCCCGACATGCATATATCTCTTTATTTCTTGTTTCAGCTGGTTGTTTCTTGTATGCTTTGTATGATATTTTCATTCGGTTGGCAATGGCGGGATATATTTTTAGTAGCTTGGACATAATATGATGCAATTTCCTTCCTTTGATTATGGAATGAGTTTTAAGCCAGCATAATATCTTCTTTTTTCTTCTTGGATTACTGTACCCAGCCATTAGGTTATACATATCTAGTGCTTACTTAAATGTAAAATGATTGCTTACATGTAACAATTCGTTTTCTTACTCTTTCAGCTTCTGAACACAAGTGCTTAAAGAGAGGAGTAAAGGAAGTGGTCAAAAGTATAAGGCGTGGTCATAAAGGGTTAGTATTCTGTGAAAATGCGATTCTCTCTGTCAAAGAAAATTAGTTGTCATTTTGATGTCTGGGAAGAGTGAGAGAAAATGTCTGGAAATGATAATGTTCTGATTGATTCCCATGCATTAAGTTTCTTACTCCGCATTGCGGTAATACAATCGCCCAGCTTAGCTGGATATTTTTTGTTAGTTAGAGAAGGAACATGGAACCTGTTGGTTTCTGAGACTTCTGCAACGAACATGATTGACTTCAATGTTCATCTATTTTCATTGAGGATGTTGCTAAGCCCGAATGGTGCCTTGAAGATGCTCGTTTAAATTTCGTCGTGGTTACGATTTTTGGTTTTTATCTGGTTGCTTTCTGGTCAACCGCATCACAATACAAAAATGGAAAATAAATCTATCCCTAATTTTCTGTTTTGGTTGATGCAGGTTATGTGTTATAGCTGGCAATATATCTCCAATTGATGTGATCACTCATCTTCCTATCTTATGTGAGGAATCTGAAATCCCATACATATATGTCCCCTCGAAAGAAGTAAGAAACCAATTTCACCTTGACTTTTTTGAGCAAAAAATTTCACCTTGACTTTTGATGATTTATCTCTTTTAGTAGTATTATTGGGCTGTTATTTTCCTATTCCCTGAGGCTGGAACAAGAAGAATTTGCTTGTAAAATCTCTTGTCAGTTTAATTGATGGAACTTCAATGATCTTCCTTGCATTCATAATGAATATTGAAGCACCGCAATATAGATCTGTTCCTTCTAGAGGGAAGAAAGGCCCCATATTGTTCATCCTACCCGAAACTTCTATCCAGTGCTTAGAAATATTGACAAAAAGGAGTTTAATTTGGCTTAAACGTGAGACCACTCACCTAGTGCCCGCATCCAACCCATATGATCTAAATCGCATACATCTCAAACATGCTATGTGAACCATTTTCTTCAGCTCAGCTGACCTGCAAAGTATATCAACAATTCAGAATTCAACTGCCGCTCTCTCTTTCTCTCTGTTTTTAAAGATATAATGAAGGCCTGCTATGCCATTATGCTATGTTGAAATATGTTAAGAAACAAATTATGGCAGCATGTTAATGGCAGCATTCTCTTGTGTGATTTTCCAGGACCTTGCAAGTGCAGGAGTGACCAAGAGGCCAACTTGTTGCGTTTTAGTGATGACCAAGCCTGCTAAGGGGGAATTAGATAAAGGGGAACAAGAAAAATTAAAGTCTGATTACGATCAAGTTGTATCAGAAGTTAACGAAGTTACTACTTCTCTTTTTTGAAGTACGAATTCACTTGTACTCTGTTTAGGCCAGTTAAAGTATTTTACCTTGGACAAATTGCTGATATTTTCTATCAAATTATCCCCCGTGTTTTTGTTGACCAAGTTTTTTTATACAAGTATATTACTGGGCGGTCTCAGTTTTCCTCTATGGTCATACTGGCCAAATCAATGAATCATAGGGCAATTGTATGAACTAATGGAGTCCAACGAGGGCCCTCAGGGATCAATTGCATGTTGAAGCATTTGTGGTCTATCCTTGACCGTGTTTTTAGTGCCATGCGTTTTAGTAGTGTAAGGGCCCTCATTTGGCTGTCGGCTGTCGCTCACTCGCTCAACTATGGGTAACGTGGAAAATGAATCATATGCTGTCGTTCTACGTGGTAAATGAACTAATGCTGTGTTCTCGGCTAGAAGGAAAGCTAAACGGAAATAGAATTCCCATGAAGGTGCGTATGTTACAGCGCTTTCATTATTCTCATGGTGCTCCATACCCTAATCCCAAATTAATCTCAATCTGGTCTCATCATATCCTCATTGGAGGCGGATTCAATTCCGTGTTGCATAAAAGGCCTACACTTGTCATGTACTCGAGCCTATTCTAACAAAATGTACAACAAATCGTAAGCCGTAAAAATTTAGAGAAAAGTAAGCCAGAAATCAAGCTGCCTTCCTTTACAGACAATGGCCCTTCAATTCTTCATGATAAATAATAACTGCAACAAAAGGTTACAATATATATCCAGCTCAGTATAATCACCAGGTGGGACGAGAATACATATCCTTGTATTTGTATTGAAAAAGCACGCATCATTCGTATCCTACTGGCCATTGGCCATCCGATATTACTTCAAATAAGGTTGGAATTATCGTGCCTCCTGTCGCTAATGTCTGGTCGATTGTCCAGCAAAACTCCAGGGAAGGGCGACGGTATTCACAAATTGTTTTGCTAAAGGACAACATATCATTTATGAGATGTCAAACCCTTGAACAAAAATACGCCAACAGCACCAATTGCCAAAGTCAGAACAAGCGGGGTGGCGAAGTCAACGTCAGGCATCCTGCTTGGCTGGTTTACTCTTCTTATACGTGCACTCTCTCCAATGTAATCATGCAAAAGATTGCTCAGACTATCTAGTCGATGCATGATTTGATTTTGTCCCCGTCTCAACTGATAAAAACCATTTGGAGTGTGACTGTGTTAGTGAAAAATTACAGTAGTCTTCTCTAATGCAAACATCTAAAAATAATCGGGCTTTTGAAAAGCAAAGATATCCCATTACTTGGAATAAATACTAAAAGAAAAGTCAACCAATGATGTCCCAGAAAAAAAAACGATGAAAATTACCTCTTCCAACTGTTGGGACTCCCTCGCCAGTTGGGAAGATGATGAAGAATTAGGCAACAGCGATCCGGTCAACGAACCATTGCCCAACCCATTAAGGAAGAGGGAAGTGGGTCCCGAGCCATTGCAAGATTCAGCTTGTAAAGCCAAGTTCTGCTGACTGGCGGAAACTTTTCTGTTTGCAAACTTCGAATTCAGCTCTTCAATGCGGGATGTGAACTCATCCATTCTCTCATTTAGTGTAGAAATTTGATCAGAAAGTTGTGTAATGACTCCCTGGACCCAAAAAAAATCATGAGGGAGATTACTTGAATCGCTTAGTTGGGGTAAGAAAAATTAAAAATAGGATTTTTAAAAAGGGGAAAAAAAAAAATTCTGCCTCACACAGACAGCTATCTATTCTAGCCAACTTTTCTATGCCAAACAAATCCATGAATATACTTCCATTAAAATTGAATATTCCTTTCATTTAGGTTTCTTTCCAATTTGCAGAAGAATTGCATATTATGGTTATGATGTTATCCTATTCACCTTTTCTAGCAACTAATTCAGCATGTTTCTTTTACTTTTCCTCCATATTCCCACAGAGATACAGTAGGTTATCTCCTTGAGGTTTGATGGATAGGGGCCAAAATGATTGCCAGTGTATGACTTCTGAAAGCAACATATCTTACTTGGTTTGCAATTGCTGCAGGTGATTCTAGAGCACGTCCATCAAATCGCCGGTTGTTTATAGTTAATCTAGCCAACTTAGATAGACTCTTTTCTCTTTGACTTGAATAGGAGTGTGACAAACTGCTGCAAGAAGCATACGTAGGAAGACATCATAAGGCTTTACTTTATATTTTCAATTTCAATTGAAGTCAGAAGCAATTCTTATCATGAAAGAAAGCAGCGGTCATATCATCAGTTTCTAAGATAATTAAAATGTACCGATTTAAGTACTTCGTTCTCCTATCTGCAGAAGCTTTGGAAAGGGCTTCTTTGGGGCTCAAAATCACATCATCGTCTATACTGAGTTTGGATTTCAGATCCTCTGGCAATGCCTGCACTTTGACCAAATTAGTATAAAAATATGTGAAGAAAAAGTAAATTTGTAGGAAGAGTCATACCATGACATCGTTTATAAGCTTCTCCAGCTGAATTTGTTCAATATAGGTGCGAGGAACATATGAACCATCCAATCCCAGTTTCTCTGCCACATATTTAACATAGTTTCTATCTCTGCCTTGTACCTTCATCAAAAAATGAACCAAATATTTGAGTCTAAAAGAGTGTAAAAATTAAACAGACATGGATCTGGGAATCTGGTCCAACCACAGCCCAGAGTTTCAGGTGCCTGGGCCTAAGATAAATAATGCCTGAAGCCAGGGCACGGACCTTAATTGCCAAGAAGCAGAAGGAAAAAAAATTCAATAAACAAGTATGAACTGAGTCAAAATTTGTTCTGAACTTTTTCTTTATGCAGGAGAAATCACTGAAGGATAGACATCAATAAGACAATTCAAAAGGCAGAATTGTACGTTAGGACATTGAACTGATCCTCAGAAAGTATGGGAAAATACATTGTACCATCAGCAAAACAGTTACACACTTGGCATAGCAAACAAGAAAAGGCATCTTTGAATGCAAATTGGATCCTCAACATTAATGCAGTTATACATTCAAGGGGAAAGTCACACCAAAGAATGCGACCATGTATGAGGTTTATATTTCATTCTTACATCAATCATCTCTTTTTTCTCTACCTCCCTATATGCATTGACTATTGTGAATATCGAAGTTCCAAATTCTTTCAATGATGCCTTTGATGACAGCAGACAGATTTCACAATTAATTAAAGTCATCCTACAATTTTATAAATAAAATGATTAGTTAAAACAAAAGACAGATTTTCACATTATCAAACAATGTAAGCAAAGAAAGAAAATTAAGAATGATATGCTATTTTACCTGAACATATAGGCGATTAAGTTGTTCCAACCAATCAGTTTTTACTGATACTTTATCATCATGAAAGATATGGCTGTTTCTTTTCAGGATAGCAGCAATTGTGTACCCCAAGGCCATCAGTCCCCCCAGAAGGCGTACACTAACCTCGAAAGTAATTCTAGGAGATATTATGAACGGACTGTCTGTAACCCATTCCTGAAAACAAGAAAGTCTCACTATCGTAGAGTTCAGGAAAAGCTACAGTACAGAATGTGCTTCACTGGTACAGAAAATAATTTTGATTCTAATACAATAGACTTTGCTTCTTGATCAAAGATAGAATATCGTTTATCACAAAACAGTAGATATAGAACAGTAAGGAAACGGTCATTGGCCCAAAACTGGTAAATATATCCTACAGAAAAAAAAAACTAAAAACTAAAAACTGTTGCTCATTATATATTCTCTCAAAAAAATAAAAATAAAAATCAATACCTATCCAAAAGGAGTTGTTTAATCACCTAACCTCAAACATAAGATTGTACTTCCCATCCCGGTTTCTCATCCTCAAGTATGATTGACATGCTTCAGGATCTTCCCCAGGTGGTAGAAGATATATGTCATATGTTTCCTCCGTGGTTTCAGTATGCTCTGCAGCAATAACGGCCTTGATTTCATCCTCCGTCACAGCCTTTGTTGACTATAACATCAGAAGCAAGGAAAATTCTTTAAAAATAAATCATGAAGAAAGCGCTTGTAAAATGCAAAGCATGATAAAAAAAACAAGAGGATCACCTTCAATATGTAGGTGGGATTCTGGAATCCAGAGAATGGATTAAACTTGTTTATGATTTTTATATGAGCTGTTTGGAGATCTGGCTCAATAAAGGCTTTATACATTGGGTATACCTGCACAAGAAACAAGATAACAGGTTACTATTAAAGCTGATCTCTTTTATTGTGCATCTTTTCAAGAAAAGAGAAATATATCTCGCAAGTGATCAGGGAAAAACCGTTTCAGAAATTTGATGAATTATTTCTTCAGGCTCTTGACCAGCACGTTGAATGTCCCGCAAGACACGCTTGACAAGGTCAAAGTGTACTCCTCCAGTGACAGACACCCGAAGATCTAGCAAAGGGCGTAATTTTTCACTCAAGGCATAGATGCCTTCTATGATGACAATACGGGAGCTAGGGACTTCAACAGTCCTGTAAGAAAAAAGGTGCAAAAGGAAATTGGGAAATGAATAGTAAATACATAGCCGAATTGAAGCTTTAATAATAAGATCCTAACTATGTGTACTTATTTGTATGAAAGATAGCCAGCACCATACTCCCTCCCAAATAAATCAACATCCATACATTGAGCATGTATGTGTTTTGTATGCATTTCTATATCACAGTCAGTGGCTGTTGGATGTTCATGCGCATGGAAGTGCACATGCATTTCATAATGTCTCTGAGAAATTGACCACAGAGAGAGAGCCTGTAAATGTTGTAGTGCCATGTCTTTGTGAACTATTATTAGAACTACAATCTTCAGATAACCAGACACTGTAGGGTTTTAACCATGTAAGGCTATCAGATATAGTAATAACTCCAATCAGCAGTTAGCATGAATTATTATCGCATTCTGTGCGTGAGTGTGTATTTTCCAGGTTCTTTCACCATGATGCATAATTTAGACTACAGCCACAAAACAACCTTTTCTTTATCCCAAAAAAACTATAAGAGGAAAGGTACACAACCTGTAGCCTATGCGAGAGCTAGACTTGAAATCATATATTGGAACCTGAACTGGCTTGCCAGCTTTGAGACCCTGTATATTTTCGAGCAATGTATCATAATCTGTCAGCCGAGGGTCTGTTTCCAAGAATCATGATATTAGAAGTCTGGATTACATTGTATGTATCCTATTTCTAGGAAGTTGACAAGAAAGATGAACAACTGGGAGAAGTTTTTGACAATGAATAGACAAAATAAAGTCTGAGCATGCCAGTAAACGAGAAACAAGGAAACAACTTTCCAGATCAATGAAACCTATTGAATTATGTCATAGACTTAATGTAATTGATGAGAATAAAACTTACCATCAAAATTGCCATCTATGACTCGGCTAGAATCATTATAGTTGTCCATTGTTATGACAGCAATGCTTGGCATGAAGTTGAGGACCTTCTCAGTGAAAACTGTCTTCCCAGCTCCAGAGGGTCCAGCAACTCCTACTAATATTAACCCAGCATTCTTTTGAGCCAGCAATTGGCATGCACGAATAACTATGAAGAAACCTTTCTCAAATGAGAGAGAATCTGGGATTGAGACAATTTCATAGCGATCAGAGTCCTTTCTTTTCACCAGCTGAACCTGATCCCGCAGCAGACCAGAAGTTTTCTGGGGCATTTCAACACCAGAGGCAGTATCTTGTGGTGCCATAAAGGAAACTAGGGATGTCCACCAATCACGCTATATGCAGCCAAAAAGGACCTAGGAAATGGAAATGCCTCATTAAAATATGCCAAACAACACTGCAACAATTGCATAAACTGCACATAGAATTATGACGTAGCATATAGTTCACATTTGAAACATATATTACAGTTCATAAAAAATGAAAAAAAAAAAAGGAGAGACAAGAAACATATATTATAGAAACAACAGTGACACATTTGACTTTTGCCTGTCAAATTTACTTGAAATGCAGCCATTAATTTATAATATCGTTCTAATGGATATCAGCAACTACCACTCATATAAACCAATACAGACTAGCTTTATACTGCCATCCTACATTAGAGAAAACATTTAACTTGTTGCATACATCAAAGAACATATTCAGAAAAATAAATTAAGCAGAAACCACAAAATTTTACACAGCTAAAAAGAAAGAAAAGAAGTTTGAGGAACTGTAATATAAATCGGAAACAAGGCTTATATAAACAAAGAAAACTGGATAAAGCTTGAAGAATTGTAGCAAGAGAAAAACCGTGATAAACTTACAAATTAATATACGCTCTGGAAATATCAAATTGTAGTGTGAAGTCCGAACAAAAATTGAAAGCTATGTAATCAAAACAGGAGGTACGGCTACCCAATCAAAATAATAAAATAAAAATTATAATGAGAGCGATGATCCAGCGATCATTTGTTTACAGCAGAGAATGGACTGAGGCAGCTAGAAAGCACGAGAAGCAAACCTTTCCAGAAAGAGAGTGAAGAACTCGTTGGATCTTCCAGTTGACGGCTTGACGACCTTCGACCTGTCTAGAGAGATCGGACTATACGAATCTGTTACGAAGCTGGTTTACAAGACACGTGGAAGGCCCTAAACAGAATTTCTGACTTAAAAACGAGACTTAACTTTTACTGCCGTACCACGCGCCTGTTTAGGTGCTAATATCTGTTTAAACTTTAACGCATTAAATTACATTATCTATTTATTATATTAAAATTATTAAAATAACGTGACAATCTTTTCTTGTGATGGAAAAAAAGAATGATTATTAAAAGAAACAGTAATAAAGGTCGTTGGCAAAGAAAAAGGAGCTGGCTTCTATCCTTTACATTTTAAATCCGCTGCCATCCTCCACAATAAAACAGTGCCGTTTTGGCCTTAAAAACAAGGTGGTGCCTTTTTTTTTTAAAAAAAAAAATTCATGGTATTGATTAATATTAAAAAAATATTTTAGAATATTAACTGACACGGAAAAATATATTATGATTTTGAAAAAAATATTTCAAGATACTAGTTCGTACTAAAAAGATACTTTAGGATATTGACTAATACTGAAAAATAAAAAATATTTTAGGATAGTAAAAGATACTAAAAACATACTTTATGATATTGAATAGTGCTAAAAAAATATTTCATGATCTTGAAAAATATATCCTATAGAATATTTTTAGTACCATTTAGTATCCTAAAATATTTTGTCAAATCTTAAAATAATTTTTCCATATCATTAACTATTTTTTCAAAACCCGTAATATTGTGAAGTATCCTTTTAGCATCCGTAAGTATCATAAAGTATTTTTTGAAGATCCTAACATTATTTTAGGTTCTTGAAAAAATATCTTGCAGAATATTTTTAGTACCGACCAATTAGCACTCTAAAATATTTTTTCAAAATCATGTATTATTTTTTCAATACCAGTCAGTACCCTGAAATATTTTTTTTAAGATCCTAAAATAATTTTTTAAGATCATGACGTATTTCTTAGTATTACTTAATATCCTAAAATATCTTTTTAATACCACTCGGCACCTGATTTTTTTTTAAATTTTTTTTTAAAAGAAGGCACCAACTTGTTTATAAGCCAAAACGGCGCTGTTTTATTGCAGAGGACGGCAGGGGATTTAAAGTGTAAAGGATAGAAGCCAGCTAAAAAAAAGAGTATAATAAGGGAGGGCAAAATCAGAAAGTATCCATTCTCCTTACCACGGACAAAACCGAAGCATAAAAGAAAAGGAAATGGGGATTTGAATCCTAGGGCTATTTCCTCATATTGAGAATTAGCCTCCGCTTGGATTAGCTGTTGTAGCTATTTGTCTAATTTGATTAACGATCTGTAAGGTAAAGAAAAATTTTATTTCGATTTATGTAAACGTATTTTTTTAACTCTAATTTAAATTAGGCTGTAGATTTGTTCATTATGGGCCCCAAAATCAGCGTCTTGGACCCTTGTGCAGAAAGAGCCCAACAAAGAAAGGCTAACGTACCAGGGCCATGTCTGTGTAAAACCATCCAGCTAGGCCACCTGGTCTGGTTAAACCATTACCAAATTAGTACTTTGGTCTTTAGATATAGGAACACACCCCATAATCCGCTAAGATCCTACAAAGGCAGAACTAGCCGAAAGAAGTTGGTATAAATGATAAGGGATTTAATCAAATCATAAAGGGGTGTGTGTTCGATCTCCGCTGCCGTCGCTGGGACTCCTTCGGTAGGAGATCACGTAAGTCCCCATTAAGTGCTCAAAAAGCCTGAGACCGTGTTCTGACCTTGATGGAGGACTGATGTCGAACTCCTTTAAAACTTTTTTTCATTAAAAAAAAAACTTACCAACTTGGTACCCCTGATCTTTAGATTCAACAAGCAAAAGAATCAAACACTCTCATCAAAGAGAAAGAATTCAATTTTGAAGTTGATCAAGACGTTGGGGGAGACATCTTAACTCCTAAGTGCTTAGGTAAACACATGATAGTAGTAGACGGGTCGCTCTATCCAACATTAATATCATCTATGAAGAAAAAAGATTTCACTATGTCTTTAAATTGAGAGTGAATTCAACCTATTTCTTAAAAATTATATGTAAAAAAAAAACTAATCAACTTAATGAGTCCAGCGTTATAAATAGGAGTCACCCAATCATTCGACACATTGCAATTTCGCCCCATCCTCATTACATACTTCTTCACTTGCGGTCTTGTATTCAACAAAGATTATTAACATATTCAATAAAGATTAACAACAAAGCTACCTTTTATTTCCTTACTCTTTATTCCCATAAAAATTTATTATTTTGTTCATTAATCTCTACATTGTCGGTCCTCTTTTTTTTTTTTCTTTGCATAAACATTCATTATCTTTTCAAAATCTCAACCTCAAAGTGCAACTTACCCGATTCAAGAAGTTTTTTTTGGTATTCAAATTAAAGTGAAAAAAACAAAGAAAGACGGTAGTATTCAAGCATTTATCATGTAATAAAAAACAATGACAGAATTATCGTATTATAGCCAGCATCTTAGCAGTACAGTGGCACAGGAGTTTGGCTCCCCTTCTCCATATCCAGGATTTAAACCCTGTCCCCTTTCCTTACTATATGTATATAAAAAAAAAAATTACCGTATTATATACATTAATTACTAGACAATTTTCCTTTGATAACGTATCAAGAATCAATAAATAATCATATGCATGGACCTAAACTTTTTTTTCAACTCTTTAAATAATAACATCAGAATTAAGGTAAGAAAATAATAAAATCAGGATTGGTAAAAAAGCATCATCATGTGCCCTTGATTGATTTGACTTGGACAGGGGTGGGCAAATCAAAGGGCGGAGTGCCGAAATAAAATAAAATGTGTATGGTACTACTGTTGAAATTGGAGCGATCCAGAAATTGAATACAATACAGTGGAGGGAGGGTAATAAGAATCAGTCTGGTTACTTAATTGTGGTGAAATCAGATTCCTGGATTCCAAATTCCTTCTTGGACTCCTGATTTCATTTCTCTGCTCAAGAAGTGAGGCCGGAAGGGTGAGACAAAAGGACGGATTTCAGGATCTACATGTACTGGTAGAAGCATTTGAAGTAGAAGAAAGATGGGGTGCTCGTTTTCTGGGTTGAATGCTCTCTACGACGCCGTTAATGGAGGAGGAGATGTCTGGATCAATGAGAACCGATTCCGAATCGTCAGGCAGCTCGGGGAAGGTGGATTTGCCTTCGTCTATTTGGTTAAGGAGGTAGTCGCTGACTCATCTCCCGCCTCTGCTGACAGTGGTCTCTCTAAGAAGCTCAAAGACTCCTCTCATGTCTCTGGTTCGGTTCTTCTCCTTCTTAACCCAAATTACTCTCTTGGCCTCTCTGTAAAATGTGCAACACTTTGTGATCTGCGTTATTCCTATTGGAATCAGATAGTAATTTCCTATACTCCTGAGTTAGGGAGAAAAATAGTAGAAATCAAGGCACATAGGGATTTAGATTTTGTCGCCACACTCCAATCTGATCAATACAAGTTTTGATCTGAGCTTCTCAATACTAAATTCATTGGACTACCTCCCCTCCCCATGTAAACTGCTACCGGCATGCGATTTCTGATTTTAAAGCTTGGATGAAAACAAATTATGGACATTGAGTCCATCTGGTGTCCAGGCACGATTGTCATATTTACTATCGAATGAGATCTGTGCGCTTGCTAATTTCTTGTTGTGTGCTAGTTAGCGTCTAGTGATTATGCGGTGAAGTGATGTGTTTTTGATAAAATGGGGATGATAATTATCACATCATGAATTATGAATAAAAAATTATGATAAATATCCTGTCATGTTTCTCACTTTGATGGTGGTGAATTGTAAGTTTAGAAATTTCCTGGTTGTTTGTCTACAGTTAGAGGAGATTTTATATAATTATGAATCATGAGCTTGTCTATGGTCTTTCTTTCTGCAGAAGATGGAACTTATGCCTTGAAAAAGATCCTCATTCAGAATAGCGAACAGTTGGACTTGGTGAGGGAGGAGATCCGTGTCTCATCCCTGTTCAGTCATCGAAATCTGCTCCCACTTCTTGATCATGCAATCATCTCTGTCAAGGTAATTTTCATCTGAACAAATCTTATAGAGGTGATGTAAGTAATTTCAGCCGACAATGATGCTAGGCTCCTATACAACAACTTGATAAATTTTATAAGAATAAGATCCATGGTGCTGGTCTCATGGCTTATGAAAATATGAATATTTTAAAGCCTTGATATACCCGCACTACTATCTTATATTGCTGAGGAAGGTCTAGTTTTTCCAAGCTTGATTGGGAATTATGCAGCTATGTGGTGTGACATGGATATGATCCAGGTTTTCTAATCTGGATAGTTCTTTTGCTGTTTCAGTTTGGCCCATAGAAAGAGAAGATATATTTTTAGTGCTGGAGTGTGTAACATTGTGTTAAGTCCTTTGCTGTATTGGGTTTATTTCGTTCATTCCCTGGTTTTATGCCTGTGCTTAAGTTTTCAAGATGTGGTTTCTGCTGACAGCCTACCCAAGAAACATCTTGGAACCATGAAGCATACTTGTTATTTCCAGTTCATTTGGATGGAACGTTGCTGGACAATGCCAAAACAATGAAAGCCAAGAAGGAGTTCTATTCTACCTCTGATGTTCTTCAAATATTTCGGCAGGTGAAAAAAATCATCTTTTTTGTTACACTTTTGACATGTGTATAACTGTGTTTAAATATCAATCTAGCAACCGAAAATTATAACTTGCCAGTAGTTTGGCTACCAAGGCAACACTTTTAAAATATCAATCTGGCAATTTCTGTGAAATTGGTTAGTTATCTAAAGATTTACATTGAGAAAGAAGAAATTTGATTATTTCTTGCCTGTCTCAGTTTCACATAAACCAACTGGTTCGCTGGTCTGGTTGCCCCTCAAAACTTGGTTAAAGCACCAGTATCTAAGCGTATGCTGGGTTCCTGTTTTTATTTATGGTTTGACATTGAGCAATTCTTTTCATTGCCGAGTTTCTTCCATAGCTGAAACTTGAAGGGGAAAAAAATGCCTGAACAGGAAAAAGAAAGCAAGAGCAGAGATGGACGGTTTAGAGAAGAGAAAAAATAAAATAAAATGTGTAGTTACTGTTTAAAGAAGATAAAATGTCATGGTCCTGATCCAAAAATGCATTGCCTGCTTTCTCATCATCACCTCTTTCCTTCTATCTCCCTCCCTCTGTTTATCTGTGAACCTGGAATAATTAAAGAATGGGACTTTTGGTCAGATGAAGAAAAGCAGACATAAGCTATTGATTCAATCCAATTGAGAAGCGTTTTAAAACTAAAATCTGAAGATGAAAACATGAAAGCACTAGTCACCCTAAAGAGGCAAATTTTTGGAATGTACGAGTAAATGGTTAAAAATTGTCAGAAAGAGAAAAAGACTAGTTGAGAGCCAATATTCGATAAATGGTTTCCTAGTCCTATGAAACAAGAATCAGCTAATTTTTATATTGTTAAATATTTAATTTATTTACAAAAAAATTTATACTGCCCTTACATATTTGATGACACATGTATCCTTTATTTTCGCAAGTTGAGCCAGTAGACCCTGAATCGTTTCTCATCTTTAATAACCAGTTCAATTCTTAAAACATTGGTTCCAAATTACTTTTCTATAATCTATGTTTTAAGGCTTTATATTACTTTAAGCTGACAAAGCTATAGCTTAAATGTAACAAAAACCTTTTAACCGAGTGAAATCAACTCAACAGCTTTGCGCAGGACTTGAGCATATGCACAGTTTAGATCCTCCATATGCACATAATGATGTCAAACCTGGAAATGTTCTGATAACACATAGGAAAGGGCAATCACCTCTTGCCATACTGATGGATTTTGGCAGTGCTCGACCTGCCAAGAGGCAAATTCGCTCCCGACAAGAGGCATTACAGCTACAGGTGCTTCTATTCATTGCTTTATGAGCTATATAATGTTACTGTTTCATGTTTCCATGTCTACATTACCGTTAGCATCTACGTGAATCTTGGATCATCAATTTAGGTAGCTCATTTTTAATTTACAAATACCCAATCACTTCATTTAGACTTTCATTGCGACACTCTTTAAGTCTAGCCCTTCTGATTTAATGTGTATCAGAAGGACCAGAGTTTTATTTCAGTTACCAGGCTTGGAGTTTATACTCAGCTGATTGTTAAATTCTTTACTTCTTGATAGGAATGGGCAGCTGAACACTGCTCTGCTCCTTTTCGTGCTCCTGAGCTGTGGGATTGCCCAAGCCATGCTGATATTGATGAAAGGACTGATATTTGGTCATTGGGATGCACAATGTATGCGATTATGTGAGTATTAACCCTTCTTTACTTGTAATTTCTTAAACTTTTTATATCAATCATTTATATGGTCTATGCCTTTATTCCACAAAATAACATTAGTCATCATCTGTGCTTAAGCTTTTTGTGTATGCATTGTCCGTTTAAACATTGAAATACTATAAATTAACAGATGTATTAGAGTTTTGGGTGTAAGCAGAGTTCATCTAGACTTCTTTTTTATTTGCTTTTGGACTGGAACCTATTTAGGGAAGGAGAATGTTACAACCCTTTTCAAAGGGAAGGCCTACAAAATGAGACAGAGGAGGTTGCATTCAAATGGGCAGGATACTTTCTAAAATACTAAAGTTGACTTTGGAAACTTACTACTTGGAGCAAGAGGTTATTTAGTAGGTTATGCTATTGCTATCTTGGTTGTTTGATGTACTAGGTTTATGGGAGCCTGTGTTGACCACTTTTTGCTTTATAGTAGACGTTAGGTCATTGGAGTTAGGCATGCGTTATTTTGGTGAGTCTTTTTGTAATTGGGTGCTGGTTTTCTGAAGGCCAGAACCTTTGAGAGGCTGTGAGAGTATATTTCTCAGATTGTAATCCTCCTTTCCCACTGGGAGAGAGGTTTATATTGAATATTGAATTAGATTCAGTAAATTATTGAGTTGATACCTTACAGAGAACAACTGGAAGGGGGAGAAATTATCAACCTTAGCTTTTAGGCCCTGAACAAAGATCCTTCCAGAAGAAGTGAGATGTGTCGGACTATGGACCCCAAAGAGTGGCCCTTAGATTCAATGTCACCTTCTCCTAATCCTGGCATGTTTGTTTGCATAAACTAATATTTTAGAAAACAGACTTACTATGGCTTTTTATTTTTGGATGTGTTTTTTTCCAGCTTTATTTTCTTTCAGAAATTCAACCTCCACTTTTTTAGGGAACTCTACAATTTTAAATGTCCTCATCCTGGAAATGGATTTTTTTGGCTAACGATATTTTAGCTGGTTTAGTATGCTTGTTCATAGTTCCCTGACTTATTCTGTAGGTATGGTGTATCTCCATTTGAATATGCACTTGGAGAATCTGGAGGAAGTCTGCAATTGGCGGTTGTGAATGCTCAGGTCAAATGGCCAGCTGGACCTAAGCCCCCATATCCAGAAGCTCTTCATCAGTTTGTGACATGGATGCTTCAGCCTCAGGCTGCTGTGAGGCCCCGGATAAACGATATCATTATCCACGTTGATAAGCTGATTGCAAAGTTCTCTACTTGAGTAAATATGAAAGAGTTCAGCAGAGGTGCGGTTAATCTTGGATATTGTAGCCATTGAGAAAATTGAGTGCTGTTTCTATCAGCAGTGGTATGTAGATTAGCAGCAGTAGCAGTTCTTTCCCTTACGCCCTGAACGATTTTTTATTTTTTATTTTTTATTTTTGGTGGTAGATATAGTAGTCTGCTTTGGCGTTTTAATATACTGTTTCTCAAATTTTACACAGGTTTTTTCTCTCTGTAATCTATGAAATGGCCAAAATCCCGGTATCTCTTACAAATGAAGTCACTTAAATTTCATGTAATTTATTAATATGTATTTGCCCGGCGTTGTCATTGCCCCTACACTTTTATTAAGTGGATTGTGGCTATTCTTTGTTGTAAAAAGCATGACTCTCGATAATTTGGGCCAACTAGGCCCACTAAAGCTTTTCTTGGGAAACAGATAGACAGAAATAAAAATATTATAATATAATACCCTAAGTCCTACATTTTACTGTTCTGGTTCATTTTATATTTAATTTTTTTATTGCGTAAAATGAATAGGTAATTAAAATTAGTTAAAAATAATAAATATGTAAAATTGTGATTTTTTTTAAAAAATATACTCCTATTTATGAAAAGAGTAAATGAGAGAGAATGAAGAAAAAATATTAAAGATAATGAGTCTAAACTATGAGAGAATGAGTAATAAATGATAAAATAAAGGAGAATTAGTGGTAAGTGAGGGATAATTAATATAAACACATGTCTTTAATAGGGGTAGAAAATGAAAAAGATAGTTTAAATTTTAAGACACAAGAAAAAATCGCTTACATTAAAGACTAGCTTCAAGATAGAAAAAGTTAGTTTATAAAAATGGCTGAAGAGAGTAGTACCATTGGGAGTATTAAATTTATAATAATCTTCCTAAGCCGTAAAAATTGTTGTTTTCTTAATATAAAGTTTAATTGATTTTTTTTTAAAAAAAATTAGGAAGTTAAATAAATTATTTATAGTATTTATATTTATTTTTTTTATACCAAACTAATCAATCTAATTTATAAATTGATATATAATCAAATAATACATGACATATTCTGTGATTAACTAACTTATTTAATTTCTTTAGTTTATCTAAAAAAAATCAATTAAATCTTATATCGAAAGAGCATATTTTATATAAGAAATGAAAGAACCGTATTCGTTACGCATTATGTTGGCCCAAAAAGAAAGCCTGATGGAATATTTTCATCTTCATTATACTTCTGAAAAAGACCACATGATGCCTGGGGAATTAGGGTTTTTCATTTTTGCTTAGAGTGGAACTGTTGTAGCTTGCAAGCTTAGGCTCAGCAAAGTTTTCCCTGGATCCAGGATCCGAGGCACAGGGCAAAAATATTAGGTTTATTCAGATCCCTGCCCTTCACTCTTTCTAGGGCTTATGTTATATTTTGTCATTGAAATAAAAGTTTTTATTTAGTGATCAAATAAACAAAAAAAAATCAAAAAACAAACTAAAAATAAATTATGAGAATCACAGGTAGAAAAATTGCAAAATAAACTAAAAAATCTTTCATATTGATTGATAACTTCTTGAAGAGAATCGCAGATAGGGTTGAGCAATTGAAAAAAAAACCATAATTCCTAAATTTTGGTGAAATAAAATCAGTTGTTTAATTAGGAAAGATTTTATTTCACCAATTAAACAACCGCTCAACTTTGAATTGGGTCCGATAAATCACCGATTAAACAACCGATCTTATTTTTGGCAACAGGAAATATTTTATTTCACTGATTAAACAATCGTTCAACTCCGAATTGGGTCTAATGAATCAGAAATTAAACAACCAATTTTATTTCACCAAATTTAGGAATTAGGTTTTATTTCAATTGCTCAACTCTATATGTGATTCTCTCCAAAAAGTTATCAATCAATATAAAAGATTTTTCAGTTTATTCTGCAATTTTTTTGTTTTGAGATTTTTTTATTCACTAGGAAGTTATTGTGTGATATTTTTTTGTCAATGATTCTCATAATTTGTTTTTAGTTTTTTTTGTGTTTTTTTTGTTTACTTGGCCAAATGACGTAGTATATATTTCATTGAACAAAAGTTTATATCCAGTAACAAAATATATCATAAGCCCTAATATAAAACATATTTTAAAAATTGATTTTGATTGTAAATATAATGTATAATTTTTATATTTGTTATTTTTTTTCCTAATTTAGGCCTATAAATATTTTTTAACACTAATCAAGGAGAAGAAGGAATGAATGAATTAAGAAAGATGACTAAGGTATTTTAGAAAATACATATTACATTGACTAACTTTCTTAATCTAATCACATTAGGTAAATAAATGTTTTATGTTAATGATACTAATAATACAATTGCTATGAGAATCATTGGACAACAGATTATAAACCTAGTTTTGCATGTAGATAAATGTATATTTTCTATTACTTAGCTTATGTAGCACTACTTTTTTCAATATGTATACCCCTAACCCGTCCTTCCCTTAAAAGGGAGACACCCTCGCCTATTTAAGAGGGGTAAGGGTGTGAATGTCCTTTGAGCCAAATATCCCTCCTAAAGTGTTCAAGCACATTGAACTTCTCAGGGGCCTTCCATTCCATCTTCGGGGGAGGCGGCCCATCCTATTCCACTTACGGGGGGCCTACCACCACAATCCATCACCGAGTGAGGGTGCACCACCACAAGGTGAGGCAATATTTTCTTTGATACCACCTGTAACACTCAAAGCTCAGGAAGTCACCAATTTTGAGATTTCCCCCGCTTTAACACACTTAATCTTGAAGAGCACTAACCGTTTTGCTAAAAGCTTAAGTTGATAGTATAGGCACAGTTCGTATTATATATTCTCAAAAAACTTTCACCCAGCCAAGTTATGCCCCCATCACCTGGCTTAGGGGGTCTTCCATCCACGAGGGAGGCGGCCTACCTCATTCTACCCAGGGGACCCACCATTACAGCCCATCACCTAGTGAGGGTCCACCTCCATTCCATCAACGGAAGTGCCACCAAGCAGGGATCACACCACCTTGATCTTGGCTAAGTTAGCCAACACAGTTTTTGAAGGTTTTGCTAAGACTGTGACACAAAGTTCTTATTAGCTTACCTAATACTACTAGCTAGGAGCAATCCAAATCCTTTTATTTTATTTCTCAAATCTCAGCTATATTTTAAAAAATTGTGCCGAAAAGAGATCAGAAATAAAAAACTAGGTGGGTAGAATTTGAGAAGCTTTCTGTCATTACCAAGACAGTTATAAATGCTACTTGTGAATAGTTGGTCAGGCACGGAACCAATTGAGTAGCAGAGAATCTACTTGCAATAGTGTGGCTAACGAGTGAGCGAGTGTCCAAATTTGCAGCATATCGTCAAAAGTAAAGGCATAAAGAAATAAATCTTAAGATTGCGTTATGCTCTGTTTCTGTCCCTTTCTCTGATCTGGGTGTTGTATGAAGCATCGTCGTCGTTGAAACCCATGATTGGCATATGAATAATACTGAATCCCCCTCACTCTGTATTTCGAAAGATTCGAAAACAAAAAGCGAGGAGTACACACCCACTCACCAGATTACAGCTAACAACAAGATCGTAGACTAATCTCTCTCTACCATAAAAAAACTTGCACGCTTTGCACTTTTTGGGTTCTCTTCCCTATCTTTTCTACCTATATTACACTAGCTTGCTTGCTCACTTCTTACATGTACCAGGGAAACAAAATACCTATTACACAAAAAAACTAACCTTTTAGCTTAGAATGCTGAAAATGGACTATGGTGGTGGCTATCCCAGTAATTGGGTACGCTTCTGTGACTCTTGCAGAACCTCTGCTTCCACTCTTTACTGTCACACCGATTCAGCGTACCTCTGTTCTTCCTGCGATGGACAAATTCACGCGCTGGGGTCTCCTGGTTGGCCCCATCATCGTGTGAAACTTTGCAGCTCATGTGAGGACACCCCGGTGGCTTTCACCTGCAAGGCCGATGATGCTTCGCTGTGTGTCAACTGTGACTTTGAAATTCACTCTGCTAACCCAATCGCTAGCCGACACAACAGGGTCCCTGTTTCTCCCCTGCCTCATATACTCAGCGACAACGTAGAAACTCCGGACAACCAGCCTAATTGCGAGGTAATCGAAAACAGAAACAAGATGAGCAGCAAGGAAATGGACGAACGAGAAGCAGACTCGTGGTTACTGCTTGGTTCTGCTGATACTCTGGACAGCCAGGTTGGTGATGGGTTTATGTTCGGAGAAACAGAGGATGATCACCATGCGTACGTGGGGCTCGTTGAAGAGTGTGATTCATCCACAAAGTTCACAAATTTCCAGAAATATCCTGAGCAGGGGCAACAAACTTACAGCTCCTCTGAAGAGATGAACGAAAGTGACAGTGTTGTGCCAGTTCAATCGGTTGAAGCTGATCAGCCTAAGCAATTGCAGCCTCCTCAGCAGCAGCAGCAGAACATCTACTTCAATATGGAGCAAAATCCATCATCAAGAGTTGCTTTCACTAATTACGCCTCGAATTGCCGGAGCGTAAGATGATTATTCATATTAGTATTACTATAATTTTCCATGACCATCCATATAGAATTTGGTTCCCTGTGTATTCTCTATCTCTTGGGTTGTTTCTAGGATAATTTTGATTACTGTGTTGTGTAACTTCTTCTCTAACTCTTGTTTTATGGGCGACATCTAGATTTGATTACAGCAATGAAGCATGCTTATATGATCAGAGACTAATATATGTCTGTACTCTGCTGGGCACCATGCATATCCAAAAGTGTTGTGGCTCAGCTTCTATTTATTTATTAATCGTCCTGTAAAAACTACTTTCAGAAGGTGAGTTTTCATAGATAACCTTTGATGCTTTACACAGCGTGGTAATATATTTTCAGTCTACTAATAACAGTCTCAGTCTGATATCTATCTATCTACTTGTATGTCTCTGTTTAATTTTTAAGTTACACTATACTATTGTTTGTTTATGCTTTCTACAATATGCTTGCGTGGGCCGTACTCAAAAGTCCTTGAATTCTTTTTTGCCAGATCAAAAAGCACTTGAATTCTTCTACTTAAAAGTTACTAAAATTTCGAAATTCAAGTTCCTGGTGCAGAGCTTTCCATTTATTAATCATCCTGTAAATGCTACCTTCAGAAGGTGAGTTTTCACGGATAACCTTTGGTGCTTTACAGGGCGAGGTAATATTTTTTCGATCAAATGATTAACAGTCTTACATGCTGATATCTATCTATTTATCTACTTGACTTTCTCTGTTTAATTTTAAAGTTACATTATACTATTGTATGTTTTCGCTTTCTGTAATTTTTTTGTGCCAGATCAAAAAGAACTTGAATTCTTCTACTTTACAGGTTACCAAAATTTCAAAATTCAGGTTCCTGTTGCAGAGCTTTCCATTTTATAGCATGATCCGTGATGATATTGGTCGGATCATGTTCTTTTTTTTTAAAAAAAAAAAAAATCTTGTTTCCCCTTAACGTTTGGGTTTGATGAAAATCAGGTAGCTGTTCCATATATGGTTGCTCAAATGCTGCAGAGAGGGACGATGAATGAGACGCCAGGGTACAGATTTCCCCAAGGGACAGAGATATTTCCAAGTGCTTCGTCAGTTCCAATGCAAATCCACTTTGGGCAGATGAACAGGAAAGCTGGAGTGGAAAAATACAGAGAGAAGAAGAAATCTAGAAAGTTCGAGAAGAGAATCAGATATGCTTACAGGAAAGCCTACGCTGAGAAACGACCCAGAGTTAGGGGTAGATTTGTTAAGAGACAAGATTTAACCTCAGATGAAGTTGTGCCTCTCCACTGAACATTTCAGCCATGGCAGCTTATCTGATTGAATTTGAACTAGTTTATATGCCAAGTCCTGCTGCAAAATGGTTATTAAGTTTGCCTTTTTGTTTTTACTACTGGGCCAGTGAGTATTGCCCTCAGTTTGTTTGTCAAGCAATTGCCAAGTCATCCAACTTTATCTTATGAGATTTCTCATGTCAACTAAAATCTACTTCCACTAACACATTCTAACAATCTTCTACTCAGGTGTGAGTCTATTAGCTCTCCATGTTGATTAGGGCTAGTTTGTCGAGGAATTGAAAGGTTATCCAACTTTATCTAATGGGACTTCTCATGCGACTCAAATCTACTTATATGTAGACATTCTCACAATTAATCTTCTACTTGGCTCTCTATATTGAAAATGTCGCAAACACCAAGTCCCTACTGTCACAATCAGGGCTAGCCCAATTTTTCGGTCTTCAATCGGTGTGGCAATGAAAGGACGTCAAATTGTAAATCAAAATCTTAAGGCTCAAGTTTATGAATCCTTCCACTTTGTTATAAATCTATTATATGTTAAACCCAACTTTATTCTATTCGTTCCTGAGCAAAAAAAAAAAACTTTATTCTATTCGTAGTTGTGCAAACTATAATTTTTTTAATAGTAAAGAACGAGGTATTCTCCATATGCTATATATGGGCAATTGGACTCTATTCGGTGTATTTTTTTCAGAGACTAATGATCAATTTGATAATGAGATGCAAATTTACAAGCCTTTAATGGTTGAGTATGTACAACATCAGCTTGACTACTATTGCACGTGAGTTTGCCCTTTTTCCTCGGTTGCTTTAGTATCGCATGTGAATTTGAATAAATAAGGTCATTTTCTATTATGATCAGTTGTGCGGTCAATCTTT